>OW679200.1:101053589-101162377 GCA_940337035.1 Agriotes lineatus | reverse complement strand
ACCTACCTGACACTTTTAGTGTGTTGATCTAGTGACCTTAAATGTCCCTATAGCAGCTTGCCCCTAGTTGGGGGAATTGAAATTACCTTGAACATTTACCTACCTACCTTATTATTAATTCAATATTGTCACTGCCTCCTACACTTACAAGCCATGCTGTTAGACTTGACAACATTGCATCTCTGGTAGTTGGTGGTCCTAAATTACAATACTCCAATTTGAAATAATTGTGCTTTAAAAAGCACAGTTTTACTATTTATCATATTTTACTCTGTAATTAACTAAAGATAGCTTCTGTAATTGTGACATTTATTTACATACTCGAGTAATACAAACATGTAACAGTATATTTATAAAAATAAAACAACTTAACGTGTGTAACCCATAGATAAAAGAACATTTCTGTAATTATTTTAAAGTTTGCAATTTTCTATACACCACTGCTGATTGAGAGTACAACATATATGCAAAAACTATGGTGCTACTACTGTAAATAATCTTATTTGAACATAATAAACGTATCTGCTCGGTAACATCTAAATTTGTGTGACGTAAACTGTTCCATAAACTTCTAAAAACTGCGATGTCATCATTTAAAAACACTTTCACTTTTTGTGCATGTCTTTTCAATACTTGTCTTCTTCTACATTCAGGATTTGTCCTTTCTTGAGGCGCTTTCGACGACAAATATGTTGGTAAATTTGGAAATACGCTTGGGACAGCATTGTCAGCTAATCAAGGGTAATGCAGCAATAGTTCTGCAGATCCGCACTCTCATTTCTAACGTTTTCAAATGTATTTTCCATTAAAATGTATTTCACACACGACAGCACTTTTTTTTGGGGTCCAACGTTCTCGTGCTGTTGCACGAAGCCATGCTTTCTTTCGGATCTCGTCCATTGGATAAGAAAATGTTGTTATAGTTTGCATACGATTTTCCTGTAAGGTACTGTTGTAGTTGGTACACAGCGTCTTCGTGGCATTCTACACATAAAATTAAAAATTACAAGAAATGCCCTAAAAATGAGGTTAGATTGTTACTTATCTCAGTGAAATACTTAATAAAAACCCATAAATTCTAGCAGCAATTTTACTTTCACTTATCACGAACAGTACAGCAATATACATAAATGTATTTCTTCAAACTTAGAGCAGTTCAACATATTAATATTTACTCACACGCCACATTTGAACAAACGTTTTTATAAATAAACCGTACAAAAATTGGTCTACGATCAGCGTTGCCAAATCTCCAACAGCATGGCTTGTAAGTGTAGGAGGCAGTGATATTGTATATGGTCTGGCAACAATGTGGGGATGGAAGATATTTGTAAAAGTATCCTCCCTTTTACAAAGTTTCTTCTACTACCGCTCTAAGACATCACTTCTGATATAAATCAGCAATAATTCGGAGTTTGGTATAGTGGACTTGATGTTAAAAAATAATTTCAATAATAATAATTTTATTGTGCCCTGACTTCCAGGATTTTTTAAGTTTCCAATACCTAGTCAAATAATACTTTACTGCTAGCTAGCTAGTCTTCCGAGAAGTAATTTCACACAAAATATATTTGTAGGTGGTGTGGGCTGTGCAGCAACCCAGTTAGCAAAAACAGTCGAAGGTGTTAAGGTGATCGGAACTGCTTCGAAGGGAAAAGAACAAGTAGTTAAGTCAAATGGTGTCGATCATGTGCTGGAGTATGACAATTTAGAAGAGCAGCTGAAAAGTGTCTGCCCTGATGGGATCGATGTGATAGTTGATAATCAAGCTGGAAGGACTTTTACTTCGCTACAAAACTTATTAAATCCCTTAGGCAAAATTATATTAACAGGTAATTTTTTTGTTACACTTGCACACACAGAGATAACAGAAATCATATTTCAGGTGCAAACAGTATAATCCAAAATGATAAAAAATTGTCCAAGCTCACCCTCTTGAAAGCGTGGTGGAACATGAAGGAAATTTCACCTACGTCCTTGATTGTAAACAATAGGGCAGTGGCTGGTCTGCACTTGGGGATATTAGCTGACAGACAGCCACGTAAAGTACATAAGGCATTAGAAACTGTACTTGCACTGTTAAAAGATGGAAAAATACAACCGAAAATTGATTCCGTTTGGCCACTTGAAGATGTAGTAACTGCAACTAAGATACTCGGGGAAAGATGTAATGTTGGAAAAGTTCTTCTTTCCATATAACATTTTTAATGTATTTATATCAGTGACTTATTTAGATTTAAATTGAAGGATTTATTTAAATTATTCTATGCTGACTTTGGAATTTTTTTATTGGGCGATACTTTAATAAACTAAAAATACTAAATATTCTTTATGTATCAAAGTATGGAATTTGTTATTTTATTTTATTTATTTAATGAATGAAGCTAACTTGTAACTTACTAGTATGTTTTATTATTATATGTGCATTTTATTGTTAATATGAATAGGTACTGTAATATACAGGGCAACCATACAGAGGTGGAAGATATTTCGAAAAATATAAGAGTTATGAGTACGAAGGTGATGTGTATTACTAAAATTATTCAAAAATGTGTGACAAACCGAACTTAAATTTTTTATAATGGAACGCCCTATAACCTACATACAGAAACGGTAAGAGATAGGTCGGTTGTGGGAAAATTGTAGATTGTAATATTGCATAATTTTAAAAAAAAGGGGCCTAGCTGTTTTAATTTTTGAGTTATGTCCAAAAAAACCATAATTATTGCTTTTTGTTTTTTTGATGTACATTTATTATTATGTTACTTGGAACAAAACTAACTTAACATTATTAGGACACTTTTTAAAGAAGAGTTCAAATCTGATTTGGATTTGCTTTTCGGAAATAACTCAAAATCTAAGCCGACTAGCTCCAATTAAGTTTTTGAATATTATTCAGCAGTAGTATGTTCAACTTTGCCCCAACGTAATCGTCTTTGTATTCTTTATGGTTTTTAAAATTCCAATGATGACCTTGAAATTCAAGAACCCTGTATAGGTATATACAGTTTTTACAAAAAATATGGTCCATAGTTAAGAAATGATTAAGGATGCCAAAAAAGCAGAAAATGCCAGCACCTTTTTAATATTCTTCATTATTTGCCTATTGTTCTGGGTTTGCTTGCAATAGTTCTTCGCCACGTGATTTTCAGGTGACCTATTCGACATAATCACTGAGGATTCCAGTTTAGGGTGGTTTTATTTGTGTCGTCTTGTCTTTGATATACAGGGTGAGTCAATAGTGAGGGATCGGAACTCTGCTTTTCAACCGTTCAAGATAAGAAAAAAATGTAAACGCCTCCCCACATAGTTTTTCGCTCTGCATCACTCAAAAATATTTTCTGTTGTACAGGATGAGCCATAACTAAGGTACGTATGTTAACTTGTTTTTTTCAAATGGAACACCCTATATTTTATCACATATTCTTATTGGAGTTTGAAATAGGTTTATGGCAGTATAAAATGTTTGACGTTTTGGTGCAACGTTGCCATTTTAAAAATTATTTATTAAAAATTTCTTCGAATACGTGTAATCTTTAAAAAATCCCAGGAGCTTAGTTTTGAAGTTATAACGTTAAAATTTTGGATCCATAAGGAGAAAGGCCAATTCTATCCACCTGGTACAATAAGGTTTGGCTTTACTGTACAGGAGGGTCACAAATTAATTTTAAATTTCGCGTACTTCGGAAGGTCATAACTTCATTTTTTCAAATGTATTTTTTTTACACAATTGGATCCGTCTGTGATCTGGCTACATTTTTTATTAAGTATAACCTATACTGAAAATGCATAGTTTCAGAGATATTGGACATTTTTCGTTGCTCTGACTGCTAAAAGATGCCAACTTCATGTAAAACTGAGTGCTATGGAAAAAAGTGACATTCTACTTAGAGTGCTATGTCAGCAGGTGTCATTTTTAGTTTTACTATTGTCACTGTTAGGGCATGTTTCAATAATTGCAATTTCTCTAACTGGATTTAAGAGCAAATCGACATGATTTATTGTTTGGGGGAAGGCGAGAGAAATGCTCTCCTTGCGGCAAGAATTTACGCTCAGAGATATACCGAAAGGCGGCATCTGAGGCGAGTTGATTTTGAAAAACTAAGAGAAAGATTTGAGAGAACTGGGCACGTAGAATTTGAAAAAACTGAACGAAGAAGAAACATTTCCAACGAGGAGAATGAATTGTTGGTGTTGGCTACTATTGTGGAGAACCCACATATTACCACTAGGAAAATAAGCCGTGAGTTAGAGTTCAGTCAAACGTCTGTATCTAGAATAATTAGAAAAGCGAAATTTCATCCATACCACATACAACCTGTACAAGAGCTTAATCAAGACGATTTTGACAATCGTCTAGCATTTGCAAATTGGGCTTTGAGAAGAAAGGGTGAACAAGACGACTTTTTCGATTTGATTTTATTCACCGACGAAGCGACATTCCACAAAAATGGATTTGTCAATCGCCACAACTTCCACTATTATGACAACAATAACCCGCATTTCATTAGACCAGTGGATCATCAACATAGGTGGTCATTGAATGTGTGGGGTGGTATCGTCGGAGATTATGTTCTTGGACCATATTTCTTTGATGAAAATGTAAACGCTGAGCGCTATTTGCAATTTTTAACAAATGAATTTCAGGATTTTATAGACGACTTGCCAATTGCGATTGTCCAGAAGTTGTGGTTTCAACAGGATGGAGCCCCACCCCACTACAGCCATATTGTCACGGCATATTTGAATGCCGAATTTCAAGACAGATGGATAGGGAGGGGAGGTCCAGTGAATTGGCCAGCAAGATCCCCTGATCTCACCAAGGTCGACTTTTTTCTATGGGGGTTCGTGAAGGAAATTGTGTAGGCAGAAGCTCCAACAACAATCGAGAATATGAAAGATCGAATACTTAATGCTTTTCAAACAATAAATCAACAAATGTTGCGAAATGTTGGCAGTTCGTTTGCTAAGAGAATGCAAGTTTGTAGACAAGAACACGGTCGCCATATTGAACATATCATTTGAGTTAGTTAGGTTAGGTGTTAGGTGTATGTACCCACTGGCCATGTTGTGAAAATGTTTGTTCCACATTATTATTATTATGTATTAAAATTATTATTTCTTTTATTTTGTTTTATTCTCGTGAGAACCTTGAATTGTTATTGCGCTGCAATAATAAGAGAAGAACTAGAAATGTCACTTTTTTCCATAGCACTCTGTTTTACTTGAAGTTGGCATCTTTTAGCAGTCACAGCAACGAAAAATGTCCAATATCTCTGAAACTATGCATCTTCAGTATAGGTTATACTTAATAAAAAATGTAACCAGATCACAGGCGGATCCAATTGTGTAAAAAAAGACAGGGGGTGCCATTTGAAAAAATGAAGTTATGACCTTCCGAAGTACGCGAAATTTAAAATTAATTTGTGACCCTCCTGTACAGTGAAGCCAAACCTTATTGTACCAGGTGGATAGAACTCGCCTTTCTCCTTATGGATCCAAAATTTTAACGTTATAACTTCAAAACTAAGCTCCTGGGATTTTTTTAAGAAAACATGTATTCGAAGAAATTTTTAATAAATAATTTTTAAAATGGCAACGTTGCACCAAAACGTCAAACATTTTATATTGCCATAAACCTATTTCAAACGCCAATAAGAATATGTGATAAAATATAGGGTGTTCCATTTGAAAAAAAAAGTTAACATACGTACCTTAGTTATGGCTCATCCTGTACAACAGAAAATATTTTTGAGTGACGCAGAGCGAAAAACTATGTGGGGAGGCGTTTACATTTTTTTCTTATCTTGAACGGTTGAAAAGCAGAGTTCCGATCCCTCACTATTGACTCACCCTGTATATGTCCAACTATTTTAAAGGCAGTCTGATTTTAATGATGGTGAAGCAAAACAAAGTAAAACCTCAATAACTGGATAACAATTGATAATTGGGTATGACTTAATGTGACCATCGTAAAGTATCGATCATACCTTTTAAAACACCCAGTATATAATAAATGTAACAGCAGCAGCGGGACTAGGTCATTTGGGGTCCTCCCACTATCAAATTGTTTCGTAATAAATGTGGAAATCTTATCACCACCAATGAACCGCAACAGTAATAAGAAAAATTACAGAGTTGTTAATAAATATGTTTGTAATATTCTGTACATCTTATCTTTTTTTTTATTTGGTACTCAGCCAATTATAGGCGTCGCTGTACATTTTATGGGGACTTCCAACCCCACTAACTACTGTCATGATGTTATTATGACATCCGGGACCAACTATTTTCGTGACAGCCGTATCACGAGGCGCCGAGAGAAGCAGCCATGGAACTCCCATCTAAGTTCTGACCAGAGAGAGCGTTGCTTAACTCTACTGATTGAACGTGGACGCTTGTTCAAGCTACACCACCCGGGACTATATTAATAAATATCTATAAAAGATTATAAGTTGGTAATGTCACTATCCTTGCAATATTCTGCAGGTTCATCTTGCTATAGCTGTGACAGGCAGTGCATCGATCTCTGGAGTCGCCGAAGGATGCACAATTATTAGAACAGACGACAGAATGATGAATGCTAAGTAACAGTAAATATTCATTGTAGTTCAATGTAGTTACGCTTTTAAATGCAAATTTTTATCATTCTTAAGGATTGTGCAATGGCACTATTGCAGTGAACTGGAGTGTAACAGTAAGAATATTTATTCAGGATATTGACATGTTAACGCAGCTATGTTCTTTAATTCGAATAAAAAGGTTTAAGTAGCTTTCTTTTGTAATTATCAAAACATGTTTAGTGCTAAATGGCTGCGAGCCCTAAAGCAAAACTTTCCATTTGTAATATTTTTTCTACTTGCTACAGTAATATACTTTTGGTATCTACCTACTAGTTTATCTAAGTATATACAGGGTTATTCAACTTCGATGCTTGTTTTTCTTACTGTGTTGGAAATCCCACTGTGAGCATCAAAATTGAATAACCCTGTATAGGAGTTTCTGCTTTGTTTGTATGGTGCCTATGTTATTAGAGCTGGGCAGTAATTAATTACTTTGTAATTAAATTACTAATTAAATTCTTTTTTGTTTATTTGCCTTGGAATTGAATTACTTTTCAAAATGCGGTAATTGTAATTGGGAATTGCCACTTTTTTAAAAAGTGCTTGAAAATTACTTTTTGAAAGTAATTAATTACTACATTCAATTACTCAATTACTATTGTGTAATTAAATTACTCTGAAGTATTTAAATTACTCTACAAGTATTTGAATTACCTGTGGTAATCGAAATTACTCAAGGTAATTGAATTACTTTGTGGTATTTCAATTACTGAATTACTGACCCCGATAGGGTGCCAAATCTCCAGAACGCAAAAAATAAAATAAGGTCTTATTAAGTTACATATTAAACAAATCGCAATAGGGTATTTCCGGATCAATATAAGCCTAATTTATGATTTCCTTTGATGAGTCGAATAGCAGCAACTTTTGCATTTTGTACGACGCGTTCACTAGCGCTGGTGCGTGTATGTAGATGTAATCTGTAGCTTGTAATAATGACACTAATATTTATTGTGCAAGACGCTAAAACTATATTTGCGGTAAGTATATTACAGATTACAATACCTACGGTAAAAATGTAATTTAAAATAGCGTAATTAGACGATATTGGTTCATAATAATTATTTATTCATTTCAATTTGCTTGTTTTTATCGATGTACTAGCATAGGGTTATACTGTCGTGCAAGTTTAACAGGCATTAAGTCCAGAAAATTACGTTCTTGCGTGAGGAATTGAACTAAACGGTCAAAATCCGATAACATTTCAACAGCGTAAAACACATAAATAAAATTATTCATTCTTTGTCGCTTTATTGCCTTGTAATACTCATATGCTGCTTTGTATACTGGTACCTAGTGCATAATTTTTACGGACTGCTGCAGCATGTTAGCTTCGATTATTATTGAAAATCTGGAATAGTGTCTTATAAAAATCGTGACTTTCTTATAATTCCGCTCACCTCGTCCAACATTAGTTCTTTACGTTATACAGAGTGGTGCATTGGAGGACGAAAGGTATTAAACCGTCATGCTAATTACAAGGCATTCAAATATTGGCTTCTTAATGATTTTTCACAAGATTCAATTTAGTTTTTTAAAAGAATAGTGCATAGTGACCCAATTTACGTAATTTCAGATATTTTATTGCTCTAAACTTAAAATCAATAGGTATTATTAAAGATGTTGATAAGATTTTGAAATTTGAAGTAAAAATATGAAAGCAACCTGAGCAATTTAACTGTCGAGCTTTGACAGTAATTTTATGAAATACGTATTTTTACCCGTTTCTTATACGGTGTGTTCAAAAACAAATTATATAGGGGTTGGTCATGGAATATAAAAGTAATGTCAACAGCAAGCTTTAGAATTAATTAACTGTCATCACTTTTGTTGCTGTCATAAGTTTATATTATACGCTGATATCGTGATTGAAAATTTTTAAAATTGCTGTCTCTAAAGCTGGCTATCGACATTAGTTTTATTTACCATGGCCAACCCCTATGTAATTTCTTTTTGAACGCATGATATAAAGGTATCTTGAATGTAAAAATGACTTTGTTCTTACGTGCTTGAGCAAATGTCTTTTGTTTTTGTATCTGATGTACAGTGTGTCCCAAATTGGACAATTTTGATAGGAAACATTCATTTCTAGAGGAGATAGTAAAAAACTAAGTTACATGTTACGGGCTCGTTTTTTGTGTAAAAATGAATGGCCAAAAACTGCACATCGATATCTTGATCTTTTTAAAAGATACAGGGTGATTTTCAATTTGGTGCATTTTCGACTCACCCCGTAACTTGCTTATTTGTGAATATTTTGGCTTAAGGCACTTTTTTAAAAGGAATCGAATGGTATGCTTAGTGTTTTTGTAAAACAAATGGCGGGGAAGCTGTGACATAAGCTTTTATTTTTATTTACGGTAGGTAAATAAAGTTTTACTAAATACAACTGTACGACAATAATTTTTATTGAACGTAATTGAAAAAGTAATTGCTGTTTTACAATTACAATTATTAAGTAATTGGTGATTGAATTACTATTTCCTATGAGTAATTGAATCTCTGGTAATTAAATTACTTCATTGGGCGGTAATTAGTAATTAGTAATTAATTAATTTTTAAAAGTAATTTGCCCAGCTCTGTATGTTATTGTATATTTTGAATTACATTATCAAGTTTTGCTATTCAACTAAAATACAGTAGTCTCGAATATGCAACTTAAATGGGACCGAATGACGGTCGGTTAACCTGGAATGACAGATAACAAGGATGTACCAAACGTCCGCTATTAAAGCAGACTTGCCGAACAAAAAAAAATTATTACAAACTTGGTGCAATAAATATAAACAGGGTGTCCCTGAAAAGTGTGGAAAAAAATTAACCCCATATACTACAGCTCAAAATAAGCCAATTTAACCCAAATTACCTATATACAAAATTCCACTCCAGAGGAGTTACAGCCATCTAAAGATGATGAAAATTATTTTACCGTAATTAAAACAATTTAATGAATGGTTTTAAAACCTACTTGTCATTTTAATTTCATGCAGCAAATAATATTCGTGGAAGCCCTGGAATATTTGACTGTATCAGAAACTCTGCGGAGCAGGATTCGTTGAGGTATTAGTGAAAATGGAATCCAATTTTGAACATTTGTTATGATTTTCTATTTATTGTTGTTTATTGTGTAGTTCTCAAATTAAATTTATTGCGTTTTCAAAGACTACATGTTTTTTAGTTTCGTACAAGAGACATGATAAAGAACTCTTCATCATCTTTAGATGGCTAATATATGTTGTACCTTTTTTCCTCACCTTTCAAGGACATTCTGTATACAGGGTTTGGAAATCATGGGGGGGGGGGGTGAAAGATTATACAAAGTGGCTCAAAAAAGTGTGACCAATGAAATTTACTTTTTTTTTAAATAGAATGTCCTATATTTAGGCAGCTTGAAAGATTTGCATTGAAACACTATACATTTTTCTCAAATTGAATGGGTCTAACATCAACTGTTTTGGAGATATTAACGATTTTATGCAACAAAATTCTGAACCTCAGGCGGGTGCTGTAAGTAACAGAAAACAATTGCATGAAGGAAAACGTTACTAAAAAAATTACGTTTTTCGTGAATTACCTTTCAAGTATAAAATAGTGGATCTGGGTATTAATGCTATAAACGGTGATTAGTGATTAACATTAACAAATTTAATAATTTCGAATTTTTCAAATGGAACACCCTGTATATTTTTGTATTTTTGAAAGCCCTTTTGATGAACTTTCTTGTGATATGTTACTTCATACCCTTAAATTTAATTGTTTTTCAAATATGTGTGTTTTAACAAAAAAAAACAATGTAAAACTGTGTAAGGTGTATTTTAAGGGATAACAAACAAACGCATTCAAAATGATAATTTAAACATTTGAGCTTTCCAAACAAAACATAAAACCAGGTTTAGAAAATATAAATTTAGGCAATGTTGATACAAGAAATGATAAACACGAAAAAACGAGAAATGTGGGAATAAACTAATTCCAAGATCAAATAAAATCAGATACACAAAAAAAACAAGCAAATACATGAAAATCCTGTACTATGTTATTATGTTAAATGTTCAAATATTTCTTCTTCCGTGCTTTGTATATTAAAGCTATACAAAGTACTCATAATTAGCAAATATAATTATTTAGATTATTTTAAATAGGAGACCCTATATTCTCTGTATTTTTGAAAAGAACTTTTAATTTGTTAACTCTAAATTCAACCGTTTTTCAGGTTAAACTTTTTCCTACTTCCTACTGCTGTCTTCCGCTATTTTATCTTATCTTAGTTTAGATAAGTTAGTTGCCTTACTTTCCCTACTTCCACAACTGTGGTTTCGGTACCCATTTTTTTTTTAAAGCGACGGGGTGAGCCGCCCGCCTGTTGCCAGATGTGGGGATTGAACCCTGTACCGTGGCACCTTAGCCTGACGCCCTAACCGCTCGGCCACGCTGACGACTCTATTAATAAGGCTTTTTAAAAAAGTCAAAACGACGTTAAACTGTGTTAACCCGCATGTGCAAGAACTTTGCAGTTTTAATATACTTGTGTCGTTCACCTTTTATTAGATATGCTTACCAAGCGGCTCGTCAAATTTAGGGGAGATAAATGATTGAGAAAATATGCGATTGAATGAAAAACGATAAATAGAAAAGTTGTTCGTTTTGGTGAGCTCTATCACTGGTTAAAATATTTGCACTCATTTCCATAACAAGCTGTATATAAAAATGAATGTTGATTTTTGTTTGTCCCGTATGTGTTCCTATACCATTCATCCGATTGCGATGAAACTTTGGTGATTTGTTGTGAGCACGCCTGCAAAGGTTACTGAATTAGTACAACCATTGTGTTTTGTGTATGAGTGTAGAATTTAATTGAATCAAATACAAACAACGACATTTTAGTTTGTGTGTGACATAACAAGTGGTGTTGATTCTGAAATTCCAATTGCCGGTCGACATTAGATAATAAATATCACACGCATTTTCTTTGCTTTTTCGAAGTGAATTTGTAATAGTTGTCACAAAGCATTACTTTCGCTGTCAAATCAATTATGCCACCCAAACGACAAGAGATTGGTCAATCTACACCTCAAGCACGAAAGAAAAAAGCATCACGAGCTTCAGAAACGAACGAGCAACGAGAAGCAAGACTGGAAACCGTTCGAGTACGCACTACTCGATCCAGACGAACACTGTACGCTGATTTAAATCTTGGTGCATTCCATTACGATGCTAATTATAATTACAGTCTTTATCCAAGTGTGGTTATTGACATCTATACAAGGTGATTCACGAGGAATAACGAGCCTGACCAAATTTTCGATGAAACCAACATTACATTTGTTACGGTATCAAATGGTTTTAATGACACTTAATGGTGCGGGAGTGCCACTTGCTTTATCACGTCTGGAGAATGCCAACACTTGCCATGGACATCTCAAAAACAGGCCAATAGCCACGGCTTGATACGCTCAGGGAGATGGGCGTGGTTCTAGAAACGGTACACCATAGGGAAAGCCTGAGGGTATATATATATATATATAGGGTGTCGCAAAATAAATGAGCGCTACGGGATTCAGACTTGAATCCCACGCTTGACAAAACCCCGAAAGCCAAACAGGGTAGAATATATGTGTACAGCCTCACGACTCCCAGTACTGCGGCGGCGAGCGCCCTGACCCACCTGCGACGCTTAAGAACTTCTTCCAGGCTTCACCTTATATAAATCTTTACACAGTGAATAATACACCCTGAAAATAAGCATGCACCGGCACGTGGGAAAATCATAAGACATCATATAGCAAACCGATCTATTGGTCTAACACATGGATTAACATATATGTACAGGCGCCGAAGTCTGTTAGCGTACAAAATACGAACCAGTAAAAAGGGACTACAACTATGGACCTAGCAGGAGTTACTAGCCTCTAACTTACTGTCAGAATATGATAATTTACATACAGTCCAGAGCGGGTGGCTAACATTTATCTGACTACAAGAACATGATTATTTACACACAGCCCAAAGCCGGTGGCTAACATTTATCTGGCTGCAAGAAACTGATTATTTACACACAGCCCAGAGCGGGCGGCTAACATTTATCTGAGTGCTAGAAACTGATTATTTACACACAGCCCAGAGCGGGTGGCTAACATTTATCTGACTGCAAGAAACTGACTATTTACACACAGCCCACAGCGGGTGGCTAACATTTATCTGATTGAGAAAACGATTATTTACACGCAGCTGTATGCGTGGGTGTTGTAAGATCCAGCATCCCTAACTCAGGGCTTGATATTAAACCCTCATGAGAAAAAAGAAGGAAAACTGTGGAGACCTGTTGTTTGCCCGTCCTGAAGATTGGATCACAGCTGTTTAGCGGAACAATTGTCCTTCAGGCATTCGAAATTACAGAACGGCTGTAATCGAAAAACGGAATCGTACAAACACCAACAACACCACTTGGCACTGTCACGGCCAGAAACGCACTCCCCGAAAACAAGCAAGCCAACGCTGTCTCGCGCCAGACACGCTGCGGAAAGTGGCGTACAGGGGAAACCTGCTTGCCGTGCGGTCTGATCACCTGCAACCAATCACAAAGCGAGCAAGGCCCCATCGGCAACCCAGCTCGACGAAACTTCTAGAAAAAGGCCGCCTGCTAAGTCTGTAGGATTTTAAATAAGCCAAGAAAATAATTATGAACGAGGCTATCAAAACGGGTGCCTTACAGAAAATTATAGCGGCCGTTACAGCTACTTAAAGCTACGAACCTTTAGCTGCCTGCACACAGTTTGATGAACGATTAAGCGTAAAAATATGACCGAAAACTATATACAAGCGGGGTCAGCCTCTTTGAACAGAAATACTTCAAAAAGTCGCACATTGTCCTGACATATTTTCATCCGGATATGTCTAGCTGGCTCAAAACCGAATCTACTTTCGGTCATACATACAGGGTGATTTATGAGGAATAATGAGCCTCACCAAATTCTCAATGCAACCAACATTACATTTTTATAGGCTCATTATTCCTCGTGAATCACCCTGTATATATAAAAATGAATGTGTCTTTGTTTGTCCCGTATGCGTTCCTATACCATTTATCCGATTCCGATGAAACTTTGGTGAGTTGTGCGCACGCCCGCTAAGGTTTCTGAACAACAATTTTACAATAGGTGGCGCTGGAGTCGAGATATTTACGAAAATGTGTATTTATGGTCTGATTTGGCGTATATTCAAAAGATATGTATACAAATATTATTTTAGGGCAGAACAACGTTTTCCGGGTCCGCTAGTATTTTATAAAATACAGAAGAAGAAATAGTTAGTGATGATTCCATTCTGATGAATTTGCATAATAGTTTTCTAGTTATAGTAAAAATTTCCAGTCTGATCACTATGTACAGAGCATCTTGAATACAGATTCGATAAATTTAATTGACATCATAGAAGCCATAAAAAATTAACTAGAGTTACGGAGTTGATGGGATACCCAGTTTTATCTCCAAAGGATGTGCTGAGAGTTTGTCTTTTCCGTTAGTAATAATTTTTAATTTATTATTGAAACTCCCCATCTTTCTCAGAGCGTGGAAGAGGTTTAAAATAGTACCAATATTCAAATCAGACAATTAGAACAACATTAAAAATTATCATCCAGTTGCAATGATATTTGAATATGTTGTCAGGACATTTTTAGTTTGGTGCGAACTTATGGCTATTAGCGTATTTTCTAAATTATGACCCCACTTGTATATGGGTTTTTCGTATGTTTGCGCTTGAATTTAACTATCCCGAATTATTTCGCTTGCAGTCGACGGTCCAAATAGCACTCATTTGGCGTTTCTCGGTTTTCGATCTGTTGGTGCGCTAAGGTTATCCGTTGTTACCAATTATCGACCCGTCTACGACTTGCTTTTCGGCGTGTTTCTGGCGTGCATTTAAAACGCAACGGCCATGGGTGCGAGAGAGAAAGCTATAGCTTTCCTGCCCTACTACATTACCGATCACGCTGTCTGACTGCATTTTCGAGGTTGTCTGAGGGGTTTGGAAAGGTAGTCGGTATCCGACTTCCAAAAAGACAACAAGTAGTTTTGACGCGTGGTGTTTTGCGCCACCCTCTGCGGCCTCGTGCCGTTTGCTATGTTTCGTGCAGTAAATCTCCCGATTAGTGAGTTCCCGCTATTTTGAGTTGGTTCCGAGACTTCGAGCGAGTCGGTCACAGGACTGTGTGGGTGAGGGTTGTTTGTGCTTGTCTCATCAAAATCTAGGAGCATCTTTGTCTTAATAAATGAGCCGTGGGCCGATGGAGTGCGGTTTATCCCTGGTTAATTCTACATGCGAATCGGCGTGCCTTGTCGATTATTCCGGTTGCATAGTGGCTTCTAGTTAAGAAACTGCGGGACATTACCAACGCCGACGCTTCGAGCTCTTTTGTTTGCCCCTGTTTCGTAGTCTTGGGTAACTCGTTCGGTTCCCAGCTAGGGCCCCCTTCGACTGCCACAGGTAAAGCTAAGTTAAGGTACTGGACTATTTATATTTGCAAAGTAAAAGTGTGCGTATACAGTGCCATTTGCAAGCGCTCAGTATTTGTGTAATATCTAACGTTTATTTCAACACATCCTGCCGATACGCAGTGTGCGCAGACTTCCATTGCACAGTGCCATTTGCAAGCACTCAGTATTATTTGCGTAATCACTAATGTTTATTTCAACGCACCCTGCCGATACGGCATTATACAGTGCCACTTTCAGGCGCCTAACATTTTATGTAACAGCTAAGACGCACCCCCCCCCCCTTCTGTAACTTGCATTGTAACATTGTGTTGCCTTATGTGTGAATAATAGACCTATTTGTTAAACTCTCCCGCTGTATTTTCTTTGTGTTAAATGCTGTGTTTCAGTTTAAGCAATTTGTGGTGTCGTCGCCCGATTGGCGACTGGTGTATGATTGGTGTAAAGCAAATAGGTAGGTTCTAACGCTCTAGCTGCCACCTCCAGGGATCCCCAAAGCTACACACATATCCCACCCCGTTTGGCTTTTGGGTTTCTGTCAGACGTGGGCTTAATTACGAAACTTGTAGCGCCCTATTATTTTTCAACACCCTGCATATGTCGTCACGCTTGTCCCTACGGCGTCCCGTTTGTAGAACCACGACTATCTCTCTGAGCGTATTCAGCTGTGGCTATTAATCTGTTCTAGAGAATTCTAGGGCAAGTTGTGGCGTTTCCCAGACGTGATAAGTTTTGTAGCACTATCGTACCCCGAGTGTCGTAAAAATAGGTTTATACCGTAACAATGTAATACATAATAACATTTATTCTGATGTAAGTAGAGTATTACAAGGCACACCGCATGGTTTCTTTAAAAAAAAATCAACAACTACAAACTTAACAGTGTTTATAGATAAAGTTATTTCTGAAATTGATAAGGGCGGCCAAATATATGTTATTTATACCGGTTTTAAAAATATTTGATAAAGTTGATCATGATGTTTTATTAAAAGAAAAACAGTTATTTGGATTTTCAATTAAATTGTTAGACACTATTAATTCTTATTTCCGACGCTGTGAGCTATTTGTATTTTACCAAGGTGCTTTCTCATCTACATTTACGCTACGTGTGCTGCACCTCAAGGCTAAAATTTAGGACCTATGTTTTTCTTATTGTTTATTAATGATTTGTCAAGTGTAGTGAAACACCTAAAATGCCTTATTTATGCTGATGACTCAAAACTTTACAAAAGAATTTATAACAAACAACATGCACTAAAACTACAAGATGACATTAATAGCATTTTTAAGTGGAGTAGTAAGTGTTTTATAATGAGCTATACAAAAAAGAAAAGTTGTAGACTTGCGTCATGTAATTAACAACAACGAATTTCAAATAATGAATAACTTTAAAGCTCTTGGGGTTCAGTTTACAACTGATCTTAACTTTGAATTGCACATTGAGAAAACGGCCAATCTTAAGAGAATAAGAATACATATTTATTTGGTCAAATTGAATCTATGAGGGATGTCCGGTGACTATAGTACATTTGTGAATTACAGACAGACTATTTTATTTATAAAAATCAAACATACACTAAGTAAAAGCGCAAACTGTTAGCTACTTTTCAACATAATCGCCGCTAATGTTAAGGCACATATCACAGCGAGGCACCAGCTTCTGTGTACCCTCTTCGTAAAAGGTGTCCTCCAAATTTATAAAAAATTGCCTTACTTCATCTTGAAGTCGTCGTCTTCAAACCTTTTACCCGTATTTTCAACTGACGATCTTCTCGAATCAGCGTATCGACCTTTAATTGATTCTCATCCTTTTTCGTTGTTGATGGTTTTCGTCGCACACCTTCGGGATCATCTTGTTTTCCACTCATAACGCCTTCTCCGTAAGTCTTCAGTATTTTTTTTTATGAATTTTAGTAGGTTTTTCATTATTTGCATGCAAAAATCGAATGACCGCTCGCAATTCAAACATGGAGTATGTTTCGATCGTAACTGACATTTTGCGGCTGTCACTGAGCACATTCTACTTAACCTAAGGCAATGACAACAGCCACCTATGTAGTAGGTTTTGTGCGTGCAAGTTTCAACCTGATCGGATCAACGTAGGTGGTGTGCCGAGCAAACGTACCTTAGTAACCGGACATTCCTCATATGATCGTATTGTTTAATTCCTAAGTGAGATCCTATTTTGAATACGCTTGTCCCGTCTGATCTCCTTATATACAAAGCCTACAGCAACATACTGAAAAAGTACAAAATAAATTTATTAGATTTCTAACGTATTATAACAAATCAACCATGTAACACTAGTTTTACCTAGCCCTATACTCTACTGTACTATTAACTTATATTGCCCTAGGTTCGCTAGCTTAAAGTCGTAGAGACATAAAACTCTATTAAGATCGTCAGTGCGACAAAAGGAAAGCTAATATTGTTCTCGATTTGCTCGTTGTCACCTGGAATGCTGAAATTATCCATGCAAACACTACCAGCAATAAAAACCCAACAGTTTACATAAAAAGATATGTCATCTGTAAGAAAAACACAAATACAAGAGAATACATGAAAACAACAAGAATGAACGACATGCAAACATACAGTGAAGCATTTAACAATATTTTAATTATCTACGAGCGAAAGCTGTTTCTATTCGAGTTATTACATACAAATACATGTAAAACTACACAATATTTATATAAAAAGAGTGTACGCTACATACATGAAAGCCCCTTAAATAGTGGGTTAATATTCAGCTGTCGACGCAAAGTCAAACATCGATAGTGCGAAATATATTTAAATTCGGCGCACAAATACACCTAAGGCGAAGCTGTCTATTGTTTAAATGCGTTTGTTGCAGAAAACGCTGTTTTTTTACGTTCAAATCAAGCTACACGCTGTGTCAGCAAATGACGGAATGACTGCGTACTGGTTGCGGGTAATTCCCCGTTGTCTTGGGCACGAAAAAAATTGCCCACGAAGTCACAATTGTTCATTGAAACAATTGCCAAAAATGTTGCAATAGCTTCCTTACTTCCTATAGCAGTTTTAACTAGCAACCAACCTTGCACTGTAGCGTTACGACAACGGCTTCCTTCTATGGAAAATGCAGCAAACTTTTGGTGATGCTGCCCAAGTGGTTTGATGTCTTCGTAATCTGGGTTCCCACTCAGAATTTTCTTTGTGTCGGCGGAGAATAATGCAGGCCCACACCTCACTATTCTGTGCACTTTAATGCCTTTATTAGCACGCGTCTTATCTTGGTTAATCAGGGACGACACATGAACGAGTCACTTGTCTGGCTGCGACTCTTCGTTCTCGCAGTCATTCACGCACTCGCTGGCTTCGTTCTATTTTTAACTCAGCTACCTGGAATAAGCTGTCCTGCATATTCACTTCTGCACTCGCGATGCACTTATAGTGCGTGCTAACTTAATACATACTGAGACATATAAAAGAATACGGTTACACTTATTACTAGCAGTGTATGAGAAAATGATATAAAATGTTTATATACAGATGGCACGAATTGGCCTGTTTCAGTCAATACCTGAGCTATTTAGGATTCAAATATTACACGTCATTGATATTGATTATCATTTTTGCATATAAGATTTTGAATCATTACATAAACTGCCCTTATTTACTTTCAGATATAGCAGTTCGGGTGTCCCCCGCGGAATTTGATCTACCTTTTCTTTTTATATTCCGTTGGCGAGAACTAACATCCGTTCGTTTTCACCTGTGTGCACCATTGCTGATAAATATTAACAACGCTTTGATTTGTTTGGAGCACTATTAAACCATTTGAGAATGATATTAAATTGCATTAATTTAAGATATTTTTAAATTTTATTTTCCCCTTGCATCTTGATTTGGTTTCTAATTCAAAAACATGTTGCTGTTCGCGTAATTATATAACTATTTATGTATCAAGTTGCAAAATGAAAGTGCTTTCACACTAGAAGAGCGCTAGCGTGTTGGGCCACACGGTGTGTGTGAAAAACACTAATTTGACGACATGCTGCATATAGTACAAGATTTTCTGTAATTTTGAGTCATTAATTTTTATAGTAAATAAATGTACTTAAATTTCAAAGTTGTTCTAAATTTTCATATTAGCACTAGTGCCAATATGAAATATCATTGCAACTAGTGCGAATATATGCATCATTTTGATATTGAAAACCACAACAAATAGGTCAAAATTACAGAAATACATTATTACGTGTAGTTATTAGTATAATTTTTTTATTTAATATTTTATAAGTTACGAACTAATATCGAAAGTCTATGTCACACTATCAGTTAGTTTGATAAACTAAACTGACCAGTCTGCTTTAATGACGTCACTTTTGTAATTTGGTCAAACTTTTCTAATTTTAGAGGCGTATTTATTTCCATCAGTCTGTTTGATGCGAGTTCTTTTCTGATTGGCTAAAAGTTAAATTCAACAAAAAGGCGCGAAATATAGGGAAACCTTAAACTTTATTGCATTAAAATATAACCTCGAATATTCAATGTTCGATTTCGCTTTGCTTTAAGCTGTGTGTTCAAAGTAGTAACCTCGTGTTCGTATATTTTGTTAACAATAATAATTATTTTTTTAACATGGCTACTATCCCTCCCGGTGAATGCCATCATTTCGTTTTAAATCAATGTTTTGACCATAACTTCCTTTTACTTCGCATTTTTTGCATTTTTTTTTTTTTGATAATGCAGCTAACCCTGCTAGTGATAATGCTGAATATTATTTTGAACAAAAACTGCAGAAGAATAAATGCAAATATTGACGTAACTTCAGTTGAACACACGTACAAAAGGACCCACTTAACCTCAATTTTTGATCAAACTCGGCGTATAGTGTGACAGCCAAGCTTGAAAGTTCTTTCAAACTTCTTGTTTGTGACGTCATTAAAACAGACTGATCAGTTTAGTTTAAATAGGAGTTAATTACAAAAATAGAAAAAAAAAACAAAAGAAACTCATTTTAGAAGTATTCAACTGGAAAATCACCTATCTCACATCAAAACACATTAAAAATTTAATAAAAACATGTAGTTTCAAAAAAAATCGTTAGAGCCGTTTTTGATAAAATCGCAAAAAAATGAAAAATGTTATGCGATTTTCTTCAAAAGCTTGTTGTCGCATCTACATAGTACACAAAACTTATATATGAAGTTTCAACGCAATACCTCTTTTCGTTTTTCACATATTTTGTTTACAGACACACACACAAACAGACTCACAGACAGACCAATGAAAAAAAATATATGTTTTTTGGGCTCAGGGGACTCTAACACGTGAAGATCTGTTGAAAACTCAATTTCGAATATTTGGGGTGAATTCAATACTTCCTTTATTGTAAAAGGAAGTAAAAATGTTTCCTTTCAGGGCTAGAGCTTCTCAAAGCTGCGGGAGGAAGGTACATACATTCGTTGTCAACAGATACAACTGTGGAGCTACGAGAACAAGGCGAACGGTGGATTTTGAGGAAGAAGTTTTGGAGAGAGTAACTGCAAAGCCTTCTATTAGTTTAAGAGCCATAGCTAAAAAAAGGTAAAAGTTCAAGGTAATTTCAATTCCCCCAACTGGGGGCGGGCTGCTATAGAGTCCTTGCTTCCCTCTTCAGCCAAGAACGAGAGTTATAGGATGGGCGAGAGAAAGAAGGGGTGGAGCATGGAGAAAGGCCAGGAAAGGTGGAGAACCCATGACCTCCCGAATGCTAAGTAAACTACAGAGCTCTGTAGACATAGCTCATGAAATGGGAGCGAACCATGTTTCAGAAAGGGAGGTACTACTTGAGCAGCAGCTACATCCGTACCGTCCACAGAAGGTACAAGCTATGGTTCAAGCAGATTTTGCCAGAAGGGTAGAATTTTGCCAGGAATTTTTGCGGCGGTGTAATGAGGATCACGAATTCCAAGTAAACGTTCTGTTTAGTGATGAGGCATATTTTACAAAAGAAGGAATATTCAACAGTAGAAACAGCCACATTTGGGACGATACTGTGGTTCAAAAAGGATACCAGGAAAGATTTTCAGTAAACATTTGGGCCGGGGTTGTTGGCGATAGACTCATTGGACCATGTCTGCTACGCCAAAGATTAACTGGAGCAATATATTTAAATTTCTTGCGCCATGTCCTGCCTGAACTTTTGGAAAATGTTTCACCTCAAATGTGGCTGCAGCACGATGGTGCACCTGCTCATTTTTCGGAGAAAGTCAGGGAATTTTTAAATAACACTTTTCCCAACAGATGGTAGGTCGAGAGGGCATGTGGCGTGGCCTCAACTTTCTCCTTGATTTCTTTTTGTGGGGTCATGTTAAAACGTTAGTGTATGCTACCCCAGTTGAAACTGTAGAAGAACTTACGGCGTGTATTCTTGCTGCATGCGAAGAAGTTCAAGAGACTCCTGGTATATTTAGAGCGGTGCGCAGGAATTTACTTCGTAGATGCGTTTTGTGTGCAGAAGCTGGGGGAGGGGGGGGGAGGCGACATTTTGAACTTTTACTATAATTTTGTTAATTTTTGAATTAGTTATTGTAAATTTTTTCGGCAGGCAACAAGCCGCGACTTCGTCTTGGCTTGTACTTGCCTACCTCAAATGTTAATAGGTCCTTACATTCCTTGTGACTTAAATAGCTATTAAATTTAATTTGAATTTAAAAAGTGGGAAAGAGGGCTTTATTTATCCTGTATTAATTTCCGTCGTTATGGAAACAAATAGTAGGTAGTAAATTGAGTTGCCTACATTTACCCTTTAAAGAATCTTTGAGAAGCTCTATCCCCGTCAGGAAACACTTTTGACCATACATTTATTAACAAAAAAGTTTTGCTTTCATATACACTTTAAGCCCTAGAAGCCCTAGAAGTTTGTCCCTGTCATTAACACCCTGTAGATTGAAATAAATAATCTATATTCAAGAGTAACGCTCGCAGACCAAAAACATTAAATTTGAATTTCGCGGGTAACTGAATGGGGGAATGAAATGTCCCTAGTAGTTAACGAGAGTGCCGTGTCATACGAAAGTCAGTGCGCATGCTCTCTTACCTCTTTTGGATAATCCCATTTTGATCACATGTGAGTATAAAGGCATTTCAGGCTTATTTTTACCTTAAATTAGGTTAATTGCTGAAATAAATCGGTGCGGCAGCCGTTTCCGCAGGTTTTTATTTGGGGCGGCGCATTCCGTGCGAATTGATTGACATCGAGGTGGGTAAATTTTGTTAGGTTTGTTGGTTTTCGGTGCGTTCGCGCCATGTTGCAACAGATTTGGTGCTAAATCCGTGTTTTTCTGCAATACACTAGTACCGGCGAGCCGAAAAACGCATTAGCTCGAGTTTCCTTTCGTTGCTGGCCGAGGTAGGTCAAGTGCAGCGTGTCAAGGTGTCTTTTTTACCGCCGACAATCAAGCACCGAAACCACATGTTCGACGGGCGCCGCGTGGACACACGGCTTGTGGGGTTACCTCCTAGTAATGGTCTTTCTTTTGCAGCTTACAAGTTCGTGAAAACTTAAGCAATGGCCGACATCGAGGACACCCATTTCGAAACCGGAGATTCCGGTGCTTCTGCCACTTTCCCTATGCAATGTTCTGCCCTACGTAAAAATGGTTTCGTTATGCTTAAAAGTAGACCTTGTAAGATCGTGGAGATGTCCACTTCCAAAACTGGAAAGCACGGACATGCCAAAGTACATCTCGTAGGAATCGATATATTTTCGGGTACGTTTACTAGTCTTATTGGTTTGTTTGTGCTGCGAGCTTTGATGTATGTTTGTTGGCAATTGAGGGTTGTGTATTGAAAGGCGGTACTCGTCGTTGTTGCACATGCACGAGTGTCCGCCCACGTTGTATACGTAGGGATTGCATAGCCGTTTTAAATGCTTTTTAATTAAATTTGCAACAGACTAATTTTTATTGTTTTAGATATCAAATTTATAATTCTGCCCTCTAAATTCAGTTGCATTTAATGGTAAACAAAGTTTGTTCACATCACTTCGATAAAATATAACCTAAAAGTCATACAGTTTTGAAAGAGGATGCTTTCGCATAGTTTCTTCGTGCAGTTTAAGATTGTTTTTGGTCGTTTTCAATTGTTTATATGCAAGCACATAATTTATCATTCAAATTCAAGCTAAAACTTACAAAATTCAAATATATTTACAGTGTTTGCTTTAAAATCAATTAATGTTCCGATAGTAATATTTTATAAACGAAGCAATTTGAGAGCACCTGTTTTCGCAATTTTTTAGTACAATTAGAATTGGTCGTAGAGTACCGAAACTACTTCCGCACTAGTGTGCTAAATCTCGTTTCCTCATTCGTACAAGTACAGAAATGGCCGTGTTTTAAAATAGTTCATACATTTTCGAGAAATGAAATCACCTCGTGTAACAAACATAGCCCCGGCACAATTGTGCCAGTTATTTAAACAATTTAAGTTATGCGCTTGATTATTCTTTGATACCAAAATTAGAAATGACGATGTCATCAATGTAGGAATGCAATTAGAGTTGCCTAACGCGAATTGTAAGCCTTAAGAAGTGTTGGCTTGTCGCAGTGTAAAATCTTGAATGTTAAATCGCTTTTTTTTAGAGAAAGATATACTGTAATTATTACCTATAGTACTGTTTAAAATTTCCAGAAGTAGCTGCTGTGATCATGCGTTTTCAAAGTCTTCACCCGGTATAACCAGCTGATTTGCATTGTAGCTTTTATGTTTAATTAGTTATTAATTATACCTAATACGTTTTAAATTGCAGTAATTAAGTAACACTACATACACCTCCGGCAAAATAACAGTTGCAAGTAAAAAAATTGCCCTCAATACTTACGACTTGGCCAGTTATTGTAACCTTGTGTTATCATTTACATTTGTTTTCGAAAGATAATGAATTTCAAATTTAACCTTGATTTTGTGAAATTATTCGTTAATTATGTATGGATGATTTTATTTGTAGATTTAGTTCGCTATTAAATGTTTCAGTTCGTAAAAATTTTGTAAAAGTGTCACAAATATCAAAGAAAAACTCAGATAAATTTTCTGTAGATTGTACAGTATTAATAATTAAAATTTTGTGATTCATTGTCATTATATGAGTTAGGAACTGCCAGTTAGGTCACACATTTTGTCGTTGAGGTAGCTTCCCTAGTTGACCTTCCTTGACGTGCTGCAGGATCAGGGAACTGACACAAGGTCATGGTGTCACTGCTTCTGTTTATTTTTGGCATTTAATTCACAAGTAGCTCATGTGTATAAACTTAGCTGTGAAAACTTGGTAACAGATCAGTTAAAACTAAGCATTCAGATTGCAATTGGAGAACGAGATTGCAGTTGATAAATTTTGTGGTGTGGTCAAAGGTCACTTGCTATTTTAGTTCCATTAAATAAAATTCTGAACATTTTCTATCGTGTATTAACGTGTGCACAACGCGGTATATCTGATTGCATTAAAAAAATCTGAAGATCGATCATTGATCTAACCAAACATTCGTGTTTTGTATACATATTTATTACTTGCAGATCTTAGTTTTGAATTTATTCAATTTTATACTAGAATTATCCATTTTCTTTCTCAAGCAGCTGTTGATTATATTTTGTTTTTTTTCCGTTACTACTTTATAACGTGAACAGAGATACACTCAATGGCATGAAGAGATGTATCAGATGTACTGGAATATGAACACTCAGCACAACAAGAGAAGATAGAATGATTGAATTAGTAGAAGATGCTCATTATGATAAAGACTGTCGAATCATGAATAAATCCGAATTACAAAAAGTAACAACGGCCGTAGTTGCAAATTTAGCTCAAAGGCCAACACAGAGTGAAATAATTTTTTTTTCGTGTTCTTAAATTTCTTACAAATGTAGTACTATGTGCAACTCGGCAGATATTAGTTGCATGTAAGTAAACAATGTGCAGTGGCTGAAGTAGTGGGGAAGCGACGGAGCTCATTTACTCTTTAATATTTTAGAATACAAATGTTTCGAGAAACAATCTTATCATTGAATTCGTAATTCAAATTAAAAATAAACAAGGAAAACTTAGTTTTGTACCAGAACTGGAAAGTGACCAATTTCCTGTAAGTTGTTTGACACTGACAGCCAAAGCTAACTACCTATTTAATCTGTTCTTTAAGAATCGACCTCCAACGTTTCTCGCACCCTCTGTAGTGTGTACTCTTGTACTAATTTGAACATGATTGGGATTTTTGTGTTCACGTTATCGAGCTTCTACTGTAATTATAACAGTTGTTTTATTGTATTTGTCTTGATTAAAAGACTAAATTATATTTTATACAGTTTGCGCTATACACACTGTGCTTTTTCAGATTGAACTTTACTTGTAATTTGACCTAGTAATGTGAAAGCAGAGCTGGGCAAATTACTTTAAAAAAGTAATTAATTACTAATTACCGCTCAATGCAGTAATTTAATTACCAGAGATTCAATTACTCAATTACCAATTACTTAGTAATTGTAATTGTACAACATCAAGTACTTTTTCAATTACTTTGAATAAAAATTATTATCATATATGTAGTTGTATTTACTAGAACTTTCTTGCAAGTTGCAACTATCATTAATGTCGTGTCGATTCGTAATCGTAATCTAAAAATGCTTCCTTTTTATGTTTTGTTAACTATTAGTTAACCTACATACTTTATCACTCTTGAAGGTTTTTTGATAATTAAATCTCGTAGCTAAATACATGCACCGTTCACCAAAACCAAAAATTTTTAATTTGTTTTGATGTAAGATGTAAGTAAATAAATAAATTCAAGGATAGTAATTATACAGGGTGTACCAAATAAAATGGGACATCGATTTGGCATAGATTTCTTAGGTTATAATAAACCGATTAAACCTAATATACCTTAGTACAAAGTCCCTTCAATACGAGGGTATAGGGAATTGAAAGTTCAAATTTATGTATTTTTTTTATATTAGTTTCCACATAGTTTAGATCAATTCCTCACTCAAAAACGTAATTTTCTGGACCTAACTCCTATTACACTTGCACGGCAGTATAACCCTATGCTAGTACATCGATTAAAACAAGCAATTTGAAATGAATAAATAGTTATTATGAATCAATATCGTCGAATGAAGCTATTTTAAATTATATTTTTACCGTAGGTATTGTAACCTGTAATGTACTTACCGCAAATATAGTTTTAGCGTCTTGCACAATAAATATTAGTGTCACTATTACAAGCTACAGATCACATCTACATACACGCACCAGAGCTCGTGCACGCGTCGCCTTCGTACAAAATGCAAAAGTTGCTGTTATTCGACTCGTCAGAAGAAATAATAAATAAATTAGGCATATATTGTTCCGGTTCCGATTTGCTTAATATGTAACTTAATAAGACCTTATCTTTTTTTTTGCTTTCTGGAGGTTTGGCACTTTATCGAGGTCAGTAACTCAGTAATTGAAATACCACAAAGTAATTCAATTACCTCGAGTAATTTCAATTACCACAGGTAATTCAAATACTTGTAAAGTAATTTAAACACTTTAGAGTAATTTAATTAGACAAAAGTAATTGAGTAATTGAATGTAGTAATTAATTACTTTCAAAAAGTAAATTTCACGTACTTTTTTAACAAAAATGCCAATTCCCAATTACAATTACCGCATTTTGAAAAGTAATTCAATTCCAAGGCAATTAACAAAAAGGAATTTAATTAGTAATTTAATTACAAAGTAATTAATTACTGCCCAGCTGTGTGTGAAAGTTGGTTTGAGTTAGGAAATATTTAAAAATGATTTTATGTTTTCAAGTTGATTCGATTTTACTTTATTTTACATAATAATATAGCGTGGCCTTCCCATTTGCCGGATTTTTGTCGCCTGATTGTAGGGTGCGTCATATAACGAAATTCGGCAAAGTACTGACACTGTGTCTTGTTCTAGCCTGTTTAGGTTAGTTGCAGGCTTGAATAATTTTTTTTTCGCTAGTACTGCTGGTGTTGTCCCAACACCCATGTCCTCGATCTTGATATTTGGCGAAATGCATTCCGGTCAAAAGACTTCCGGCGAATCGAATTCCGGCGAACTCACGATTTTTGTGGAAATATCCGCTTTTGTGTCTTCTTTAGAAAACGTTGTTTTAACAGTGAAGTCAGACTGTAAGTCTGTGTTCTCTCTACAACCCAGACTGTTTTATGGATCAGGCTGAAAATGTGTATCTTTGTTTTTAATATAAATTGAGAGGTCCCAGTGATTTTTCATTAAAATCGGACAACTGGAAGTGGTACTTTATTCTTGATTTATTTTTTTTTGTTATTGGGGCTTTTTTTATATTTCTTTTATTATCTTCTGCTGTCAACGTTTCTCCAAATGCATTGTAATTTTCCTCTTAGATCTAGAACGTTTCTAGCTCGACTCCTCAATTACTTTTTCATTCTTCTTTATATATTCTATTGGTGAAACATCAGGACTATTTGCTGGCCATTTTGAAAGTAGTATATTTTGCTCTGTCCTCAAGTTTTTTTTTCTTGTAGCTGTGTGGCATAGCATTGTCATGTTGATGACAGATTCTAAATAAAATATGCAATTTTTTCTCCAAACGTGGAAATAGCTACTTTCAATTAAACATTAGAATTTTTTTTAGTTGTACAGAATGCACTAGAGAGTTTTTACTATAGATTCCACATAAAACTAACCAAGCAAACTCTATTTTCTCTGATTAGTCAGGTAAAAAACATTTCCTCTGACTCTGCAGAAAAATTACAATTTAGTCCTATCACTTGGGGCAGTAAACGTCATGTTTAGTGACATTTGGAGAAAATTGTATATTATGTTTATTAGGAGTGAAAGTGATACTTGTGTGACGAGACCGGATGCGTAACAGAAATATAAAAACTTAGTTCGGTGACACTTTTGTCATCACATTGTGTTAGATATTCTAGGTTATGTTGACATTCAAATTTATGGCAAAGCGCGTTTTAATTTAGCCACCAATGGCAACGTGCAAAAAAGACTTAATTCAGACGCTAATATTAAGAGTGCTACAAACGTCACTTTTGACACTAGAAACTGCAAAAAGTTGTCATTTTGACACGATCATAGAAAAATACTATTTATTTTCAAACGCCCGAATGCATATAAATAAATATACAGGGTGTCAAAAATTTTATTAGACAAGTCATAACTTCTAGAGTATTAGGTATATCAAAATGAGATTTGGTATGGACAAATGGTATAGGGGGAGGAGAGTTTTCGCATATTTTTCACTTTCTGGTCACTTCCGGTTTTACCGGAAATGGCTCCGGTTTCGAATTTTCAAATGGAACACCCTGTATATTTTTATATTTTTGGATTTCTGAGACAATTCTCGATCAGAATGTGACATTTTAGACAGTTTTTAAGCCTACTTGATTTTTTTAGAGACACTTTTAGTATTGCATCTAGGTGGCCATGATTGGACGCAAACTAATCTAAGGACCTCAGGTGATGTCAGAAAATTACAATCGCAAAGTTTTAGTGATTAGTATGATAGATAGGAATAAGACAAGTTGACAAAATAACATTTTCGTGTCTAACTATTTTTTTTTTAAATGGCGACCCTTTTTTGACAAGCACTTTCCGAAAAGAGGATATTTTGGCCAATCTAACGATACTAATTTATTTGCGATTGGATTAAAAATAAGCTCATAAATTAAATATTTCTCAGCAAAATACTGGATAATAATTTATTTTCTTTTGTCAAGTGTGCCATGGATAGCCAAGATGCATAATACCTATCCTCTCCCTATACCATTTAGCTACGAGTATACCAAATCTCATTTTGATACACCTAATACTCTAGAAGTTATGACTTGTCTAATAAATTCGTTGGCACCCGGTATATATCAAGAATTGACGGCTACATCAGTTCCCTACAATCAAGTAGGCCCATGTCAAAAATATTTGAAAGCTAATCAAGTTTTGAAGTATTCTAACTGTACCGGCATAAAAGTAACCACTTTTATGCTTAGGCATAAAAGTAACGCACTTACCTTGTTAACCAAGTCACATAAGTTATCACTTTTATGATGTTTGAAAATAAAAATAATTATCATATTTTAGTTTATCAATCTACGATGCAATTTGTTAAAAACCATTAAAGACACACATATTTAACAACCTCTAAATACGTATTTCGACAGCTAAGCTGTCATCTTCGGTAGCCTCGGAGAGAAACTAACACGACAAAGTTGGCTGAAGATATGCTCTTCACCAAATCACCAGTGAACTATCCAAGGTTATTGAAGACAGCTTAGCTGTTGAAAAATACGTATTGCTATAGTTTTAAGCCCTATAAATCAACTCTGTTAGCATTGCCAAATTAATGGACATTTCATGAAAGCTCAGAGTGAGATATCTTATATAACTGCAAAGCTAAAATTTGAATTTGCCAGAATGAACACATTTGTAATGAGATGCCAGTAATTGCAGAATAATAAATTAATGAACGCAGTAAGCAAAGCTCAATTCGCATATAGATCCAAATTGGATGTAGGTTCAGTTAATTAATTAGGTTTGTGCTAAATGTAAATGAAATTTAATAATTACAAGATGGATTGCAAACACAAGGGAATGAAGCGTAGAAATCAGGCATATTTTAATAGTGAAATCCAGTCAGGGTTTTATAAGAAAGGTAATTGGAAGATGGATAAGCTTAAGGACATTCAACAAGCAGATAAGAAGGAAGGCATTAAAGCATTTGAAGGAAACCGTATGAATCAAAGGCAAGGGTTATAGGATTTGCAGAAAAAAAACACATATGAACTTAAAATTATGAACCAAAAGGAAACAGTGAATTTCAAATGGAAGAAAATGCAGGATATGGGCGAATTAAATACTTTAGTCAGTGCAGTGACATGTGAACTTTTAAAACGCTAATTAAAAACACTTGCAGTGAAAAACAGACACGCTAAATTAATATAAATGTAAACAATTATTTTAGAATTAGTATTAGTGTACAAAAACCTAATTTTAAGTAGAATTATTGTTAAAAGTTAATGTTTTGATCCATGTTAATATCCGCAATTTATTTGAATTTAACTAGCTATTGTTAATAACAAATTAATGGAGGTTGACAAATGAATAAATGATTGTAATGACAGCCAGTTTTTGTGTCTCCAAATAAATTGAGTTTTAACATAGAAGCCATGTAAATTTATTAAAATAAAGCACACCATTGTGTTAACAAATGACCAGGCTATAAGTGGAAGTGTGGGTTTTAATTTCCATAAAAATAATTCTCATCGTTGACGTCTCCGAGAAGCTTCGCCATACTCATCCCAGCTCCGATCCTGAGCTGCAGCCAAGAAAAAGGTTCCAGAGCCAGGGGTTTCAACTGCTGCACGTTCCTCCAGCGAATAGGAGTCCGGCACGTCAATCCCAGCACCCCCAGGAGAAGATCCGGTTACTTGACATCACCTGAGGAGGTTGTCGTTGACTGCAGAAATCGCAGGTTATTTTTTACACGGAAATATTGGTGCTAGAAGCCTGAAACTTACCATAAAGCAAGAGTACGACCTGAGGAAGCCGGTTCCAGGCATATTAAACATCCATTAACAGCCCGAGATCCGGAAATTGCAATAATCGACGTTGAGGTTATGTTTTTCTAAAAACCGACGCTATAAAAACAATTGAAATAGCGTGCCCGCAAGATATGAAACAGAAGAAAAATTAATGCTGGGAAAACAGTCTAATTCAAACAATTACCGATAACACTGACCGATTTCACAATATTTATCATTCAATTAAACGCAATTTTGTAAAAGGCATCTATCTTGGGTAACACTTGAGCTAATTTCAGAGTTTTCGTTTATGCGCGTTTGAGCTAAAAGCGGAGAACAGATCCGTACTTAACGAATTTGAGAAATTAAATAATGCATTCAGGGTGGACCTAACCGAGTGAGAGCCTTGCTTTACCTAAATTTTAGCTAGCGTTTTTATTTGAGTAGTTGCAGATAAATAAGATATTATAAAGGGTATACAACCATGTATTTTAGCTGTCAATTTACAAGTAGCTTTTAATCAACCTGAGTTTTGATAACACGAATACAAAAACAATATATTTGGGTAGTACCCTTATTAAATTATTAACATATTACAAACATAAACACCAAATTAAAGGGACCTACCATCTCAGTATATAGCGGTTTTTAATAACGAATTGTATCATATTTAAACTACAGGCTTCGGCAGTGTTTTATTCAATAGATAGTATCAAACATTCCTCCAGAATGTGCCGATATTTACTGAGTTTACAGTACCATCAATAAACTATGAAAGACAAACCTTATGCTGACATGCATCCCCAAACCATTAAAGAGGTAAATATAGATTTTCTTTCTAAGCATCGTGGATGAAAAGTCTCATCCTTTTTCCTGATTTATCCACTCTGTGTATTGCCATTGTCAAGATGCAAACTTGGATTTGTCACGCCAAATTATAAAACACCATTGCCGAATCCACCAATCTGTAGGCTTTTTTGCCCTTTTCTTTTTTGTTGATTAGTAAAAAAAGGTTTTCTTTAGCCTAAATCAATTACAATTAAGAATAGCAATAAAAAAATAAAGAACATTTTACATTATAAAATCAAAAACCCGATTGTTAGCTGTCTTAAGGCAAGTGTACAGTTACGGACACCTCAAAGTGCACGGTTTTTTGTTACTATGGATATTTTTGCGATTTTTCGGCTTATTAAATGAGGGTTTCTCCAGTGGCGTTGCTTGTGATTGTAAGAATAGGTATTACTTTTTTAATGATTGTATTTTAGCAAAGTTTCACAAGTAAACAAACTATACATGTAATAATATGTATTTAATAAATATGTATCAGTATTCAATTGCTACTACGCTTTGCAGTTTGTTTCGCATAGAGTTGACCAATGTTTCCATATTGTATCCTCTCAGTTCCTTCCAAGCATTTATTATTCTTTCCCATAATTCATCGGCGTTGTTTGGTGCAAACTCCCTGGTATAAATTTTTTTAGTTAAATACCCCCAAACATTTTCAATAGGGTTCAAGTCCGGACTTTTTGCAGGCCATGGTAGTAAATTGATATTATTCTCATCAAACCATCAATGAACAATCCCTGCTGCATGCACAGGACAGTTATCCTGTGAAAATAATGTTATCAATTACGTTAACATAAACAAAATTAATTAATTAAGTAATATCTTGCCTGTTGAAAAGTAAATTGATTAGGAAAGACCTCTCTTACAGATGGCAGCATCACATTTTGCAAAATATTGCAATAATTTTCAGCATTCAGTCGACCATTAATTCTATAGCATGCCCCAGAACCGTGAGCATTGATCCATCCCCATACGTTTACAGAGAATCGTCCACTACTTAAGGGTTGAACATAATATTGCTCCTCAAATCTTGAATTTTGTGGTCTATTATACACCCTTAATCGTCAATTGGTAAATGATTGAAATACCTTTTCATCTGAGAAAACAGTCCTGTTCCAAAAATCGTCGATTTCATTCAAATAGTCGCTTGCAAACTGTATTCTTTGTTCTTTGTTCTCTGGGGTTAAAAAAACTTCTTGCAGAAGAATGTATTCCCGACCGCTGCGTAGGTAGGGACAATGGAAATCTCGTTGATCCATTCATGCGCGATCCATTCCCGATTGCTGAGTAGGTAGGGACACTGGGAATCTCGTTGATCCATTCATGCGCGTCAAGACCTGTCGTATCATAATATAATAATTTTTCCAGTTATTGTTTAGAATAAAGTGGTTACGAATAAAATAGTATACATACCACGGTGAAAAGTTTCATTCCTGTCTCGAGATAAAGTTGACCTCGACGCTACACGTCTCGGTTAACTACTTAATATATTGCCAGAAATGAAACACTTTCCACCTCGGTATGTAATATACTATTATTCACAACCATATATGTAATAAGGTCATTATTGACTCTTATCATGACAGCAGATGGGAGGTAATCCATTCCCAACCGCTATCATGACAACAGATTTTCGCCGCACTGTATTGTTATTTGCTTAGTGTCAGTTTTGAAGAACTGTCAAATAATTTTTTCAATTGTTTAGAATAAAATAGTATACATACCACGGTGAAAAATTTCATTCCTGTATCGAGATAAAGTTAACTTCTAACTACTTAATCTCTCAACAGTAATGAAACACTTTCCACATCGTTATGTAATATACAGGATAAGTTTTTTTTTTTTCATTTTAAGCATTGGGATCTCGGAAACCATAAGACATCGAGATTCGGTTAAATGAGGAAAGAGTTGAGAGATACAGAAATATGATACGAACAAAAATTGTAGATATTTTTTCGCTTAATAAGATACATTTATTAATTTCCATTCTGCTTTTATAATTTTCAAGTTATAACTCAAACTTAAATTTTTTTAAATAGCAACCATAGTCGGCTTTGACATTTTTAAAAAGTGCATTTTTTCTGTTTGCAGTGATATAAGGTTCGCTGTACTTACTTTGACAAATAAACACGATACAGGAGTATTTGTATTACTGAGAGTAAACAGAGTTTGCCATGGAAAACATTTTGTTCCTCTTAAGGTATTTACTCAGTTTATTATATTTTACATAAAACCTCTAGGGCAGCAAATGGAACAACAACGAAAAGAAACTACGAATTATGACATTTAAATTTCTACTTTGAAAAGTAATTACATATAAAAAAATTAATCTATCTCGGCAAATGTTCAAAATGTCCACCATTAGCATCTTTTCACGATAGAATTTACAACTTTCTGTATTTTCCTACCTTCTAAATTGCGAAAGGCATTTACCACAGCATCACGTAGTTCTTTTGTCACATACGTTCTCTGATAAACTAAATGTTTTACAAAACCGAAAAGAAAAAAATCCAAAATTGAAAGGTGACCAAAGGACCGGCCTGTTTCTACCTATCCGAGAATTTGGAAATTGTTGGTTTAGGTGCTCTTGTCTTGCAGTTGGTTGTGCGGCGGAGCACCGTCCTGTTGAAACCAGAGTAAATTACGTCATGTTTCCAAATCTAAGCTATCTTGAAATTCATTTTATAGAAAATGACAATAACGCTGCCCTGTCAAATTTTCGTCGTAAATGAAAGGTCCAAGAATTTGCGATCCAATAATTCCGCACCAAACATTAAATCCAAATTTTCTTTGGGGCCTTCTTTCACGAAGTCTTCTAGAATTTTCCTGCATCCACAAATGTTCATTGTTCCAATTGAACATACCGCAATTGGTAAATTTGATTTTATCAGTCCATAAAGGCAATTCTTGAAGCATGGTCTCCTGGATGCAGTGTCTGTCCTACTGATGAGTGATATGGGCGAAATTTATGTTCCTTCAAAATTCTCATGACTGTCCTTTGTGACACACCAACTTCAGCTGTAATTTCTCGGGTCGAAGTAGAAGGATTCTGGTCAACGTAGATTTTAGATTTTTAGATTTAGATTCCACGACTGCCTTTTGCTGGCATGCGCACGTCAGCCCTTTGGGCTTTTTGTACTGTCGGGGGTTTTCAACTTAGCAGGCCGATATCCGTATCTTTTACTAGACTTGCAATGTCCCCTACTAGCTTTAGGTTGTCAATAGAGTTAAGGCTCCAATCGAGTTGGTGTCTTTTACGCTCTAATGCTGGGCATTCAAAGAGGATATGATAGGCTGTTTCATCATCCTCTTGGCATAGTCTGCAAACAGGTTCATCTCTATAGATATTGATCCTGTGCATAAATTCTCTGAATGCTCCAGTGCCTCTTAGTAGACTGACTACTTGTTTGATTCGAGTTCTGTTCAGTCTCAACAGGGTTTTGGTGGTTTGTGGATTCGGAGTTTTTAGCAATCTTTTGCAGCTGGTCAACGTAGGCCAATACATTTATTTGGATATCCTCGTTAATAACGCCTTCATCCCTCTTTGGTTTTGAAAATGAACCAAACTGCCTCAGATTTCGGTATAAATTGTTGAACGTCGGTAGAAATGGTTGACTTCGATATTTATAAAATTGTTGGTACCGTTCGGCAACAAGAACACTATTTCTATTACAAAAAATATAACATTCGACCATATTAAGTTTATCGCGATTAGAAAACTTCTTTAATTTAAATTGTAGAAGTTACAGAACTGTCAAATTTCAACTAAAACAATGAGCAGCATTATTTTGTTTGTTTATTGTTTTCCATGGCATGATACAATCTATTTTCAATAGTGTATTGAATATGATTATTAATTTAATTTTCGGAGATGGCCTTCAAATATCTTAATGTGCCAGAGTTAAGTATTACCTATCTCACTAGATATTGTTTTCCATGGCAAACTCTGTTTATTTACCTTTCAAAAATACGAAAATTCCTGCATCGCGTTTATTTATGAAAGTAAGTATAGCAAACCTTATATCGTTATAAAGAGAAAAATTTGCTCTTTTTAAAAATGTCAAAGCAAACTATGACGGCAATTTAAAAAAATTAAAGTTTGTATTATAACTCTAAAACTTATATTCGTGTAATTTTTGTATCTAATATTAACGATTCTACATTTAAAAGAGAAATCGCTAAATCTGTTTTTCGCTCATATCTAGTAAACGGTTTTTTTCCCAAAAAACAAAAGCATATCTTGCATAAGCTCTTAAAACTGCAAGTCTTTCCTCATTTAATCGAATCTCTATGTCTTATGGTTTCCGAGATCCCAATGCGTAAAACGAAAAACAACACCCTGTACTATTGTTCACAACCATATATGTGATAAGGTCATTACTGGCTTTTGAAAAGTTACCAACTTTTACTTCTCATCCCGGACAGGAAGTGAATTACCACGACAGGGGGCAAGAAGTAAGCCAATTCACTACAATGATTATATTGTAAATTCGTAAAGAGGGAATCAGAATTGATTAAAAATAGTAACCGTATCATTTGGCGCCGCCACAAGTGTCGCTTCTGAGTTCGTTAGGTGTTTATTCTGTGGTGACAGTTCCATGTAACATTGCTATGGAAACGGTTATACAAAAACTTAGTAGTCTAGTTTTCTAGAGGAATACAGGGAAAATTTGGGGCTGCAGTGGCTCTCAAGCGGGTCATGCTAAGCTTTAAAAATATATATAGACACTACTCCAAGTATGTGAACACCGTTTGTCCTAAAATAAGATCCTGTTTTGTAGAAAAAATGAATAAGAAGTCCTAGGAGTGGACACAATAATGAGAAGATTTTGAGGGGGCTATACTTTTGTGGTAGGCTGTCAGGGGGACCACGAGACCAACCTAGACCAACAAATTCAGTAGTTCTCAAAATTTGTGTAAACCCATTTTGACCAAATATTTGCCACCCAAAATATACCTGTATAGTTTATTATACACATTATTCTTGACAAATATTTGCTATCAATTCTGTTTTAAACTGTATGAATATATTTCCGCAGGTACTTCATGAAGTTTTTGCAAAAATTAAAATATTACTTGAAATTAATACATGTTTTGCGGAGTTCAAACACTTATTATCTCTTCGTCAAAAGCTTTGACCAATATTTGGATGAAATTTGGCAAAGGCAGTTACTCGAAAATGTGTTCATTGTTTCAAGGTACTACTTCCATAACTACTTTGATGGGTGACTTACCGAAAGAAAGAGTAACACCTACACCTCCGGTTTTTAACTGCGGGATGGACTATGCAGGTCCTCTATATATTAAGGATAGGAAAACACAAAATCGTTCATCTGTTTTAGCACCAAGGCTGTACATTTAGATCTAGAAAGTGAATTGACTACGAATACATTTCTTGCAGTGGTAAAAAATTTCCTTATCATTCCCCTATATTGATCACATTTTAAATTGGTCTGATAAGACTCGCCACATTTGCTTGGTTATTGAATTACTTATGTTCTGTCAAGTTCTACTTTTAAGTAACAATTTTGTGGAAAGAAGCATATTTTTAAATAGGATACAAATTTTTAACAAATTGTTTAATTCAGAATTCAAGGTAAATTGAAGGCCAATCTGCAAAAATTGTGCGTCTTATATTGATATTTTTAAGAAAGGAATTCTAGAGTAACATCAGTAGTGAAGTTTAAATGTATTTTGAACAAAGTGCTTTAATCGTACTCCAATTATATATTTGCTTAACATGACAGACGTGTAACATCAGTAGCGAAGTTGCAGTGCAAAAGTTAGAATAAAATGTATCTAAATGATTTTTAAACTATTTTCTAGTGTGTTTTAATGAGACTCCAGCATATACACCTATGTTGTTTTCATATAGCAGATTTGTACTGGTTTTTAATGTACAAAAATTAGCGTTTTAAAGACTTACGTTTTGCTTTTACAGTTGCACGTTTTGCTTTTATTGCTTTGCGTTTTACTTTTATTGCTTTATGTTTTGCCAATAAAATGTGTGTGATAGTAGGCCAAGTTTTGTTTAGGATAGTTGAGCTGTAAAATTCAGTAACGTGTTTGTTTTTTATATTGCATAAAATTAATCTCAACTTTTTATGTGTAGGTAAAAAATATGAAGATATATGTCCATCTACACACAATATGGACGTTCCTCACGTTAAACGTGAGGACTATCAACTGACAGATATTTCCGATGATGGTTACCTCTGCCTAATGGCTGACAATGGTGACCTTCGTGAGGACCTCAAGGTTCCAGACGGAGAGGTGGGCTCCCAGCTGCGTACTGAATATGACGCTGGCAAAGATATTCTTTGCACTGTGCTCAAGTCCTGCGGGGAGGAAGTGAGTTACGGGCATTTGCACTTTGAAACGGCGTAATTGACCGATCGTTGCTTTGTAGGTTGTGATTGCCGTGAAGACAAATACTGCCCTGGATAAATAATTCTGGCTATGCATGTGGAGGAACGAGCCGTTATAGTTAATAATCCAACCTCCACTCAGCCCTGTTGCTATAATACTTGCAGGACCAGTTCAACTAAGCTTTTCCAGCAGACATAAATAAATTATTGTCGAAATTCGAACCTATCTTTTTGTTGAGACCACAAAACCTACAATAAACTAAATTTTGTTTTAATCGACTGAGACTATATACACTTTCCTGTTCCAGTGTAATAAACTATCAACCACTTTATATGGGGCTACTTTCATACATTCTTACGTAACAGAACAATCTTTTTTACTTTATATCTTTTACCATATAGGAGGTAGATAGTTTGATGTTATTGACAGATCTTAACTTGTTGACTTTTCGTTCATTTTTTTGGATAAATTACTAGCATCTTAAGATTGTTTGCTATTGTTTAATATTAGTTTTTATATCTTAAAAAATAGATTTTGCAATAATTTCGATTGGAATAAATTATGGTGAAATATAAATTAACAACTCAATGATTTTTTCATTGTCATTTTGTACAATAGTGTTCTGTTTGCATTGTTTAGTGATTTGTTGCCCGTTCAAGTATCCAGATTTAAACCGTTCCTGTATATTTCTATGTGTGCAGCTTAATTAACTTTTTTTGCTTTTATGACAAATTGCAATAGTAAACTTAGAGCATTTTTAAAGAAAATCTTTTTGCATGACAGCTTGAAACTGATTTTGTTGAATTGCAAATTGCACTTATAAAAAGTCAACTGTTTGTATTTGATGCACATTGATATCTTTGATACTTGTTTACCTAACTTGACCACGTATGGAACAATTTGTGCCCAGGTTGATAGATTTTTATTTCATTAATATTAGTTTGTCCATTAATACAATTAAGGTAGTTTTGAAGCACGTGTTCTGTTTCGAATTTTATGTACTTGTTGCACTATTGGTAGTTAAATGTGTATTTTAATATTTATTTTCTGTAGCCGTCGAGAGTAAATTCGCAAGTTTGTCATAGAAAGGTAAGTGGCATATGAATTATATAAATATAGTCCACAATAATTATTAATTTATAATTTGTTAATTACATTTTATATTTGTCTAAATACGTACTATCTAATCTAAATTAAACTGATTGCGTGGCTGGCACTTCATGAAACATTATTAGTCAATAGCTTAAATTAATAAAACACTTTATATAACGCAGCTCTCGACATGTTTTGGTCTTTGGCCATTTCCAACAAGTTTGTTATCAAAACTAAATTCTTCTCAACCCCTGGTACCCTAAGCGGGTGTCAGGTTATGGTTCTATTTTCCACGTATCCATTCTCTCGATTTTTTCCGGTGCCTGGCGCAGTTCTTCATATCTACTACATTTTAGCCTTTTGACTGAAGTATACCGGGTGACGACGAAACTACTACCCACAGCGGCATTTCGAAACGGCTTGAGATAGAAATATGCAATTCGGTATGTCGATAGGGTTGAAAATTGTGAACAATGTAACATAAAAACAATTGAATGTCGTTTCCGGTTTCACCGGAAATGACCTTGACTTTGTTATTTTAAATGAGACGCCCTATATATTTTCTCTTTTTACGACTCTGAACAATTCTAAATAACTGTTTTCTAACATACCCCATGTCTAAAATTAAAAGTTTTTGAAATAGAGCCGCTTAAAAGTATGACGTAATTCCTATTTGTTTGTATTTTACGGAAAAACGGAGTAGGCCAGGACAGAGGTTGCTATGGTTTTAAAAAACAATTGAATTTTGACAAGTATTTTCAACCGAATTGCATATTTCTATCTCAAGCCGTTTCGAAATGCTGCCGTGGGTAGTAGTTTCATTGTCACCCGGTATAATTTCTCCCTTCCCTCTATCCATGGTCCATTTTTCTTTTCCGGTCTACTACCAGGATAGCGTCAATCTGGATTGGGAGCATATTTTTATATCCTACTAGCTGTTACCTGCGACTTTGTACGTGCGAGGTTCGTTATTTGTGTATTAAATAATGACTAATTATTTCCTGTCATCCCATCCCATCCCCGAACTGTTAAACGCGCAAAGGTTAAATAGTCGTTAAGTTTTCTGAAATTTGCCAATTCTCTGCACAATTTTCTTAATTTTTCTTTCTGTAAAATCCTTCTACAAAGTATTAGGAAACTTAAAAAAAAAGATGAATGAAATCTCTAAAGTCGTTCTCAAGTTATGGCGTGACCAAGGGAAATGAGGATTTATTTTTATATATTTTGGTTATTGATAGCGCCACATTTGAACTAGTCATATAATTTATGTAGTGACAATTTTACTTTGAGCTTGCCCTTAATTAATGCAATGCACCATGTTAGTAAACCTATAAATTCTTTCATAGATATTATACACCAAGTGAATTAAACATATGTTTATTCACGAAAAGATTTTGGGCTCATGAGCACGCAGTGAGAGTGAGATCAAATCTTTGAGTTAATAAATGTTTAATTCACGTATATGTTTTTATTCAATTTTGACAAAATTTTGAATAAAAAATTTTAAAATATTCAAATTTATAGCGCCTGCTCCGCTTAATCACTTGTCGAACAACAAATAAAACAGCACACTTACTGTGTGCCAAACGTCAAAGTGACATTTGTCACCTGCTTACAGCTATACACAAAATTGGAAATAAATGACATTAAAAATATTCAAATTAAGATAATTATATATTACACACTACAAAGAGAAAGAATAATTGAATGTAAGTATTTGTAGAAATCATAAAAATATGTTCTTCATTAAAAAGTTTTTAAATCTCTAGTGAATTAAAACGCTTTTATTTCTCTTTTGAATCATAGAGTGTTGTTATGGAGTTAATAATGTCACTTTAAACTGTCAAAATTGAATAATAGTATATTATTATATGAGCGATTATGACAGCCATTATTCACGAAGATGACATTTGCGTCACAAGCCGAAGGCGCGTGGCGCAAGTCATCTGAGTGAATAATGGCCATAATCGCGAATATAATACGATATTTTATCTACTCCTATGCAATAGGAGACTTGTGTTCATATTTCCAAATTTTGACAGCTGTTAACTTCAAAAGTCATTGAATAATAAGAATGAATTCTGTGATTGGCTACAACCTATTGAATAATGAAAATAGAATTTTATGATTGGCTGCAACCTGTGAATTATGAATCATAATTAATGGTCATTGTACAGTAGAAGTAGATAAAATCAATTATTTCAATTAAGTACTTTTATTCAAGGTGGTTTGCCAAATCTAGATCTCTATTAGTTGAAGTTTAAACTTTTATTTTAATTCTTGACTATTTAATGACATCAAATGTCAACTTAACTTCTACATTTACTCAAACCAGGTATTGACAAATCTATTTTTTACATTGACATAACTATCAATTAACTCACCAAAGTAGGTACTGTTTTGTATTTTACTCTTTATTTTATTGTTCGTTATTCAAAATGCTTTGATATTAATTACTAACACAAACCTTATCACTTCTTCAGCTCACACTGCCAATATTTAAATACCACTGCTCCTATCCTTAAGACATCCCGATGTTCACCTTATGCAACACCTACAGCTTATTCCTGTCAACCAACTCCAAACGTCCGCAGAATCCGGTATCGCTCCCATCATCAAACGTCACCTTCACGCCATTAGAATCCTGGTAAGTTTCGGCTTTATAGATGAATCTGATCTTATCTTGTTTATTCCTTAGATAGTCCTCTGCACTCAGCAACCCCCACAGAAGCCGTCCAATTCTAGTAGCTACTCATAGTAACCTCCTTCTAGATCTTTAGAATTTGATTATAATTAACCTTCCAAATTTATCATTTCTATCCATATTTTAAAACTACCTTTTGCATATCATAATCTATAGATTGTGGTCTTCATTCCCCTGCTGTTTTCTCGCATTTTTCAGTGTCCTGTCCACTACTATTATAAATAGTAATGGACTTAGGCTATCACCTCGTTTGATCTCTATTCTTAAATTTAGGTTCTTCGCTCTGCTACCATTTACTTGTATCTTTGCTCTTGCATTTTCATATACTGAGTTAACCATATTTCTTAATTTTCTCGGGACTTGTGCTTTTTCTAAGCATTCGCTTGTTATAGGTCTTTGTACTGTGTCAACAGCCGATTGTAAATCAATGAAAGCTAAAATCGATTCTTATCCCATTTCTATTTTCTTTTCTATCAGGTTGCTCATTATGTATAAGTTATCATTTGTTTGTCGACTTGCCCTAAAGGCCGCTTGTACATCTTCTAGTTTATTTTCTATATACTTCCTAATTTTCTGCTCTATAATTCTTGTATATATTTTATATACTACTGACGACAAACATATCGCTCGATAGTTTTCGCAGCTTCTTCTGTCTTCTTTTTTATATATCGGGAGTATTAGATTGTTTTTCCACCTAAGAGGTTAGCATTAGATGAAATAGTTTGGGAAGGGTTACGTTTAACTTTCTTTCTCTCCACCTTTTGCTTTTGCGAGCGTCGACGCTTATGGTTCTTTTAACCATCCCTTCCTGTCGATTGCCAGGGTTTTCATTTCTTCTACTTTCTTCCCTTTTCGTTCACCTATTTCTACCATCCTTTGCCTTCAGGTTTTGCGTGGTCTGCCCCTTTTTCGTTTTTTGTGACTTCTTGAATTATTTTCGGTAATCTATTTGGTTCCAGTCTTGTGATATGCCCAAACCATTCCAGTTGTTTTCTTTCTATTTTTTGCATAATCGGTTCTTGTTTTATGCTGTTTCTTATTTCTGCATTCTTTATTGTCAAACTTTGTTTTTCCTGCTATTTTCCTCAGGTATCTCATTTCTACCGCATTTAATTGGGATTTTTGGTTCTGCTGTACTACCCATGTTTCGCTTCCATATAATAATATCGGGATTGTTACTGTGTTGTATACCATCAGCTTCGTTTTATTTTCTATTTCTGTTTTTGCCATTATGGTTCTGTTTATTGCGTAGTATATCTTTGCAGCATTTCTTATTTTGTTGGCTATATCTCGTTCAATTTTTCCATCCTCTGTTATCACGCTACCTAGGTATTCGAATGTAGTTACCTCTTCTAAGATCTGTCCGCTACATTTTATCTGTGTATTTGCTGGCTGTTGCTTTTTATTTATAACCATTATTTTTGTCTTATTTGTGTTAATTTCCATTTTCATTTTATTTATCTCTTTCTCTCAGATATTCATTAATTTTTGCATTTTGGTGTATGTGTCTTGTCATCAATACCATGTCATCAGCGTACATTAGGCAGTCCATTTTTATAGGAATTATGTTTTTGTATCCCACTACTGTTTGTAGTTTTAACGCCTTTTCTCTTACATTTTTTAGTATCCTGTAATGGACTCCCTGTTTGATGCCTTTCTTTATACCGTGTGTCTACAGGGTTTCGCACTATGGAATCAGACCAAAGTTAATTTATCCCAAAGATCAGCTCTTGCTTTTACGAATACAGCTTAATGACAAACCGTATTATATTTATTTTTCTATGGCAATAAACGATTATTCGTATTCAACTTGACGTATGGTGTCAAATTCAACGATAGCAGGTTAGGTTTTGCATCAGTTGTGACACAAACTGACGCAAAACCCAACCTGCTAACCTCGAATTTGACATAGACTTACAGTGCCACCAACATATTATTCATACGCTGTATAGCCATGACCATTTAAAAACGTTCGATCATTACTGAAGGCACTTTATTTGTTACTTGCAAATTCAATTTTAATGGTCAATGCTTAGTAACCGTTTGACTATCAATTGCCACCGGAAGAGTAGATCTTTAAAATAAACTAGCATCACTCCAGCGCCATTGTGCGTAGTCTCGTGGACGCACGGTATAACTTTCCTCTGACTTTTTACCGTTAATCTGTATGTGTATCTTAACATTTTCGTATATGTTTTTTTACAATTGTTATGATTTTTTCTGGTACTTCCAGCTTCTCCAATGCCCAGACTATTGTTTCTTTTTGGACCGTATCAAACGCTGATTTGAGGTCTATAAATGCTAAGATTAGTTGTTCTCCCGTTTGTATTGTTTTTCCAGTCTGTGGGTGTTTTATTTTTTCTCCATGCCTCTTTATATATCTCCAGGAGCCATCTTTTTCCTTCCAGTCCTAGATATTTAATCATCTCTGGGTCTATATTATCATCCCCACTTGCTTTTACTATTTTTAATTTTCCAATAGCTTTATCTACTTCTTCCATTTCTATGTCTCTTTCTTCTTCTTCTCTTCTTATATATGATCTTTCTGCTGTATCTTCTTCTTTTAAGTCAAATTTTTCTTTGTAGAATTCTCCATGTTTCCAGTATATGTGGTTTATCTAGCTGTAATTCATTACTTTTGTCTCTTATTCCTTTAATTTGTTTCGTTTTCTGGCCTTTAAGCGCTTTGATTTTGTTCCAGAATAACCTGTTATTAGACTTATGAATCATTTAATGCCCTTCCAAAATCCTCCCAACTTGGTTTTGCTAGTTTTACCATCTTTACATTATTTCTTATTCTTATGTATTCCTCCTTGTCTTTGTCCAATTTAGTTGTTATATATTTTTTCCAAGCTTGTTTCTTTTCCTTTACTTCTTCCTTTTTTTCTTGTGTACACCAGCTAGTCCTTCTGCAATTCTTATTATACCTTGTTACTCCACAGATATCTTTTGCTGCATTGATTATTAGTTCTTTTATGATTTCCCATTTCTCATCTATAGTCACTTTTTTATTTTTATCTAGCTCCTTTTGAACTTCAAGTCCGTCTCTATTTGATATTCGTTCTTTGGTTATTCATTTTTTAATCTCCATATTTTTATTTTGCAGTAATCTTTCTCACTCTCTTGGTTACTAACTGTGTTTTGTGTTTCTGCTATTACTAGTCTATGTTGTGTCCCTAATTCTGCTTCCTTCAGTGTTTTTACCTGCTTTGCTTCTTCTAATCCCCGTGTATACACTATATAGTCTATAATGCTTCAGGCATTTCGTTCTTCTGCTATTATGTGTATCTATCATCGTTTGTTTGGTTCCAAAACGTGTTTCCGATTTTTCTATCATTTTTTCTCGTATTTTATCTAGTGTTTGTTGTAATTCCACATAGAAACCGTCTACCATTTTTTCTTCAGTTCCTTCTGTTGGTGCGTACCTATATTTGTATTATATTCAATGTTTTCTTTGATGACCTTGGGTTGTAGCTTGTCACGTACTTATCTAATTCTTTTGTTATCACTATAATTACTCCTTCTTTTGCTCTACATCCCTGATTAACTCCTGAGTAATAGAGAATGTCATTCTCATTTAGGTTTGTAAATCTGTTCCCTATTTTTTTTTTCACTTAATCCCATTATCCTTATATTCCATTTCATTACCAGTGAGCGATGTTATGTTCCACTCCCCTATGAATAATTTTTCTGTGTTTTAAATTTTTTGTTCAGCTTCTTTATCTTCTTGTGCGTTGTTCTTATTTTTGCTAAAGATTTTATTATTGTAGGTTCTCTTTCCTTTGTTATTATAACTCCTATCTTCTCTGCCGGTTTACATTTCTTATAAATTTTTAAACTTTTGATATTTTCTATAATTGTTTTTTCAGGTTTATTAACTTTAATTTGTGAAATATTTTCTGTTCTGAGCATTTCTGTAACTTTTCTTTTGTTTATTTTAGGATTAATACTATTTACTAATTCTTCTATGATTTCTTGTTCTTTACTAGTTATTGTGGTTGCATTCCTTGTTTCTTTTTTATATCTTTTCCTTCTTCGTTTTTTAGGTTTTTTTCCTTTTTCATTTTTATGTATCGTCCCTCTTATATGTATTTTCCTTTTTGCATGTCCTCTATAATTACTTTCCGTCATCTTTGGTTCAGTCCATCCTTTTATTCCTGTTAATAGTTTTTTAGAGTTTGTTGGTGTCTACCAGTCCTCGAGATGTTCCTAAGTGTTATGTTTAAATCTTCCTCTTCTGTGACTTTACTTTGTTTATTGAAGGGCACTAGAATGGTTTGTGCCCAGTTTTTCTTTTTAGGTATTGCTCCCCTGGAGGGGCTTGGTTCTTTCTCATCTGCGGACCTGCTTCTTTTCTTTGGATCCTCCGTTTCATTGTTCGGTATTAATTCCTTTGTTTTCTTAGCTTCTTTTTCAATGTCTTCTAAGCTCCATTCTTCTCCATTTATCAGTAGCTTGTTCTTCATAATCACTTCTCATAGTCCCTTTCTCCTAGCATCCATCATGTATGGGATTAGTTGTTTCTTCCTCTCTCTTGTCTTCTTGTCGAGGTCATCGCTTAATCCTATTTTCGTTCCTGCCAATTTCTTTGTGTTTTGCATAATCTCCCATTTCCTTAGAATTGTTGTAATCCCCATCTTTACTGGTCTGTTTACGTTTTCTTTTCTTTCACCAATTCTATTGATAAAATCTATCTCACTTTCTCCCATCTGTACCTCCATTTCCTTCCTTATTATTTCCATAACTTTCTCCTTCAGGGTTGCTAAGTCTTCTTTTGTGTCTACGGCGATTCCGAAAATTATTAAATTCCCTTTTCTTAATTCATTTTCTAATTTTTCGATTTTCACTTCCTGGTAATTTATAGTCTCCTCCAACTTCTTTATTTTCTCTGTTGGTTGGTTCATGTTTTTATTTGTCTCGTCTATTTTTCCTTCTACCTGTATTAATTTGTTCATGATATCGCTTAATGTTATTTCCTTGTTTTCTGTCATGCTGATTTCTTCCCGTTGTCTCCCTAGTTTTGCAACCGAAGTTTCAGCTTGGGCCAAAATATAGAATTTTGCGTGTGTGAAATTTACTAAATACGGTTCTGCTTTATTGCTGAAAGCGACCGGCACTGGCGAGGTGGGTATACCACATTTCGCGTGTCAGATGTTCTGCAATCTCCGCGTTTAACTTAAATTTCATAAAATGTGCTAGTTATGGCAGATGTAGAGCAGGATTGAGACGAGAAGACATCAGTAAGTGACGTCATATGCGCCGACGGCTATCATTAGCCTTCAGTCATTGGCAGCGTTTATTTGTTTTTGAAAAGAGGTCACAACATCGCAATTCAGAAAATTTACAAAAACTACAGAATAAAATACACGCGCGATGCTTAATCAAACAAAGCTCACAAACAAAACTAAGACAATAGTAAACAGCCAATGTTTGTCCGCGTTTGGCGATCCAGGTAGAAAGCTATAAATACCGAGAAATATATTTAGCCGATGCTACTGTCAAAGAGAAGGTTACCCCTTTACCTACATAATGGACCCGTCCGACACAAAATCAACTTTAGGGCAGTTATGACGCTGGTGCCTTTTCATTTCAATCTTGCTCTACTCAAATTATGTGGACTGACAAGAGTTAATATTGAAAAGTCAATACAATAATGTAAATTTACATTGATATCGAGATGTTTGAGACGTACGAAAATTATAATAGGAAGCGTTAAAAGTTAAATTTTATCGGCCAGCAAACAGCTGACGGGTAAAGAAACAGTGCAAAGCAGAGCTAATCAAACACAGATTGCAAAGAGCAACATAGGGCAACCTACTAAAGCATAAAGACAGTTGTGCAGTGTTAATCAAAACTCGTGAAAAATAGTACAATTAAAACTAATAGTGTAAAAGCAGAGATTTAAGTTACAAAGTGCTACGATTGACAATTATTGAAAAAACAGTTTAGTTTCTAAATTAAATCATTGTATCAAATCTTACTTCCAGAACAGTTGATGTATTAGTTACTTAGTTACCAGATGTTTAAAAGTTTTCTGTTAAAGTTGAAATAGTATATTACGCAACAGGTTTAGAAAAGTGATGTTTTACTGAACAAGTATGGCTGGTTTGAGTACGAGCGTTAGCGAGTACTTAAACGGCAATATACTGTTCAGTAAAACCACTTTTCTAACGTGTTGCGTATACTATTTTATCGCATTTCATAAGAAATGTATAATATTAAATTTTTACATAAAAGTGACATTAAATGTCAAAACAACCAAATCGAGCAGAACTTGTTTCTATATATTCTCCTTAGCATAGAATTTCGGCTTAGACCGCGTAGTATTTGTATATGAACACCCAGCATTTTCTGGCTTAATGTGCCTTGCACCTTGTGAAGTCGAGCAAAAACCCGCGCGATGGCCATGCTCTTTGGTGGCTCGTGTTGTTTGAGTATCTTGAGAACGAGGATCCTTAGGCAGATTTGGCCGTTTTGCTGTTTGTGCATCCATATTCACTAACGTTTCGCAAGACCTTGCAGCTTGCATCATCAGAGTGAAAGTCGCACTGTTTCTATATACTAAAGCACAATAAGCAGCTCCAGTTGATGTTATGCATTTAGCAGTACTGAAGTGAATTGTTGGTGACACTAATTTTATGTCAAATTCGAGGTTAGCAGGTTAGGTTTTGTGTCAGTCTGTGTCAAAACTGACGCAAAACCTAACCTCGAATTTGACATAGACGTTCAGTGTCACCAACAATACACTTCAGTACTGCCAAACGTAAAACGAATTGCTGTTGCTATGCAGAAAAGTGTTGCTAATGCAGAAACGCACCACATTTCTCAACGATTTTGAATGTAGAAATGTAGTACATTACCCAAATGAAATGCGATGAAGTTGTTTTTAATATTTTTCGGTGCGCAGAGCATCTGTGTCCATAAATTCATTGTGCTAAAATATCTCCCTGAAGCGGGATCTGTGCTGCAATACTTGACCAAGTGTAGCCGACATCGAGGGCACTTTTGCGAGTTCCACCGGAGCAGAGGTCGGCTGGAATTGGTATCCAGCGTGTAGAGCAGACACTTGGTGCCAGCGTGCAGAGATTTGGAGGGTCATCACTAGATTTATTAGAGTTGTGGCGTCTTTTCATTTAGCGAGTCAACATCGAACCTCGACTTATAAGGTCAATTCCAACAGGAAAGCCGATCCGGAGGCCCACTAGTTTTGAGCTGCAGCAAGAAGAGACAATTTAGAAGGTCCAGAGAGAGATTTCCAGCCTCAGGGTCGTTCCAGAAGTTTTTTTTTTATCACGATAGCGTCGGTTGATTTTGCGGGTAGCAACAAATGTTGCTCCAGAACCGGAAATTGAAAACAGTCAGAGAAACAAAACAGATTAGCCGTATTACCAAACAGTTCGATATTTCGCGGTGTTTGAAACGACAAAATTAAAATAAAGGTTTGACCTTTGATAAATTGTGACAATCTTTGTTCATTCTGTATTAGCTGTAGAACTTCTCTACATCGTTAATTAACTGTGGCGTCAATTGATGGTATTGTCTGAGTAAAAATATCTCTCCCACCCACACTTTTCGCTGCTTTTGATATATTTTTCTCGAAATATAATAGTTTCTTAACACTTATTTTCTCGCTGAATCAGAAGTATCTAAAGATACCTACATTTTCAATTCGCAAAACAAATAAAACATCTATGTACAATGTACTTATCGTCATTTATTACTATTGGTTTTAACGTGTAAAAATATTGGTAAATCTGCGCACGGCAAGTGTCAAATACGAGCGCAATTTAAATATTGTTACGTTTTTACCGTTCGGGCTATTTAAAAATTATACGACGCTTCTGGTTTTAAACGTTTATTTACTATGATTAAATATGATTATTTAAAAATACATGAATTATGAAGGCCGAATTACTTATAAACTACAGGCACTATTTCTAACAATTATACACTATTTAATAATTATTTATATACAGCTTAACAGTAAGGATTTGTATGGTTGTATTTATTTGTTATTTATTTCACACGGCTCGTTTATATCACGCGCGCTTCAAGTCTGATGGGAACTGCCTGTCTATGCCTGCTGACACGTATTTATATATCACGAATGAGTCATTCCTAGAAACATCCAGACTTTGTTCGATTAATTCAGCGACGCTGACGTGTTCGCGCGCAAGGTCGTTCTGGAATGTTCTGATGCGATCCGGCCTGAAGGTCGTTATACTTTCTGGAGTGATCTGGAATGTTCTGTCGTGATCCGGCCCGAAGGTCGTTACACTGCCCTACCTTAGGTCGTTCTGTCCCAGAACGAGTTGCGTCGGGTGCCTGCCGCTCGCTCTTGTGGGGGTTTGATGGTGGTATTTACAGGCGGTGCCCTTCTTGCACACGGACTGGTTGAAGAAGTAGCAGTCCACCGTAGGCTCAATGCTTCGCAACCGGCTGCAACAGCAGACCTCGATCTGGATGCCGGTCCGGTTGAAGACTACTTCCAGCATGCTGCTACAACCCTGCAGTTCAACGAATCCAGGCCGCATCCTAATTTCGGCACCGCTAGCCGGATTTCGCCGTTTTTCAGCAGCTGCTCCTTAAGTTCCAAAAGAGCAGACCAGAGCTCCTGGTAACTAGGTTTTTCGTAAGACAACCTTTTCGTCACCAGGTAATAAATGGAGCTGTTGCCTTCCTTCAGCTGCAAGGTTCTGCCAACCTGATGTGCCTGCTCTCGTAGCTGGTCTAACCGGCCAAACTTCCCCCGGAAGGCAGCGGCGATCCCCCTAGACATCCGGAGGTCCTGGGCGAACCAGTGTGCCAGGGAATACTGCCGCAGGGTGTCGAACATCACGCTGCACCTCTGTAGTGACTCCGAATCGCGCAGTCTTCGTACCCCTATAAGCGGCCATAAACTCCTGGAAGGAGGTTCCTCCGGTCCCTAGTCGTCTCAGAGGTTGCTCCGTGACAGTCTCCACTTCCTCATTGGTTCCGGCATATGGGGCCAACCGATTGAAGTGCACCACCCTGCACTTTCCTCGAGGAGGTTTTTGGATTCGGTATACCACGTCATTCAGTCGAGCAACTACAGTGTTGGGGCCTTCCCAGTTGCTTTGGAGCTTGGGGGAGAGGCCACGACGCCTCTGGGGGTTATGAAGCCATACCAAATCGCCAGGCTGGAAACCACCGGCCTCAGCGCGGGCATCATATCGGTCCTTCATTCAGTCGCTGGCACCCTGAATGTTTCGGCATACGGCGTCGTTGATCTCTTCCATCCTCTTCTTCAGGTTCCCCATGTAGTCCTCGCCGACCGTTTCTTCGCCAGGCTTTCTTCCAAATTTGAGGTCACATGGCAATCGCAGCTCGCGCCCAAAGAGTACCGTGGCTGGGGTGTGGTTGGTTGTCTCCTGTACTGCCGATCGGTAGGCCATTAGGAACATGTGAATGTACTGGTCCCAGTCACGCTGATGTTCGGAAACCACCTTGGACAGATGCTTCCCCATAGTTCGGTTCATCCTTTCTACCATGCCGTCTGATTGAGGATGGAGGGCAGTGGTCCGGGTTTTGTGTATCCCCAGTAGCTTGCAAACGTTCTGGAATAGTCCAGACTCGAAATTCCGGCCCTGGTCGGAATGTAACTCAAGGGGGACTCCTAAACGGCTGAAGCACTCCTTCACCAGAACATCAGCGACAGTACCGGCCTCTTGATTCGGAAGGACGTACGGTTCGGGCCACTTGGTGAAGTAGTCCATGCACACCAGGATGTATTTATTTCCCGATTCGGTTTCGGGGAATGGTCCAGCGATGTCGATGGCTATCCTCTCGAACGGACTACCGACGTTGTACTGCCGCATCAGAGCTCTACGTCTACCAACAGGTCCGTTTCGGATCTTCTGCAACGTCTTCTTCAATCCGAAGTGTCCCCCAAAGGAGCCATCATGCAGGTGGCTCAGAACCTTGGCCACTCTACTCCTTGGAACCATCAATTGCGATCTCGTTGCCCTACCGTCCTCGTCTTCCAAGACTCTGGTCAGGACGTTGTTGTCCAGCTGCAAGGAGTTTCATTGCGCCCAATAGGTCTTCACCGTTGGGTTGGTAGCGGAGACCTCCTGCCAGGTAGGCGACGGCCATCTCGCTTCCAGGCTATAACCGTGCCTAAGTCGGGGTCGTTCTCCTGGCTGTTCTGCAACTCGTCTAGCTCCCACGAGTCGTCGACTACAGTGGTACGATTGATGGGTACCGCACGACTCTCCAGTCTTGAACAGTGGCTGCAGTCCGCAGGGCAGGGCCTCCTGGATAACGCATCGGCGTTGCGGTGGGCTGTGCCAGGTCGATGATTTATTTCGAAGTCGTACTCTTGTAGGCGCTCGATCCACCTAGCCACCTGTCCTTCAGGGTTCTTGAACTGCAGCAACCATCTTAGAGCAGCATGGTCGGTCCTCAGCAAGAATCTTCTGCCATACAGGTATTTATAAAAATGCTCCACGGACTTGACTACTGCCAGAAGCTCCCTCCTGGTTACGCAATAGTTCCGCTCTGGTTTGGACAGGACCTTGCTGAAATATGCCAGGACTTTCTCTTGCCCATCTTGGACCTGGGACAGTACACCAAAGATTCCGACATTGCTAGCGTCAGTGTCGAGGATAAACTAGCCTTCCTGACGTGGATAGCAAAGTACAGGTGAACTGGTTAAGGCAGTCTTGTGCGTCTCGAAGGCCTCCGCGCACTCATCACTCCATTCTAACTGTCGTCCCTCTTCCGTTAGACGGGTTAACGGTTTTGCAATGTTTGCGAAGCCCAGCACAAACCGTCGGTAGTAAGTACAGAGGCTCAGGAAGCTTCACAGCTCATGCTTATCCTTCGGGATTGGCCAATTCTGCACTGCCTTTACCTTACTCGGGTCTACTGCTACTCCCTGGCGGGATACGACGTGCCCCAGGTACTGTACCTGAAACAATAAAGAAGCCAACCCGCGATCGATCACCAATAATAATCAATGGTAGTGTAATCGCAGATCAACCCCCTTATCATTTATACACCACGGTAGCTCTGTAATGTTTGTACTCACCGTAATGACCTAGCTAGCTTAATCTCGGAGGCCTTGGATCGTAGGTTCAAATCATCAGCTGTGTACCCTGGAATGTCTTCAAAAAAGGAAAAGGAAATGGGCGCCAGAAATCAAAAGATTTCGAATAATAAGAGAAAATAAACTGCAAGTGACTAACGTTTAATTAATAATCAATAAAAAGTTTTGAAGTGTCAGTAATAAATAATCTGAATAATTAAAATGCAAATAATGTTAGAACAAAATTGTGTACGTAAACTGAAGGTTGCGACACGCATAAAATTAAGAACCCCTTTCGGGTTATTTTAATAACTTTAACAAAAAACATTCGTGGGATATGCATACCTCATTCATTTAATAAAACCCTTTTAGGTTATTGAAATCAAAAAGCGTGAATGCTCCCCTAACAACGGGTCAATACACATCAAAAATTGCAACTACATTAATCAAAATTAAATATTTGTGTAAAAGTTTAAATATGAACATACAAGAGCATGTATAAAATTGAGCTTTACAGATTTATAATGATAGTAAGCATAAATGCAGATTTTAAGAATGATAATTTTAGAATAACAGTTCAGGTGTAGAAAATAATTTAACACAACGTAATCGTGGAATAGCCGGTCTATAGTAGCTTTTGGCACTAACCGCTACTCAGGGAAAATATGTTGGTCAGGGGTTGCTACACCACGTGGCTATAAACACCTTGGATGCATCCGTAATCGTAGCAGCACAACATTCCCAACGGCAGAGGTGAATAAGGCATTAGCCGGTGTGGAAAATTATAACTGGGCGGCGGCATTACCTTCCCGATCAAATTCTTGGGTTAAAACTATTATTTAAGAGTTAAGAAAAAATGTAATTACTATAGGGATAATAAGACAGAAAAGCGCAATCGTACCTGATCTTAATCAGCCCTTAGGAACACAAAGCTCATAGAAATTGGTTGAGCGCACGTAATTTGACTTGAACATTGTTTAACCACGCCGGAGCAAGTGCCAGGTACGAACAATTCGTGCCCAAAGGAAGACTCGGACTCTGATAAGAGATAGCGCAGGTCAGAAAGGGCGTCGCGCAAATGAAAGAAACTCGATACAGGTACAAAATAAGCTGCTTTGGAAAATTTACGAATTCGAAATGCAAAGGATATATAATTCAAATAAAATTATACAGGTTAAGCCTGAAATAAATTGGTAAATGGCGAAACAATTAAGCGAAGCCAAAAAATTGTTTCATACCTCCTTCTGGAAGATGTGGCACTACTTTGGACTTAATCGCAGTTTGACACCTCGCAGTCTACCGAACACTTCCTCCAGGTTTTTCAGATGCTCGTTGAAGGATTTACCTACCACTATGATGTCGTCCAAGTATATCAGGCAGGTCTGCCAAGATAGACCCTTCAGGACGGTGTCCATCAGCCTCTCAAACGTGGCGGAGGCATTGCACAAACCGAACGGCATGATGGAGAACTGCCAGAGCCCAGTTCCGATAGTAAATGCCGTCTTTTTCCTGTCCGCAGGTTCCATTCCGACTTGCCAATAACCGCTCTTCAAGTCTAGCGTCGAGAACCATTGAGAACCGGAGAGCGTGTCCAGGGTATCATCGATTCGTGGCAGAGGGTAGCTGTCTTTCTTGGTTACATGAACGGTTCGAGGGTCGCGCGCTGATTTATGCTTTTGTCTAAGATGCGGGCGCGTAATGAGACCACGCAGGTGTGACTTAACTCGTTTCTTGGTCACTCAATGGCCTAGCGGGAAATGTTCCAGCATGATGGTGCAACTTTTGACTCAGCAGTTCGCAAGAAAACTCGTGGAAGTTTTGGACTGCCTGAACGACGAAATTCTGAGAATGCAATATGCGAGAACAGCTTACGTCACCCAAGCAGAAACAAAGCTCAAATTAGAATTGAATTTCGGCGAACATAAATGAACTGCAAAGCGCTATTACACGAGATGGACGGAAAGAAGGTTAGTTTTGACACCTTGCCACTACATTATGAATTCTTACTATCTTAAGTCCATTTACAACTTCTCCTTCTCTAAAGGTCGGCTGGTAATGAAAATCTTAAAAAAAAAAAAATTAGTGAGCCCTTTGTCTCTTTACAGGTTCTTCAAAAGTCTCATTGCATATAAGACCGTGTAGCATTCGCCTTCTGGTGTCTGCTGAGAGTTTTCTGTTAAAGAACGATATTGCTACTTTTAAATTTTTTGTTGCGTTGTTACAGCAGTCATTGATGTTGATTAAAACTTCTATTTCAAATTTTCATAAAAAATATGTATTCGGCTATCATATGAGCTTTCTTCAGTGTTAAGTTGTACAACATCACATTTTGAAATTACATTTTTGGTCCAATATGACCCACTCTTCATTGATTTTAATCAATAACCCTATTGATTTTTAGTAGTGCAGTAAAATTTGTTTTACGGCTGGAATATTTAAATTTTAAAATTTTTGTTGGGTTATTACAGCAGCCATTGATGTTGATTCAAACTTCTATTTTAAATTTTCATAAAATATTTTTATTTTAATAATTATTGTTGTCAACCCAAGCCAAGAAAAATAAGCTTTGTGCTAGTTTGGCTCACAGAAAATTGTAAATTTCTGAATATAAAAGTTTTTAGGGGGTGCCGAAAATTTTTTTTAATATTCTCTCCAGTGTGCAGAGCATTTTTGTCTAGAAATGCATTGTGTTCCCAGTGAGGAGAAATTTGAAATCGAAAAATTTCCCACTTGAATCCAACTTCAGCATACTATTTCGAATAGTTTGGGCATCGGCCAGCTAAAAATTTGTGACCAACGAGTAGAGAACACCCTCCTTAGCGCCTACGTCCAGAGATTTGGAGCAGAAAGCCATCTCCAGATTTATTCGAGTCAGTAGAAAATGTATCCGGCGTAGAACGCTCTCCGTTCAAGGTAAAAATTAACAGGAAAGCTGTTGCAGAGACCCATTAGTTTTGGGCTGCATCAAGAATAGACAATTTACAAGGTCCAGAGAGTTTTCCAGCCTCAGGGTCATTCCAGGAGTTTTTTTTTATTACGATGGTGTCCCTTGATTGTGCGATTGGCAACACATTTGAAGCGGAAATTGCAGGAAGTCAAACAATTGCCAAGTCGGCGTCCTTTTGACGTCAGAAAAAACAAACCAGATTAGTTGCATATTTACCTGACGCAAAATTCGTTGATTGTTGGTATTTTGAGTTCAAATTACGCTAATTTGTGCTATCATTCATCTTTGTTTACGCTGTCAAGTTATAAGTTAAACTGTCAGATCCAAGAATGTCGAGTATTTGCCATACTTGAGTAAAATTTATACACAACAGTAATTGTTATACTGGGTGTTAAAACCTAACCCGTTGAAAATAGTTTTCTCATGCTAGACCGGAGCTATTGTTTTTGAAGTTGCTTGCCAATAAATAAAATAATAAAGGCAATAAACCATTTATTTTGCAGTAATTAATAATTACAAACATCACTTTAATGAGCCCCAATATTTGACACAATTTTGAATTCTTTATTAGAACTATTAATTGTATCTTATGGTGATTCTCCTTGTTTATTTATTTATTTTGTCCCACATAAAAGATTCATTACAATATATTGTTTATGAAAATTTGAAATAGAAGTTTTAATCAACATCAATGGCTGCTGTAATAACCCAACAAAAATTTTAAAATTTAAATAATCCAGCCATAAAACAAATTTTACTACCATATTGCTACTGTTTCAGGTACCAAGTACGACAAATGGTTACAAATTTTTTTTAACGACATTACATAACGTCAGTTTCAGCATAAGCATGAAGATTTTAAATAAATTTCAAATCCTGTTAAAGTGTTTCTGTAGCATTAGGGGCGAAAATCCAAGCTCGAACATATGAGCTAAAAAAATACAGATGTCTCGAATTCAAGCTTCTTCATCTCCCAAATTGAACTTGCGAAATAGGAACATTTTGAAGCAATAATTTTGCTTTGACCATCCACCTAGCGTGGTGGAACGTACCCGAAACTTTGAAAAAAATCCTCGAGGAGTGGTTTCATCAAGAAAGACAACTAACAGTTCTTTATAATATTCCCTAGGTTGCTGGTCTTCCTGCAAACTGTAGTGTAAATGTAAGTATTGGCGTCGTATCCTTTAGTGCTTTTTTCACAGCTATGTCGTCCGACTCGAGGTTTAAAATTGGCCTTGTTTATATCGAACCATGCTTGCTGAAATGTTTTGATGGAATTTTTCTTGAAATACAACTCTCAGGACAACTTGATAGATTTGGTGCCTGAAGGGTAAATAAAGAATATCCCTTCAAAGTTTTTGTTCTAATAGAACAGATGCTTAACAAATTCGTTAAAACCCCTCACCACACAAACATTTAGCAACTGCTAAATACGTATTTCGACAGCCACGCTGTTATCATTAGTAACAACGAAAAATATACGCAGCAAAAAGGCAACGATATACTCGTGACCAAATCACAAATGGAAGTGGCCGATGTCCGCGCATTTTACATCTATTTATACTGTCTGACCCTGAGGGCATGACGTGGCCGAAGGCCAATGGACATGTTCGATGGTCAATATAACTTCAACAAATTATGCAAGATGGAGGATGTTATTGGTCCACCATCTTTCTTCAAAAGTTTGTTATCTCGGTTCTTAAAAATGGCCAAGCTTTCAAAAGAATTTAGTTGCTTTGTTGAAGTTAACGCTTTTACAATTTTTATGTCATCCTCTTTTATACTATGACCCGTTTCGTAAATATGTTGAGCGATACTCGATTTTTCGAATCTGTTGAATCTAAAATGAGCTAAATGCTCCTAGTACACAAATTACGACGTGTTTGCCCAATATATTTAGAATCACAATGGGAACATTTAATTTCGTAAATTCTCTCTAGAGTCCTCAGTTTGTCTTTTGTATTTCCCAACAAATTTCTAATATTATTGTTCAAACCATACACAACTTTATGGCCCGATTCATTAAAAATGTTTCCTAGGCCCTTTGTAGCCGGGTGAAACGGAATTTTGATGTACCTACTTGAGTCCTTCACTTCTAAGACTGACGAGAGTTGTAGAATTTTGAACATGCAGTTTTGTTTTTTGTTTCCTAATCAAATTATCGATAATTTTAGAAGAGAAACCATTGTACATGCTTTTTATGGTCTGAAGTTCAGTGGTGTATCGATCTTTGTTTGAAGGAAAGGTTAACAGTCTATGCACTAAGAAATTTAGAGCAGCCATTTTGTGCTGAAAACAATGATTTGAATCTGCTAAAAGGAAACATTTCATGTTCGAAATTTCACAACTCTGGCCAGTCTTAGAGGTAAAGGACTCAAGTACATCAAAATTCCGTTTCACCCGGCTACAAAGGATCTAGCAAAACATTTTAAAGGAACGGGCCATAAAGTTGTGTATGGTTCGAACAATAATATTAAAAATTCTAAAGGCGTTAACTTCAACAAAGCAACTAAATTCTTTTGAAAGCTTGGCCATTTTTAAGAACCGAGATAACAAACTTTTGAACAAAGATGGTGGACCAATACCTTCCTCCATCTTGCATAATTTGTTCAAGTTAAATTGACCGTCGGCCATGTTCATTGGCCTTCGGCCACGCCACGCTCTCAGAATCAGACAGTATAAATAGATGTAAAATGCGCAGACATCGCCCACTTCCATTTGTGATTTTGTCACGAGTATATCGTTGCCTTTTCCAACAGAGGCACTATGTAAACGACCCATGTTGGAGGAGGTAGTATCGCAGCAAAGCACTTTTTTTCTCAGTTTTCACTTTTATAGGAACTGATGGACTGCAGAAGTTTGAACTTTTCCAGTGCTTGAAGAAATAGCAGGAATTCTGAGTAGTTAGTCTTTTCTTCTTCCTGTTATAGTAGCCTGTCTACTTGCTCTTTGCTTGTTAATGCGGTTAGCAATTTCCCATTCCAATGAACTGTTATAGCTTCAAAATCAGATATATTAAAGTCGAAGAGAAGCTTCTTAGCACGTTCTGATCGCATTCGTTTGCAGAACCTTCGAATTGACGGTCTGTTATAATTAAATTGTCCAAATCATACTGAAGTGCTTTTGCAATCGCTGTAGCAACCACTTTTGGTGTGATTACCTCCTTTTGAGCTCTTTTTTGTATTGACTTGTGCTGGGTCCAGGTTCATTTAAAGGTTGGTTAAGCATATAATCGGCTTCAACATTGGTTTCTTGCACCTATAATTGTAGTTGTCTGTTGAAGACTCCAATTCAACTGCCTCGTTTTCTGAAACTAAAAAAAAAAGTTTATCATCAGATGGTTTTTACAGGATAATTTAAAACACACCTTGGAAGTTCTTGATGCCTAGATCGCCTTAATTCGTCGTGCTTTTTTCAGGAGTCTCTTCTTTGTTCCTTTACTAATAAAGCGCGATCTCCTCCAATCATCGACAGGTCAAAGAAAAGTTTGTCTTTAATTCTAATCATCTCTAATGTATTCGCATGTGTGATATCGAATAAGTCATCCAATTTATTACGAAAAATTTGCTCCTTCTTTCCCTGTAATTGATTTTGACGTTTACAAATTTTCTTGTTGGGATTCGAGTCCTTTCCAATAAAACTTCTACTTCATTCACAACCAAATGTGCAGTAGACTATAAATTTAACTGGATTTTGCGGAGGTTATAAAATAGAACCTGCAGAATTTGGCCCCAATTATTTGCCTTTCGTTGTGTTCAAGAAGATACAGTGTTAGCTCAATTTAATTCGTTGGTCAAATCTTCCAGAAAGTTTACACATTAACACTCGAGTGCAATTGCCGACCGCCAGCTCAGCCGAAGAAGGCGTTACAGGTCTTTGAAGTACTAACCGGTAGAACAGAACAGAGATAAATGCCCAGCGCGTCAACTATTTTTTTTCAAATAACGGCAAGTGTACCCAGGTGTTCAAACGAGAATTCGTAAACTCAAATAGCTTATACACAAATATATTTCCTGAAAGAAAGGCTTTAAATAATGCAGGTAGCCGTAACTAAATCAAACCCCCATAGCTGGTATCATCACAATAAAATCACAGCATTATTATAATCAAAATTCGCAAGTTGCCACAAGTTAACAACTATGCTTAATAAGTTATAAATATGAGGTACGTCAATCAAAAGCTCACAAGTACTGAAACAATTTTTTGGCTTTGCCTAATTGTTTCGCCATTTATCCAATTATTTCAGGCTTAACCTGTATATTTTTAGTTAAATTATAAATCCTTTTGCATTTCGAATTCGTAAATTTTCCAAACCAACGTATTTTGTACCTGCATCAAGTTCTTATCGTTTGCGCAATGCCCTCTCTGACCCGCGCTATCTCTTATCAGAGTGCGAGCCTTCCTCGAGGAAACGAAATTCTTCGTCCGGGCACTTTGCTGTCTTCGCTTGAGCCCGCCGATACCGGCGCGGCTAAGCCTTGTTTTTAATCATGTCAAATTACGTGCGCTCAACTAATTTCAATGAGCAGTTTGTGTTCTAAGGGCTGATTATTATCAGGTACGATTGCGCTTTTTCTGTTTTATTATCTCCATACTAATTATATCTTTCTTAGCTCTTAATCTTAATTATCCGTTTCAACAACGAGTTTATCTCGGAAGCCAAGTCTTATCGCATTTTCGACACCTGCTGGGTCCGGCGTATTTGCTGCCGTTTGAAGATGCTATTGCAGCAATTTTCGGCGCTTCCCCGGCGACTTCAACAATGATTATTGCCGTTCACGTCCAGCTTACGTTTCGAGGTTAGTTAGTGCTACTCCGAGATTTATATTACTTCGACTTATTTTCAATACCAGAAATTTACATCTGTGTATTTTAAACCCGTCAATATTTAAAATTTAAATTCATACGCTTTGCCATTATTAACCTGTAATGTTCAATTTCATACATCCTGTTATTTTAATATTTAAAGTTTTATGCTCAGTTTTTAAAGTTGCTATTTTGATGTGTGTTTCGACCCTATGTAAAAGGTACAGTCACGCTATTTATTTTCAATAGCCTAACAGAAGGTTTTATTAGATGACTGTGATAAGCTTATCCCACGAGTGGTTTTGGTAAATTATTATAATAACCCGAAAGGGGTTCTTAATTTTATGCGTGTCGAAACCTTCAGTTAAGATACACAATTTTGTCATTACATTATTTACATTTTAATTGTTCTGATTATTGATTATTGACATTTCAAAACTTCTTATTGTTGATTAATTAAACGCTAGTCACTTGTAATTTATTTTTCTTCTTGTTATTTGAAATCTTTTGATTTCTGGCGCCCATTTCCATTTTCCTTTCCTTTTTTGAAGACATTCCAGGGTACATAGCTGATGATCTGAACCTACGATCTAAGGCCGCCGATATTTGAGCTAGTCGGCCATCGCGGTGAGTAAGTAACAGTTTTTCAGAGCTGCCGTGGTGTATAAATGGTAGGGGGGTTGATCTGCGATTTTTACTACCATTGCTTATTTTATTAATTAATCGCAGGTCGGCTTTCTTATTGTTTCAGTACTTACAGGTTCACAAATTCGCAATAAAGTGTTATTGCATACACTAAAACTCAAACAGACAGGCAAAATTACAGCAATGGTTACCTACTTCTTAGTTCCTTGGTTTTGAAGGACACGCCTTACGCGCTCCAGATGTGGTGAATTCTCAAGGTCATGTCGCTGATCCGGGCTTCCAAAACGTTTGGTAGAATCTCGTGCGCCAGAACACTGGTCGCCTGGGGAAGTTTTAACACGAAGGGGGAGGCTTAGACCTGGAGATAGGCTTCCGGGTCGGGGCCCTTCCTGCGCTCTCAAAAACGTACTCAGCAGGGGTTAAAGCGGGCCACGACGATCCTAATACAGCTCCAAACGGCCTTCCGCATCCCACACGTGGTAGAAATGACCACCTCTGCAATTATTGCCCTAACGGCCCTCCGGCACTGACTGCTATAAGGGGGGAAAAGATCCACGATAGCATACAAGTGATATTGAATGGAGTTCGAAGCGAACTTCCTACTTACTCTGCTCCGCCGAAAAATGGCGTGGAACTAAAGTTCCCTCGTAACTGCTTCGGGAATTCGAATCCCCCTCAAAAAGTGTAGGAAAACATCACTCAAAACAAACCAAACTGCAGCTCATGAATTCACCGAAACTTTTCTACTAATGCTTAAAACAGCTTCATCCCGTTCGCCGAGTAAAGTCAGAAAGGAACGCTCCGGAAACAAAATCGTGCTTATAAAAATTTGCGCTCCAAGGCCAAGAAGATAGGCGTGGCGCCAGCGCGCGAAATATGAACTGAGTAGCGTGGACATCAAAATCGAATGGTTGCGCCAAAAATCGTAACAATAGCTTCTCTTTTTGTTTTGTCCCCATCTTATCTATAGATTTTTATTTGTCACTTACTTTATTTCACAATCTTAGCACAACCAACTCGTTCTCTAGATTGGCAAAAACTTGTCTATTTCCTCAATTATAACACCTACTATTCCCATTGGTTCAGGGTGCTCCACCCACCTTATATACGTTCCCCAATTGTTTAATTAAAGAAGATAAAAATTTACAGTAATTATAAAAAAATGAAAATTTTAATGTTAATGTGCCACGTGATCCTGGATTCAAAAAATTAAAAATTTTGCAGAAATGAATTTTTCATCAAATAGAACAAATATAGAGGGCGGCGTCTTAACAAAAAAAATAATTGAAGAGTAAAGTCCACTCTAATGAGCATGTTTCAGTGGTTGACTTCGATGCAGTTTAGATGGTTCATATAAAGCATTCATGCCCTGTTACGGCTCGAGTCAAATGGTAGTCTGCAGTGGCGGTTTTACGATTTGTGTTTGAAGGGGGGGGGGGAGTCTGATAATGTTTAGATATATGCTCAAGAAAACAATTTCATATCTGCATATAGTTAATCTTCCCATGTTTGCTTGGGTCTTCCTCTTAAGTCAGTTTTGCATTGGTTTCCAGACATTTATCTTCTTTACTATTGATTCTGGTTCTCCTCGTATGTCCAAACCATCTTAATGTTTGTGTTTTTATAAATTTGTTAATATCTTCACCTTTCATTATATAGATTATTTTATGGACTATTAATCCTATTTGATCACCTTGTGTTATTTTCGGAATTAAAATTCTTAGTATTTTCCTTCAGATTTTGCGGTGTGGCTCCTACTAACAAACCATATGCAATTTCAAACCTGTATTCTTCATAACATTTGTGTGTTTGCTCTTTTGGCTATCTGTTTCCATATTTGCTTCTTCGTTAATTCTTCTTTCTAGTTGTTCAATTCCATTACACTGATGCTTTCTGTCACCTTATCTGTCCATCTTGATCTGGGTCGTCGTTTCTTCTTTCGCTCGGCGTCCATTCTCTAATCATTTTTATGCCCTCTCGCTACATGTTATGTGACCTGATCATTTGATTCTTTGCGCCTTTGTTTTTCATTATGTCTTTCTCGTTTATTCTTGTATTTCAAAGTCAGAGCACGTTGTATGTATACCTATTTAGGGTGGATGCAGAGATTACGTGACGGTTTGTATGCTTCGCTTCTAAAGAGGGAACTTTGGACGTATGAAGGTAGAAAATATATGGGGCAAGCGGCGCTCAGGACCCGTTGAATATCGTATGCTCTTGCGACCCCGGGGCACTCGCTGCCTTCGGGGTAGCTTTCTTGTGTGTTTTACAGGTAGTTTCTATTTGTGCTGTACTGTGCTTGTAATCTGTGTGGCAATTTCTGCTTTTTTCGTCGAAACGGGTGTTCATTCTGCTGAGGGTTAAGTATACAGAGCACGGTAATAAATTTATAGCTGCCGAAAGTTTTTATCTAGGGTTTTGCAAGCCCCAATTGACATGTAAGCGCATTTTATTCAGGACTATCACCTGTGCCTGCTTATTCTCTAGGAAGTTGGCGTATCAGAAGTTGCAAGTCGTTTGAGTGCGTCTTCCAGTTCTATTAGCCCGTTAGGGATTTACAGCGTGTGCCCCTTGGCAAATGACAACACTCCGTTCGTTGAGGCTTCTTTCCCACATCGAACCAATATTTTGGGCAGTCGCAGTGTGCACCGGCAGCATCAGAAAATTTGTTGAACATAAGATCCTGCACCCCTAAAAAGGTACTGTATGTTTTTGTTAATTTTAAAGCGTTTTATGTGCAGTGAAGAAGTCAACCCTATTTGTTGCCGCAAAATTAATTAAGAATTCAAGTGGTTGCTACCGTCGTTGAATTAGTTTTCAGCAATTTTTAGTCAAGTTTCATTGTTTGCAATCACTTTGTTAAGTATTAAGTAAGAATACTAATTCCTTTCGTTCCATCAATTTTAGTTAAATATTTACACACACATATCTATTTTCAAGTTAATATACGTAGTTAATAAAGTAGTGTTTTTATTATGTGATGTGTTTCTTTTTGTAAGGGGGTTTAGCAGCAGTAAAGGAATTCAATAAAGGTAGGTTCAGCGAAGCTGTAAGGTGACCGTGGCCCGAGCACTGCCGAAGTCGGGCTTGAAAAAATCGTTCGCCTTTACACTTTTAATTAACGTTCCTGTATATGCCGATTTAAAAAGTGGTGGCGTCTAAGGTAATTAATATATTTATTCAGATTAACAGGTCGTTGCCCTAATTATTAGTATCGCAAAAGAACCCTCCCTCCCACTGAAGTTAGCTGGAAAACTTGATTACAGGACATCGTAACGTAGTTGGAGCAACCGATCCTTGTATTTTACCGATTTATGTCGTTTATCGCGCAACAGTTTAGTGTCGTAACGTTGAATTCTTGCTGTAACAAACAGGTCTTGAATGTCGTAATATCGAGTTTAGACTAACAACTTTGTGTTCGAATACTCTTAGTTGTTCCTCATATTTTTTTCTTATGCATCAGGTTTACATGGCATATGTAACGACTGGTCTTAATAGTGTTTTGTATATTGTAATTTTTGCCTCTTTTTGTTCTTTGATAGGTTCTTATTTGCAAAGTATACTCTGTTCTGCCTGAATTCTTGCTTTTATTTCTTCATTACTTTGAATCGAGTTACTTATTTACATACTTAGGAAGCAGTTGTTGTTTGTACTCTCAAAGTTATAGTTATCCACTGGTAGGGTTTGATTTTGGATTCTTATATTTTTTTCGTATTTCATATATTTCATTTGTTTGTTAATTAGCTTGTCCCATTATCTTTGCTGCTCTTTAAAGTCCCTTCTTTGTTCTACTGATTATACCTATGTTGGCTGTATATGCAATAACTTAGGTCTCTTCGATGTTTGTTTTCTTGGCCTTCTATTTTTTTTACCACACTATCTATGAATCACTCATGTGAGAGATTAATGTTGAGATGGTGTAAAGGTGGAAATTCATACAGAAGCAAAGAACCTAGAACTAATACTTGATACAGATCTACGATTTAATTCTCGCATTAATAACGTTATAAAAAAAGAAATTTGCAATCCACAGATCATCTATCAGAATAGAGAATTTTTATACACTCATGTTAAAAAATGTTTTGTGACGCCTTAGTTCTATCACATCTAAATTATGGGGATGTGGATGTATAGATCAGAAACATCTTTATATAATTCAGCGGTTACAGAATGCTTTTTTGCGGTTTATACAGGAAATACCCAAGGCAGGATGCATATTGACTAGACTGACAACTGCAAGATGGTTGAATATGTACAGTAGACGTCATCTACATGCTGTTGTATTTTATTACAAAATTAAAATTTCAATATTTATTTAATAATAGCTATTTATGCAACAAGTGCTAAAAGTCGACTTTTATGCGCGAGACATGTTATGAAACTCAGCCTTCGGCTTCGTTTCATAATTTTCATGTCTCGCGCATAAAAGTCGACTTTTAGCACGCGTTGCATACAATATTTTATCTACGACCTTAATTTTACCGTTATTAATCCATAAATATCGATTTAAGAAAGGTTCGCATCTGCGACGCTGCGTCATAATGAATAGTAGCCTACGCCGCTGGCGATTGTTTGGCCACGCCCGTGCTGTCAAGGTTGAGTTACGAAATGTAATTATTGATACTCCACATATGACTGTATTCATTACACAACGCTTTAATTATTTCAAAAACGCTTTACCTGTAACGCAAGAAGCAACTAGAATAGCTTTACAACTTCACTTGCAGTTCGAAATTGTAGTTTTGAACTCGCTTCACTTTTAGTAGTGGTCGTAGATAAAATCAATTTCAAACAGACGTTCATCATTTAAATTTTTGTTTCCGAGGATTTAAGTATTTCAACTCATAGAAAAACATAAACAAACGATGCTCATATACAATAGTGCCATATCTAAATAAACTACCAAATTATTATAGAACTATTTGGCTAAATTCTGAAAAAACAGGTTTTTGGACATGTTCTTTTTATCAAAGTGATGATTCATGTGCAGTTCTTTATTTCGTTCGTTTTGTACTTCTCTTTCTTTCAATTTATTTTCTTGATATTGTTTTGTCTTCTTCGCAGTATTGCTTTAGTCTCTAGCTTTTGCTCTTTACGTTTTCCTGCATTTTCTTCATTATAACGCTGAAGCGCCTGCTGCCATGCTTCTCTCATTTTTCTCGAGTCTACTCTACATTCTTCATCGTACCATGTCTGCTTTTTCCCCCAATTTTTCCTCTAAAACTTTCTCTGCTAATATATTCAGAGTTTCTTCTATGTTTGATTTGCTTTAATTTAATTTTGGTGTGAATTCTTCTTTATTGCATCCACCAGTTTATTCACGTTTATCTGTCTTTTCTAATTTAGTTTGGTCTTTTTATTACTTTTTTGGTCAATTCTTATTTTTAGTAAGTAATGGTCTAAACTAATTTTCTCTGCTCTTCATCTTCTTACATCTTTTGCTGTCTGTGCATCTTTTTCACTTACCTATTAAGAAATGGTCTTTTTGGTTTGTTTCATATCGCCATAGTAACCTCCAAGTGAATGTTCTTACTATTAAAGAAGGTGCTCATAATTTTCATCATTCTGCTTGCCCCATTTTTTTAACCTCAGGCAATTATCATTAGTTTCATTATACTGACTGGATTTTCCAATTATTGGTTATCCACTTCTCAGTTATTGTCATATCAACGAAGCTGGCTGCTTAAACAATTTATTCAATAATATTTGATAAAAAGAAAGCAATTAAAAGAAACATTTTTTTTACTTATTGATACGTAACACTATAAATACTTAAAAAGGTAAAACAGATAAAAAGTAAGTAAGTTGACGTTCCGTAAACGTGTAACGCTAGCTCCTGCATAAAATTGTAATTATATTTAAAATGTATTTAAATTTGATATATCGCCTAATCAAGCGTTGTATCAATTCGACGCGCGAACAGCCATAAGAAATCCTATCCGCGGTGCGCGTGAATGCGATCTATAAACGACCGCTTCGTTTTCCTCTCTAGTGGAAGCTACGGCAAGTACCCCGATAACGCGGCAAAAAAGGTATAAAGAAGATTGCACTGCCAGTTCCAGTATATTAAGATTATTCCCCCTTGAGTCCACCAGTCTTGATCCTGTCCTCTCATTCCTACCTGAGTCCTCCGGTCTGACAGGCCAAACTGTCTAACGGAGTAAGCCTCCAATCCTTACCAGTCCAGGTTTCAAGGGAGATGACAGGTTGAACTGTCAGCCCAAGAAGTTGAAACTTTCCGTATCACACCAGACTGACCGCTTAAAAGTCATATCCGACCGCATAATTATTAAGCGCAAATCCCGGCGCTCCGAGAGGTCGCATAACCTCATTTTATTAATAATTAAACCTGCAGGAATCGCAGCATCTACCCCGTCTGCGAGCGGCTAGAGGGTCGGTTTAGACGTTTAAAATCGTTTACCGGGTGTTCGAAGATCGAGCCTGCTTTCCAGGAATTCATCTCCGGCGGACCAAAGCTTCCGGCTAAAAGTGAACGAATTCCATTTGCAAGATTTGACACCGTGTTCGCCCCAAGATCGAAATCTAGCCTCCGTAAGACACCAGAAACCCCGCATCAGTGTTTAGGCACTAACACCAACCCAGATAACCCTTAAAGTAGTTAAATTCACCAGATAATTGCAGCATAAATCACTGTAAACAACGGCTGACCTAGGGGAAATGTGCCTATGATGGACCCCTTAAGGAAATATCACTACACCTTTTTTAGTTTTGGAGTTATTAGTTTTTTTAATATGAAAATCCATACTTTATTGGAAGTTTATAATAGTATGTGGTGATTTTTTTACCAATTAATTTCCTGTTTAATAACATAAGCATTTTTTAAAAATAGTCGAGGGGTCCATCATTGCCATATGTGCCCATGTTGGTCCCCTTTAAAATAAATGAATAAAAGTGTCTTTTTAAAGTTTTATTAGACAAAATACAGAACAAACTAACATAATAAAACATTAACTACATAGTTCACAAATAAAAGATTTGCAATGGGAGGTAACACCAGCGCACTCATTGTGGCACCACGACTTACATATTTGACAACGAATCCACTTTTCTCTTACACGTGAGTACGAGTATAATTTATTACAATAAAGGCAACTAACATCGTCTGAGTTGTCTTTTCTTTTTTTCAGAAATTCATCCAAGGCGGATTCATCTTCATCAGAACTGTCATTTTCAATGACAAGTTGCCGTTTTACTGCCCTGCCTAGTTGTTTTCTCATCTTCGTTTCCTTTTCAATTACTTTCTCTTCAAGTTCATGAATGTCTGGTGTTGAATTCAAATGGCCCATTTCTCTACGTCTTCTGCATTTTCTTTTATCAGCACCAAAGCTTGAGGGGGAGTTAAAATTTCTTTCACCGAAATGTCGAGAACTGACGATGAAGACGAGTTAAGACCAGATTTAGATTCTAAATAGCCTGTCGCATGTCACACTTGTCCCATGTCTTTTTTTTATGCCATATCTATAAATGAAAAAGAAAAACAACTCATTGCCAATGATGGACCTCTGGTCTATCATAGGACACAGATAAGGAGTCCGTCATAGGCCACATTGCATAAATCAGATGAAAATCCCAAACTTTTTGGTTCTTTGCCATAACCTCAGTTTTTTTCCGTAAATTAACATGCAACAGTTCCTTCAATCTGCAGTCACAAAAGTAGATTCTAAAACAAAAGTTACCTAACATCATGCCAAGCTACTTTGTTATATCAATCTTACCAATTTTAACTTATTTATTTATTTTCACAAAAACTGCTCATATTTGCGTGAGCGCTTGTAAACAACTGACTGTAAACTTCAATTAACCTAACCAATATGACGGTAGTGTCTTATGCGCGGTAAATTTGAAAATACAGCTAGTGGTCCATCATTGGCGGGGGCCCATCTAGTCGAACGTAGTGGGTAATTAGTGCCAGGAATAAAAAAACTGTCGTTTACAGGGGTGTGCCTCCATCTTCGGGGGTCGTGTAAACTATGTGCGACGCGCTTTTGTTAAGTTAATACCGTCGTGTACAGAATAACGCTGTGAATAAGCGGATTTTCAAGGAAAAATGCCTTCCAAGCATACATACAGGGTGGATCTTTGTCACTTCATTGTTCCGATCCATTCCCTAAACTTCTCAGTAAGGATTCCTTTACACCACTACCCCGGTTAAGCTGTCGGCCACCCCGTTGTACGTTCGAGCACCCCCTATTTGCCCGCATCTTCAAGGAACAACACAGTCATCCCCTAGGTGAGATATTCTCCTTCTGTATTCATGTGATTCTGAGTTGCTGGGGACACTTTGCCGCAAAAGTACTGTAAATTGTTATTTTATGTAAAGTGCGACTCGATTGAAAGTGTGAATTTTAAATGATAACTGAGCCACGCTTTATTTATGTTCTCTGACATTTCGTGTTTCAATCAATCGTCGCCGGCTTCTCTAAAAGCTGCGTCACATCATAACGCATTTAAAGGATCAATTTGAAATATGTCAAATTTAGGGTGTTCCCACTTGCAACTCGTATGGTGTCGAATGCGTTGTATAAGTTTCCGCCCCAACCAGACGCTCACTTCAGGGGCAAGTTTCGATATCTCGGTAAAAAATTCCCCGAGTTATTTTGCTATGTAAGCGTCTCGTTGCAACAGGCGCTTAAGCCCATTCCAAAACTTTCCATGCAGTAAGAGTAACAGAGCACCGCGTGTCTAGAAATGGTTGGTAAAACGTACACTCCGAGTTTTGAGCGTGGAGTCGTCACTTGTTAGCGAGAGCTCCATTAATTAAGATTGTGTAACCATCGCGCGCACCGTTTTGGTGATCGCTGATTTATGCAAGTCGCATACCGATTGTAGTGCCGGACTTGTGTGTTGATAACCAAACCAGAACAAATGCAAATTTATGAGTCAACGTTCCGGGGGTTCGTCGACATTTTTCAGGCCGCTGTTACAAGCAATCAGTCTTCTGTCGATATACTCGTACTGTAGTTGGTTGCTAGTCATTGTTTAACCCGGGGCGTAACAACATTTTGTGTTTGTGGCGTGAGCTGTACCGTGGATCTATATTATATAACCTGGAATGTTCCTGTAACCAGTACAGGTAATAAGCTGATTGGTCTGTAATTGGTGGGGTGGTGATTGGTTTTGCCTGGCTTCGCAACCATCAATATGTGAGCCATCTTCCACTTTGTTGGGAAATATCCCCTCCTTAGGCAAGCATTACAAATTGCGGTAATACAGCAGATTGTTTTTTTGGGAAATTGTTTCACTATTTTATTCGTAATAAGGTCGTGACCAGGAACTTTTTTATTAGATAATTTTGTAATTTAGAGCGTAAGTTCGGTTGGCCCTTTCCGGGGAGGCAGGTATATTGTGTGCAATGTTGTCAGCGATGTGTTGGGGGTTTTCTTGATTGTCATTGGTGACGGGAGTGGTGAAAATGTGCTCTAGATGTTCTGCGAATAACTCGCACTTATCTTCGTCGCTGGAATAAATTATACCATTATGCTTTAAAGGGGAAATCGTCGGAGGTTCTTTGAGGATGCGTTTAGTTGCTCTACAAAGGGTGTAATCTAATGGTTGAATTTCTTCTGAGTATTCATGGTAGCAGAGTATTCGTAAATTATCTAACTCGAATTTGACTCTTCGTATCAGTTGATTTAATAAAGGTTTAATGTTGGGGTTTCGAGTTCTCTGCCACTCCCTGCAAACTTGGTTCTTTGGTGTAATTAGATTTGCAGTGTACAAGGGGGTGTGTTGCAAGCTGGGCGGTTTTCGACTGTTCTGTATTGTAGTTGCTTCTATAATACTTTTTTATAGCCACTTGGAACTGTTCTACTGAGGAATCAATCTCTTCTTTTGTAAGTAAGCTGGTCGGACATTTTATTTTATCGCTTAGCGTATCGTGAAATTTTTACCAGTTAACTCTGCCGTTAATGAGCTGAGGCAATTTAGCTATTCTGCTAGGTGTTACAGAGAAGGAAATAATCACGGGCTAGTGATCCGAGTCTAGTTCGGTTACGACATTTTGGTATATCGGGTGAGTATTGTTCTTATGTAATACCAGCGTATATAAATCAAACAAGTGGAGGCACTCACTATCGGTTCCTTTGATGTCAAAATTCCGATTTGGATGACCTTGAACGGCTCCTGGGGGGGTACTTTCCGATAGTACTAACAGATGGCGCCACTACTTGAACACATCGTGATTGGTAGCAGTGCCAGTAACTGGTTCTGAATGGTAGAACTTTGTGCTGCCATCTAATAGTCAAGCTTAGAAATACCCCCCGAGGCACTGTGCCAGGCACTCTAGACAGGTTTCAACATTTGGCATGAGTGTCTTTACTTGATTGATGTATGTACGCTGGTAATATTTACTATGTCCAAGATGTCAGGTAAATGGTCCTCGCGATAAGGGCAGTGCGTGACTGAATCCGGAGCTGATATCTGTATTGCATTTGCGTTAGCATAGGTGTATAATCTTAAGCCATCTTGATTGTGTGCACGACAGCCCCAGATGGTGTGTTTACAGTTTGGGTCGCCACATAGGTTAGTTCGTTGTCTTGAAATAGATATTGGAGATCAACTTCAGAGAGTCTTCTATTTGGTTGTTTATATACACTAGCAATCTTTATGCTGCTACTATTGAGTATTTTCAGTTTAACTTCGATTGTCTCCATACTCATTAAATTACGTATTGGTAATGGTAATACTGATAGGTTTTTTTTGGCAATTATTGCAACGCCTCCAGAAGCTACTAAAAACGTTATAACCCGGTATTTTGAAACTCTCGGTATTTACTAAATGAGTTTCTGTAATACATGCTACATCAATGTTGTGATTGACCAAGAAGTTAATAACACTAGATTGTTTTCTTTTGAGTCCGTCAGCATTCCAGTTGACGATTGTTAATTTATTTATGCTGTGGGTGTTATTTGCCATTGAGGAGTGTGGGTAGTAGTGATATTAATATGGATCTAATTTTATCTAGATGTGGGGTTATAATATCAATTAGAGCTTTAATTATAGTGGTTATGAGATCAGTAGAATCTTTATTTTGGGTATCTACGACTTGGGTATGGGTTATGTTGTCTGACCGGGGTACGGACGTTTCGCCCCCCGACCGTTTCCCCCCGCCGTTTCGCCCCCGAAGTTTTACCTCTAGCTTTAGCTGTTTCCAGTTGTACCACAGGAGGTTCTGCAACCGTTTTTTATTATTTTTTTTGTGTTTGTTTTAATTTTAGTTTTTTTTAAATTTCATTGGTTTTTGTTTGTGTTTTAATTTTAGAGATTCTAGTAAATACATATAAAGAAAGAGAAATCTTTTAACATCTATATTTCGACGCAATTCCACTCAAGGGCCGGACACATTGTCGAATATCCACAACGTCGAATCGATTTTAAAAGGTACACAATGTCGAACGTGTACACAACGTCGAATATCATATGATGACCATATCGCCGAACGTGACCACAACGTCGAATGCTGATGAAGGACACTTTGCCGAAAGTGTCCACTTCGTCGAAAATCATTAAGCTGTATTGGCGAACCCGATCTTACCCGATCAGAGTCTAGTTTGCGTGGAAAGTGTAAAATGAAAAGATCTGATTAACAAGGGCTGGACACTTTGTCGAAACGTGACCACAACGTCGAATTCCCGAGCGGTACACTTCGCCGAACTTGGCCACAACGCCGAATGCTAGAAAGGGCCACTTTGTCGAAACGTGACCACAACGTCGAATTCTCGAGCGGTACATATCGTCGAACTTGGCCACAACGCCGAATGCTAGAAAGGGCCACTTTGTCGAAACGTGACCACAACGTCGAATTCTCGAGCGGTACATATCGTCGAACTTGGCCACAACGCCGAATGCTAGAAAGGGCCACTTTGTCGAAACGTGACCACAACGTCGAATTCTCGAGCGGTACATATCGTCGAACTTGGCCACAACGCCGAATGCTAGAAAGGGCCACTTTGTCGAAACGTGACCACAACGTCGAATTCTCGAGCGGTACATATCGTCGAACTTGGCCACAACGCCGAATGCTAGAAAGGGCCACTTTGTCGAAACGTGACCACAACGTCGAATTCTCGAGCGGTACATATCGTCGAACTTGGCCACAACGCCGAATGCTAGAAAGGGCCACTTTGTCGAAACGTGACCACAACGTCGAATTCTCGAGCGGTACATATCGTCGAACTTAGCCACAACGCCGAATGCTAGAAAGGGCCACTTTGTCGAAACGTGACCACAACGTCGAATTCACGAGAGGTACACTTCGCCGAAATTGGCCACAATTCCGAATGCTAGAGAGGACCACTTTGTCGAAACGTGACCACAATGTCGAATTCACGAGAAAGTCACTTCGCCGAACGTGACCACAAAGCCGAATGCCCACCGACAATGCCTCGTCATGTATTTTTCATTAATTAAAATGGACCTTAATTGTTTATACCATAAACAGTGTTCCACATACCGAAATTGGATGAAAGCCATCGTACACTTAAAAGTGCGTCTCTTACATAAAAATTCCGAATTCTACAAAAAAATAAGTAATTTGTTTGTGCTACATAATAAAGCCTATTGACTAGATTATTACTGTTATATATTTTATTGATTATTGAACACTATAAGAAACAAACTAATGAAATTGGTCAACTTGTCAGAAACGGCCAATCAAGATTGACTGCATTTGAAGACAAAATTCGCAGTGTTTTCAGGCAATCATTGTTGGTTTTCATAAATTTAATTTAGTGAGTAGCGTTTGACACACCTTTCGCCAAAATATCAAAGTGGAGTTTGCAAATCGGCGTCGTTCTAAAAATGAATAACAATCGCTTTGGAAGCTCCAGTATCGAATTAATAGTGAAAAACGTTAAAAAACGTTGTCGTCGAACACAGTAAAATCGAAGTCATATTCATATTATAGAATAACAAGCAATCCAGTGAGACAAATGTCTCATTTAAAAAAACAAAAAACACCGTTTTTCAAATAGAACGCGTATTAAATAAAAACTGTACCCAGACCTGGAAGGTGTCAAAGTGGTTGCCTAACCGATCGACGTTTTAAGGCGCAGAGGGTCGTAGCTCCGTTTGGCTGCTGAAACATTTTTATTTAATACGCGCTCTATTTGAAAAACGGTCTTTTTTGTGATTTCTCGAAAACCGGAAGTGCCACGTGACTGAAATTCGGTTCCTGAGCTGACATGACCATTCCAAACATATAACTTTAATAACTTTTTTCTCTATCTCTTACGGTTTGGCTGCTGAAACAGCGTGGGCCGCATATACGTAATCTGCAGACGCATAAGGTATTATGACAACTGTTCGGCTACAATCGGTAATTGATTAATATGGAGCCAATGAAAGTTTACGTAAAGTGCAGACACAGAGAGGTATTAGACGTCTGCAGTTTACTTAGTGGTTTCGCTTTGACTTGCTATATCCTATTAAATGTCGTCTAAAATTACTATAAATTATTGAAATATAGAAAGTATGCTCCCAGAAGGCTAGGAGTACAATTTGTAAACGACACAACTGTTTGTTAAATCTAACTACCAAAGATGAAGTTGAGGTTAGCTTCGCATGTTTATCTTTCGACCAACCGACCGAAAAAGCAGACTAAAAAATTGCCGGTAGATATACCAACTGTATCTAACCAAATTTAGCGCTTACAAAATGTAATTTTTCGAAAACAGTTAAAAAAATCTATTCTGATACACACACACACAACTTCCTTTTACAGTGATTTTATAATTAACCATAAATTTATTTTTAATTTTTAAGCATTTGTCAAAAATTTTCAAAAATTAAAAATTTTACAGAAACCGTACAAAATAGAGCGTTAGTTGAAGAGACAAATTTTCTCTAAAATTCTCTGCTGAATTAAAAATGTAATAATATAGCGGGTGTTCTATTTAAAATATGAATTAATAAAAAAAGAAAAAGAAACAAAAGAAACCTATTTTAGAGGTATTCAACTGGAAAATCACCTATCTCACATCAATACACATTAAAAATGTAGTAAAATTGCTTGACAAAATTGCTAGAGCCGTTTTTTTAAATCGAAAGAAAACTGAAAAACACAAGAGTAAAAACACCATACTTCCGGTTATGCGATTTTATTCAAAAACTTTCTGTCGCATCTAGATAGTACACAAAACTTATGTATGAAGTTTCAACGTCATACCTCTTTTCGTTTTTGAGATATTCTGTTCACACACAGACTCACACACACAGACAGACAGACCAATGAACAAAAACATGTTTTTTGGATTCAGGGGACTCTAAAACGTGAAGATCTGTTGAAAACTCAATTTCGAATTATTTTAAAAGGTGACATTTCATTTTATTTTTAGTGGATGAAGTGATTCATTTTCGTATACACAACAGGATGCAAACTGCTTTTACGTTCTAAAACGCGTCTAGCGACGTTTGAATTAGTTTAGTGAATAAAATGGATCAGGATATTTACCAATTTATTATTTCAACTTAAACAGTTAGTTTTAACCCTATAATTATACTAAAGTTAATTAATTACTATATGTATGTAATTACATTGAATTCCAATGTTAAAATGACATAAATTTTATAATTATTTTTTCTACAGCCCTAAAAAAACGTGACATTTATGCATCGCTATAGATACGCGAAGTTTAACTTTTTTTAACACGTGAAAAATAGTATATTGTACAACTAATTATTAAACTCATACTTCTTTCACGAATTTGAAGTTTTAGTAACGAGGGCGAAGCATAATCATCGCTGGTAACTCGAAATTTGGCCGAAAAGCAGTCATATTACAAACGTGCAGTAACGTGAGAAAATTCTTATATCAAAATTAATTAATAGAATCTAATTACATCTGACCAAATGTCTCTCGTTTAATTGGAATAAACCGAACATTTCAAGAGAAAATACAATACTAATAATAATAGTCTGTATTTATCAACTTAAGATACAATAAATACGAAAAAATAGTGGTCACGGTGCTTGCGTAAAGTGCAGACGCATTATAATTCAACACGTCTGCAGTTTACTTCTGTTCTGATTGGCCGTACGACTTCGGAAAAAACGATGTGATGAGTTATACCTTATGCGTCTGCAGATTACGTATATGCGTCCCGGACGGACGGACAGACAAGTCTATTAGATAAAGGATCTTTCCAAATACCTACTGCTCAAACTAAACGTTTTTAAGAGTTTTTTTTTACTACATAGAAATTATTGCAAATTTCTCTCACCAACTGCTCAAATTTTTAACGCAGTTTTGGTTTAGATAAATTTAAACGTAGTAATTTGCAAGTAAACGGAAAAATCTAAAAAAATCACCTTTTGTGATATTACCTTTGACAATTCACCTCACGTATATTTCAATTAATGAGCAACTTTAAATACTAGATTCGTTGTCAATTGTACGTGATTATACTGGAATTTGCACTATGCTTGGAGCAGCGAACAAATAGAGTGGTTTATGCAACCCAAATGACATGTTACAAAGCTGACTGGATCAGCAATTTAATAATAATTAGAGATGGCGGTCCTTATAATTAGACCTAATTTCAGCCGACATTAAATAATTTTTGAGGTTATGACACAAATAGAAACTTAAAAATCATGCCATTTGTACACTTGTAATATGTAGGTAATAATGAGAGTTAGCTACTAGAACCAGGCCACATGCCAACATATTACAAGTGTACTAATGCCATGCTTTTCAAGTTGGTCGAAGTGTCTATTTGTATCAAAATCTCAAAAAACTATTTAAAGTCAGCTGAAATTAGGTCTAATTATAAGGACCGCTATCTCTAATTCTTTAGTAATTATTATGTATAAAAATACTGATTCAGTCAGCTTTGCAATATGTCATTTGTGTTGCATAAACCTCTCTATTTGTTCGTTGCGCGAAGTATAGTGCTGATTTCTACTGGAATTTTTCAAATAGTTGTCGTTTGTTGTTAAATATCCAGTGGCGTACTTATGAGGGGCGACATGGGTATTAGATCACCCGCAAAGGCTTAAGAAAGAACTACCTAAATAAAATTCGTCTTTTAAACAAAAGATCTGAAATTGCATTTTATTAAGGAATCATTGAATATCAACTATTTCATTTCTTAGTATAATGGAGTCAGTTTAAAAATTAAATTACTTAGAAGTTAGCAAAAGCATTTTAATGAAATGGCGGGAAACAAAAGGCGTACAGTGACGTCACTCGGCTGTCAGTTTACGAGCTAGAGGGTCAGACTATGCTACTAAAATAGTGTAACGCTAACTTGCAGTAGAAATTTCCTCCCAGATCACTCCCAGAGGGAAATTTCAGTTACGTTACTGTAAATATCGAATATAATTCTTAAAAAGCCTGTATTTTAACTTCAAAATGTTGCAGTTTGGTAAATTGTCAAGCCTAATACAATTCGTACAAAAGATATTTCCGATATTTTTTTTAAGAAAAATTAAACACTCGACCTTCGGTTTCGTGTCTAAACTTTTCTTGCGTGTCTTATATGCCTAATAAGACTCGCGTATAATAAATAACTGCCTTTATTTAAATTGAAGCACTATTAATTTTTCATATGTTTGGACGGTGTACTTCTGTTTTTTTTCAATAGTATGACGCATTACAATATTTTATAACGCCGAATAAAAAATCTCCATCAAATTCTTTTCTAAAACGTAAATTTTAGGCGTGTAATCTTATAAAGGTAAATATTTAAAAAAAAACGTAAAACGCATCCATTTGACTAGAAAACTTAGCACATTTCAATATTGGCCAAAGTCAACCATGTATATTATATGAAACTATAATTTGGTTCGTCAAAATATATATTAAAGCAAACCAGAAAATCGCAAAAACTGCTTTCTTTAAAATTAATTTCTTGTTCAATATTAAATAGTTTTCTGACAGTAAATTACAAATTTTGTGCGAAATTAAAGAAATTTATGTATGCACAGTTACACAGAATTTAGCTTACAATTTTTATTAGAAATGTTAAATATCTACTGTCTCAAGTCAGCCTGTAAGCTGCGACTTTATAATAAACTTTTGGGTGGTCAAATATAACCAAAAGTTTATTACCTATAAACTAAAATGGTATAATTGTACTAAGATATAGAGATATAAAAATAAACTGTTACTGTACATACTACATAATTAGGTAAAAGTATAAAAAAATATATATTATTGTATATGACTTAAATTGTATCAATTTTGCTTATGTGTTGTATCACTGTATTTCATAAAAGTAGAACTATAATTAATAAATGTGCAACTACACAATAACAAAGTATTAACTATGGCATATCCGACAAACTTCTTTTTTTCGATCTTCAAATGTCATCGTTTGCTTTCCTCTTGTCTTATATAGATACTCTAACTGTGGCTATACAACGGCACTGGGTTCATTTCAATATTTTAAATGGCATAAGCGCAGGTGAGCTTTCCGGTAATATTGACTCACCCTGTATGTTGGAAACCTGCAACTTTCTTACCATTAAAGATAAGCCCTCCAGCATGGTTGTTAGCACGTTTACTATAGTATGCAATCGTCTGTGAGTGGGTCAATTGTATTTCTATCTACCTTTAACTACCTACCGTACTGCCGCGCCTGCGAGGCAGGTGTATTTATGTAATCTGGGCAACATTTTTCGAATCCAAATTCCAGAAAAATATTACTATATTTTTAACTATTTTGCATACGAATGCAAATACCATGAGTATGGCAGGTTTTAAGTTTTAAATGTGATCAGAGAAATGAAAAATGCGAGTATATTCAGAAAATTAATTTTTGTATAAAATAATGGTCTACATTTATTAGTTTTTTCAATATTTAAAGTGAGTAAATTATGCTATTTCACAATTTCAACAATTTCTTTATTAAAAAGTCATGATATACACTGTCAAAGGTTTCTATACTGTATAACTTGTGAACATTTTTGAAATTAGATAGTATAAAGCGTCTTCAGTAAATTAACTTTTTTTAGCCAAATTGTGTAGATGCAACTACTTTAGTGTGTTGAGTCACTTTTTAATTACTTTTTCTATTATTTTAGCTAGAGATGGTAGCAACAATATCGGCCTATAATTTATTTTCCCCAACATTCTTCCAATATTGGTACTTTATTGATTTTAAGTTTTCGTTAGCCAAGTTTTCTATTTCTGATGATGTGATGTTTATGAAATCACTTATTTCTTCATTAGTTACTGGGGATAAAATTATGATCGAATTGTCTAGGTGAACATTTTCATAATTAATGTATTAATTGTTTAATTTATTTTTTACCCTAAGTAAGGGTACATCAGCAATATCTTTACCTACCCCACTGAAATATTCATTGAATTCATCAGCGATTTCCTTTCTTTTCTGGAGTTATGTGCCATTTTTTGATACATATTTGTTTTATGGTAGATTTACAAGTAGGGATGTTCGATACACCGAAAAGTAGCGGTACAATCGTATCTTATCGATTTAAAAGATCGGTTCGGGGCAGTATCGTATACAAAAGTATCGCTACATGAAATACCGGTACACATAATAGTAGCAGTAACAATAAAAAATCTGGTGTGATACACTGACACAACTTCCTTTTACTGTGATCTTATAATTAGCCAAAAATTAGATTTTTAATTTTTAAGCATTTCTCAAAAACTTTCAAAAATTAAAAATTCTACAAAAATGATATAAAATAGAGCGTTAGTTCAAGAGACAAATTTTTTCTAAAATTTTAAGCTGAATTCAAAAATGTAATAATATACAGGGTGTTCTATTTAAAATAGGAGTTAATAAAAAAAATAGAAAAGGAAACAAAAGAAACCCATTTTAAAAGTATGCAACTGGAAAATTACCTAACTCACATCAATACACATTAGAAATGTAACAAAAAAGTAACGTTTGAAAAAAATCGTTGTAGCCGTTTTTGAAAAAATCGAAAAAAACTGCAAAATCACAAGAGTAAACATCTACTTTCGGTTATGCGATTTTCTTCAAAAGCTGACTGTCGTATCTACATACTACAAAAAATGTATATATGAAGTTTCAACCCCATACCTTTTTTCGTTTTTGAAATATTCTGTTTACAGACAGACAGACACACAGACCAATGCACAAAAATATTTTTGTTGGGTTCAGGGGACTTTAAAACGTGAATATCTGTGAAAACTCAATTTAGAATTTTTGGGGTGAATCCAATACCTACTTCCTTTATTGTAAAAGGAAGTAAAAATCAACAAAAAATAATTACAAAATCAGTATTAGAAATACATCTATTAAATAGTATACTAACTTTTATAAACTCTTGAAAACTTAAAAAGTAACACGAAAATAAAAGCTGAAACGCATTCATATTTTCCAACAAAGTTGAGTTTCATAAACGTATATATATATACACTACAATTGTATAAAGCAGCATGTTATAAATATTTAAGCTGAATAATGAAGTTTTTATTGGACATTTAATCATTATCATAGAATTTGTTGGGCTACATGCGAGCTCCAGTCCGCCGAAATTAGCCATTCTCCTTAGAATTTATCAATTACGATTTTGCTGTACCAGCTGAAACCCAAAGTGTAGTTGTATACATGTTAAAGAAGATTTCGGCTCAACAAAATCATTTTGTTTTTATTTTTATTCTCGAGTTTGTAAAAGCTGAAAATTACTTATTGAAAGTTATAGACGTTCGACCATCTCGTCCTTACTTTCATAGAACACGAATTATAAATATCAAACACCTCATTGAGATTGTTTCATTAATTTTTGTTAAAAATTTAAAAAAATTAATGGTCAAAAGATGAGTTATTTGAACCCGTGCGGCTAAAACCTGGGATCGGTCCTGATAATACTGACCAAAAATAAATCGTATCGTATGGTATCGTTTAGTGAAATATCGGTACAAAATTTCGACTATCGAAAGACAGAGGAGTACCGATACTTCAAAATATCGGATCGTACCTCACATCCTTATTTACAAGCACTAATATTCATACTATAGTTTGCAGTTTTCCATAGGCCTTTCGGGTCGGAAGTTTTACTTATTTGTTCAGTATAATAATTACACTTAGCTGTTCTTATTCGAGTTGGTAATACAGGGTGTCCCAAAAAGAATGGGACACCTATTGGTCATAGATTTCTTAGGTTATAATAAACCCATTAAACCTAATACTAATACATTAGTACAAAGTTCCTCGATTTATGAAAATTATTCCATTAGTGCATTACATAGTAGTAAGCATCTGCACCAAAATTCAAATCGATATCCTTACATTTGTGGAAATTAACATAAAAATAAAAAAATAAAAAATAGAACTTCAATTCCTTATAACTTCTTACTGGAGGGACTTTGTAGTAAGGTATATTAGGTTTAATCGGTTTATTATAACCTAAGGAATCTTTGACCAATCGGTGTCGCATTCTTTTTGGGACACCCTGTATATTGTAGTAATTTTTATAAGTTTATCGCATTTCACATGGTAACGTACTACATTTCTACATTCAAAATCGTTGAGTAACGTGGTATTTTTCACCATAGCAACCATTACAGCATAGCAACGGCGCATCGTTTTACGTTTGGCAACACTCAAGTGTAGTTTTGGCGGCACGGTCAGTCTATATTTATAATACTTGAAGTTATCAAATTAGGTTTTGCGTAAGTTTTGACACAGGCTGACGCAAAACTTAACCTGCTAACCTCAAATTTGACAAAGACTTACAGTGCCACCAACATTACACTTCAGAGCGATGTTCGAGAACCACGCCTGATCACACTGGTGCGTCGGACATCCTTGTTTTCATTGTGAAAATGTAGTTCAGTCAAATGGAAGAAAATAGGGGAAAGTTTTGGTGAAGTTTTGATATTTGGTTCATATATGTTTTTGGGGTCGCTGTACACGAATATAAGGTTTTCCAACAAAAATTTTGACAGGAAACATGTTTTTTTAAGCAAAAACGGTGTAAAAGACGATTCTTCTAAAGCTTTTCTATAATTACCCGAAAGCTATCCATTTTTCGTAAATGTTGAATCTATATGAAGTGAAAGAAGATAAAATTGCCTACATTTTATATACTTGAGGTTTTTCTCTCCGATCAATCGTTCAGCCGCGAAGTTATAGTCCAGTCAAATTGTAGAAAATAAGAAAAAGCTTTGGTGGAGTTTTGATATTTGGTTCCTATATGTTTTTTGGGTCACGAATATTAGGTTTTCCAACAAGAATTTTGACCGGAAACACGTTTTTTTTAACAAAAAACGGGGTAAAAACTTTTTTTTAGTTTTTGTAAAATTACTCGAAAACTAGCCAATTTTGTAACTGTTGAACCTACATGAAATGAAAGAGGATACAATTTCCTACATTTTATGTAGCAGATTTTTTTTTCACCGACCAATCGTTCAGCCGCGAGAGCACCACGAAGTTAGGTGTTAAAAGCAAAAAAAGAGAATCATCCCAGTTTATTTCAAAGTAACTCGAAGATATCCATTTTTCGTAAATCAAAATGGTATATATGAAATGAATCTTTATAAATGAAATCTTGGCAAACCTGATATTCGCGTAAGCGACTCAAAAACATATAGGAACCAAATATAAAAACTCCAAAAGTTTCCCCTATTTTCCACTATGTGACTGGACTATAATTTCCCAGTTACATTTTTTGAAAGTTGATATAGTAAAAATATATACAAATTGTCAAAAAGTTGTAACTCCCAAAGCGAGGCTTTCTGTAACTTGAAGGTGGGTATCTATGTTATAAAGTAAAAACAACTAAAAATATTGAACTTTAATTAATTATATTTATTGCTTAAAGAGTAAAGTAAACACACATAAGTATTACATATTTTAACATTTTGGGTTTGAAAAGTAACTATCCAGCTAAATTGTCCAATGAAATTTATTTTTACGCGCGTTTCGCTAGCATTTAAAATCTAACTTCTTCAGACGTTTACATTAAGTTTTTAAACAATTAATTATTTGATGAACTAAAAATAGGAGAACGAGGTTAGATTTTACATATAAACAATATATATTTTTATTCTTACCATTGTATAAATTGATTTTATTGGGGAGAAACGCTCACTTTTTTTACTTTTTGAATAAATCATTGATGAAGCTTACAGTTTATATTTAAAAATGCTATTAGCATAAATGTTTAACAATGTGGAAAATAAAATTTGTTCCGCGAACTGTCAAATTACCGTTTCTGAGAAGTTGACCAATTTCATTAGTTTGTTTATTATAGTGTTGAATAATCAATAAAATATAGGTATAACAGTAATAATCTAGTCAATAGGCTTTATTATCTAGCACAAAAAAATTACTTATTTTTGGTAGAATTCGAAATGTTTATATAAGAAACACACTTTTAAGTGTACGATGGCTTTCATCCAATTTCGGTATGTGGAACACTGTTCATGGTATAAACAGTTAAAGTCCATTTTATTTAATGAAAAATACATGGCGAGGCATTGCCGGTGGGCATTCGGCTTTGTGGTCACGTTCGGCGAAGTGTCCTTCTCGTGAATTCGACGTTGTGGTCACGTTTCGACAAAGTGTCCATCTCTAGCATTCGGCGTTGTGGCCAAGTTCGGCGAAGTGTACCTCTCGTGAATTCGACGTTGTGGTCACGTTTCGACAAAGTGGCCCTTTTTAGCATTCGGCGTTGTGGCCAAGTTCGGCGAAGTGTACCTCTCGTGAATTCGACGTTGTGGTCACGTTTCGACAAAGTGGCCCTTTCTAGCATTCGGCGTTGTGACCAAGTTCGGCGAAGTGTACCTCTCGTGAATTCGACGTTGTGGTCACGTTTCGACAAAGTGGCCCTTTCTAGCATTCGGCGTTGTGACCAAGTTCGGCGAAGTGTACCGCTCGTGAATTCGACGTTGTGGTCACGTTTCGACAAAGTGTCCACCCCCTGTTCATCACAGCTTTACATTTTATACTTTCCACGCAAACTAGACTCTGATCGGGTAAGATCGGGTTCGCAAATACTGCTTAAAGATTTTCGACGAAGTGAACACTTTCGGCAAAGTGGCCTTCATCAGCATTCGACGTTGTGGTCACGTTCGGCGATATGGTCATCATATGATATTCGACGTTGTGTACACGTTCGACATTGTGGACCTTTCAAAATAGATTCGACGTTGTGTACATTCGACAATGTGTCATAGACCCTCAATAACTTGACGATTTTCAAAATCTTCAACGATTTTTTTCATATGAGCTGATAGTGCGACATACTTTTTATTTCTTGGATTAAAAACTAAAAAACCGGTTGCAGAAATCCTACTAGCTACCTCCTCGTGGTGCAACTGGCAACAGCTGAAGCTGGCTAACGCTAGAGGTAAAGCTTCGGGGGCGAAACGGCTAGGGGGCGAATCCGCTGGGGGCGAAACGTCAGTAAACCTGTCTGACCATTGTCTTTTTGGTTTAGGGAGAACTGGGAAGATAGTGGTATTATTTGCTGGCATTGTTGAGGAGTATTCCGTCGGTGAGTGCTAATTGTTTTTTGGGCAATGGTTTGAAAGTAGGGGCATCCCCTGTAATTAGCAGGGTGTTCCAAGCCACAGTTTACGCAGGTGGGGTTTTCTTAGCATTTGACGCATCTCGGGGTTAGCTGCAGTAGTTTTTTGTGTGGCCAAATAATTGGCACCTAGAGCATTGTGGTACATTGGGAGATTTACGACTGTGCTCCACTGTAATTATGCAATCATTTAATTTATTTATGGAAAATATTTTATTGGCTTCTGAAGTTTTTTTCAGTTTTACTGCGCATATTGGGATTGGAAGTCTTTTTTTGTTATATAGCCTTGCTACTTTTATTATAGGGAGCTTTTGGTCTTCCAATTCAGTCTTTATTTCTTGCTCAGTGAGAGAGATTGGAACGCTACGTAAAATTACGGATAGGGTTTGATCTTGGGTAATTTGGGAAGTATTATCAGCGTACATATATCACACAAGTAGAGACACTCATGTCAAAGTTGAATCCTGTCTAGAGTGCTTGGGACAGTAACTCGGGGGGTATTTCTAACTTGACTATCAGATGGCAGCACAAAGTTCTACCAATCAGAGCCAGTTACTGGCTCTGTTACCAATCATATGTGATAAAGTAGTGGCGCCATCTGTTAGTACTATCGGAAAGTACCCCCCAGGAACCGTTCAAGGTCATCAAAATCGGTATTTTTACATCAAAGGAACCGACAGTGAGTGTCTCTACTTGTTTGATGTACGCTGGTATGATATTTTAAATTGTACGAGTCATAATATTTTGTTACGTTTCTAAAGTCACTAATATCGTTTAAACTGATACCCAAGAAATTACCTTTATTTGCTGTGCTGAATTCTTGCTCGACAGTCGCTTGGATATCCTTTAGAACTTCTTGATAATTCCCAGCGTCGTGCAGAAAGATAGGGGGTATTTTTGGTTTGCTATCATTTGATTTGTGTTTCGTTGCTTGTTCAGTTTGTTTATCCTGTTGATTGTCTAAATCCATTGGCGTGGAATTTTATGTATCAGTGCTTTTATCTTGTATATCACATTTTTTACTTTGGTAGATTATTTGTTTTGTAGTGGGAGGTAGGTAGAATTTGTTGGTTGTGATAAGTTGTTTGGGTTCAAAAAGGTACCTGTTATTAGGGTCATTGCCATCTGGGGACAGATTGCTGCTATCACGTTTGTTGTTTGGCATTTTTACTGTCCTTTGGGCCCCCAAGGAGGCCCTGTTGAAATTATTGTTTAATAAATCACTATTAGGTTATTTGATATTTGAGTTAAAGTAAATGTTTTGTAGTTATTATTGATAATACGTTTGCTTTCACTGATAGGTCTCGCCTCAAAACGCGCCCGATTGCAACCAGTGTTAACACGCGACCCTGCCAGCTAGCCGAATGTCGGTAATGTGCAAATTAAGGCCACTTCATGAAATTGGTGCTGGTTGACACCATCTGATAGGTCACTAGATTAATAAGTGAAGCTACAGCCATTAGTGATTTTTATATCTGTCCCTGTCGAACAATTTTTTCCAACTGGGGATAAAAACACAAGCTAACAATAATTTCACTTTACAGCAGTGCCCTTACACAAAAAAAAATCCCCAAAAATTAGTGTCTTCCCTATTGCACTTGTGAAATTTGTATATCCGAGAAATGGAACGGTGAAATTTTACACTTAGTGTGTTGATCTAGTGACCTTACCATGTGATGTCACATATTATCCAGTCACAAAAATTTACCATAGGTATTTGATGGAAATTCATAATCGACCTTTTCACTATCCCCATTTCCACATCAAGCAATGCAACAAGATATTTTCCGAACTGTTTTAATCAAATGTGGAATGTCAAATTGTGTGAACTAGCGCCAATGGACAATAAACAATTGAAATCAATGTTAAAACAGCCTAGCTGGCAGGCTTTGCAAACATAGTGATTTTTTAAAAACTAACTTGCAGCAGGCCCTGGATAGCCTGAATTAGTTGGCAGTACTGAAGTGCATTGTCAGTCTATATTAAATTCGAGGTTAGTAGGTTAGGTTTGTCATTTGACACACACTGACACAAAACTTAGACATAGACTGACAATACATTTCAGTACTGCCAACTGATTCAGGCTATCCAGGGCCTGCTACAATTCAGTTTTAAAAAAATCACTCTGTACTAACACAACCTATTAATGCAGGTGACGCTAAAAATATTAACATGGGACATTCCGACTTTTCACAACATGGCAACACTGGGATTTCCTGTAAATCTGTAAATATTCACTACGCTTACCACATAAATGAACTTTGCTAGTTCTGGTGGCCCTCACTTGAAGGCCAGGTCAAACCTAGGTTCCCAGCAGGAAGTAATGCTAATCTTCTTCAACCAAACTGTTGGAATTGAGAATTACACTAAATGGACACATTTCAAGAAGGAAAAGACAAGAAATTGCATTTACGAAATAAATTTTATTTACTAGGACAATCTTAATCACTCTATGAATGACAAAAAGCCGAAGTTCAGTATAAATATACAATAAATACCTAAGTACTTCTTTGTAAAATAAAGACTAAAACCTTAAAGTACAATACTACTTAGTAAGGAATTCTTGGCTTCACAGTAACATCAGTATAGACGCAGGTGCATAAAACGTTTCAAAGATATGCTTAAAAATCAGCGACTGGAGAAATGTTAACATTTTAAAACATCAAAACTGACATGACAAATCACTACACGTACTACTGTTGGCCACACAATCAAGAAGTGTTTATAAAAATATCGATCTATTTTTCCAGTCCCTGATTATGATGTGCAGTTGTTCGAAATAAACAACAAATCATTGGTGCGGTACATTAATACAATGGTAAAATCAAACAACTTGACCTTAAGCACAAAATTACAGTTAATGACTAAAATCGAATCCATGTCGCTAATAGAAAAATATTTCCATATTATCACATTGCTAAAACTAACAGGTAACTGCTACTTGTTGCATAATAAAACATAAAATTTTGACCCGCACATCCTTTGAGGGCACGGGTCGCTGTAGGCTACGGCTACATTACATTAATTTAAAACGTCAACTATTTGAAATAGTCAGTCATTAAAAACGCAACATAATACTTCCAAGATAGGCTATAAACGTACCATAATTACACGGTTGCTTAAATATCTCACTGACAGTTGCTAATTTAGTTCATTAATAAGACTTGGAGTTGGAGCATAATTCAATTGGGCACTACGCTGCGATTCATAATCACAATTTTAATTCTTTAATATCTGAAAAATCGCAGCAAGCCGAGAGGTGCAGTAGAAAAATATAAAACTCGTTACTATATTTTCCATTTTACCTCATTTCAAGCAACTGTATTTTTCTGTTTCCTTCTATAACAAACAAAATCACTTATTATCTATCTACTTTTCAAGAGCAACTCAACCACAAACAAAAAAGACTAACTTTCACTCCTGACTAGACTCGGGTACGAGCGTTTCTCTCATTGGACAAGAACACTTAAAAACAAAAACAAATCTAAAAACACTAAGCAACTGTCAGTGAATAAATAGCAGAAATCGTTGCCTACACGAAACATTCACAAACATCCAGTAAAAATAACAGGCACAGAAGCAACAGTCGTTGCCGTTACGATCTAACATTTACACACGCTTAAAGGTACCTACGTTTTAACCCTACGTCCCATTTTGACGAATCCGTTCCGGCTGGGTTTGTGGCCGTTTCTGGTGTCTACGCTGAATCGACCAGGAGCCTTGTTGCGGGATTCGAATACTACGTCTGAATCGGTGTCGCTATCTGATATGTTTCCTTTTCGGGAATCTGAAATTAGCGTTGTTATATAAACTGCTTAAAATTAATATTGGATATTTCTGATTTCACATAACTTCAATAGTCATGGGCAAAAATGGGGAAGAGGAGTTACACAATAAGGTAGAGTGAATAATTAAATTATTTTCTAGATAATTTAGTAATAATGAACATGTAACATGCAAGGGTAATAACAGTGTACATAAATCAAACAAGACATTCATGCCGAATGTTGAAACGTGTCTAGAGTGCCATGGACAGTGACTCGAGGGGATCCTAAGGTCACTAAATCAAGTTAATTAACGTGATTTAGTGACCTTATCCCAACCTAGAGTTCCTGCATATTAATAATAAATCATTTTAATAACTATTATACAGAGACTCTAGCCCCCAACCTTGATGTGGTAAAGTAGTGGCGCCATCCAGTGACTCGAGGGGATCCTAAGGTCACTAAATCAAGTTAGTTAACGTGATTTAGTGACCTTATCCCAATCTAGAGTTCCTGCGTATTAATAATAAGATCATTTTAATAACTATTATACAGAGACTCTAGCCCAACCTTGATGTGGTAAAGTAGTGGCGCCATCCAGTGACTCGAGGGGATCTTAAGGTCACTAAATCAAGTTAGTTAACGTGATTTAGTGACCTTATCCCAACCTAGAGTTCCTGCATATTAATAATAAGATCATTTTAATAACTATTATACAGAGACTCTAGCCCAACCTTGATGTGGTAAAGTAGTGGCGCCATCCAGTGACTCGAGGGGATCCTAAGGTCACTAAATCAAGTTAGTTAACGTGATTTAGTGACCTTATCCCAACCTAGAGTTCCTGCATATTAATAATAAGATCATTTTAATAACTATTATACAGAGACTCTAGCCCAACCTTGATGTGGTAAAGTAGTGGCGCCATCCAGTGACTCGAGGGGATCCTAAGGTCACTAAATCAAGTCAGTTAACGTGATTTAGTGACCTTATCCCAATCTAGAGTTCCTGCGTATTAATAATAAGATCATTTTAATAACTATTATACAGAGACTCTAGCCCCCAACCTTGATGTGGTAAAGTAGTGGCGCCATCCAGTGACTCGAGGGGATCCTAAGGTCACTAAATCAAGTTAGTTAACGTGATTTAGTGACCTTATCCCAATCTAGAGTTCCTGCGTATTAATAATAAGATCATTTTAATAACTATTATACAGAGACTCTAGCCCAACCTTGATGTGGTAAAGTAGTGGCGCCATCCAGTGACTCGAGGGGATCTTAAGGTCACTAAATCAAGTTAGTTAACGTGATTTAGTGACCTTATCCCAACCTAGAGTTCCTGCCTATTAATAATAAGATCATTTTAATAACTATTATACAGAGACTCTAGCCCAACCTTGATGTGGTAAAGTAGTGGCGCCATCCAGTGACTCGAGGGGATCCTAAGGTCACTAAATCAAGTTAGTTAACATGATTTAGTGACCTTATCCCAACCTAGAGTTCCTGCATATTAATAATAAGATCATTTTAATAACTATTATACAGAGACTCTAGCCCAACCTTGATGTGGTAAAGTAGTGGCGCCATCCAGTGACTCGAGGGGATCCTAAGGTCACTAAATCAAGTTAGTTAACGTGATTTAGTGACCTTATCCCAACCTAGAGTTGCTGCGTATTAATAATAAGATCATTTTAATAACTATTATACAGAGACTCTAGCCCAACCTTGATGTGGTAAAGTAGTGGCGCCATCCAGTGACTCGAGGGGATCCTAAGGTCACTAAATCAAGTTAGTTAACATGATTTAGTGACCTTATCCCAACCTAGAGTTCCTGCATATTAATAATAAGATCATTTTAATAACTATTATACAGAGACTCTAGCCCAACCTTGATGTGGTAAAGTAGTGGCGCCATCCAGTGACTCGAGGGGATCCTAAGGTCACTAAATCAAGTTAGTTAACGTGATTTAGTGACCTTATCCCAACCTAGAGTTTCTGCGTATTAATAATAAGATCATTTTAATAACTATTATACAGAGACTCTAGCCCAACCTTGATGTGGTAAAGTAGTGGCGCCATCCAGTGACTCGAGGGGATCCTAAGGTCACTAAATCAAGTTAGTTAACGTGATTTAGTGACCTTATCCCAACCTAGAGTTCCAGCATATTAATAATAAGATCATTTTAATATTATACAGAGACTCGATCCCAACCTTGACGTGGTAATGTATTGGCGCCATCTGTTGATAATATCGGAAAGTAACCCCAAGGAGCTGTTCAAGATCATTCAAATCGGTATTTTAACACCAAAGGAACCAACAGTGAGTGTCTACTTGTTTGATTTATGTTCGCTGGTCATATCTAGATATAGAAAATCCATAATCGATTATGTGATTGTTGAGTAAGATAAGTTCGTAAGATGTAAGAGTTAAAAGAGACTCCAAGTTGGATACGAACCATTACTTGGTTAGAGCAGAAATATAGGAACAGGGATTACATGCCGGAAAACTAAATTAGCCAAGAAATAATGTAAAAGATGTTTCACAAAGTGATGGAAATATGGAGAAAATATTTTATGGAAGTTCTCTGTGGTGAAGAACATAACATTCACGAGAGAAATGAGAAGGTAGAAACGGGAACGATAAAAGAAGACATCCTAAAAAAGAATAATTTCACGAAAGAAGATATAGTATCAGCTAACAAACTTGAGAAAGCTGCATGACATGATATGTGTTCAGGGCAGGGAGTTCCTAACCAGTACCGTCTCCCTTGGGATAATCGACTCTTACTGAAAACTAGTAATGACTTAAAACAAAATGCACGACCATTTATTTACATATCATGAGTGACAGGTGAGAGAAAGCTACGCCACACTGAATACACTTGTTTACAAACTTCCCATATATCTCCTAACAACATTATTTGACTAATTTCAACATTCCCCCACCTTGGTTTATAATACATTCTAAATCAAACATGTTATATTCCCAAATTAGGCAAATTTCAACACCTTGTAGTTGGGTAATGTAGCTTAGCTTTTTACTGTCAAGCCGGTACACTTTCTTATTTCATCTTGATACCATTAGGCGGCACTCGTAGCTCGCACTCGGCTGCATTTCTCTGCAGCGAACTGCGGTTCCTTTGTAATTGGTTAATTTTGACGTACATTTTGGCTACTTGTTTGTCATTGGTTGATTCTGACGTACATCCTGCGTTGTATTGGGTGGAAATGTTTTGGTCACTTGGATTTTTCGATAAACAGAAATGTGGTGTTGGGCATCCATCTTAATTTTGTTTTGCAAAAATGGACGCTTTGTGAAAAATCTCCAGCCATCCCTTGGAGTTTGGGGCTTAGATTGTTAATACAATCGCCTTTCGTTGTGACCTGGTGTGTTGGCTTAATGTGGTGACTGGTAGGTGATCAATTTTTCTCTTTGGATGCATTTGAAGTTCCTGAGGGTCTGCTTTGCTCTGCTATTAATCAGCTAATTTACGCCGCTGGCTCAACCTCGTGCTCACACGCAGTCTCTGTGGAATTTCATTTGTTTCCCCTCGCGAGACCCACTGCCCAGCATTCTCATCATTCTTCGAGCGAGCGAGCGTCCATGATCTTGCCAGTTCACCTCGAGGATGATATGGCCACAATACAAGGGAAAGGGCTGGAAACACCAGGTGTCTAAGGTATCAATGACAATGGAGCCATCTCCAGGTGCTGTGTTAATATTGCTGTCCCTCTTCATCGAACTTTAACTGTCTAATTTAATTTGCTTCGTTATAACTGTTAGATTAAACCAGTAATCTAGATGTTTAATTCAATTGGGTTGTGTGCCATGAGGAAAGCTAACTACTCTCTTTACTTCTCATCCCGTATGTATCTGGATGGGCTTCACTCTTATCATTGACAATCTTGTCTTTAACTTTAACATCTTTTTGCTATTTTAATATTTTTAATTTCTCCTTGAGAACATTCTGATCTGCTGCACAGACCTCTAAAGTATACAATTGCTGAATCGGTCTTCACAATTCTCCATTTGTGGTCTTTACTAGAGCTACACGAACATTTTCATCTTTGCTAGGGAATATCTTCATAATTTTGACTATGAGATATTCCATTCTTTTACTGTTGTTATTGCCTACTAACACATCTCTCACAGCCACACTTCTTGAGTCTTCTTTGAGCGATCTACTACAATCCACTAATTGACTCAAATATTCAAAGTCATCTCAAATCATCCTTGATCTTTTGACAATACATCCCAGCGTTCTTAGAATGCAAATGATTCAATTCCGGCACTCCCACCTGATAGTTATAAGGAACATTGTGGAGTCTTTCTCTCTCCCCTTTCTTATACCCTCTCAGGTGTCAGATTTGGGTTGATTTGACTTTTACTTTTGACATTATCCTTCCGTCCATTTCTTCCATTCTTTTCTGTTTGATGCCGTTTTCTTCATCTCTTCTATTGTTTTGCCCCTTTCTTTTCCTATTTCTGCTATTTGCTCTGCCCATGTCTTCCTTGGCCTCCCCCTTCTCCTTTTCTTGTGATTTTTTGCTCCCCATATCCTTCTGGTCAATCTGTTTGGGCTCATCCTTATCATGTGGCCGAACCAGTTTAGTTGTGGTCTTTGTATTTTGCTCGTTATTTATTCCTGTTTAGTAATCTCTCTTAATTTGTCCCATTTTGTTTTTCCCGCAATTTTTCTTACGTGTTTCATATCCATAGCTTCTATCTTCCCTGTGTATCTTCGTCAAGGTTTTCAGACACGTGGGTTAATGGTCTCAAATTAATCACAGCTTCACAATCATACTGAACTGCCATCAATTCTTCTTTGTTGAGTAATGTCTTCCCTAACACTTGTCTCAACAATTGCTTCAAAATCTCCACTAGTCGTTTCCACCAACCTCCCCACCAGGCACAGATTTAATCACTTCCCAATCGATAGACTAACACAAATTGTCCGATCCAACAAAATTCATTCTGTTGCCACTGTAAACAATAGACGGTCTTTCTCTCCTTGACATAAATTGCCTAAAACTCTATACCAATGCATTCGTCGACAAAAAACTCACCAATAACTCGGCACACCACTTTCTCTCCTTTCTTCAAAAATAGTGGTCCAGCCACATCAAAATCAATAATCTGAAACACTGAAGTATACCTCATATGATCATCATGTCTTCTCACCAAACCATTGATCCGAGATTATCTTTAACCTACTTCTCAGCTGCGTCCAATTCACTCATAGTCAATTGTTCTATATTACGATTATTTCTATTACGACATCAATTCTTCACAAATCTGAACATCCTTCCCACCATTTCCACGGTACAAGAATATTTGGAGAAATAGTTCGATAATATTGGCCTTTTATTTCTACATAACAAGAATGAGATGATCATTTTTCCTCTTCCCCATTTCAATTTCCTCCTCATTCATAATAAAATCGCTGTTTGGCCAATACTCTTCGAATTGCTTTAACCAACTTGGACCCTCCCACCATTTAGAATCCAACAACAACTTGACACTATATTCTCTGGACGGAGGAGGTCAGCTGGATTGAATTTACCGGGCACATATCTCTAGGATTCACAATTTGTCAGCCGACTCTATTTTCAACAAAAGCTCCTCATAGGTCATCTCTCTTGATCGAACTCAATACAGTGGGTTGAGTTGCTCTGATCACAATCCAAGAAAAGTTTCTTCTCACCTTCAATATCGAACTTCAAAAATCCAAACAATTGAATGAGGCGGTTTCCTTGCCCGTCCGAACCATCTTTCCTCGTGTTGCAGCTCCTCGCACAATGCCAAATCATTGACAAATCCTGTGGCAGGCAAGATTCTGCGAGGGGGAACACATGACAGCATAGTTGCTGCTCGTCACTCCAACCGTCTCGAGAGCTCTCAAGTATGACTCCAATTTGTCAAACATGGAAGAGATTTTTCAATTACCTCTTGGAGATGACAAATTTTCCACCAACAACTTGAGTAACTCACACACATAAATTTCCACCAGTAAGTCTTCACAACACTTTTCAAGATTTAAATTACCTTTGGACAATTTTCAGCTGACTGGAGATAACTTTCCACAAATTCTTTCGCTCCAATGCGGGACACCATCTTTCTTTTTTCTTTATGCAGCTTCTATCCATACTTGACCATAAGTCTATTAATCTCCATTGGTACCTGTCTTGCGCTATCTGGATCCAATTTGGACCTGTAGTTCTTTGTATGTCGTCATCTATCTTGGATTTAGCCTTTCTTCCCTTCTTTCTCTTTTCCTCCCATGGTCGCCACCAAGGATTGTACGAAATACTGGAACTTATCACTGGCGTGTATTTCATCATCTTCAACGATCTTTTTGAATTGGGCCCAAAAACACAGCTACTTCTTCAGATTTACATCAAATTTCTTCAAATCTATCTTTGGGATTCAGAATTCATGACTTGAACAGACTTGGTGCATCTACCGTGGCTTCTCACCGAACCACATTCACTTCCACCACAAAGAAAATGGACCGACAGGCCCAGACAAAAGGTACTGTTTTCTTGCACTAATCCCTTTGAGGACTCAAATAAAGAAATTAAGGTTTACTGACTATTGGACTACGAATTATTGCTTGGCAATTGTTCGGTCCACCAAGATGAACCAACTCCACGCGCACTTAGATCTCAAGGTGGGCCCTTTGTGCTACTTCTAAGTCACGTGTGTGTAGTCTTGTTGCTCTACTTTATAGACCAGTATTCAGAGCAAAGCGAAGTTAATTGTATCTCAATAACCAATAAACACCCGGCACAGTACCAATCCAGTGGATTGCTGAATACGTTCTGTCTATTCGTGGAATTGAACAGAGGACTTGTTTGTTACACGCCTAGCACTCTACCCACTAAACCACCTACGTGGTTGGTTTTCAATATTGATAAACTGTAAACAAAGACCAGGAAATATAAAAAAGCAGTTACTTTTGGCAGTAAGCGGATGAATCCGCATCCCTTTTGCACACATTCACTACAGGAACCGGACAAATCCGCATATCTTTGGTTTACATTCACTACGGGAAACGTACAATTCCGCAAAGCCAAAATTCCCCCGTTTGGACAGCACGTTAGTAAACATTTTCCCCGTAGCGAAAGGGTTAACTACCAAAAGGGGTTGTAATTGGTCGTCGAATTTACCCTTTGTTACTCGTTGATTCAAAGAGTTATAACCTGCAGCCCTCCATAAAGAAGATTTCAGCCCCCACGTCGTTTTGCACCCAAAAGGTCCGTGGTTTGCCGCTGAAACCCCAATCCGTTAAGGAATGCTTTTGCTGTAAAACCCTTAACTGAACCTGTCGTCGCTTTTGTAATTGTGCCGCCTGAACACTATAATAAAGGTATTGTGACTTAATTTATACAGTGCTATTATTTTGGTCGCAGCGGGCAAACCCCCCCTCCCCCGCTGTTTTATAGTCAGCTTAATAATTACTTAAGTAAGAGTACTAACCCCTATCGTTCTATTCAATGTCCAATATTTACATGCCTATTTAATTTCAATACATTTAAATTGATTTAATTGTTGCAGCCTTTTATTTTTGGTTTTTGCATGTGACTAGACATATCTATATGTGTATTTTTTATGCATTTTGTGTAAAGTGCCTGCAAGTAAACGATCACACGGTAGGTCCGTTCAAGCAGGGACATCTTATACAGCTGGCACCAAAACGCGTGGCGCTCATCCCACCCCCTCCTTTGTTTTGTTTACAATTATCAACCATTGCAGCAGCATCTCACCCTAATCTACATTATATCGAATCGAACCCTCCCTCCCACTGAGTTTGGTTGGCCATAGGACAAACTATAACAGGAAAAGAACATCAAGAATTGGAAATGAATATACCCCTACAACTAAAATCCGAACTCTGTCAATGCAATTTAACAGTGAGTTTAGTCGGAGCTGAGACGTGGGTCCTTACAAAATCTATATTAAGTAAATTGGGAAATAACCAAAGAGCAATCGAGAGAAAAATGTTAGGAATAATATTAACAGAGCGTATATATAATAGCTGGATAAGAGAGAGAACAAAAATACAAGACATAGTGTAGAGCAACTTCACTAAAATGGAACTGGGCAGGGCACGTAGCGGGAGAAAAAAATTAATGAAGTTAATATAATAAACTACTTACAAGGCGGGAGTTCATCAGTGTCTTCGATCAGCTTATAAGTGGTAGGTTTCACAGCCATCCTTCTCTTTGTGCACCAATTAAAGCACACATAAAGGACACCCCAGAAGGATCCCACCAACGCAATCACGCTGCAAATTACACCTAGGACAACGTACAATATGCTCCACTTGCAATCGGAATCCTCGTCTGATCCAAAATAGACTTTGAATAAATCCTGAAACAACACTTCAGACTTAAAATACATTTCTCTCGATATGGGAGCGACCACGGCCTTTTGGATTATCGTAACCTGTCTGCCCTGTTCATTTTCCAGCTTCGGGTGTGCTCCATATGACACCACCTCCAGGACTGGAGTTAAATCTGTCAAAAACAAAACCAATGCCCAAGTGCATAATGCTCTTCTTTCAAATGAACAGGACGAAGACAGACGTCACGTCGTGATAATCAAGAAGGCCATGAGCACAACATTACCTGCATCCAGAAGGCCTCACATATGCAATTACGTGTCTGTTCATCGCATACCCCATGACCGGAGCAGTTATTTTGGCAAATTACCGTCTGGAGCTGAATCACCGAAAAGCCCAACAAACCCTCGTCCATTCTAAGCTTTTGCCGTAAGTGGTGCACCACATCGTTTGCATCCTTTGGTTTACTGTCAACATTTTCAACGTAGAAGCTTATGACTGCGCGATTTGTGCTAAGTTCTGGTCTTATATTGCGGACCTGCATATTAAAAACAGCATTAAGAACGCATCAATTGATGTGTCAATGAAAATACCTGGAGTTTCGTTCCATCTTCAACGAGTAGCGCCAGTTTTCCTTTAATAACATTATATTGTGCCTCAGTCACATGATTTGCATCAGACTCAATTGTGATTTCAACCAAATAATACAATTTCGGATCGTTCTTAACAAGCACCGTTACTGTGTCTGTGTCGCTCAAACCCTGCTCGTCCGAGACTGTCAAGTTGAAAACGTACCTTCCTGCAACTGCATTGGTTAGTATTAGAATGGGGCTCTCGTCAGAGTCTTCTGCGATGTTTCCCATGGCTAAGGATGTGTCGTCACGTGCCCACTTCCACTTCACGATCTCCCAATCGTCGCTGGACTTCGAGCCATTTATGAAGATGACGTTTCGAGGTAACTCGATTTCAAAATCACCACCAGCATTTGCAGTGGGTTTTTGATTTTTATCTAAAAAATATAGTCGACTTAAATAGTCTATACGACAAGCAAAAACAATAAAAACTTACTTTGATCAACTGTCACGTAAACTACATCACTGGCTATATTTTTGTTGTCATCTGTCACGTACACTTTAAAAACATACTGCCCCTTCGTGAGCCCCGTAACATTGGTCTCGCTGCTGTTTGGACTGATGAAGGCAACAGTGGAGGGTCCCTCCACCTGCTCCCACTTGAAAGCTACGATTTTGTTGTCATCTTTACTTTTGTTCGCATTCACAAAGACCCACGTCTGAGGCAGGCTGATCGTTATATTATCACCAGCTTCAGCAACAGGCGGCTGGTTGGTGGGGGGTTTGACAAACACATGCACTTCGGCAGTGCTGCTTTGGTTTGCGCTGTCAGTCACCTTCAACACAAACGTGTACATTCCTTCTTCCAAGTCGGATAACCTCAAATATGGCGTTCTAGTATCCTGCATGTCGACGGCCTTATCCGCATCGCCTGCGCTCTTCGTCCATTCCCAGGTGGTTATGTTGTGGTCGTCGGTACTCAAGTTGCCATTGAGGGTTATTTGGTTGTGTGGCAAGTATATGATGACGTCTTGACCTAAAATTTACGGTGTAACTTTTGGACTGTGTGGGGTAGTGCGTGAATTACCAGCATTGGCTTCTGGTGGATAGTCGGTTACTTTTAGCACGGTGATGTTGGCAGTACTCGAGTTGGTTACCTTGTCAGTATCTGTGACTGTGAGTTTAAAAGTGTAATTGCCTGGTCTGGTAAGATCGTTTAATTGGAGAGTCGGAGTCTCTTTCAGTTGAGGTTCGTATCCTAAAAAAATATTTTTTATTATTTTTATTAAACAGTGTGTTTTGAGTTTGGTGATTATAATAGTAAAAACTGGGAACAAAAGAATAAAAAAATATACTTATTATTACAGTAAACATAAAAATAAAACATTTCTTTCTGCGTGTCAGTTTATTTGGTGGTTCTTCAATAGTTTGTCGAACACTTTTGTTGAAATTTTTAAAATGACATAATTTTGCATAAAAAGGAACAGTCCACTCCCAAAATTAAAAATAATTGGTAATTTTGAGCTAACGTTTAGATGAATAAACGTTAATTTAATTTTATATTTCCAAAAATGAAAATGAACCTGAACAGAGGGGCCCTCAACCCAACCTAAAACAAAAGTAAGAGGAGTTTAAAGTTTGATGGCAGGGTTTCAAGCAAAACTCTGACCCCGAGCAACAAATAAAGGGATTGAACATATTTAATCCACAAATTTATGTCAGGACATTTTTCAAACACTACGAATGTGTGACTTTTTGGAATATTTCTGTTCAAAGATTCTGACCCCGCTTGTATATAGTTTTTCGGTCATATTTTTACGCTTAGTAGTTCATCAAGTTGTGTGCAGGCAGCTAGCGGTTCATAGTTTTAAGCAGCTGTAACGGCCCCTGTAATTTTTTGTAAGAGACTCGTTATGGTAGCTCATAATTACTTTTTTGGCTTATTTAAAATTCTACAGATTTAGCACGCAGCCTTTTCTAGACGTTTCGTCTAATTAGTTACTTTCAATTTATTTGCCAACACATATTTACAAATGTTGGCTGGTGCCCCGCCTTTCGGCATTACACCATCTAATTAGTTACTGGAGGTCTGCTTCGTGATTGGTTGCAGGTAGTCAGGCCACGCGACAAACTCTTTCCCCTGCACGCCGCGTTCCGCAGCACGTCTGGCATCGAAACGTGGCTTCAGTTAGTTAGCTGCCGGCTGGCACTGCAAGCGCTTCTTAGAGCATGGCTTTAGGAGCTACCCCAACCATCGGGCGCGAGGGCGGCCATGAGTGTGTTGTTACAGCGTGGTTTTGCTTTGGAGTGCGTTGCTGGCCGTAAAAGAGTGTGAAGTCGTGATTTTGGGTGTTTTGTGCGTCTCCATTAGTGATGACCGCCATTCTGCAATTTTCGAAGGCCTGAAGGGCAATTGTACCGATATATGGTTGGAATCCAGTCTTCAGAACGAGCAATCAACAGGTCTCTGCAGTTTTTGTTTTCTCTCGAGGGTTTCGCATCAGGCCCTGCAAGTCAGGGGATCATTGGACCGTACAGCACCCACGCATGCAGCCGCAACTCTTCTGCACTAGGAGGCGAGCCCCGACACAAATGACGCAGCCAGGTGAAGCTAAAACTGAACAAGGTAGTGTGCGTAGCTTATAAACAATAATTAACGTGCCTATTAGATAAACACCAGCCACCCGCTTGGGCTGTTTGTAAACAATAATTAATGCACCTATTTGAATGTGCCTTTTAGATAAATATTAGCCACCCACTGGGGCTGTTTGTTAAATGTGTCTTTTAGATAAATACCAGCCACCCGCTTGGGCTGTTTGTAAACAATAATTAACGCACCTATTTGAATGTGCCTTTTAGATAAATATCAGCCACCCGCTTGGGCTGTTTGTTAAATGTGCCTTTTAGATAAATACCAGCCACCTCCTTGGGCTGTTTATTAAATGTGCCTTTTAGATAAATACCAGCCACCCGCTTGAGCTGTTTATTAAATGTGCCTTTTTGATAAATGCCAGCCACTCGCTTGGGCTGTGTGCCGATTTTCATATTCTAGCAGTAATTTAGAGGTAAAGCGTTCCCAGCTGGGCCTATAGTTATAGTTCCCTTTCTTCTGTTGTTGTTGTTCATTGTGTACGCTGACAAACGTTGGCGCTGTTGTACCTATTTATATTCGACACTGTGTTAGACCAATAGATCGATTGGCTGTACGTTGTCTTGTGATTTCTCCACGTGCCTGTGCATGCTTATTTTCAGGGGGAATTATTCCCTGTGTCAAGATTTATGTAAGGTGAAGGCTGGAAGAAGTTCTTAAGCGTCGCAGGTAAGTCAGGGCGCTCTTCGCCGCAGTGTTGAGAGTCGTGAGGCTGTACACACCGCTTCTGCTATTTCCTGTTTAGCTTAGGATTTCGCCAAGGTGTCAAGTCGAAAGGTAGGCTCATTTGCTTCCTGATTTCTCTGTGGGATTACCTTCATATTCTCGCTCTGATTGATGGAACCGGGTGGCGCTCAATATGTTTTATCACTGTTTACCGTCCCTTAGGCTGTTGCCCGTAGGTAATTTCGTGTAGGACCATCCCTTGCTTCACTGAGTTTAGCCGGCATCTTGTTACGGGCAGGGCCGCGGTCCTAGGTGACTCCTTGTCCCGATTTTAAAGTTATTGTCCGCGCCGGCCGTCTAGCTTTTACGTGACTTTTTGTATGTGCCGGCGTGGTGGCGTTAAAGTCAATTTCTCCTGTAACATTTAAAACGACCAACGTAATACCAGGGCAAATAAAAATGGCTTAACGACAAATGCAAATGAAGAACTCAGAGAGTGGAAGACAAATAGACGTATGACATATATCACGTATAGCCAGAATAATAGAGGAGCAAAATAAAGACACCATCGAAGAGAAGCTGAGAGGAAACCAAGCTGGCTTCAGAGCAAACAGATTCAATGTTGACTAAATGTGCACAGTAAAAATTATCTTAGATCTAATAGCGGAGAAAGGACAAGACAAAAGACATACACGGTGCAACAGCAAAACTTGCTGATTTGAAAGATCAATAATAAAAATTTTCTATTTATCGTTTTAATTCTTTTTTCTCGTGTTTCTACATAATTAGAAATTTAAAATTACACGGTTTTGAAAATAATATCCGGCAAGTGACGCCTCTTATTGTCAATACATTGAGTTACTCGATTTCTGAAGTTCCGGTCGATTCTGTCAAGCATAGCGATGGGTATGCAGGCTATTGCTTGGTGAATATTCTCCTTCAAGTGGGCTAGGGTCCTTGGACAATCGTGTAAACAATGGATAACCCAATAAAAATAAGTCGCAAAGGGCTAAATCGGGCAAGCGCACTGGCCAAAGTTTTCCCGCAAAACACGCATTGCAATTCACGCTGTGTGTGCCGTGGCTCCATCTTGCTGAAACCACACATCCCCAACATCAATTTCTTCAAGATGTCTTGTTTATTTTCTTACAGATTATATGTATTCATTGTAAACTGTTGGGATTTTTATTAACATTGGTGTCTGCATTTGTAAGTACAACATTTCAGGTGTCCACGGGCTGACCTCCACAGTAATAGTTTCCCCTAGCCTGTCGATGTAAATGGAGCCTCATAGCTCAACGACTGATTAAGGTAGCAAACCCTGGGCATTGTAATGTAATAATTCAGTAAGTGTAGAGTGGTTAAAGAGTTACAATTACACTAGCAATCAGAAAATCTCTACCACAAGCTTTGAAATGCCAACTGGTGCCTTATGCTCTTGCTAGGAGCAACTTCAATAAAACAAAAGTAATGATAGTAGATTGAGCACACAATAACAGACCGAACACCCATCACATCAGCCAATGTCAGGTAGTTCAAAAAATAGCTTAACAAAATATGGCGTGGCCGAAATGTCACTAAATTCACCAAAATCCTGGTCAATTCCTTGGTGTTTTCATGAACATGGACCATCAGAGAAGTAGACAGACGTCGGTAAAAAGGAGCAACAAGTTTAAGAACAGATTCTCAAAAAAATATTTTTTCTGAAATACTTAAGCCAAGTGGTAGGGAAGACAATGAGAGATAAGTACAAAATAGAAGCTTAAGTAATTAGCTTAGTGGAGGACATGGTAAGAAAACAATTCCAATGGTATGGACATCTAACTTGTGTGCATGAGGAAAGATACCAGAAATATTTCAGATAGATGCAAAGGAAAAAAAGAGCTAGGAGACTTTGATTTGAATAGAAGAATAACTGCGAACCAGCTAGAAAAAAAGGAAAGAGACCAAAAAACACATACTAACACCAGTTAGGGAAAGGAAGATACACAGACAAGGGCTCAATTCCTCAATATCGTAAGATAAAATGAGAGAGAAGAAGGTAAGTTTATAATAGTAAAAAAAATTAAAGTTACTGTGGTTATAATACTTTATGACAGGAGTTACTAAATCCCATTCGGACCACAAATTCAATTTTGACCGACCTTGAAGTATCAGAAAACAAAATATGACTTTGTCAAGCCTGCAAAAATCAAATCAAAATAGTGAATTTCATCCATTAGTTAAAATCATTTCTTGATGGAAATAATACTCACTATGCCATACCAAAGGCTCCAAAGATTTTTGCACTATTGGAACATTGGAAGAAATAAAATGATATACTTTTAACAGTGATCATTAATCAGCAAAGGACTATTTAAGCTTCCTTGACTCAAAGGTAAATATAGAAATAATAGCGTCTTTAATGGACATACTTATACATATCAATGACTTCAACTTTGAAGTACAAAAAAAAAGGATACTTTGTAAGAACAATTTCCCGAAGCTTGTGTTTTCCGCATTTTCAGCTCACAAGTTTACTCCATAGGAACCTTATTTCTGCTTATTTCGTTTTACAGTTCATTTATATTAGTTGAAATTCAGTTCTAAATTGGGCTTTGTTCCTGCTTGGGGTGATGTAAGCTGTTCTCGCATGCCGACTGGGTGACGCCATCCTGCTTTTATCGCATATTAATGAGTTCTTGACGCCAGTCAGATGGCGGTAATTTACTTGGGATTCCCCTTTATACGCGAAATTTAGTTTCATCATGCTGGAACATTTTTCGCGAGGGCCTTGAGTGGAACAAGGAACGAGTTAACTCACGCCTGCGTGGTCTCAAAAGCATCAATCAGCGCCTGGCCTTCGAACCGTTCAGAGGTCGTTGATTCCAGCGAGGCTTTGGCCTTGTCAAAAGTCGAAAATTAGTGAAACTGTATGGTAGCCATCGTCAAGCCCTTGTGTCAGTGTCGTGAAATGTTTAGACATGGGTTTCTTCTGTATCGTGGAGCTGGGTACCTCCAATTACGCTGATAGCGGATTATTAAGTGAAAAACCTCGTTTATGTGTTAAGTTATCATCGTAGTGATGTCACGAATTTCCGTTCTGAATCTACCTACCGTAAGGTAATCCACTCCCCCTACCGCCCTTATGCAGTTTCCCTGTCGTTCTTTTCGAGGCACAGTTGAGATGTGACAAGGAGCTAGAATTGAACATCAATACGTAACGTCTGGATATCTTTAACTCAGGTATTTTTTGATTGAATAGTGTTTGTAACGCCTAGAAATTTATAGTAAAATGTTGTTTTAGCAAATTTTGCCATTGGTTGATTTAAATCGTGAAATGTTGAACATTACCATTAATTTTTAACGCTTATATGTCGTTTTGCATTTTAAGTTCAAGTAAACATTGTTGCTGTGTAACTATTTGAGTAATTGTCGTTAATTTTGATCATCTAATGTAGTTTCTTTGTACAGAATTGAACGCCATTATTGTTTCAAATGTAGCTATGTCGTTTGATTGTCATTGTACCACTGTGTTTAGTTTAAACGTCGCAATTTAACCTAACTAACCTCTTTTGCCTATTATTTTTAACTGTAACCAGTAAACATTTCCATGTTCATTGTTATTATTCACATACTTTTATTACTTTAACAGTTTATTGTTAATTATTTACGTTTTTCATAAGTGTTTGCATGCCTTTTTGTGTTGTTTTAATGGAAAAGGAATCCAGATGATGTAAGCAAGTGCAGTTAAAGATAGGTTCGATTCAGATGTTGCAGCCGTCACCTTAAGCTGTGCCAAGGTAGAAGTAGAAAGGTGAATCACTCGCTACCACATTCAGAGTGCGTTCACCTGTGTTGCTGATTTTTGTTTTCCCCGGTTTAGCCCGAATGTGGTGGGGCATCAATATTTAGCATCTTTTATCTCATTTAATGCAATTGTAGCCCTGATTCACAGGTCGTAAAGAACCTGTCCTATCGCTGAGCGGTCCCAAGTCGAAGTAACCTTTTGTTACCGTCCATCGTAAGGGGGTTGGGGCTACATATCCGGTTCAAGTTCCCGATTGTGTCGTTTTTATGTCGTTAGTCGTTTTTGACGGTAACAACTTCGCGTGTGAATTGATCACATGTTTCTATAAAAACTGACCGCATGTCTGATGACGGGATAATGTTGATAATAAACTTTTGCACTTTTTAAACTTAAAGGCAGTTTATGTTAGTTAGGCCCAGTCTTTTCACCTTTTACTAAAGTGCCCAATAATTACTTGGTAAATAAACTTATTAGGAGGTCTTATTCGACTAATGTCGCGGGCACGTCTTTTCACCGTTAGTTATCTTCCAAATAACTATTTGTCAAATAAAATACAGAGAAATAACTTCTGTTATGTTAGCACCAAAACTCACTAAACTTTGTATGAAACAACTTTTATCACAGTCCATTAGACAGAGTTGACTATTGCACATCTACTATGGGCAAGAGAAGGATGCAATATAGCGCACTACTGTAACTCAAACTCTTAGCAGAAACTATAAAATTGGGTTATGTATGCGCCTACCGCGATAAACTCCAATGCTCGTGCACCAGATGAGATCATAAAACCATAAAATACATTTCTGCATCAGCATCTTTCAGTTCCAATTCAATGTTTGTTGAAGGGCTGTACTGTTGTGTTGTTAGATATTAATTGTGGTATTTAAAAATTGAAAGAATTTAAACAAAAGAAGAAAAAGTTCTGCTCAACCCGTATAAAAATTTCTCATTGTCAAGGTTCTGTTTAAAAATAAATAAAGCAATACAAAGAAGATTAACCACCTACCTAAAGGTCCTTGTTGCAGCTCCCAATGCCAAGAGACAATCCCATCGTCATCTGTAGAAGAAGAAGCATCTAATACAGCCCCTGTGTTTGGCAGTTTCACAGTCTGATTAGCCGGAGTAATAACAATCTGAGGAGGCCGATTTATCCTTGAAGGCGGCAGCACAGTTACGTTTACAAACGTTTCTCCATAGGCATCATCACTGGATACACTAACCTAAAATAATTTTGGTTTTAAAAAACACAACATTCTCAAACAATTTGTTACACGGTAAAACAAGGTTGTAACAAAAATGAACCCACTATGGCAATAAACTATCAGTTATCTCATGACAGAAAGACAGTAAGTAGTCGTGGGTTAACACAGAACGAAATAGGTTTAATTAATTGTTACAAGCAACAACAATAGTATATTACATACCAAAGTGGAAAGTGTTTCATTCCTGTCGGGAGATAAAGTAGTTAACCGAGACGCGTAGCGTCGAGGTGAACTTTATCTCAAAACAGGAATGAAACTTTTCACCGTGGTATGTATACTATTTTATTCGCAACCGCTTTATTCTAAACAATAATTGGAAAAATTATATTATGACACGACAGGTTGTGACGCGCATGAATGGATCAACGAGATTCCCAGTGTCCCTACCTACTCAGAAGTCGGGAATGGATCAACGATATTTCCATTGTCTCTACCTACACAGCGGTCGGGAATGGATTCATTTCCAACCGGCAATAACTTTTCCGACCGGTTGGAAAGTTACAAGTTGGGAATAGTTCATTTTCCAACTTTTTAAAAGTCAGTAATGATCTTATTACATATATGGTTGCGAATAAAAATATTTACGGTATTCTGAGCTCTGATTCTACGGGTAGAATTGGTAAAAATTTACAACTGGCTCTGACTAGCCCGTAAAAAGTTTCAGTTCAAGTTATTTTCCATTCCAAATACCTATTGTTCAATCCTTACAGCTATTGCCGTTCTCCTTTGCCTTATGATCTTTATTTTTTATTTTACTTATATTATTTTTAGCCCTTGCGGTATTGTTCTTATCATATTTTCCATTTTTGTTTAGTTTTTCTCTATTGTGAGAGGACATGACTTATAGGTTATGACAATGGACACAAACATGAACAATTAATATTAGATGTTTAAATAATTCCTTTGAATTTGGTGATTGCTATATGTATCGGGTGTCCAAATTTGAGGTTGGATTATGAATTTCGCGGCATTTGCTTTCTGTCAAACATACAGCGCTAATATTTTATAGTTGTCATTTTGACACATTGCCATTTTAAGTTATTTAAGTTATTAAGCGGTTCACGGTTCAGCAACGCATAGTTATTGTAAAAACCCATTACAGATATGGGGAAAGTTTTGCAGAAACTGCAAGACTTGCGTGACATGCAGTTTCAACAGGACGGTGCCACATGTCACACAGCGCGCGAAACAATAACTTTACTGCAATCAAAGTTCAGAAGTAGACTAATCTCTCGATATGGTGACATCAATTGGCCGTCAAGATCTTGCGAATTGACGCCTTTGGATTTTTTCCTCTGGGGTTATGTGAAAAGCAAAATCTATGCCAATAGTCTATAGACAATTACAGACCTAAAGGCCGAAATTACACGCGTAGTTGGTGAGATAGACCCTCGTTCATGGTTAAATGATGTGGAAGATTTGAAAAAAAGAATGGTTTCATGTCAGACGAACCGAAGAGGGCATTTATCTGATATTATCTTCCATGTTTAATCGTTACGTATTGAGATGAAATGATTGATTGTATTTTTAATAAATTTAAAATTAGGGCAAAATGTAAATCTCTACATACAGTTATTAGGTTTAATAATTTTTACTGTGCTCGAACTTTGCCCGTCAGTAAATTACTAGGCTGGTTAAAATATGAAATGTACTTATTTACTGCACAAAATAAATGGTTACATGTCCCTCTTTATATTTTATTTTACTGTAATTATTTAAAAACGCTAGCTCTCGGTAAAAGACAAGCTCCCTCTCAGGTAAGTTCTGAAGTTAACTGTAATTTAAAATTGATCTGAATTGTACTGTAAACGGCAATTTTAAGCCAGTAGTTCCATGTTCACAAATTGCTGTTAACTCACAAAATGGTCGTCTCGCGCAAACAGCGATCCTTTAAAAGTTCAAATACTCGTGAAAATATGAGAGTTCGCAAGGTAAATATTCAAATTATTCGCACTTGGCGACAAATAACTTTTTGTTTTAGCAGTGACGTATTACGTTACGTAGGACAGACGCCGACTAAATGCAATTGTTTCTGGTCCTTTCCTGTGACAGCACGAACTTCCGCTAAACCACGGATTTTGATGCCGCCTTGCTAATTACTGGAAAACCGATGCAAATGGGGCCTTGGAAATGCGCTGGCCGTCTTCGGGAAGGTTTAATCTTGTATGCAACTCGTTTTCCGGATGCTAACACTGATTTTTAGGCTAATTTAGTACCTTAGAAAATCTGGTCGAACTGCATCGATGCACTCTGGAAATGACGCCGTTTAATTTTCTCAGCTATAACTGCTCCTCCCACTGCCAAATCTGGTGGAGACGTTCTTGCAGACTCGTGGTATGCCCTGGACTGCTAATATCTTGGTTCCGATACTGATTGTGGCCGTAGTCAAAGATGGAAAAATTTTGCTGATCGGCACCGATGTCCTCATTGATCATATTGTCGAATTTGTTAAACTTTCGTTGCGGAACTTGATGAAAATACTCCCACATGTACTCTGACACTTGGGTAATAAAATGGTACACTTTTTGTAACTGGTAAAACACGTTTATTATAAAAATTCTGTATTAAAAGTGGAGCACAAATCTTAACAAACTGCCAAATTACATTTATTCAATTGTTCTCCCCGTTATTAAACAATATCGCATCTAGTTGCTAAGTAATAATATTAACGGAAGTAAGGTTTGATAAACAATGGTACAAAATTGTTAGAAAATTTGATTACTTAATTAATATTTACAAATTCCTTGAATTTTAAAATATTGTCTTTTTCTTATAATTAATGTCTTATAGAGTTACACTCACAAACGTTTTATTATTTTAGTTTTAGCCACTGCTCTGCTTTGTAATTTTAAATGTACTGATTTATTAGAGTTCACCACTTTTCATTTGCTTCCTTCCTGTCCTGTTGCTTGCTTCTCTAATTGCTCTTTGCAACGTCCTGTTATTTGATTCTTGCTTACTTTACCTTTTTAGATTCCTCACAATTTTCACTTTGTTTGGCTTTATTGAAAACTACGCTTTTTTTAACATGTACATAGCAAACCTTTTTGTATCTATTAATTTCTTTCGGTTGGGCTTCACATTATGCACAAACCTATTACTTTTATTTATTTAAAAGTCAATTTTGACCCCTGTGAAAATAAGTTTTGCC
>OW679200.1:101009680-101053489 GCA_940337035.1 Agriotes lineatus | reverse complement strand
CGTCCCGTCCCGTCCAGTCCCGTCTCGTCCCATCCCGTCCCGTCCCGTCTCATCCCTTTCCATCCCATCCCTTCCCTTCTCTTTCCGTCACGTCCTGTTCCGTCCCGCCCCGTTCCGTCTCGTTCCTTCCCGTCTCGTCCCTTCCCTTCCCGTCCAGTCCCGTCCCGTCCAGTCCCGTCCCATCCCGTCCCGTCCCGTCTCCTCCCCTTCCATCCCACCCCTTCTCTTTCCTTCCCGTCTCGCCCCGTCTCGTCTCGTCCGGTTCCGTCCCCTCCAGTCCCGTCCCGTCCCTTTCCCTCCCGTCCAGTCCCGTCCCGTCCCGTCCCGTCCCGTCCCGTCCCGTCCCTGCCCTTATGTCATGTCCACCGTCTTGGACTTAAAAATAAATGCCATTTTCGTAATGAACGTCCGAAAAACCGCAATAATAATAATAATCACTTTATTACCATGTAAAAAAACAAAATTTAAATACAATAATTTAAAAAAAAAACTGGTAATCACAAGGCGAGATTCAGGTGGGTATAGGTAAATATCCTAAACCCTCTGATCTTCCACCTAACCTTGAATTAAAAGAAACACCAAAACATAATCTTTTGCCTAATTCTACTTGACGTAAATACTAAAAGAAACTAAAAATTAATATCCTGTGACGACGCAGTTGAAAATAGTAAAAAAAATGTAATATTTAAAAGAACACTAACTAAACACATTATATATAAGCAACAGTGTCACAATATTTATAATAAAAAAAAAGAAAAGTAAATATATACATATATATATCTACACACATATATTTGCCACTACAAATAATTTTCACACTGTCTCTGAAACAATTCACATCGTAACTTAAGTTTAAATTGCACTGGACTATATATTTTATAGAGTTTTGGTAAGCTATTGTACATATGATATACCTGAAAAGAAAATGATCGCTCGAAACAAGCAGCAGAATGTAGCGGAGGCGAAATTAGGCCTCTAAATCGAGTAGAAAGGTTATGTACATCTGTTCTAAAAGTGATCTTATTATATAAGTATGGTGGTTTTTTATAAAGAATTATTTGATGAAAAAGACACAGACACTGTAATATTCTACGATTTTGCATTGTTAACCATCCAGCATCAGCCAATTTATGTGATATATGATCGTACTTTCTAATGCCATATATAAACCGTAAGCATGCATTTTGAACTTTTTGAATTCGTTGTGCAGTTGCCTTATCTATTGCTGAATGATATACAGCTGTACAATAATTAAATTGAGATAAAACAAATGCTTCACAAATTCTCTTTTTGATTTCGATATTTAAATAGGATCTATGAGGATATAACTTTCTAAGGAATTGATAAGCTTGGCAAATATATCTAGAAATCTGGTCTTTATATCTAAAAGTGTTGTCCAATATTACACCAAGACTTTTGCATTTATCAACAATAGAAATTGGAACATTATTCATAGTGATTTTTATAGTAGCAGCCAAGTCTTTACAAGCATTTTTATTTCCAAAAAGAACAACAGCAGATTTATCAGGATTAATTTTTAGTGAATGCTGAATAGATGTATCGTACACATACTGTAAATCATAATTTATTTCCTCCACTGCTGCATCCAGACGAGATATATGAAAAGAATGGTATAGCTGAGTGTCATCTGCATATATATGTATTTTAGAAAATTTAACACGTTTCATAAAGATTGATGTATATATTGAAAATAACAGTGGACCTAAAATCGATCCCTGTGGCACCCCTTGAGTGATCGGCAGCGGATCGGACACAACATTATCTAATTTAACAATTTGCGTCCGATTACTTAGATAGCTAGTCATTAACGATAGCGCGTTTTTTCCAATACCAATGTAATTCAGGATAGTAAATAAAGTGCCATGGTTAACCGTATCGAATGCTTTACTATAGTCAAGTAAAACTAAGGCTGTAATTTTACCGTGGTCAGAAGCAGCCAGGATATCATCAGTGACATTAAGCAACGCAGTTGTACAACTGTGTCCTGTTCTGAACCCGGATTGTACAACAGGCAGTACATTGTGTTCATTCACATGATCGGTCAGTTGCATGCTCATAACTTTTTCCAGTACCTTGGAGAGTGCTGGAAGCAAGCTTATTGGTCTCAAATCTTTAAGTTCTGATGGATGTTTATTTTTTGGTATCGGTTTGACAACAGCATGCTTCCAACACTGAGGAAAGACTCCCTCCAAAATACAAGAATTGATAATATTTGTAATGTAGGGAATAATGAACGGACAGCAGAGTTTAATCATCTGAATATTGATAAGGTCACTACCTGTGGCAGCAGATTTGATATTTGTTAGAATTTTAAATATAGTTTCATTGTCAACAGTAGAAAAATTAAATTTAAAATTGTCAGAACTATTATTTTTATACATTTCAGATACTGCCAACTGGTTATCATTATTTACTTTAGGAATACCATTAATAAAATAATTGTTAATTTCATTAACATCCGCTATGTGCTCAGGTATTGCGATTACTTTCTGTTTGCCAATGTCCAGAGTACCCAGCTGCTTCCATAGCTGCTTCTTATCGGAACTATTAAAAACAAAATTAAAGTAGGCTTTTTTTTCGTTTTTAATTGTAAGAGTGGTTAAATTACGAAGCGATTTATAATATTCCCAATGGCCTGGGGATTTTGAGTTTCTATATTTAGATTTTGCCTTATCTCTTAAAGAAATCAGAAGTTTTAAATTGTCAGTTATCCATGGCGCAGGAAGTTTGCCAAGTTTACGTGTCTTTAAAGGAGCATGTTTGTCAAACAACCACAGAACATTGGAATTAAAAAAAAACAGCTTTTCATTAATGTCTGATATATGACAAATATTCTGAAATGGAATGGCTTCCAAATCAGTGTTAAACGAAATAAGATCTAATTTATTTAAATTTCGATAGGTGCTTACGACTGGGTCAGGCAGAGGTTGTTGAGAAACAATATTACAGAACACCATGTCGTGATCAGCAAGATGACAATCAACTACACCACAATCCAACACAAACGATATATCAGAAACAATAACCAAGTCTAGAAGTGCAGCAGAAGAAGCAGTTACTCTAGTTGGTTGGCTGATAAGTTGATGTAGATCTAAAGATTCCAACAAGTTTTGCATATATAATGTAGCAGAATCATTAATTTTAAGTAAATCTATATTAAAATCGCCTAGACAAATTATTTTATCAGAATAGGGTAGGCATTTAGAAAATACATCTTCAAATTCAGTTAAGAAATTTAAATAGTCCCTGCGATGTGGGTTATAAAAGCAACCCAAAACAAATGTGTTTTTATGAATGTGCACTTGTATCCATATTTGTTCTATATCAGTGTTATTTATATCTAATACAGAAAATCGAATTGAATTCCGTATGTATATGCCAACACCCCCTGCTCGCCCCACACGATCACTCCTCACAAACGTATATCCATCAATATGTACATACCTACTAGATATATTAGAATTAAGCCAAGTTTCAGATACAGTGAGAATATCAATTTGATTTTGAAGAATAAACAATTTTAAATCGGCAATTTTCGGTAACAGAGATCTTATATTAATATGAGTTATTTTCACATAATTAGAAAGCATTATATTTGAAATAAAAAAAAATGTATGTATAGTTTATATTGTGACAGTTTATGAATTAAAAAACTGATTCAAATGTAAAGTAAGCACAAAAAAAAACAATAAATGATATTAAAGCTACATAAGAATCAAGTTTCAATTGTAAGCGCTGATTATAACTGCATTACTATTTGCTAGGATTTACTCTAAGCAATCTGCGATAAGTAATTTAAAGTAAAATGACAGATTCTATAAAAATAAATTTAAATTTTCGTTTATAATATTATATGCTCTTTGGTAACATATTATACAAGATATGCGCTAGCAAAAGTTTTCAAAGCACTCTTGGCCTGTTTTTTTAGACACCCGTTGTTATTATTACAAAATGCCTTGTACATGTGCATTATCGAAGGTAAACCCAAAATAATAACACTTTAAATAAATGTTCGTGGAGAAGACTATTGGGTTTTTATTGCTTCGTATCAAGGCCCCTCCAGTATTAGGATGATGGGTCACCTTCCTTTTATCAACATACATTTCAAATATTCTTTATGAAAATTGTAAACTACTTGTTTTTCCAACTGAACGGTGTGAACTTGGTCCCTAAGTTCAAAATCGGGACATTTGGCGTCTCGACAGACAGCGGGAACGGAACCACCGGTAAATAGCGGGACGGTCCCGACAGAATCGGGATGGATGGCAACCTTGCTTGTGTATTTACTACAGACAAAAATGATTACATTTTTTCAGTCATGCAGCCATTCAAAATAGTAGCTCGACGCCGGCGCCGTCTTGAATCATGACTGAGTGGCACATCAAAAAGAGTGAAATATTGCTTGGAAAGGATGCATAAATTTAAGTAAATGGAGTATAATCCTAGAATTTTAGAAAATTGTCACAAGTCTATCTACAAACACAAAATGGCACCAGTAGTACGTTTGATTGTTTTGGATATGTATGCCATTAAAACTATCTACTCCACGAGATCTTTCAAATGACGTAGCATTAAAATTTTTTAGATGGCGCTGAGTAACGCCCAAAAGTAAATGGCATTAGGAGATGATTTTTTTTTCTTCACATTATGAGGGCCACATTAAAATTGATATGAATAACAACAACTAGTAGATCGCGAATCTCAAATATTCTATTCTCTACATTAATATGTTTTAACTTAGGTACAGCTTATAACAAACAGATGAGTCAAAAAATTCAGAAAGAACTTGAGAGCATTTTTGTAATAAAATCTGTGTATAACAACAACAAAAAGTTTGACTGCTTTAAATATCAATTTGGCTCAAAAAGACTTTTGTCGCAGATATATACAAAGAATTTGAACGTGAAATAGTATATTACATACCGAGGTGGAAAGTATTTCATTCCTGTCGAGAGATTAAGTAGTTAACCGATACGCGTAGCGTCGAAGTCAACTTTATCTCGAGATAGAAATAAAACTTTTCACCTTGGTATGTATACTATTTTATTCGCAACCACTTTATTCTAAACAATAATTGGAAAAATTCTTATATTATGATACGACAGGTTGTGACGCGCATGAATGGATGAACGAGATTTCCAGTGTCCCTACCTACACAGCGGTCGGGAATGGATTCATTTCCAACCGCTGCGACGGCAATCACTTTTCTGACCGGTTGGAAAGTTACAAGTTGGGAATAGCTCATTTTCCAACTTTTTAAAAGTCAGTAATCTTATTACATATATGGTTGCGAATAAAAGTTGTTTTGACCACCTAAAAGGGACCCTACTAAAGTCACACAAGAAAATATCGTTACAGTTTTGAAAAGTGAAAATGGCAAGAAACGGTAAAAAATATTAATTTCATACATAAGCGACTTTGGTGTATTTTTCAACTGATTGGAAGCTTGTAAACAGTAGAAGGAAATTTTATAATAAATAATGGCAATTTCTTTGAATCGATACTATCAAATCATAAGAAGGAATGAAGATTTTACACTTTGGAAATCTACGAGCTGTAGATGCCAAATTGCACGTTGAAGACGAATTGCTACATATCAACCTGAATCGTAAATCAAACACCAACATGTATCTACATGTTTACAATAATAAAATGATATATTTACTTACACATCAGTTTTACAACTACATTATGAAATCCTGCGTTCTTCGATGTTGTTACTGTCAGGCAAAGATATTACTTTGGAAAGGCCACCGGTACAGCTAGTAAGTACATATTTAAAACATTGTTGAAAACATCTATATTCTGTGTTTTGGATTTTTAATAATATTAGTTTCACAATTTTAAATTTCTGGGCGTTTCACATGTGTTTAATAGTATATTACATACCGAGGTGAAACTTTTCACCGTGGTATGTATACTATTTTATTCGCAACCACTTTATTCTAAACAATAATTGGAAAAATTATTATATTATGATACGACAGGTTGTGACGCGCATGAGTGGATCAACGAGATTCCCAGTGTCCCTACCTACTCAGCGGTCAGTAATGGATCGCGCATGAATGGATCAACGAGATTTCCATTGTCCCTACCTACACAGCGGTCGGGAATGGATTTATTTCCAACCGGCAATCACTTTTCCGACCGATTGGAAAGTTACAAGTTGGTAATAGCTCATTTTCCAACTTTTTAAAAGTCAGTAATGATCTTATTACATATATGGTTGCAAATAAACAATATTGTCCACTATAGTTGGAAATTGAGGTTAGACATTCGACATTAACATAAATGATCTGTTATAGATATTAACGATACAAGTTTGACTATGAGTATCTTAACAAAACTAGTTTAATTCATATAACGAGGCGGTGAGCCGAGTTCTGCGGCAATCAAACGAGTTTGGTTAACTGCCATAAGCAAACATGTGTTGTTCCATATTTTATCTTTATCAATAAATTCTGGTTCAATGTATTCTTTGGTTTGTAAAAAAGAGTGCGGTAATATATTACCCCACTAAGAACGGTATTATCATCTATAACCACACTGAGTGCGGTTATACCCATTACCACACTGAGTGCGGTAATGAAATCCTTAACGATACTCAAATTAATTTGTTAAATAGTCTATAACGACACCGATAAAGAGAAACGATTTTTACATTGTATTATAAAAGGTGATTATTGTCAAGGCTGGGCAGTATTTGAAATACAATCGTATTTTATAATTTGTACAAGACCGAAATGTATCTTCCAGTTTATGTTTCAAATACACTGGTGGAAAAAAGTAAGGGATACCACAAAAATTGTGTGTCTAAAATAAATTTGTACAGTAACCTAGGAAATATCGTGCTTCTTTCAATATGTATACCTAGTTGGCATAACACTTTGAACTTATAATCAGGTCCTATTAGAATTTGTTGAACAATCACTTATAGCTACAAGCTTTTTTTATATCCCTAATCCTTTTCCACCGTTTAGATTCTGAATAATATTTTATGCACCATAAAATACATAAAATATATTTTCTAATTATAATAAGTGAATTTAATTATGCATGCACATGTGAGAAGTGTTGCCTACGTATATATTGCACTGGCTACACGTTGCTGTGCCTTTAATATGTGCTGAACCTTCACGTATTGATATTGATTAGGTTTTTTAATTACAAATTGCCCTATTATGTATTTTAATGTCAATAATTACTATTATCAATAGCTCATGAAAAACTCAACAGGGGAGGATTCTTTTATCTAGTTACTTGCTTTCTGAAAGATTGATTATCTAATATTTTAAATATCACATGCATAAGTCAATCTTATGTCAACCAAATGTCAAAAAACAGATTTGAAATTCAAATGACAAACACCAGACTACCTACCTATTACACCAATATTAGAAAACACACTAAGTAATTCTTCAATAACTAATTCACTTTTATAGTTTTTTATTTTCCTTCTCTAGTAATTACCTTTCAATTGATCTCCACAACGTCCAGAATACAAACCAACCCGCTCTTCTCTGCCTACTCATATAAGCTCCTCTCTGCCTACTGCTCCAAACTTTGACGCACCTTTCAGCAATGAAAGGTCCCTCCTATATACAAGACGTCTCCAACTGTCCCAAATCAGTAACTCTAACCTTCCCACACAATGTAGCCAACCAACCAAATCTGCAGATGCTGACTTCCTTTACTGCTCCTTTACTGCTGCGCCAAACCTCCTTCACCGCCGTTACCAAACTTCCTGGAACGTGCCCTCTTAACTGATGGTGCCCCTCTGGAACTCCGCCTTATTACTGAACAGCCCGATGCAATCCAATTCAATTAATGTCTGACGTTAAATGTATTTTTCCAATAAACTTGACTTCATATTCTTCTCCAGTTATTCGCTTTTTATAGATTAATTCTGCTTGCTTATTTTAAACCACATACTTGTAACTATCCTTAGTTTTAGATTATTCTTCCTACTTCCACTGCTTTCATTGCCCCATCCAATGATATGTTGAACAATGTTGTCGATAGGGCATCTCCCTTCCTTACTCCTGTTTCGATTTTTATGTCTTTAGACTGGCCTTCGTTTGTGGTTACTCTTCCTGTCGCATTTTCCATGGTCATGTTTGCTAAACGTATTAACTTCAATGGTACCCTCATGCTTTCCATATCTTTTGTAAACATATATTTATCTATACTATCAAACGCCCTTCTGAAATCTACGAACAATATGTGCAAGTCCGTGTTACACTCATAACATTTTACTATAGTTTGTAACATTCTGTAAGCCGCGTCGATAGTTGACCTTGCTTTTCTGAAATCTTGTTGGTATTCACCCAGGTTTTCTTCTGTATGTGTGGTGAGTCTTTCTCTAATGAGTAATGACAGTAGTCTGTAGCAAAGAGCATATAATGAGAAGAGACGCAGCGATATAGGTTTCAACGTATATAGGTTGTTAAATGTGTTGCATACCCACGTTTCAGGAATTTATTTACAGAAAGCAAACGTCCTTTGGGCAAAGAGCATTCTTTCCTTTTGGGTTTTTCTACCTGAAACAAACTGGTCACTCCAGTGCGATGTTGCCACATAGTTGCCGCGTTCTAAGAAGGGTAGCACGATACACCTAAACACGGTACGTCAGCTAATTCGCCCTAAAACCGACTTGCCATTGCCATTGCAATACGTACGAACGTAACAACGTGTCTCTATTATTCGTTTTTGACATGTACAATTCTTAATGAAATTATTGTTAATCTCCACAATGTAGTGGCAATTGCAATTCATATGAACCCCAGTAATAGAAAATTATTATCGGAGTTTGGAATTGGCTACGAAAGAACTTGTTTTTTTTTCGACATCCAAGTGATAATTCTTTAAATATTTATGTGTTTGCAGATGCAACGCATCTCATAAAACTTGGTCGCAACCATATTTTAGATTCGAGATTAATTGTTGATAATTTAATAATTAATAAGTGTTATATGCTCTTTGTCTGTAGTCTATTTACTTGTTACAAGATCAAATAATCACCTTGTACATTTTGTCATTCAAAAAAGTTCGTGGTTTGTACTTGTATAAATATACAATGTGAACAGATACACAAGGGTAGATAAATAATATTAGCACATGTTTTGCTGAAAAGTACAAATATTTATATTTATATCATTTTATGAGATGTTAGTAGAAAATATATAACTAAAAATGCCATGAGCACTTAAAAAATCCAATTGCATCTACAACGAGAATACAGTTCATATTTCTATTCTAAACCCAAATAATAATAATTAGCCTTCTATGTGATCAAGTACATAATACCAAACTAAAATCAAAGAGCATATAATTAGGTTTAAACATTCAAAATGCATTCCTGGAGTTTCCAGGGAGTTTCTTAAATGTTGTGACATTTCACACTTAATTTTAGGATTCCTAATTTTTTGGCAATATTGTACTTAATCTTAGATTCTTAAAGTTCATATTTTAGATTTTTCTCAAAATTATAAGCAGTCATTCAATGCGTTCGTAGTTGTACTAACTATACTTCAATTTTCAGCAATTAAGTAAAGCAGGTTTTTAGGTTTTTATTTTGAAAATTACTTCAAGAAAAGTCTTGACAGTAGAAATTTCATTTTAAGTGAGGATCATGAATCACTAACTTACTATACTTGGCGCACCGAACAAATAGAGTGAAGCAGGCAACCCAAATGACATATTACAAAGCTTGCTAGATTACTATTACTATTAAGGATCAGAGATGGCGGTTGTTATAGTTAGAACTAATTTGAAGTGTCAAGTGTCATTAAATAATTTTTTTAGGTTATGATGCAAATATAAATTTCGACCAACTTAAAAAGCAAGCTTGACATTTGTGCACTTGTAATTGAAAATATTTAGGCCTGTGGTCTGGCTTTTTCTAAATCTCATTATTGGCTGCGGCGCGGCGTCGTTAGAATTACGAGACTGCAAGACGAGTCATTTTATCTGACAGTTTGTCGAGCCAGTTTACCGATTGGAAATCAAATTTGAGATCAACAATGCAACTTTAATCTGGAGAGAATCAAAACCCGTAGTGTATTTTGATATGAAAATTTAACGAATACGTAATTGCAATGTTGGCATGGCGGCAAAAGGTTTTATCCAATTTAAAAGTTAAAGCAAACTTTATCCGCTGTCAAAGTGACAAAAATATAGCGGTTTATGGGATCAGGCCAATAATAAACAGCTTAACCGACACGCTAATGATTCCAATTTGGATACTTTCTAATTAAAATCAATATTTAATATAAGGGAGAGTCTTATTTCCCTTTCACTAATATAGTACTGGAATTAAAGCTACAAATAATAAACCAAGGCAAGCCTGGACATTGAAATTGTAATTTAGCTGTCGTGGAAAGGCGTGCAAGCCGTTTGTCTAGCAATTTCCCGAGAAAAACCAGGAGAAGGCCCTCAAGAGGTCTGTGCTTTCCTCCCAACTGCTTTATTGAAAATTAGATTGACAGCAGCGACTAACCGAGGACGGGATCGGTTACTGCCAGCACTTACAGCAAACCGCAACCGCTTTGATATGGCTACACGTCTTCCTTCACACCTCTTTGCACCTTTATTAGATTTGCAAATGGAGTCATGTGACTTCGCTTTACTGCACTTGTGAAATCGCATTCTTGCACCATTCCTGTGAACCTAGATGCAGAACGGTGCAACTATGCACCCTGCAAGGCACATTGATTAGATCTTTTCAAGATATTCCCTTATCTGAAATATCTACTAATTTACTGCAGGTTCACGATGACATGGCATAATACGTATTTATTACTACTAGCACAGGTACGAATCTCCAGCATGTACGTCATCATCATCAGTCATTAATTAGTAACGTAACGTTATAGCGTGTATGCATTCGGTTGATTCTGATTTATGACTTTGCAAAATATAAAATCTGTACCTGTATTGGCGTTATTGGAAAGTTCCGAAACTAACGCATCCGGCGATGGGTATAATTTTAAATTTCACGATTTTTTTTAACTGTCAAACATAAATCTGTGATTTCTCACAGCTGGCAAGTAAAAATAAATAGTGAAAATTTACTAGAAATATGGCGAACCACCCGCGGAAACGTGTTATTTCGCAAAACAGACGTCAATATTATTGCCCACTTATATCATGCGATTTGACACCTCTTAACTTTTTCCTTTGGGGCTACGCGAAGGACAAAGTCTACGCCAATAATCCATAAATAAACAATTCAAACCCTCCGCTGTTCACGGAATAGAACTGCAACTATGTGAAAAGGTGATGCAGAACTTCCTCAAAAGGATTGCCATTTGTCACAGAAACTGAAACGGTCATTTAACAAATATATTCCATATTTAATTGTAGGGTTTGTATTCTTATAAATTGAAAATGACACATCTTAATGGAACACTCTATATTTAGATGTTCACGGCGCAGTTATCCAAGTTGTTTATGGATGTCTGGCATTGATGGATGCAGTGAAAACTGTTTCTTTTACTAAGCATTGTCAAGTTTTTCTTATTTTCAATTGATGATTCAATATATCTTTTTGTCGCAGTTATGGATTTTTAGTCATTGTAGCTCTTTACATTTGTTGTATCCACTACAACTAAGAGAGAGACCAAAATCATTTTTGATAGTTTCCGAAAAAAAATATTTATTTTATTTTTGCGTAATTCAGAAATGAACGATTATGTTTGATAATGGATAGACTATGAATGATATAAATATCAAGAGAATCCATGTTTTTCCAATCACCATACGTTACTATTTCTATTCTCACCACTAAAGGCGTTTTTTTTTCAAAATTCTAATAAGAGTCGGTATTAGTTTCTAGGATATACCTAATGCCAGACGCAATGACTTACCTTTATCATTAAGCAATCCTCCTCTTTCTTTTCTTTCAGAAATGAACGAAGTTCTTCTTTAGTTAAAATTTATAAACAACATACACTGAGGACTCACAATTAATGTCGACTTCACCATTGCATAATGAGCTTAGAGTTTATGCATTTAGAAATACGGTTTCTGAGAACTACTTCACATTTCTTCATCTACGATGTTCATTGTCCCATTGGTTAGTTTACTCACGGAGATTCTTAAATTTCTATTGAAATAAACTTGCATGATCTTGTGATTTTTTCACACTGGTTTAGGAAATATTTTAATATTCACTACCAAGATAAACATCACCAAACGCAAAATATACGCGTAGTTATAAATATCAGCGTTACATCAACGTAAACTTTGAATTAGTAGTATTATACTTGGCGCAGCGAACAAATAGAGTGGCTTATGCAACCCAAATAACATATTTCAAAGCTGACTGGATCAGTATTTGATTAATAATTACTAAAGAATCAGAGATGGCGGTTCTCATAATTAGACTTCATTTCTTCTGACATTAAATAATTTTTTGAGGTTATGACACAAATAGAAACTTAAAAAGCATGACATTTGTGCACTTGTAATATGTAGACAATAATGCGATTTAACAAGCTCCAGGCCACATGCCTACATATTACACGTGCACAAATGTTATGCTTTTTAAATTGGTCGAAGTTTCTATTTGCATCATAACCTCAAACAATTATTTAATGTCAGATGAAATAAAGTCTAATTATGAGAACCGCCATCTCTGATTCTTTAGTAATTCTTATTCAAATACTGAGCCAGTCAGCTTTGAAATATGTTATTTGGGTTGCATAAGTCACTCTATTTGTTCGCTGCGCCAAGTATAGTGCCAAGTTGATCGGTTACAGATTTTTTTCTCCATGTCTGTACGTACTGAAATGCACTTTCCTCGTTTAAGTTCTATGCGAACTATTCCTATATAGAAACTGTAGTCATACCATTCTTCCATGACATTGATCAACTCATGCCTTTCTTCAGAAAGAAATTGATGATCGATAAACCGCATAGAAGGAATATTTCAAATTCAGCATCCTCAGTTGATTTCATGGTTAAATTATTCATATGAAACGACGTGTTGCTATTGTAGCGGGCATAAACTGCCATGTCCAGCGGCAATAAATAACCCCCGCGAAACGGGCTAAAGCATGAAGCACATAAATCCTGTATGAGTAACTTCCGATGAAGACAAAACTAGCAGGAGGTGCAAATAGACATAGAGGGCAAGTTATTGAAGCTCTGAAAACGGAATGTGAAAAGGGTTGCGAGTCATTGACAAGCTCTGAAGATGCAGTGTCAGGACGCGCGGCAATTAATGCAAGCACTAGAAATTAAAACGCCTTGTAGAACTGCAGGGACGTCGAACGCGCTCTGCAGGGAATCCAGCCAGATGGACTATTACTTAAAGAAGCACGAGGCCGTAAAACCCTCGAATACATAATGACTCTCCATTGGTACAACCAGAAAAATTAAGCTATTTCTAAGCATCCGGGTAGACGAGTCGGGGGGCCATAAATTCCTTCGCTGACGCAAAACTCTTGGCTATACAATTGTCGCATATGTAAAAAGTAATTAATTATATTAAATTTTTGTTGATATCCACAACATAAGTATTTATTGTTCCTATTTACGTGTACAAATAACTAAACCTTCATGCAGAAACGCATCACGTGGAGAGTTTTATTTTCATCGTTCTTTTAATTAATAATATTGCCAGTGACAGTCTTTTGCTATGCTTTAAATATTTCCAAATAAAACTCCATCTGCTTTGAATTTAGAATACTAGATTGCCTGATTTTCAAACTTTGTTTCTGTGATTCTAAATCCAAGACACCAGGCACGTTTCATCCATCATTACAAAGGAACAGACATTTCTCAAAATTGCGTCGAAGTAATTCCAAATTTGTGTCTGACTATAACACTCGCAAACGAATTTCATCGGAAATCACCATGGTTGCTACGCATCGTTAATATTCCATCTTCTTAATATAGGGTGTTTGGTTTCCATTACGCAAATACCTTTTGCCTTTAGAATTTGCATCAAATTTAGTGTAAAATCGTTATCGAAGAAGAGTATATAATGTATACACCAAAAGTAATGCTTTTATATTTGTACAAGTGTTAGAAGTAATGCTTGTTTTACGGTTGTGTAAGTTCAGTAATGAGTTGGGTTGGAATACATTGTCAGCAAATATTTTTTTTAGTATTGTGATAGTTTTGAATTCGTCTTTGGCAGTGGACAATCGTGAAATTGCACCATCACTTTCTGTACTTGTATAATATTTGTACGTTGTACTTCTTTTCCAAGCAGGTATATTATAATGGAATCATCAACACGATGTCGTTTGATAGCTAACATTTTATCATCACTTGTATTCCACTCCCTTCACCCAATCTCTTCATCACTACCAAATCAACTTCTATAGATCTGGGAATGTCTATTTTGGTTATCAATGCTTCCTCATCTGTGAGAGATATAGAGGTAAAATTATGACATCTACTCCACCTGTAACATCAATTTCAATAGTATCTGCCCTATCCTAAAGACCTCTAAGTAATTTTCAACGATACAACTGAAAACTGTCACGCAAAGAAAATCCCAATCCATTTCTGTAAGGTTTCTTATAGCGCATTATCCTATTGTACTCGTATGAGTACATCAAAGTTTTGCATTACCCGGAAATCGTGTCTATATGGGTTGGAAATTTAGTTACTAGAACAAACAGGTGTTACCTTTATGTACAATAATTATGTGGTGAAAAATATAGAAATAGAAGATGTGTAGGGGAGATCGGAGTAAGATGACAATAGTAAGGAAAACTGAAATATTTGAGTACACGGAAATTTATTTAGAACATAATATTACATATATAAATAGAATACTATATTAGCTTTTAAATAATATATATTTTAATATGAAAAAGAAAAACGTCTTGTGACAAAAAATTAAAAAAAATCTTTTGCAATTTCGTCATCTTACCCCAACCCGTAGGTAAGATGACTAGTAACAGAAATCGCATACAAACTGACTACATTCTCCATAACGGTTACAGTTTTCATGCCATCATGTTGAACAAGCTGAACATTGAATCCAGTCTTCAGTAGGAGGTTCTTGATAAGTTTCGTGACATCCTGGACAACTGTGAATTGTTTGATTAGTTGCACGTGTCTGAACTGTTTGGTTCGTCATTTTACCCCCGTCAACTTGCCCAAACCTTCAAAAAATGCTTTGTTGAGGTTAGGTATCAACACGAGCAGCAATAAATTAAAATCACAGGACGAGTAATCGTCATTACTACGAAATTCATGCAGTTTAATAAACATATTAATTTACCTGATAATAATCCAGGAAACACTAAAAACGATCACTACAAAATTATACCGCGATATTGAAAAGGAAACTTTATCGTTATGTGACTTAGCTGCGCCTTAAAATATTACTTTACCTACACATTTTAGCACTACATACAATTCACTAGATGCCGCTAGTATTCAGTTTTGTCTACAGTGCCTTTATATAGACAGTGGCGACAATACAACTAAGCCACACCCCCGCCGCCATATTTAGGCATTTCTAACGGGTGTTTATTTAAATCCGTGATCAGAGTCGACTGTGATACGTGTTTTACGTTTGGCAGTACTGAAAACATTCGAGATTTGCAGGTTAAGATTTGAGTCAGTTTATGTCAAAACTGACGCAAAACCGAACCTACTAACCTCACATTTGACATAGACTGACAATACACTTCAGTACTGCCAAAAGTATAACACGAATCACAGGCGATTTAGCATAAACATGGCGGCTAAAACCACGTGATCTAGGCAGCCAATCAAAAATAGGACACCCCATTGTCGCCACTGTGTATATAAAGGCACTGTAGTTTTGTCCACTTCTTTTGGTATTTCAATAAAACCCCTTCGCCACCTTACCCGTTCGTCATCTTACCCCGATCTCCCCTACTCGAGCGAGTACGACAAACGTTAATAAGTTAAAAACTACATTTGTTTCGTTCTAGTGTCACTATAATCTAAAATGTTATTATTACATTTTTTCATTTTTATTACTTTTCACAATATGTAACCGAAAGAACAACTAGTAATACAAATGTCTATAAAAATAGAGAAAGGCTATAAAATTAGCACAGTGCTATACAAAACTGTTCATCAAAAACGAAGTCAAAAAACATGAATATGTACCTATTTAAATATTGAGGCTTAAAAAAAGTATTTTTTCACGTCTGGGAGCAAAACACGGTTTCTACGATACCAAAATCGTGAGTGAAATAATGAATTACCTACTAGAGGGGAGAAATGTCCCTAGGGAGTTTTCAATATGACTGAACAACAAGAGCTCACAATTATGTCAAATTCGAGGTTTTCAGGTTTTCAGGTTTTGTGTCAGTTTTGACATAAACTGACACAAAACCTAACCTGCTAACCTCGAATTTGACATAAGCTGCGTTCGGAAAGGTACCTCTGACAGCTCTGTTTTGGTCATAAGTATTTGCTTTTATACAGTTTTAATCTAGCTTAAAAACTAAGGATAGGTACTATAAAACTATTAATTTAAAAATGCTATTTGTAACAAACTACAATATAGAAATGCAATATACAGAGAGCCCATTTTATCATCGCCTCCACCTCTTCTGGAAGGCTTGCAAATAGACAACACATCTTACAATCCACAAGCTGCATTTCTGATATGATTCGTTTTAGGTTTTGCAATAAGTCGTTTCTGGATTGTAAGGTGTGTTGCCTAACTGCACACTTTACGAAGGGAATGATAAATTGAGACTATATTTCTAACTTTCGATTTCATTAGTTCATTTAAATTCTCCTAGCCAGATTGATTAATCGAGTTCGATTTTGATGCCGGAACAAATCAAATTAAATAAAATGCGATCATAAAAATGTTTCGGCAAAAGCGCTGCGGCTGTTTGCTTAACAGCCACCATACAAAACGGTATAATTTGCTGCTGCCTTAATAATCTTGTGTTGTGACAAAACTATTTTGATAACCACCTTGATGTGACAGGTGTCAAATTAACAGATAAATTAACTACTTATAGTTATTTGAACTAAACTAAAACACTTGGTTTTCCCATAGCCACCCTTGTCTAAAATTCTTTACGATCGCACCGTAGTTCAAATAATTGCAAAGCTCTTTTATGGACCATAGAACATAGTTATTTTCGTTGTGTTTTATGTGGCATTTTCTAAAACGCACTGCAAAGGCAGCGTCGTGATGGAGTGCGCAATTTAAAGCGGCATTTTCCTGGAGAAACGGCCATCACATCGCCCTCAAATTTATCGACATGGCAGTGTGCCGCTCCCGCGGCAGGCAACCCGCAGTACAGCACATTTTCTTCGGATGGCGCTCTCGACACACCTTTAGCTATTATGAGCTATTAGTGCTTCATCCCTAATTAATTTAGCTGTCAATTTAAATTTTACTTTATGCGCGCCCCAGGCGGCGCTGAGCTGTTGCTTTCGCATTAAATTCGATATTACTATTAGCGCGTCGTTTGTGAATTCGATCCTCTTCACGTTTATGATTTTACCTTGATTTAATTAGCGAGTTGCAAATTACAGATAGGCAAGCAAAATGTGAGATGTAAAATATGTTAGGTTGCGCCCAGCGTGTATTGTATCTGCCCGGGTAGCTCAGTCGGTAGAGCATTGGACTTTTAATCCAAGGGTCCAGGGTTCAAGTCCCTGCTCGGGCGAACTTTTTTTATTATTATTTAATTATCTATTTGCATTATTTTTATTAAGCATCCGAGTTACTATGTTTAAAAGTAGACCGATATGTATTTAAAAGCTAAATTTATAGCTTAAGTCATTGCGTTCTGCAATTCATGTAGTGAGATAATAATTTAAAAATAACGCCTGAAACTTTTTGTCGGTCTAGTGATCTAGTCTCTAGTAAATAGACCACTTGGTAAATAACTGGAGCAGCGCTTCGATCCTAATCAATTACTTCGGTTTTAATGCAATTGAAACTAAGTGCTTTTAAATTCAATATGGATCATCCATATCTTCTAATACATTTTAATTAAAATTGTACGTCCAGGACAATGGGGGTGCATAAATCTCATTATAGCAATTTTGAAATGCTTGAACGGAATGGACATTCTTGCACTGTCATCGTGTCGTCATAACTCACAATAAGTTAACGCAATTGAAAGTTAGAAATTTAATTTCACTTGTAAAACTAAATATATTCAAGCAGTACATGACAATAAATGGAAAGTATTACCGAATTACATTCAAAATATATTTTAAATTTCACCATTTTTATGAATCAACGTACGCAGCGAGCGACCAGGGCTTTTTTCAGAACATAATGATACAGAAGTTTCATTTTCGACATAATAATGAACAAAAATATGAAGGGGCTGTTGTTAATATCATGCACTGCTTCTGTCATATCGAATAGGTGATATTTTCTCTAATTACAGCCACCAAATATTTTAATTAAAATGTTTAATTTGACTAACGAACTCCACACACATACACTTACTGAATATACAGCGTGATCCAGAAAAAAGGTTATAAATGAGAAACATTCTTAATTATCCATGTTTAGAACATTTTGTTCGTGATAAAAGTTTCTCCATCGTCTAGAACTCAAAATACACATGCCAGACTTTAAAATATCTCTTTATATATACAGGGGAGGTTCGAAAATATGAAAATGCGTCACGAATAAACTACCTTTATTTTTAAAAATACACAATAATGTTTTTTAGAAAGGTTGCCTAAAATTGAAATAAAGTGTCGAAAACGACGTTACAGCCACCTACTCCGAGAAACAATTTTCTTTCTGTGTTTCTTTAGTGTTAAAGTACAAGTATCTTCAAAAAATATTATAACAAACCCTCCAAAAATCAACAACAATTCAAATATTATTATAATTTTTAATTGGAATGGTATAACAAATAAATTGGGGGGGGGGGGGGGGTAAGTAGAAAATGAAGTTTTCCTCTGTATTATTATTTGTACTGCGATGGACACAAGTTTTCCAACGCTAATTTCCATTAACTTAATTTTCTGGTTGTTAGGTGAGCCAATACTTAAGCTCCAACCTTATCGCATCCGATAATAAGTTAGCTTTGAAGTATCTTATTTTTTGTAATACACAGGATAGTGCGAAAATAGAAAAAGCCTGAGAAAATTGTTTTCTAGAGTAGTTGGCTGTAACTTCGTATTTGACACCCTTCTTTCAATTATAAACAACATTTATGAAATAACATTTTTGTGCATTTTGAAAAATAAGGACACTTTATTCTTGAGCCATTCTTATATTTTCTAACCTCCCCCATATGCGCATGTTGAATTTTAGAAGATGCAATCAATGGACAATTACAAATGTTTCCCATTTGTCACCTTTTTCCTGGACCCGCTGTATATTTTCTTTAACATTAAAACTATTATCATTTATTTTATATTTTGCATTTTTCAAAGAGACATTTTAATTATTTGTATATTTTTTTAACTAGTGATATCATCTCCAGATTGGTGTACGAGGAGTATTCGAAAAGTTCGCCCGCCTGACATAGATGAGGTGCTATAATCATTGTCTGCTTTTTCGGTGTTGATGTTTAGTCCTCTAGATAACATAATCTAAAATTTCAGTGCAATCTGTGAAATCGTTTACGAGTTACAGCTGGTCAAAGTGAGTAATTTCCATAAACTGGCAAACATTGAACACCAAGGTGTTGTAAAAGAGGTACCTGCTGTTAAAAGAAGATTTAAAGCCTAAAACAATCTATGAAGACACGATTAGCACTTCGAATGAATCTGCTGCACCTTCATATACAGTAGATTATCAAGTGAAGGTGGTTGAGATAGCTGACACAATAGCCATCTGAGCTAAACGGGTACAGCACATGTTAACTGAGGAATTAGAAATCCTCAAATTCTACGCAAAACGGATGGCGCATTTGTTCACAAAAACAATTTTGACACCAAATTTTCCAAGATTGTTTGGAAATGCCACTGCGTCAGTTTGTCGGTCATGATTGACTACCTTCCAAAGGGCAAGACTATAACTGGGCATACTACCAGCGTACATACATCAAACAAGTAGAGACACTCATGCCAAATGTTCAAACCTGTCTAGAGTGCCTGGGACAGTCACTCGGGGGGTATTTCTAAGCTTGACTATCAGATGGCAGCACAAAGTTCTACCAATCAGAGCCAGTTACTGGCTCTGCTACCAATCATATGTGATAAAATAGTGGCGCCATCTGTTACTACTATCGGAAAGTACCCCCCTCCCCCCCAGGAGCCGTTCAAGGTCATTCAAATCGATATTTTGACATCAACGGAACCGACAGTGAGTGTCTCTACTTGTTTGATTTACGTACGCTGGTACTACGTTAACTTTGGGCACTAATTGAAACAAACAAGACCGGGTTTAAAGAAGAAAAAGGTGCTGTTCCATCATGATAATGCTCCGCTTTACATGTTTCGAATTGAAGAACAAGGTTTCGAATTAATTTAGTATGTATCCGTTGGCGTAACATAATCAAGTCGGAATATAGCTGAAATAAATGTGTGCTCTGAAGAAACTGTATATTTGAATCCATTAAACAATTGTTTCTATTCCAGATCATAAAGTTTTCACGCCCCTCATGCGTGGTTACACAAATATTTACTCTTTCTGAAAAGAGTCCTTTTTAATCATTATATATTAAATCAGTTCTGATACGATAAACATGTCATCAATAAAGTCGAAGACAGCCAAACTAAAATAGTATATTACGCAACAAGTTTAGAAAAGTGATGTTTTACTAAACATGTATGGCTGGTTTGAGTACGAGCGTTAGCGAGTACTTAAACGGCCATATGAGTTCAATAATACCACTTTTCTAACGCGTTGTGTATATATATGCTATAAAATAGCATTTCATAAGAAATGTGAAATATTAAATTTTAATATAAGCGACACTAAATGTCAAAACATAATCAAACCGCGTAGAACAAGTTTCTATGTACCTACTGAAGCAAAATACGCAACTCCAGTTGATGTTGGCCATATGAGTTCAATAATATCACTTTTCTAACGCGTTCTGTATACTGTCTTATCGCATTTCATAAGAAATGTGAAATATTACATTTTAATATAAGCGTCACTAAATGTCAAAACATAATCAAACCGTGTAGAACTAGTTTGTATGTACCTACTGAAGCACAATTCGCAACTCCAGTTGATGTTGGCCATATGTGTTCAATAATATCACTTTTCTAACGCGTTCTGTATACTATTTTATCGCATTTCATAAGAAATGTGAAATATTAAATTGTAATGTAAGCGACGCTAAATGCCAAAACATAATCAAACCGCGTAGAACTAGTTTCAGTGTACCTACTGAAGCACAATACGCAACTCCAGTTGATGTTGGTCATATGAGTTCATTAATACCACTTTTCTAACGCGCTCTGTATACTATTTTATCGCGTTTCATAAGAAATGTGAAATATTACATTTTAATATAAGCGACACTAAATGCCAAAACATAATCAAACCGCGTAGAACTAGTTTCAGTGTACCTACTGAAGCACAATACGCAACTCCAGTTGATGTTGGTCATATGAGTTCATTAATACCACTTTTCTAACGCGCTCTGTGTACTATTTTATCGCGTTTCATAAGAAATGTGAAATATTACATTTTAATATAAGCGACACTAAATGTCAAAACATAATAAAACCGCGTAGAACTAGTTTCTATGTACCTACTGAAGCACAATACGCAACTCCAGTTGATGTTGGTCATATGAGTTCATTAATACCACTTTTCTAACGCGTTCTGTATACTATTTTATCGCATTTCATAAGAAATGTGAAATATTACATTTTAATATACGCGAAACTAAATGTCAAAACATAATCAAACCGCGTAGAACTAGTTTCTATGTACCTACTGAAGCACAATACGCAACTAACGGGTTCTGCATCCTGTTTTATCGCATTTCATAAGAAATGTGAAATATTACATTTTAATATACGCGAAACTAAATGTCAAAACATAATTAAACCGCGTGGAACTAGTTTCTATGTACCTAATGAAGCACAATACGCAACTCCAGTTGATGTTGGTCATATGAGTTCAATAATATCACTTTTCTAACGCGTTCTGTATACTATTTTATCGCATTTCATAAGAAATGTGAAATATTACATTTTAATATAAGCGAAACTAAATGTCAAAACATAATCGAACCGCGTAGAACTAGTTTCTGTGTTCCTACTGAAGCACAAAACGCAATTCCAGTTGATGATGGCCATATGAGTTCAATAATGTCACTTTTCTAACGCGATCTGTATACTATTTTATCGCATTTCATAAGAAATGTGCAACATTAAATTTTAATATAAGCGACACTAAATGTCAAAACATAATCAAACCGCGTAGAAGTAGTTTCTATGTTCCTACTGAAGCACAATACGCAATTCCAGTTGATGTTGGTCATATGAGTTCATTAATACCACTTTACTAACGCGCTCTGTATACTATTTTATCGCGTTTCATAAGAAATGTGAAATATTAAATTTTAATATAAGCGACACTAAATGTCAAAACATAATAAAACCGCGTAGAACTAGTTTCTATGTACCTACTGAAGCACAATACGCAACTCCAGTTGATGTTGGTCATATGAGTTCATTAATACCACTTTTCTAACGCGTTCTGTATACTATTTTATCGCATTTCATACGAAATGTGAAATATTACATTTTAATATAAGTGAAACTAAATGTCAAAACATAATCAAACCGCGTATAACTAGTTTCTATGTACCTACTGAAGCACAATTCGCAACTCCAGTTGATGTTGGCCATATGAGTTCAATAATATCACTTTTCTAACGCGTTCTGTATACTATTTTATCGCATTTCATAAGAAATGTGAAATATTAAATTTTAATATAAGCGACACTAAATGTCAAAACATAATAAAACCGCGTAGAACTAGTTTCTATGTACCTACTGAAGCACAATACGCAACTCCAGTTGATGTTGGTCATATGAGTTCATTAATACCACTTTTCTAACGCGTTCTGTATACTATTTTATCGCATTTCATAAGAAATGTGAAATATTACATTTTAATATACGCGAAACTAAATGTCAAAACATAATCAAACCGCGTAGAACTGGTTTCTATGTACCTACTGAAGCACAATTCGCAACTCCAGTTGATGTTGGCCATATGAGTTCAATAATATCACTTTTCTAACGCGTTTTGTATACTATTTTATCGCATTTCATAAGAAATGTGAAATATTAAATTTTACTATAAGCGACACTAAATGTCAAAACATAATAAAACCGCGTAGAACTAGTTTCTATGTACCTACTGAAGCACAATACGCAACTCCAGTTATGTTGGCCATATGATTTCAATAATATCACTTTTCTAACGCGTTCTGTATACTGTCTTATCGCATTTCATAAGAAATGTGAAATATTACATTTTAATATAAGCGACACTAAATGTCAAAACATAATCAAACCGCGTAGAACTAGTTTGTATGTACCTACTGAAGCACAATTCGCAACTCCAGTTGATGTTGGCCATATGAGTTCAATAATATCACTTTTCTAACGTGTTCTGTATACTATTTTATCGCATTTCATAAGAAATGTGAAATATTAAATTTTAATATAAGCGACGCTAAATGTCAAAACATAATCAAACCGCGTAGAACTATTTTCAATGTACCTACTGAAGCACAATACGCAACTCCAGTTGATGTTGGTCATATGACTTCATTAATACCACTTTTCTAACGCGTTCTGTATACTATTTTATCGCATTTCATAAGAAATATGAAATATTACATTTTAATATAAGCGAAACTAAATGTCAAAACATAATCAAACCGCGTAGAACTAGTTTCTATGTACCTACTGAAGCACAATACGTAACTCCAGTTGATATTGGCCATATGAGTTCAATAATATCACTTTTCTAACGCGTTGTGTATACTATTTTATCGCATTTCATAAGAACTAAATGTCAAAACGTAATCAAACCGCGTAGAACTAGTTTCTATGTACCTACTGAAGCACAATACGCAACTAACGGGTTCTGCATCCTGTTTTATCGCATTTCATAAGAAATGTGAAATATTACATTTTAATATACGCGAAACTAAATGTCAAAACATAATTAAACCGCGTGGAACTAGTTTCTATGTACCTAATGAAGCACAATACGCAACTCCAGTTGATGTTGGTCATATGAGTTCAATAATATCACTTTTCTAACGCGTTCTGTATACTATTTTATCGCATTTCATAAGAAATGTGAAATATTACATTTTAATATAAGCGAAACTAAATGTCAAAACATAATCGAACCGCGTAGAACTAGTTTCTGTGTTCCTACTGAAGCACAAAACGCAATTCCAGTTGATGATGGCCATATGAGTTCAATAATGTCACTTTTCTAACGCGATCTGTATACTATTTTATCGCATTTCATAAGAAATGTGCAACATTAAATTTTAATATAAGCGACACTAAATGTCAAAACATAATCAAACCGCGTAGAAGTAGTTTCTATGTTCCTACTGAAGCACAATACGCAATTCCAGTTGATGTTGGTCATATGAGTTCATTAATACCACTTTACTAACGCGCTCTGTATACTATTTTATCGCGTTTCATAAGAAATGTGAAATATTAAATTTTAATATAAGCGACACTAAATGTCAAAACATAATAAAACCGCGTAGAACTAGTTTCTATGTACCTACTGAAGCACAATACGCAACTCCAGTTGATGTTGGTCATATGAGTTCATTAATACCACTTTTCTAACGCGTTCTGTATACTATTTTATCGCATTTCATACGAAATGTGAAATATTACATTTTAATATAAGTGAAACTAAATGTCAAAACATAATCAAACCGCGTATAACTAGTTTCTATGTACCTACTGAAGCACAATTCGCAACTCCAGTTGATGTTGGCCATATGAGTTCAATAATATCACTTTTCTAACGCGTTCTGTATACTATTTTATCGCATTTCATAAGAAATGTGAAATATTAAATTTTAATATAAGCGACACTAAATGTCAAAACATAATAAAACCGCGTAGAACTAGTTTCTATGTACCTACTGAAGCACAATACGCAACTCCAGTTGATGTTGGTCATATGAGTTCATTAATACCACTTTTCTAACGCGTTCTGTATACTATTTTATCGCATTTCATAAGAAATGTGAAATATTACATTTTAATATACGCGAAACTAAATGTCAAAACATAATCAAACCGCGTAGAACTAGTTTCTATGTACCTACTGAAGCACAATTCGCAACTCCAGTTGATGTTGGCCATATGAGTTCAATAATATCACTTTTCTAACGCGTTTTGTATACTATTTTATCGCATTTCATAAGAAATGTGAAATATTAAATTTTACTATAAGCGACACTAAATGTCAAAACATAATAAAACCGCGTAGAACTAGTTTCTATGTACCTACTGAAGCACAATACGCAACTCCAGTTATGTTGGCCATATGATTTCAATAATATCACTTTTCTAACGCGTTCTGTATACTATTTTAACACATTTCATAAGAAATGTGAAATATTACATTTTAATATAAGCGACACTAAATGTCAAAACATAATCAAACCGCGTAGAACTAGTTTGTATGTACCTACTGAAGCACAATTCGCAACTCCAGTTGATGTTGGCCATATGAGTTCAATAATATCACTTTTCTAACGCGTTCTGTATACTATTTTATCGCATTTCATAAGAAATGTGAAATATTAAATTTTAATATAAGCGACGCTAAATGTCAAAACATAATCAAACCGCGTAGAACTAGTTTCAATGTACCTACTGAAGCACAATACGCAACTCCAGTTGATGTTGGTCATATGAGTTCATTAATACCACTTTTCTAACGCGTTCTGTATACTATTTTATCGCATTTCATAAGAAATGTGAAATATTACATTTTAATATAAGCGAAACTAAATGTCAAAACATAATCAAACCGCGTAGAACTAGTTTCTATGTACCTACTGAAGCACAATACGTAACTCCAGTTGATATTGGCCATATGAGTTCAATAATATCACTTTTCTAACGCGTTGTGTATACTATTTTATCGCATTTCATAAGAAATGTGAAATATTAAATTTTAATGTAGGCGACACTAAATGTCAAAACGTAATCAAACCGCGTAGAACTAGTTTCTATGTACCTACTGAAGCACAATACGCAACTAACGGGTTCTGCATCCTGTTTTATCGCATTTCATAAGAAATGTGAAATATTACATTTTAATATGAGCGACACTAAATGTCAAAACATAATTAAACCGCGTGGAACTAGTTTCTATGTACCTAATGAAGCACAATACGCAACTCCAGTTGATGTTGGTCATATGAGTTCAATAATATCACTTTTCTAACGCGTTCTGTATACTATTTTATCGCATTTCATAAGAAATGTGAAATATTACATTTTAATATAAGCGAAACTAAATGTCAAAACATAATCGAACCGCGTAGAACTAGTTTCTGTGTTCCTACTGAAGCACAAAACGCAATTCCAGTTGATGATGGCCATATGAGTTCAATAATGTCACTTTTCTAACGCGATCTGTATACTATTTTATCGCATTTCATAAGAAATGTGCAATATTAAATTTTAATATAAGCGACACTAAATGTCAAAACATAATCAAACCGCGTAGAAGTAGTTTCTATGTTCCTACTGAAGCACAATACGCAATTCCAGTTGATGTTGGTCATATGAGTTCATTAATACCACTTTTCTAACGCGCTCTGTATACTATTTTATCGCGTTTCATAAGAAATGTGAAATATTACATTTTAATATAAGCGACACTAAATGTCAAAACATAATCAAACCACGTAGAACTAGTTTCTATGTACCTACTGAAGCACAATACGCAATTCCAGTTGATGTTGGCCATGTGAGTTCAATAATATCACTTTTCTAACGCGTTCTGTATACTATTTTATCGCATTTCATAAGAAATGTCAAATATTACATTTTAATATAAGCGACACTAAATTTCAAAACATAATCAAACCACGTAGAACTAGTTTCTATGTACCTACTGAAGCACAATACGCAATTCCAGTTGATGTTGGCCATGTGAGTTCAATAATATCACTTTTCTAACGCGTTCTGTATACTATTTTATCGCATTTCATAAGAAATGTCAAATATTACATTTTAATATAAGCGACACTAAATGTCAAAACATAATCAAACCGCGTAGAACTAGTTTCTATGTACTGAAGCACAATACGCAACTCCAGTGGATGTTACGCGTTTGGCAGTGCAAAAGTGTATTGTTGGCGGCACTGTAAGCATATGTAGACGAACGCAAAACCTAACCTGCTAACTTCGAAGATGAATCGAAAACTCATCGCCGTTGCTATGCTGTAATGGTTGCTATGGTGCAAAATACCACTTCACTGAACGAGTTTGAATGTGGAAATGTAGTACATTAACATATGAATGCGATGAAACAAGTACAAGGCCTATCTTAGCGTACGCCGGTGAAGTGTGGACATTGAAAAATACAGACCAACTACTATTAGCAGCCTAGGCAAGGAAGATGTTTGGATGAAGAATCATAGCGGTCAGATGAGGGAGAAGAACAAAGAAGGGTTCTTTTAAAAATTATGTTCGTTCGATGTTTGGTGAAATTGGTGTAAGAACGCCCAAAAGTTGAACAACAGAGAAATGTAATTTGATTTATTGGAGCAACACCAACGTTAACCTTGCGAGTATGTTTTTTTTCGTTAAGAGATTTTTCATGTTACTTAGTGTAACTTGGAAGTGAGCTAAACGACCTAAGTGACAAATTCAAATTCAAACTCTTGAAATTTAATCGATTAATGCTCAACTTATTGATGTACAAAAAGTCAGTGCACTCATTAAATTTATTAACTTCGATGTTTTAAAGATATCAACCAACATCCTAGACAAGCTTTAAGTAAATGACCGTAGTTTTGACATCTAGTACACACCGTTGGCTATCTTCAGTATTTCTAGTTTATAATCAAGCCTTGCGGGGGCTGCAGCCTGCGTAAAATTCATTCCCTAACTTTATATACCTTTACTTTAATATTCGGCGTCCAAGTTCTGACGAACGGAACTTTGCTACGTGACGTCGGAAGCGCCATGAATACTGAACATGATTTCTCATAAATGTGAGAGGATCTATTTTCAAAACTACCGGCAGTTTTAGAATGCCAGATGATAATTTGTTTTATTACCGGTGCAATTTACTGGAGCTTCACAAAACCTTTTCAATTTATTTTTTAGAACACGTATTTGTTTTTAATAGGAATCAACTGATGAAATGTTCGGTAAGTCAAATAACCCGTTTAAAGTGCTAGAATTTAATGTTTACAAAAATTAGGACAGATGTGATGTGAAGGATGACTCGTTGCTTGCAGTTCAGTTCGCTCACATTTTAGTATGATGCGAATCTTACACTGTTTGAATATTTTAATTTTATTGGAACGCTACTTTCTGGCTCATAAATATTTATAGTAGAAATATAATTAAAGTGTCTTCTAAGCTTGAAACTGGTAGGCTACTACTATTCGGGGATGCATAAACAAGAATTCGCATTTAATACAGTTATTTACACAAAGGTATTTTAAAAATCAAAAATATCTACAGGGACCGGCAGAGACAAAGACTCGTCGTAATTTTACAAAATAATTTTATTTAAATTAATTACAAAATAATTCTTTGCGAGTGTTCGTCTTGCTGAAACCAATCTTTTAAACTTCAAGACAATTTAATTAAAATTCGTTATATTTTATCATCTGTTTTTAAACTGTTTACGTCTGCAATTACTTTACTTTGTGTATACTGCCATTTGACAAGTGGTAGCAACAGTATGTTGACCAACTGATCTTCTGGAGTTTACAATTTAGCTATTTACGACATTACGCCGGTAATTAAGCATTTATGGCCGAGCTAGTACATCACGGTCGAGCCCGTCAGGGCGAGACATGTGAACTATTAAGGTCATAGACGCGAATACCGGCCGTGCATATATTTTTTTGTAAACTGAACAAGAAGAAACTTGCAAAGTACTTTGATTCGTACTATACGCGTGGCAGTACTGAAGTGTATTTTTGGTGGTACTGTCAGTCTATATCAAATTCAAGATTAGGTTTTACGTCATTCTATGTTAGACTAACGGAGAAACCTAACCTGTTAATCTCAAATTTGACATAGACTGGCAATGCAACAATAAACTTCAGTAGTACCAAGCGTACGACACGAATCACAGGCTACCGACCTAGGCCATAAAAACGTACCTACCGAACTCGTTGCTAAGCTGATAGATAGTTCCTACTAGACCAATATACCAAAAAATACGTTTTTTCCGCTTTTCGCGTTTTCTGCAATACAACCTGATGGTTGTATTCTTCGTGATTTGCTATTGAGAATCGATTTTCCATTTTTCAGTTTTTTAATTGACAAACATTTCTGCAAAAGGACTATTTTTAACATTAAATTGCCGTCTACATACCTTCACCAATTCTTCAATAAAGAACACTAACTACACTATTATTTACTATGTTATGTTTGCAACTGTCAAAGAGATAAACAAATATCCAAAATCGTCTTCTTTAAGTTCTATATTAAATGGTCTTTTTAATTTGAAATTTTAAGTGGACCCTGATTTTAATTAACGAACACCAAAAACGTAAACCAAAAGCGCATATTAGTTAGTTTTTGCGCATTTATGTAGTTTTTTCATTATGAGTAAAAATATTGTAGCAGTGTATGAAGATACTAGTGAATCACCCGAGCTACCCCTCGCTTCGCTAATTTAAGAGAAATTCATTAATATAAATTTAAAAAAAGGATACATCGGCCGGGAATCGAACCCGGGCCGCCTGTGTGGTAGGCGTGCATTCTACCACTGGACCAACATGAATAAGGCGCTGCTATAATGGTATATGATCATAGTGAATCACTCGAACTAACAGCCCACGGCCACAACAGACGCTTCGCTCCGCTACTTAGACGATTTAATTAAATTAAAACTTTTTCGTACTTTTTTTGAAAATAAAAAACGGCCTACGATCTAAGTCTAAAAATTATCAAAATTGTAAGCCATCATACAATTTAATCGGTCCAGTATCTTCGGAGGAGATAGCGAACAAACATACAAAGAAAGAAAGAGAGCAACGATTTTATGTTATAGGATAACGGGCCATAAACATCATCCTCTTGTACAGGTCCATTTTTTTATGTATTGAAGCTGGCAGTGCTGCAATATCTAGAAACTTTAACTGCTAACCACAACAAACCTTCATCGCATTCTGCGAGCTCCTCTGGCATTTGTTAAGAACCAACACGCATTAATCCTGATATGAAAAATTAATGATTAGACCCAACGCCTTACTGCTCGCAAACAAAGCGTCCCGGCGCAGCCCGATCCCGCTCGTTACAATGGGGGAACCAGACTAGATGATTAATTTCAAGATCTCATTAAGTCGGTTCGATTACTCTGCTCGCATCATTTACACCTAGCTAAATATACTCCCCGAGCAATCGTCAATTTGCCTAAGCATTTTTCTCCTTCGCCTTTTAATTTCCACCGGCATTAATAACTGGATCGGAAATCTCCATACGTGCAAATCTGGGAAATTCTCCAATTGCGGAGTTAATTTGAATGCGACTAGCACTACAATGTCGTAGGAGTTGCTGCTCGGAATTAACTATTACAAAATAACAGTGTGTCTGATTGCATAATCACGTGATGCTTTTCTTGTTCATTAAAACTTGAATGAAAATGTGTGATAAGATTGGACGGTGACGGTATCTGAATTGCTTTTATTAAAACTATCGTGTATTTTAAAAAAAACTCATTAGCAGCATGCCATGATCAAATTGAAGTTTGCCATAACTCGATAGATACTCATTGAAGCAAATAAACTACTGTAAGTCAGAAAGAACTAAATTGCATCTTGACCTTGAACTATTTTCCTAAAAATATACAACAACACTAAATACAAACAATTTTAATTGACTGTTATGATGAACACTCGTTGTTGTGTAAATGCCATCTTATTTTCCTTTTTGCTTGATACAAATAAACAGATGTTTTCATAAACAAAATGCAATCTGACATTCACTTACAGGCTTAAGTTAAGACATGACTAGATCTTCTATCTTTCTTTCCAAGGCCTACCCTAAATTAGTTTTTTTTAACACACGATATATTAACAGTTCAGATGTGGTAGCGAACCCTAAATACATTTAAACATTATTTATCAAATGGAATATTATTGAATAATCAAAAATAAGATAGCACTCTAATAGAAGGATATAATATGGTTACGTTTTTAACGTTCGGGCTATTTAAAATTATACGACAAACATGGGTTCAAACATTTATTTACAACAATGAATTATTACGATTATTGTTTACAAGCACATGCGAGAATTATCAAGCAGATTACAAATTAATACAGGCACTAACGAACTATCGGTACATTTATTTCTTATTACATACGGATTAACACATTTATTTATATCGCTCTTAAACACTAACGATTATATATTTATTTATTTCTATTAGTTATATGTACACACGGGCTTTTATTTATGTGGGAGCTCTACATGGCTCTTACGCGTTTGGCTGCCGAATTCGAACTGCCCGCTATTCATGCGGGCGTGTATTTATATTTCAGGTAATTCCTTTCTAGACTAATCGGGAGGACGCTCGACCTTTCTAGGAACCGCGTGACGCATCCGCGTTTGTTGCCCTCGAGCGCGTCCCTGAAAGCGTGAGTGTCCGTTGCACCTGGCTGTAAGGGCGCTTCCCGAGCATTCGACCGCTGTGACTCATATTTCTGCAGCTGCTTCGAGAAGTTTTGGAACGCTCGCGTATTAATCGCCAAGGCTGCCGACTCATCCATCCCTCGGCCCTCAGGATCGTAACAATATCTTAAATGTGCAACACCAAGCAAGAAGCTTGTTGTTATACAGCGATAGTTATTTTAACTTGTTCAGTAATTACGCTGAGCATTAATACGATCTTTATTTGTTTTACTTATTTTTACTTACCTAATTCTACTATTGCCATCTTCTTCTCCTTGTATATCAATTTACTAGTTGCACATTGCTAATTTCTTCTGCCAATACTGCGATGGTTCTGTGTTTCGGCATCTATATGTGATGTATTCACCACACATAACCAAATATAGCCTCACTTTTTATAATTGTTAGTTCAAAAGTTACTACGTTATGTTATTTGTTTAATAATTAATACATAAGCTAACACTGGGAACCTTAATCTAGAACGGGATTAGATTTATATAGAATTTCAATTAATTTCATCAGAAAGTGGCAATTTGCTTACGTTATTTTCTGTTCGTTCTCGTAATAATTTAAAGTTTTTCTAAATGTGAATTTAATGTAGGAATGTCAATTTTAGTACAGCAATGCGTATTGCTAGGTTAGTCGCCTTCAAAATTTATTTGAAGGGGATGTCCGCGTCTTGTAAAGCTCCCAAAATTTATTTTATCAAATTATAATTTGATACTATAAACGGCAGTAAATAAAAAAAACTAAAGTGGTACTACACTATTCTGGTTTTTTACCATTACCTGGTTGCGAGAGAGACAGCATCGGCGAGTCTTCTAGGGATAGTTAAAGGACTGCAGTAGCTCCTGTTGTAGGTGCCATAGTTGTTTCGTAGCCCTAGCAATTGACAAGCTGAGCGTCATAAAATGTCAGGACATTAAATAAGTAGGAAAACCAGATACAAGTGTGTCTAGAAAGCAACATTTATAAATAACGAGAAATATTTACCTAAGAAGGTGAGAAATTTTATTAACAAAGTACTGTTTATTTTGTGGTTAATAAGTGAGGTTAACTTCACTATCAGATTCGCAACGTTCACTCACGAAATCTACCTCAGGGGAAAAAGACAGAACATTCATTAATCTAATTAAAAATTAAGTCTTTAAGCCATATTTAAATGCACGATGTTACATGGAAAAGAGTTTTATGTTCTAATTTCATAATTGAGCTAGCATACATGAAAAGGGTTAAGTGAATTCGACGTTTAACAATATTTAGGCTATAGATTTTGATATGAGGGGTCATTCTTACACATACAAATATTATAATTAAAATTCAAATTACTCCATATCATTACAATACTTGGAAAACGTTTCTTTAACAACAAGGAAAAAGATATTGAATGCAATTTAATACCAAAATTATAAAATGTTTGACGTTTGATGTATGTAATACATTTTACCAATATGATTGCTATAGGTTGGATTTTACAAATACGTCCGATTAAAAATTTTCTTTGGCTAAATATTTGAAAAATGAAAGGCTAAATTTAACAAATTCGTTTTCCTGTTCCATTAATGTTTGTTTTGATTTTTTTATATTGTTTCTTCGAGCTCTAATTATTTTCAATGTATTCTACTCCAATTCATATCTGCATCAGCTATCCTTCTCGATGTACTCAGCAATATTTTTTGACCATAGACTTTATACACTCGTTAAGTCTTTCTCGATTTTACACTTATTTCTTCTATATAACACTACTGATGAGTATGACGTTATATAATTGGACATACCAGTATTTTATCATGTAAAATTGACTATTTAATTCAGTTTAAAATTGAACTTGTGTCAATCGAATTAATAAATTGTACACCCCATTTGCTCTAGTTATTTTTAAAATACCCCCCAAAAGCCTTGGTTATACCAATCGATAATACAGATTTCTATTTTTAATCTTTATGACTTTTGTATTTGCCATTAATCATACTTTTTAGGTTAACAGTTCTCAATTGTATCTGTCTCCAATTATATGATATTAACTCTTTTATACACCAAATATGTAAGAATTAAACTTTTCTTTTATCTTTATCTTTATCATAATAACCTTCAATGAATTTGAATTACAATTGCAACCACGAATGGACTAAATATTAATGAAATGTTAATACCATTGTAGGAAATAGAAATTCTAATTATAAAACGAAGTTATTCAAATCAATATCCTTTTATGAACATTATTATTAACCTGCTTTATTATTATTTTTATTTTAAACTTCTTTGTCATTTTAAGACCATATCAATATATATCTTTATTTTTCAGGCAGATAAACCGCAGGCTTACAATAATACCTTATCTTTCTTATACCTCTTAATATAGGCTGAACTTATATTACTAAACCAGAAAATGAGTGGTTTATATAAGCTATCTTCAAACGAGCAGGTGGTTAGCCTAACTCGTTGATTTTTTTTAAAGTATGGTGGCCTGAAAGCGTAAGATGAGATCATGTCCGGACGTACGTTTCGAACGCACTACCTGTCCATTGTAAGCTCAAACGCTTTACTTCTCACAATAATGTGTTATTTCAATTAGGATAAATACGATTTTTATTTAATTTTTTTAGTATAAATTTATAGTTTTATTAAATTAAGAAGTCGTATATTCTTTGGTTTTTGTTTTATTTCTATTACCTACGTCTTTTTTTTCTACCACTTTTGTATTAATCTGCATAGCGCTATAGTACACCAAAGTTATGTTATGTAACATAAATCACTATTCAGTAAAAGACGACTAACGCAACTTTCTTATATTAATAAAGAAAGGAAAGCAACATTCTCAAATTTAACAAAAATAATGAAATTTTGAGCCCTTGTTAGAAGGAAATTCTTAAATGTTTCTTTCCATACCTTCTCTCACTATTACAAAATTATGTGAGCTGTTCTACCCAAGCTAGCTGTGGGTTAGAAGATTTTTTTACCGATACTTACAAAACTTGCTCCTAAGGGGAAAAAGGTTAAGGGCAAGGGTAAGGAAAAAGATACAGATTTTGGTATGTACCTATGTATTACCATTAACCTCTTTTTAGCTAACGGTCTAGAGGCTGATGCTTTGTGCGCTTAAACATCTGGTGGTGCAGTGCTCAACTTGTGCTATGTTCCGAGTTACAAAGTTGGAGCGAGCCAGATTTTGGTATCTGAACTTTTAATAACTTTTTTGCAATGAGTGGAAGCTGTTCTATAGATTTGTATTGCCAATTTAAGTGTGAAGTACAAAATTCAATTTTTTCGACTATGTTTGTTGACATTTTTCAAGTCAAAAGTGGGACATATTTCTGAATTCCGTATGGATTCAATATTAATATGAAATCATAGCGCTCTTGTCTTATACATTTGAAGTTATGTGTAGCTCCATATAGTTATACATTTGAAGTTATGTATAGCTCCACATAGTTACTTCCAGGGCGATTTGATGATAATATTTTCGCATTGCCACCCCAAAACGAACAGGAAATGAAAATCCGCAAATCTGTACTTCAAACTCTTTTTTAAACTGAAGAGTAGCGCAGATAAGGCACGGAAATTCTCCAATGGTCACTCGGTGCACACAGCTTTGCAAGGCATTTTCCTCCATCAGTAAAGATAAACGAGTGTAATGCTATTTCTCACGGTGCTTATTTCCGCGAATTCTGCTCACACTTACTTTTATTAACCGCCAAGGCGTGATGGTTTACAGTGGGCGAAAAGCGCAATCAATAGCAGCTTTAATAAGACATAATAACCTTCAGCTCAGTAATTGACATTTGTAAATATCACCCTCCCATAATTTTTTACCGCGTGAGCTAAAGGGCAAAAGGGTCCCCAGAGATCCAACACAAACACGGAAGACGTTGTCGCAGCAGGATTTTATTTTTATGTCCCGAAGTTTTGATTGTGGTCGTTGAGGAACAGCGTCCCTGTTTTGACTTCTGCGCTTCCTGAAAAAGTAAATGTAATGTGTCCGCTGCAAAAAGAGCGCTGTCGGCGCTGAAATGCTGGGACGAATTCAGATAGAACAAGTTTTAAATGCTTTAGGATATTTTCAAACCATAATTGTAAAATATTTTATATGAGTCATTAAAAAAGTACCCGACATTGACAAAATTAATGTAAGAACTAATTGCAAAAGAATAGCTAACGCTTTTGAAAATACAATTTATATGTATAGAAGTATTGTCATTCCGCGCCAAACATTCTGAGTGTCCTGAAACAATGCTAAATACAAAGAATGTTGAAATACAGGTTTAATCTGGACCTTTTGCATATATTTAACCATAAAATACGCAAATTATATATACAACCTACACAACCAATTTTGTCTAGAGGGGCAATATGGCATAGAAAGTATTTCCGTGCAACAATAAAATGGTATTAATTTGAATTATAGAGGTATAATATTAAAAATGTCATTTATTGAGGTTTGTTAAAACATAACTTTGTTAAAATTATACAACAGAAATTTTCTTGATGTTTATCTAACTAATTTACGAATACAACTATTTTAACTAGCACTTTTAATTTTGTTCAAACACGACTATGCATTTTGTAACAGTACGTTTACTTAGCCCTATGCTTTGCTTATTAATTTATATTGCCCCGGGTTTGCTAGCTTAAACAGTCGTAGAGACATAAAACTCTATTAAACTCGTCAGTGTGGCTAAGGGCAAGCCAATATCGCCTTGAGTTTGCTCGTTGTCTCCTTGCATTCTGAAATTATGCATGCAAACACTACCAGCAATAAAAACACAACAGTTTACATGAAAAGAAATATAATCTGTAAAAGAAACACAAATACAGGAAAATACATTTGCAGAAAACACCAATAATAAACGGTGCCAAAACATACAGTGAAGCTGTCAACAATACAAACTCATTTTAATTATATACGGGCAAAATCTGTTTCCACTCGCGTTATTGTAACATACATAAAAATACATATAAGAATCCTCCATTTCTTAAGAATAATATCAATTATTAAAAAGTTAAACATAGAGACATCTTTTGGTTCCATCAAGTTGGCATCTTCCTATCCCTACATCACCTATCATTTCTACCGATCATATTTTCACTTTTGTACCAAAAATTCGTACACGTCGATAATTTGTAGTATGACTGTAGCTATAGGTTTTATGAAGTTGAGCTGCCTAACTTGTATTTTTCTCAAAAAATATAATCAGAACAATAATAAGTTTGTAAGCAAATTTTTTGTTTTTCATCGAACGTCACTATGTGGAATTTTTATTTTGGAAAGTTGATCATACATGATCATCTCTCAAAGAGAAATAAATTTAATCTGAAATTATTACTCATATCGTATTTATTGTTTAAAATACAATAAATATTTACATCACTTATCAAGCTTGGTAGCCTAAAATTATTTTCAACTATACAAAGTGTCGAATTTTTTGTGCTCAACACACAAGTTATTTTTTTTTTAATAAAAAAACCTAACCAACAAATATATTTTCTTCGATAGCTAACTTTGTGCGTTAATGTTTTTCATGTGGAGCGTGGTGCCCTCTTGTTTCAAATATTTCTCCGAGTCTTTCAAAAGTGACTCTTGCTGGATGACTCCGTTCAGGATACTACTGAGCATAAACTCTTGCTGCCAGTAAAGAGTTTTTTTTTCAGATTCTTCAACGATATATGGCATATGAGTTTCTTTTGTTTGAATAATTTTTTATTTCTAATGATCTGTTCTTAAATTGGTTGATTTTCAATGTAATGCTAAATATTTGTGAGAAAGACAAAATTGTCCTGAATAGACACTTGAGGAATACAAAATCTCAAAATATACAGGGTGTTCCATCAAAGAGAAATCGAATTAAAGCCATTTAAAAAATGCTCAAGGGTGATTCCCTCTAAATAAACATGCTGTATGATTCAGCAAAATTGTTCTACTATGACAAGGGTGCAAAGATTTAAATTGACTTGATTTAAATCAAAATTTAAATCGTGATTTAACTCATCCAATTTTTTAGTTCAATCGTGACTTAAATAAAAAATTTCAGCTTGTTTAAATATTTTTTCTTAACGGAAAATAACTAATTATCTCTACTTGGATAATTGTTTTTATCATCACTGTCAATAGTGTCAGTGCCATTGTCGGTGTGGTATAAAGCCAAGGTACTACTACCAAGGTCTATGACATCGTTATGCTTTCCCGGTGATTTTTTTAAATTTGCTACTAACCCTTGTAATTCAGGTTTATACACTTTTCAAATTGCTCTGCTTCCTGTTTTTCCCAGGGCATTTTTCTTTAGGAAGTACCGCCAAATTTCGTCGCCTTTTGGCCCAGACATTTCGATTTGCAGTAGTTTGCTATACATCTTGAACCATTCAATAGAAATGAGCAAATAGAAAATCTCGAATGCCACTGTCGACGAGTCATTGTCAACGGCGCCTATTCTTATGACGAAAACTGAAAATTGGTGCATATGTTACAGGCAACTTATCTAATTCAGGCATTTTATATAATGGCTAGGCATTATAATTATATAATCCCTAATGATCTGTAGACATTTTATTAAGTGTATGTTTTAAAGCAAAGTTAGCACCCATTTCCCAAATTAGCCAATGGATTTAATGCAAATTCTGTAGGTATTTATGGCAGCGAACTCAATCAGGCAACGACCGGTGAACATCACCGGAGGCAGGCCAACTTACCTAAGGATGCATATGACACACACAATCAAAGGCTGCAACTAACCTAAACAAACTAGAATGACACACATCCTAGAAATGTGAATCAGCGGTGCCGGTTTATGTAACATAACATCCAATTATACATATTGCCTGCAACCGTGCAGTTATATACAATGACTAGGCATTTTATATAATGCCTAGGGGATTTAAACTATGCATGCCTACATAGCCTACTGTAGAAGCATCTGGCAATTAAGAAGTGTTAAACTTAAACATAACAAACAAAAGATGGAATTGTGGACGTCGAACTTGTGTATCTGTATTATAGGGTTATTTAACGCAGATTTTTAAATCAGCAAAAAATCTGATTTAAATAAAGAATCGATATTTTTTATATAAATTATGATATTTTTGCACTCTAACTATAACATGATTGCTTACTATGACCACTTGAACACTTAATTTCATTCTTTAATTAATACAAATAATGTGACAAATAGCATGAGAATCTAGAAAAATAAATATTATTGGAAAGACAAATAATAATAATGCCTTATTTGCACAAAAAATCCGAATTCAATATTTATAGAAATGAAAGAACTTGTATGGTGGCTTGGTGGCCAGCAGAAACTGAACACTCCGTAGAGTTGAAAATAAATTTAGCTTATGAGATTTGACGTTTTTATTAAAATCCTATGTCGTTACTGGGAAAAACTAGAAAAATTAAAATCACAACCGTGTTCTTTCCATCAAAACTTCGTTGCTGGTTGATTCATTTTCTTATGAATGAAATGAAATACTTCTAATGTAGAAACTAAACTTAAAGAAATAAGCGTTCACTTCAAACACGATTTGCTCTACACCAGCATGATACTGCTGCAATATAAAATAATGGTGACACACTGTAGTGCTGTAAATTAATTTAAATAACTATCGCCAAACATTTACATTGAAATGTCAAATATTAAATTGTGAAGGGGCGACGATGCCAACTATGCGATCTATAAATCCCGATATTGGAAAAGCCAGGGTTTAGGCTACGAAATGCCGAACTTTGGTGACAATGCGTTCGCAGACGCGTGCAAAATTTCTGAGCAACTGAAGTGAAAAATGAGATCAATTATCGAGATTCAAAATACCTTCATTTAATCTTACTTTCCGCTTTATCGCGCCCCGCAAACGTTGGCAGTCGCTACTTGCATAAAAGCCCTGCAAAACGCCATTGTTTGCCGGATTCTTAATTAGACGGTTCCGTATCCTAATCAGAATGAGCAGTTTATATTTTGAGGAAGAAGCCGAAAACTTGGAGAGGGAGTTGTATTTCGGCCAGCTAATAAGCGTTTTATAGCAGCCTCCTTATAGCTTAGAGGAAGTTTTGTTTCACAGGTGTGCAAAAGTTTTCTTTCTCGTTTTTTTCTCTCTCCGACCTCTTCCAATTGATCGTGACATCAAGTGTACATGAAATTGTGTCGCCACCAATCTCTTTTCTTTATTTTAGCGCCTATTTTAAATTTAGATCCAGTTTTACTGTTCAATAATATCTGATATTAGTAAATGAACACGTTCCCTAGATTGCTAGATATGATACAGCAAATTGCATAGAAAAATAACTACTGACTGTTACATCTATGGTTGCTTTTGGACAAATTATACATTATATAGCCCTAAAGCTATTTATATACACTAATAACACACATTATTCCACTATATACAGATACAATATCTTATTTAATTGTAAAGAACTTCTTAGCAAGTACTATTGTTTTAGTCAGGGTAGGCAAAAAGATTTTTTTAACATGTTTTATTTGTTTAAAACATGTTTTTTGGTCAAACAAAAACACATTTTTTTGTTTAAAGCGTTGATTTTAATTCTGGTAATTGTGGTAATCTACTTGTATTTAGTAGGTAGCTCATGTAATCAGGAAAATTCCTTGTGAAGCTGAATCACTATTACGAATAAATGCAGTAAACATATTAGTTTCAATTCAACTTTCTGTTAATGTTTGCATTTGTAGCTGTAAGCAAGATTTTTAAGTAAAGCAATATTTTAAAATTTTTTATTAAAAACTAAAGTTTTATTAAAAATTCTGGAATGTAAAACTAAAATAATACAACAATAAAAGCGTTTGAGCAAAATGTAACAAATGTAATAAAAATTGCGAGTTTAGTAGCGCGCATGAAAACGCAAAGATAAATTCTACACCACGCCATCTAAAGGTGTTTATAGAATTCCTTGCTCCTGTAATGCTGTATACATTGGTGAAATAGTATGTTCAGTAAAAGCTCGTATCTCTGAACACTAGCGTTGCCTCAGGTCGGGTCTTGTTTCATCATCAGCCATGGTCGAATACCAACGCGATAATAACGTTCATTAGTTCTTTGCTATTTACACAGGTCAGTACACATTGCTAATAAACTATAAATTGGCAAATAAATATATCCATATATTTTTTAATGAACAAAGGTGTTTAATTTTTATTGATACCATTAATTTAACAAATTCAATTTCAATTGGTTAGAAATAAATAAACAAGGTTATCCCACAAAAACAGAGCTTGTACGTGGGGTTGATATTGAAGTTTTAAGGTAATTAGTACTTATATATATATATATATATATATATATATATAATACAATCTATTCATGCAAAGCGAAATAAGAAAGAAATTATTAGATGGTTCTGAAAATGTCTATTTGATTAAAGTATAGAATTCATTTCTAGTTTTTTCAAAGATGATTTGTTTTTACATTCCGTTTGAAACTGTGGAGCGACTGATTGCCTCTTAATTCTTGATGTTGCAAATTAAAATACCTTGGAGCAACGTAATTTATAGATTTTTGACCAACAGTTACTGTTTTTAAATAATTAAATAATACGATACCAGCCATAAGAACCATTTCGATAAAACTTCTATTATCTACAAATCGCCATTTATCTTTATCAGAAAGATTCGCGAACCCATTGTGATTTATCAACACTATCCCTTCCCTCCATATAGAAATCGCTAATTTCTAAACCCAGATGTTGTCTTTCTCTTTCCAATCGTTAGAAGAGTTTCGCCGCTGGCGTGGTTCACACATTGAGTTACCATGCTCTTTTGCTTACCTCCTGATGAAGCCTCTTATGAAAATGGGCGAAACGTTGGGTTTTTACATTCTCAATAACGACGCATTCCAATCTCGGAAGTCGTTCGTTACATAATGTAAAACTTGTTTCATGGTGGATTAAGAGTAATCTTAATGAACTATCTTTCAGTTTAGTGATACAGTTTTTCGTCAACTGGAATCAAGCGATTATTTTCTTCTTTAGGGATAGTTCACTCGAAACTAAAAAATCGATTGGGGACCGAAAAAGCAGAAACTAGTAGCATTTTTAAAAGACTCTTAATAACAACATTCCTTCACTTGAAGATGTAGAAGAGCAGTGTTTTTATTTATTTTGTTTTTAGTTCTGTAGTGCTTTTTCTTATATGCATAACTTTACTATGTAATTACGTTGAAATACACATATACTATCTACAGTATCAATTTATTTTTATTTTTCATTAAATTTAGGACATACAATTCAGAAGAAAATGTTTAAAACCTGGGAGTTGAAAACATGTGTTAGACAGTTTTTTAAAACACAATTGGTTAAAACATAAGGCTTTGTTTAAAACATGTTTTAAACATTTGCTTAAAACAATTTGTTTTAAACATTCCAACCCTGGTTTTACATAGTACAGTATATATCTACAAAGGTGATAAAACGAAAATACCATCACACATAACATCCATAAAAAAAGAAAAATTGAGCACAGTAATAGCACAGGGAGATATAATAAAGACATTGAAACAGAATTTGAATGACGTATGCATATAGAAAGCAAAAATAATATTGGGAGCATACTTAAATAATATGGAAGACATTTTTAAGATAGAAGTAGAAAGGCAGTAAAGTATCTTAGTAATGTCAAAGCTATCGGTAATAATATATTGGAATAATTGGTATATTAAACAAAATATGGAATTTAGCAACAGTTTCAATAGAACAGGATTGAGGTAGAATTAATAGAAACATACCCAAGGACACAGACAAAACAAATTGTGACAATTAGAGGACCATTGCTCAATTCAGTACGACCAGAAGATGCTCACCACGAATTTGGGTTCTATAGAGAAACTTCAATAGAGAAGAAATAGAACAAGAATGTGGGAGTGCTTGGAATATGCAGAGTTCCAGATATGTAACTGTAAACGATTCTAAAAATACTTATAGAGATGATGAAGCAGAAAAAAATCGTTGAGGAAGAAATAATAATAATAATATTTATTCCAGAATCTACATATGTACATATATTTACAATTAATATAATTTATAATTGAATGGAATCTGAAGGTGAAGTTCAGTAGTTCGTTTTGATTTTTTGTTGATGAGAAAAAGCAACTGAAAGCAGACAAGGGTCGTGTGAAGCACACTGATTAAAGAAAGATGGTTATGAAATAAAGAATTAAAAAAAAACCGGTTTAAATCTTCGCAAAGATAATTTTTTAAAGGTTTGGGAAAATTATTTATCGTTTTTGCGACAGTGTAAGAAATGACCTTTAAAAAACTATTCTGTGCTGAGGAACTCTCAAAGGCAATTTACGCCTCAGTTTTAAATTATGTACTTCTGCTCTGAAGGTAATTTTATTGTAAAGGTGAAAATCTTTTATTGAAAATAAGATATTAGATTTTTTCAAATATTACAATAGAGAATAAATATGTATATTATTTATGAATTTAATTACTAAGAAAATTAACACAAATAAAATCAGTCCATCCTGAATTAAATACGAATATAGATCCACTTCTATAACTTATTAAATCTTAAAAATGGCTGTGGTATCGAATATACATAACATCTCTGCTGATCTATTGATTCTTGCATAATAACTGGACCGAACGTCATTCACTGTGGATGTAATCATTCTGGTGTAGGACATCCGCTATTCAAATGCGGATTGAGTAATCACGATGTCCAATGTACACTCCGAAATAATCGAAAAATACATATACTCTCAGGAATAACGGCCAATTAATTTTTCCTTCTGGTATTGACAACTATGGACAATTATTAATTGAAGGATTTTAATTAAAATTAATTGTGCGGCGGACTGTAGTGGTCGCTCGGTGATGTTAACATCCATCAAAATTACATGAGCATGTCGAGGATTCGGGCCCTTCACGTTCTTCGTTGTCACTTAATCCACACATCAAAATAATCGAAAACGTCTGCGCTGTCTCTCGTGACGACCGAGTTTTTATTTTAGCGAATGAGCGTTTCTGAGAATGTTGGAGAAGAGAAAATA
>OW679200.1:100970340-101009580 GCA_940337035.1 Agriotes lineatus | reverse complement strand
AAAATCAATCTAGTGAGGAGTGGATATTTACGGATAAGCATTAACAACATAATTCAGCGCTAGCATGATTATTATCTGGACAAACTATGAGTACAAAGACAGTCTAAATGTTGTTTAGAGTATGTAACACCCACAGTATTGATTATTTGCAGAAAATTAATTGAAATATCTCATTTACAAAAGAAGCCGGGCAGCGCAGTTAGGAAAGCACTAGGCTTGCATTAAGCAAGTTCTCAGTTCGAATCCCACGGGGGGCGGAATTTTTCCGCAGTCACGGCGATTGGAATCGGGCTCGGTGAGACCATTCACAGTTGGGCACCAAATTATTGTGCTCTACTCGGAACCAAATATCTAAGAGATACAGTAACAAGGTCAACACATCACCACGACACATACCTCACACAATGGTTGCTGCGCATGCAGAAAAGGCGCTCTCCAATTTTGTAACCCGAATCCGGGGCAAGTTGAGCATTGTATCACCAGACGTAAGAGTATAAAACAGCACCATCTACACCGCAAGTAAAATGGGTTTATAGACATACATACATATCTTATTTTAAAAAAATCCAGGACCTGAAAACAAGATTTCTTTTACTTTTTAACATGGATGAACATGCTAATAAAAGTAAATGCTACATTATAGTAGCAATGATACATCCCAGATTTAAACATAATTGAATTCTATCTAGAAATTTACAGAATTATAAAAAAATTTTGCTTTCTGAATAAAATGGCAAACAATGTAACAGAAGATACTTCATCCTCAGAAGAAAATGATGATTCTATATGTCATTAACTGCACAAATTGAGACACCTAATTTGCAAGTTGGTGATGTAGAGACTAGAAATATAAATAATAATAATAAGTCAAAAACAATATTCGAGTATGGTTCATAGTTTTCCAAGAATAAGTATTTCGTAAATTTAATACGACGTTGCTATCACCAGCCCCAGTTGACAGACTTTTTTGTAGAGGAGCGCAAATCCTTGTAGGAATCGACACAGTGATCAACATTTTAAAATGCTTTCGAATTTTTGGCTTAATCAGGCTTTACTTTTGCTAGGAGGAAATTTGTAACGTCATACATTTAATTCATGGACAATTTTGCACTCGCTGCGTTATACATGACAACTAAAACATAAACTCTTTATATGACAAGACTAATAAAGTGACATATACAGTTATTTTGTTATAATATGTTGACACTGTTGGCAAATTTTTGAAGCCTTTCGTTTCCCTAGTTGCGTATTGGTAGAAGAACATAGGTCTAGAGGTCATTGATGCATATTTGTAAACAAAACTGTATAGAAAACTTTATAAGCAAATTTTCTTGAGGCAATTAATATTTTTGGCTTCTGTACTAAATGTGGTGATAATGCGCTTGTATATTGCTGTCTTGAGGCATCGTCACATCCTAAAATGGACATTTAATGTTTACAATTACACTTATCAGCCCGAACACTAACTAAGGGGTGAGTAAATTATATGGTATAGCCGTTAAAGTACTTTTGCAATATTGTGAGAAAAATTAAAATAATTAAATTATCTGAACTTCTATCTCTAGATGACATAATTTCTAGATAAATTTATTTTATCTGTATCTAGATTAAAAAATTGGCCTTTATCCGTTTATAGATACAAAGATATTATCTTTTGCACAGCATTGTTTATTATTCCAGAAAGAAACTCTTCAGATATTCACAATACAAAAACAATTGCTTGTCCGGAAACAGTTCGATTTCGTTTTTAGAGACAGATGGTTGAGGAAAGAAAGATTATAATTATTTCTTCTCATTTCAATTGAGGATAATAATCAGAACGTTTAACTTGCGAGAGAGAACAGTCGCATCAGCCCAAAACAACGTCCGAATAATTTAAAGGTTTCTTTGGACACCCTCAAACTACGCCCATGGACAACAGCGATAAATCCGTGTAACACGAAAACAATTTGCACACAATAAAACGCTTGCTCTGAAATGGCGGATGGAAAAATGCATATTGTCGACAGGACAACGTGATCGCTTTGGTCGTGAAACCAACCGCCGAAGGAGTGCCAAAACACGTGCACGATGCGCTTATTATTGGAATTTATGCGGTTTCTGCTTGCACTGGCTGCAGTTCGTGTGTTTATCCGTGAGTGATGCCAGAAGTCGCTGTGCAGCGAAATGTGAATTTTTGCAACCCACACCACGTTGGGGCGAAGACCCTCGTCTGAACGTAAAGTTCCGCTTCGATTACCGATAAAACAGCAGACATATAGACTCGGCTGTGCCAAGTCACATTCAGAACTAAGTGGATACTAACTGAACTTTGATTTTAAAGCCGTTATCACGGAAACAGAGTTGTTGTGGCGGAACAGCTACTTTTTGTTTTGCTTCATCAATACTGTTCACCCTTTCGAGTATTACAAGCGGGCGGCGGAAGTTCTGGGCATTCTAAAAAGTGAAAAGCCACGTTTTGAAATATTTTTCACATTTCCCCTTTTTTATTTCCCTACTTATTTTACATCTGTTGGTTTCGTATCTATACTTTCCACTGGACCAAAAAACTTTCATATCTCCCGGTATTCCTCTGGCTACTGATGGTGTAATTCTGGCAGACTTCTAACAATACAAATTACCTTAAGAGACAACTGGATAACTTTGTTGTGTTGGTAGGAATTTGTCTCTGCAAATATTTCGTATTTATCATTAAAATGTCTTACATAACATTAAGAAGAGTTGGTGTTTTAAATGCTGTTCACTAATTAGTGTAACCCTAACATAGAAGCAAACAACTGGGAAGTAGGAAACCATGTTATTTTTCACCATAGACCTCTAATATAAAAGATTAATACACTTTTTGTATCTATACATATACATATTGAGGTGCTTCGATTTCTTTGAAAAAAAAACAGTTTTCTGTTCTATCAGCCACATATTCACAGACATCATCACCTCTTCGTCGTTGAAGAATAGATTTCTCGTAGATGTTGTTTTAATTTTGGGAATAGCCAATAGTCTCTAGGAGTCAATTCGGGAGAATAAGGAGGCTGTTCCAAAATGTCAAAACCAGCATTTTGAATGTTTGAATGACTGTGGCAATACAACTTTTGTGGGCTGGGGCGTTGTTCTGTATTCAACCATGACGCCGCGTCTCAATTTTCTTTGATCGGCTCATGAATGCTTTTAATATTAACCTGTTATGATGTGCCCACGTGGAAAAAATCGATAAAATTACACTTTCAAAATCCCAAACACTAGTCATGATCTAGCCGGCTAAGGAATTTACTCGAAATTGATGAATTCAGGGATCGTCTACAGTCACAAATTTTTGTAAAAAAGAATCTGGGTTTCTATTACTTATAATAATAATAATAATAACGGTCTTTATTAAATTCCACTCTTAGAAAAAAGTCTCAGATGTGACTTATCTGATGCGCTTCTGATCGTCCAATAACATTTTTGGTACCCAACGTAAGAGGCTTTTTGAGATCCAATTCTGCGTGCAAATTTTTTTCAACGTTAACACAATGTGTCCACTATAAATCTCACACTAACCATTGACTACCAAATCATTATTTTCTTTCGTAACGAGTGTTTTTGGTGGTCCAGCACCTGGTGCAGGTTTGCATGTTCTTAATAGCCTATATGAAGGTGCAGAATCGTCCAATACGTCAGTCGCATCCTTATAAATTCCTTTCGGTGATCAGCCTTTGTACAAACGTACTTTATCACCGTTCTTGTTTTAGTTTTATTTTTTTTATCAAAAACATCAAAATAAAACTAAATTACTTGATGATTTTTAAATGCAAAAAGCTATACATACAGAACTGCCCGTGCACTAACGTCAATAAATGACAGTTTTTCATTTTTCCGTCGACGCTTTCTATGGTAGGAACTCCACTTGATGCTTTTTTTCTTATTTTAATAGGCAACATTTATTTCCACAATTTAAGAACATTCATAGAATAAAACTTCTTTATTTGAAAACCCTGTATCTCGGAAACGATGCATTTTCGGACATATGTTTATCTGTTACCACAGGGGACACCCTGTATATAAAATAATAAACTACCCATCGCTGAAATATAATATCACTGAAGATTTGTTATACGATAAACTATACTTTTGTTTTTAAAAATGCAGCGAACTTTCAAACTTCAAACTTTCCAAGCGTCCTTTGAAAACTTGCTTAAAAATTTCTGAAAATTTATTGCAAACTTACTGTGTACGTTTTCTGAAGGTTACTTGTAAAACACCATCTAAAAAGTTGCTATAAATTTGCTATAAGCTTTCTGACAATTTACTAAAAAATTCCTTAAAAGAGATGCTTGAAACGCTGCTAACTTTCTGACAACTTACTGTAATCCGATTGAAATTTAGTACAAAAAATTTGTAAGATACTAAAAACGTGCTAAAATATTGCTGAAAATTTGCTAAAAGCTTTTTAACTATTTTCTGCGAAATTTCTTAAAGAAATGCTTGAAAATTATAAGCAATTTACTGAAATTCGATTAAAAAATTGCTGTAAGATTATTTAAAACTGCTGTAAAATACAATAAAATTTTAATACTGTAAATGTATTCCAGACTTCTTCATCTATGTTGATAATTACTACCAACATGTATGAACCGAAGAGTTATTACAAACTTGCTACAATCTTTTTGAACATTGACCGGAAACTTTATTAAAGATGCTTTAAAATTGTTGAAACTCTTCTGCAGGCCCTCTTCAAAGTTTCATAGAATCTCAATGAAAATTTGTTTCAGAACTACTATACCTTGGTTTAAAAAATGCTACGATCTTTCTGAAAAGATACTGAACACTATAAAAAATGCCTTAAAGTTGTGGATGACAATTTCCTGTATGCTCCCTGAAAAAAACAAAAAAATTTCACATAATCTGTCTTAAAATGTATTTCACAACTACTTTACTCTTGTTAAAAAATGCAGCGAACCTTTAAACTTTCTAAAAATGTATACAAAAAATTGTTAAAAAACGTGAAGTGACCTTTCTTAAAATGTATTCCAAGAATACCTATATAATAGTCCACAACACTACATGCCGTGTTAAACGGGCAAAAGTACCATGGTTGCATTCGACGGTTACTATTTTCGGGTTTTGTAAACAAATTTCCCGTTACTTTTAATAGCGATATTATCACAAAAAACAATTACTTATTATGACTATTGATTGTGTTTTTTAAAACTACCCACCCAAGTAAATTTTAAAGGAGGCTTTATTATTTCCTTGCTGAATGAGTCCAAACGATCCGTTTAAACCCACATTTACAAATCGATTTTTCGAGGTTGTCGCCCGATGCAAGTGCGGGTGGCATTCGTGACAGGAAGATCTGCGCGCATCTCATACTAACGCGCGAAACTTTAATGCGGCATACGCCGCGGGCTACAGCTAGTCTTCTAAATATTTACTGTAAGTTTATTGAAAATTACTGTAAAACGTGTTTAAAATTTGTGACAAAATTTACTGATAAGTTGCTAAAAGTTCGATGGTAGTTTTCTAAGAATTTAGTGCTACTGCACTGTAACGTAGAGTAAATTTTCTACTACAAATATTTACGGACCTCAGACTTTCTAAAAATTATCGAAATGTTACTAAAAACTTGGTATAATGTTCCAGAAAATTTACTGTAAAGTTTAAAGTTATTTAAAATTTTCTGCATATTTCCTGAAAATTGCTGCTAGATTTCATACAATTTCGCTGAAAGTATGATGCACAATTACTGCACGTTTGTAGGCAAATACAGCAACTTTTAAAAAATGTATTGAAAACTTGTTAAAAATGTGCTGCAACGTTTGTAAAAAATTATTGCAAACTTGAGAAATTTCTCTACGTTTCCTGAAAATTACTGTAAAATGTGTATGAAAGTGGTTGCATAACTGCCTGAACAGTTGCTAAAAATTGTATTCAAGTTTCTGCACAATTTGCTGCAACATTTTTGAAATGACAAGGTGTGAAACGTAGTAAAATTTGATAGTTGATGAAATCTACAGTAATCCTCGCACAACCATTAAAAACTATTAAAAAAGGTATTTTTTCTTGTCTGCATATCTACAACTACTGGCAAATTATCATTGTATAATATACAATGCTATATTATAGCATGTTCTTTTGAAGTTACTAGTTAATATTCTACATGCAACATGCTACTCAGCTCCGTGGTAGTTATTGTATAGACATAGACTATGTTTTTATATGCGATTGCTTTTTATTATGTGATTACTAATATTTTATTAACTTGGCACAGTGTTAATCTATTTAAAATTGACAAAAATCTGTTCTCACAAAGAGCATCAAAAAATTTTACGAATGTTCATCATAATATCATCTACATACTTCCAATTACTACGATATTACCGCGTATCTCACAATAATTTTTGAATTTTTGTCAAAAGAATGAGCAAGGACAGGACTCCAAAGCAACTGCATAGACGTAGACCTAAGAGACACTTGGCAAAATCTAAACATCAATATTGCAACTACATACAATCGCAAGTCTAATGAACATCTGTTAGAGAACATAGAAGTGTTATAACGAAACTTTTAAAGGAAATCAGCTTCGTTTAAATTGGCTCATTTAAACAGTAAATGCCACATTAATCTCCAACACTGCAATGTTTAAATACAGTGTGTCCCGTTTAAAAGTGTAGCACCCTTATATCGTTTTTAGTTTTCCAATTTTAACCAAAACTTTCTCAAAGATAGAACATATTATGATCTGCTTGTGTCCAAAAAACCATTCGCTCCCTTTAAATGCAAAGTCACCTAGGATACCAAAGTAAATGGAAAAAATCATATTAGGCATTTTTATTGGAAGATTTTGCTGATACAAGTTGTTCACAATTTCCAAAATATTGAAATTTTATTTTGGTGTTGCAGTGGCTATGCATTTGAAGGGGGCGAATTGTTTTCTGGCCACAAGTAGACCATAATGCATTCTATCTTTGGAGAAGATTCGGTACAAATCGGATAAAACCAAAAACAGATATTAGAGTATTACACTTTTAAGTGGGACACGCTGTAGATTGACAGACATGCTAATTGATATTGATATGTGATATGTATGTTACATACCAAAGAAAGAAAGAAGGCCAGAACAGATTTTTTTAAGAAACGCTATTTCGGCTAAAACGATATGCTTTGCCACACTTTAGAAAAAAATTTACTCACAGAAACCCTAAATATTATTATAATCTAAACAGTTTGTAGCATCCATTGTTTTCTTCAACAAGAGCTTTACTGTAAAAATATTGCTTGCGTCAATCTCTCTCTTCGTATAAATTGTTTACAATGGATTAACTTTCGCTGACAGTATAGACGTCTTCAACCCAAATGTATTTTTTCTAGAAAATCTATGCTAGTGTATAATCAATGAGGAAATATAAAATCTAATATAATACGCTTCCTCATTTTTTGTCTCTATTATTATTATTATATCTCACCATATGCCATTATTAAAGAAAACTACAATTTAGTTTTAACTCTAGTTCAACAGTTTCATCCTATGTTTCATATAGTATTTATTTATCTACATTCATCACGAAACGACACTTAAAGAAGAATAAGAAGAAGAGCTTGTAATTTCCCAAATACGCAAACTAAATATCATCAAACACTGCAATTTTCGTAGTGACAGAATCAAATTGCAATCGTTGTCTAAATTTTCATAACCTTGTCTCTTGATGCTGATTGAAACCTGTTCAAAAATCATCTCATCACTTTTACTGCTAAAACAGCACGTTTTCCATAAAATTACTACATTATGATGCTGAAAATATAATGCTTTTTCGAAAGATACTATTATTTGAAAATCTACTAAATCCTTGTATTTTTTTTTCATTAGACCGCTGCTTGCTAATTAAAATGCAAACAAGAAGAGGGAAGGGGTAATAGTACAATTAGAACTTACCACCATTCTCATAGTAGGTTGATTTTATAACATACTAAATGACCTTTATCAGTGGATAAACCATGTACTGGGATTCCGTCAAAATGAAGGTCTATTAGAATTTTTAAAAAACATATTTTGCAGTGTTAACGTATCTAATATATTATGTGAAACGATACAATGGTAGGATTACTTTACAGGTCATTTAAACATGATTCTGCAACTGTAAGGGTTTACTAAATTTACTAAATTTACTAATGTATATTGCTTGTTTTTCTTCACGCATTTATGTTATGTCCACGATGATGACAACCAACTTTCTTCCTTCGTTTTGATGGTCTACTTCTTGTTTGGTTCTAGGTTTTAGCCGCGAGCAATCCATATCAAATGGTTACATCCTGCAGACGCATGGCTGTTTCATTCTTTTCTTCTTTTTTTTTACTGAATTGTACAATATTTGTTGTTCCACATTGTTTTGGTTTCTTATCCTGTCTATTGTGGTTTTTCCTAGTATTGCCCTTAATGCATTTATTTCGACTGTTCTTAGCATTTGTTTAGTTTTCTTTGTGTCAGCTCGTGTATGCACACCATACGTAAGTTCTTACAAGTGTTTTATATCTATACTTTCATTTTACTGTTTGTCTTAAATATTTATTCGTTTCTGTCACATCTTTCAGATAGCCAGACACTCCCTTTCCATGCGCTGCTTGACGTCTCACTTCTTTATATAGATTAATGGTGAAAAACGAAATAGTATATTATTATACTAGTTTAATAAGAGGGCCTATTGTAGCACAAATGGGTTTGGGGGGGTAGCTCCATTGAAATGAATATTGCAATGCCTCTTAGTAAACGAGTATAATATACAATTTTATTTACTTTGCATCAAAATATTCAAAAACTTTGAATATTGGCATTTCATAAAAGTGACAAACTGTCAGTTTTTGCCTGAAATAACAGTGCTTTAATAGACTCTATTATAGCACTGGTTTCGGTATTATTATAACTACATTTCTACATCAAAGTACAGTACACATTGCAACTATGGAAACGCCATAAGTATTCTATATTAAAATTACAAATTTCAGTCAGTGTTACAAAGGGCTTTTTTAGAAAGGCACTGAAAAATAAAAGCCCTTTGATCCAAGAAAACCTAAGCCAAAGTTGCAGGCAGCGAGTATTCTATGCTCCGGTTGCAAGATAAGGCTGAAGCGACGCCGAGAAGGCACAATAAATTAAACTCCTTTTTGTTCCGCAACCTTCCATAGGGTGGGTAATGTTAAAGTGCCCTTGAAATGTCGGGTTTTATGTTGGCGCCACCTCAGTTCCGGCGGTGCTGCGGCTGACGTCACGAGTTTAGAGGGCTCTTCTGCCCCTCGACACGACATGAGTGCGCCCCTGACCAATCCTCGGCTCTTGTCAACTGCATGTATATGGGATTATAGGGTTAGCTTGATAGGGTTTTGTTCCGTAGGATATGCAGATTGTGGACCTGATGAGGTCCGCGAGTGATGATCGTCGTCTCGTAATTTGCTTCTGCCCCTGTCTTTTTTGAGTTTTTCCTCGAGTGGCAGGGGGGTAGTGCCTTCCAACCGATATATTATTGTCGGCTTGTTGAGACGAAAGAAGGAGAACAGGGAGATGTATGCATCAGCTAAAACAAAAGTTAAGGGTGACTCATAGCTTATACAAAGCCGTAGACATTCTGAATTTTAACATAACCTTCAAATGTTACAATGTAAGTCTCGGGTAATTTTAATTATCAAATAATCCCTGAAACTTTTTTTTCGCCATACAAAAAAAAATAGAAAGTGACAAGTATCTCTTCCACCTATGAATAGAGTTGATGAAACTTTCTATGCTACATTCTCCGAAGCGAATCAGTCGAGTCTGCAACCCAAGTTACAATATCAACAGTAAGTTGATTACTTATATGATTTTATTAAAATTGAGATCATATAATGTATGTATAATATATACTATGATCAAAAATTAATCTCATCTAGTATGTCTATGAAAGCACAAATTGCTGCCTTTAAAACTGGCTCCGATATATTTTATTTTTAGGTTAGATTTAAGATGAAGTGTCTGTTCGACCGGCGCAAGCTTATTTGTTGGACAATTACATTACTTTGACATGCAAATCCATTTATTTCAATATAATATTGTAATAAGATGGATAAAAAGAATATTTAATGATACAGTTTGACAGTTTGAATTAAATATAAGTATGTAAGCCAATTTTAAAGGCGTTGGTTATTAAATTATAAAACACAATTCTAATAAAAAGACTGTAAAGGGCTTTACTCAGCACTTACCTCTCAAGCGCACGTTGTGCTACTAAACAATGTAAAAAATCAAAGGAAACTAGGGGTAAAAATATCTTAACGTTCTTAATACTACTGAAACAATAAAAGGAAACACTTGCTAATGTGAATTATATCAATTTACAAATAAAAAGAAACATTACCGGTGGTGGGATTCGAACTATAGCGCTTGCAAATGCGATTTCGGTTCTACCCCGTCTGTTCCACTGAACCATCTAGGACTTCTCGGATTTGTGCGATGCGCGGCAATATTAAACAGAACGCACTTATTTTTGCTCCTTTTTCACTCTTTTCATTTACCCTGTATCTGTTGGATCCCATTTTCGTAAAGTGTAGAGCCTAAACTATGTGCAAATTATTACTTTTATCTATTTCCAAGTGCACGTAAAAATAAACAAAACATTATTTTTTAAGGTGCTCACTCTGTATATGTTGGGGCCAAAGTGTGCCCTCAGCGGCCTGAGCTATGTGCAAAATATTACTTTCGCGTAAGTAATAGTTCTTGTTGAAGTAAAAATTGAAAGAATTTTGTTTTTTAAGGTGCTCACCCGGTATATATGATACCGAAATTCTCTCGGTTTCATGCCTGGAAGGCATATAATTTACATGCAAATCGTCTTTCTCTAACAATTAGTTTTTGAATTCTACCGGCAACAGACAGTCATACGGAATTGAGAAAACCTGTTTTTCATCATCTAAGGACCCTGAAACGTGAAGATTGAAGAAATTTCGGAAGGTGATTTGCGCGATTACAATACTTTCTTCGTCTTTTAGACGAGGGTAATAGTATATTATTATGTAGTTAGTAGAACATTTTACAAATCCCTATTTATAAACATGTGGTGTACCTGCCTCTCTGCGTCACCATTTCATGGGCACCGATCGGGCGCACTTCGCCCAAAAACGGAACGCCACTGCCAACGCGAGTTCGAATCCCACTGGCTGCGTTGTTTTGTTAGATTTCCAAATTGATCCAATTCGCATTACTAAGTGTTTCAGTATTGGCAGCATTAAGGTATTTGTTACTCATTTTGTAAATAAATTTGAAAACTCGTCAACCATAATTCGATCTATCGAAAGTTGTTTTTCATGCAGCGCGTTTTCTGTATTAAAGACGTTGAAAACATTTTCTTTTGTAAGTTTTTTATGTACAACTCAATTTAAAAAATGCACAAGTTATTTCAATTAGAATAAAACCACCTATGTGGTGGGCTCAAAAACTAGTAAAGACATGTCAATATGTTATAATAATACAATATGAACACATAATTACATATTATTATGCGTAGTAACATATGATCGTAGAATAAGGTGCTGTACTCGCAGCCACACTGCACACTGTCTTGTAGTAATCAATGTATTTAAAACCTGAAATTTTTTCGGCTCCTAGTATGAGCCTTGCATCAGGCCGATTTTGATATTTTTTTTTAATAAAAAGCTGCCATCGTGTAGGGTCGCAGAAGTGTCTTAAATTGGACAAATTCTAGGAGGTGAGTAATTGTAGCGCAAAATGCTATAGTAGTGGAACAAGTAAGCTCTCGAAATCGGTCTGTGGTGTTCTGCTGATTGTTGCAATGGGCCACTGTACCAGCGATGAGCCCAATGCAATAAATATATATGTATTATGTGTACCCGCTCCAACAGTTGTTTAAAATCTAAGTTAGTTTGTCGCCACTGCTGTATTACAGTCAGTTTTAACAATTTTAAAAATTTTATAATTAGAATAAAAGCCACCCGTGCGGTGGGTTAAAAAGCTAATAATTCTAATGCTTTGATTGCTATATGTGGGAATTGTAATACAAACGCCGTTACAATCTGGTAGACATCAAATTCGCTTTGCAAACTGCACAAGGCAATGTAATGCATCTACCAGATACGTGCGAATTTGCATTATTTACATTTAGGCTAAAGTCGTTAATATTACAAATTAATTTGTTTATAAAATTGCCTACTTGTTTATTTGTTGTTTTTTTATTAGTACGAGAGATTTCTTTTTCATTGCCATTTGGGCGCCCCTTGCCTACGGCCCTGTTTATTAGAGCATTTTTCTCCCATCTGACACGTTTTTGGTCAGCAAAATGCATGATTTCTGTAGGTTTTCGTCGTCGTTGGATTGCAAGAAATAAGAGCGCGGAAGTGTCTTCGTTGCTAAGACAACAAGAAATACGGAAATAACTTTTCCGGCCTAGACTGGAAAAAATCTGTCTTACGGAAACGTTTGACGTTTATCAATGAATAATAAAGTAAATAATCTTTTTACAAAAAACGATATATGGTAAGGCAAGGGAGCAATATATTTTGAAATTGCAACAAAATATGTCTAGAATAAAAACACTAGACACTTTGAAATGACCGATAAATTGATTGCATCTAAAGAATCGACAAAACGAAATTTTTTAAAATAATTTTAAGTATAAAATCAAGTAGCTCCCAGTTCTTTTTGAAATACGAACTAATTTGAAATTGTAACCAAGGAACGAAGATTTTTGCACTGCCAACAACGTTAATTTAAATTGCAAGCCATGACGTAAGACTGAACATGGTCCATGCGTAGCAATATGTAATAGCGTAATATGCAAGCTCGCGTTTGGGTAATAAAACTTTTGGTGTGGCTGTAGTTAATATAGTCCTACCAGCATAACCAGACATTACAATCAGTCTTAATTGTGGCAATAGTTGTTCAACGTGCCATGAGGTACAGCAAAACATGCAAACAATTGATATTGTGCGTGTGGTGTACAGCTATGAAGCAGTCGTTGGCCTGTAAATATGGTCACAATAAAAGCAATCAATCGAAGGGCTGAATATTGTATTTCATTATTTTAATGTAATAACTTCCAAGAACAAAAGGAGAGTTGGCAGTACAGATTAGTAATTTTCATGCTGCTGTTCCCCGTACTATTAGCTTAATTTTCTGTTTTTTTAAAATTAAACATTGGGACAACGTTTGGTAATATTACCATATTAATCACTATATTGATCTCCTTAGCAAAAATTAGAACTACTACTGGAAACGTAAAAGTTGATTTTTTTATACAGCAAGGAACTGCATTGATGGGGTATAATGAAATCCTAATACTTTCTTCCAAATGTATACCTATTGTTTTATAATACCCAAAAAATAAGAGACTAGCAAAGATGAAATATTAATTGTGTATATAAATCCCAGTTCCAATTTTTCCACATGGCTCAGTGGTTGGCTCTCTACTTTTGGAGTTATTTTTATTTTATTCTAACATAAGAACTTACATGCAATATTAAGAAAGCCTATACTTTAGAAGAATTTATCTGCAGTATTTGGCAATAAAATTCAAACGTCTGCATTTATTATGGCTTAACTTTTTAAATTTCTCCTGCATTAGCTGTACTCGCCAATCACGTTCTGCATCGTCATTGTCTATATATGGCAGATATCCAACGGAGCATTTAATCGTTATAATTAATTGTTAGACTCTGTGTAGGGCTTTCGTTATGCAGCTACATTTATTTCTGTAACTTGCGCTGGATGTTTTGTTTGATAATAAATTTGAATCGTTTAGATTAATGCTTGTGCGAGTAATGAAATTTTGTGCGCTGCCAACTCCTCTCTGGCATGCAACCATAAAAAACTGCAAAGATGACTTTATTTGGAAAAAATCAGAAAAACAATCTGATCTAGAAGATAATTTACTTTTTTTCTCGCCTTTAATCGAAACTGAATTTCTTATTCTTAACCATCATTTGTAAAATTTTCAGTTTAAAAGTAGCTTTAATAAATATAATTCTACAAGTTCTGCAGAAACTTAATAAATAAATTTTTAAAAACGTTAGCAATAATGAAAATATGCTTTGAGCACTGTAAAATTGATTTTAGTTATTCAAGTATGGCTCTAAACCACAAAATGAGAAGGCTCGTCGTTTATGCATAGTAAAATCGCAATGTACAGTTCAGTTCGAAATATCAAAATGTCAGCTGTACCTAACGATACAATACTAACTATAAATAATAAATTACGTAAACTAAAAATCAAAATTTTACTAAATATCATCAGTTCGTGCAAGACATTTTAATCACTCAGAATGATGAGAAAATTGAGATAGGTTAAATGCTTTTCCAGCAAAACAAAATAGTACTGCTGTGGCTAAATAAAAAATAGCATACTGTAATTTGTATGAAAAAAAAAAATAGAATTATTAATCTCATATGGTAACACTATTATATTGGGGGAAATCCGGTCTATCCTTTGTTCATGTTTTCCATCATTACTATTTGTATGCACAATAACTGATTTTTAGTGTTATTACCTATTGTGATCTCTAATGGTATTTTTTAATGTGATTTTTCAACTCCCTGCTATATTCTCGACATTTTTCATAAATATAATTTTAAATACATTCAAAAGCCTTCGCCATTAAAAGGACAAACGTACACATATTGTTGACAATACTGTTTTTCGTTGCCTGTCGTTTTGCCTATTATTTGTATACACATGAGCTCCATCGTTTTAATTTTTTATCATATCATTACTAATGTATTATTGAAAACCCATATGTTGTTTGCTTACGAATAGAAGTAGTCGTTCGATATCTGTGCGTGCAGGTTTTTACAATCGCATTAAACTTCGGTAGAATTTGGTGTTTTCATCAGGGGCAAAATTGGAAAAACAATTATGCTATTTTACGCATTACAAAACATTCATTTGTTTCTGCGTTGTAAAACTACCAAATCTAAAACACTAGGCGGCAAATCCCGAAGGGATGGGCGTAGCGTCTGCCATATCCTGTTGTACATCATCCGCATCTGTTTCTTTTTAAATTCACAGATACGGCCTAAGTAGGCGTAGAACGGATAACGGATATCTATTTCAAGTTCATTCTATGAGTGGCACAAACGGCGCAAGAATTTTCTTCCTGTTTTTCCTATGGTACCATTAGGACCCACACTGGTAGTGCCCTCTTAGCCTTGAAGCAATAAATTCGAATGGGAACGATTTGGAAAACATTTCTCACAAAGGTGTTTATGAAAACCGTACCTTTGTTAGAGTAGAACGGAAAAATTTTAATTGGCACGATCAGCACGTGCCCATATTCGTACCAGCACCTTTAATTTTAAAAATTGCTGTACTATGCTATACCACTTAGTAACTGTGAACAACAAGTACGATTTTTGTTTTTCCGAGCCTTTTGGTCATGGTACAAAATATTTATATCGTTTGACATTACTCATGGCTTCGTATACCCAAGGCTTTTTAATGTACTGCATTAAAGTTTTGTAGTTTTCTTTATCAATGTGGAAATAGCAAAAACAAGAAATGTTTATCTATTGTGGAAAAGGGGCAAGAATTGTTGAGTTGTCTGATGATTTACTGTTTTAAAACTGTCCATTTTATGACTTTTTAGTCCATGTAAATCATTGGAGAAATATGTTGAACTACACACGCAGTATTAAGTCCACACCAATCCTTGTTCGTGAAAGTAACTATAAGTAATATACTAAGGTGCATTGTAAAATCAAACACATTTTTGCAGTTTGCAAAAAGCTATAACACGTGCTGGTTCGTTTCTTGGAACCAACCATTTTCAATTGAATTTCTTAAAAAATGTATGAATTACAACCAAAGCACAACATTGATCTGTATAGTACTACCTAGTATATTAGCTACTAAAAAAAACATAAGAAAAGAGTCGCCTGACTGCGTGTCTGCATTTGTCATCTTTTCATTGTCACCGATCAGGCGCAGTTTGTCTGCGATCAACCCTTCATAATACAACGATAAGCCTGTATCTTACAACGCATTCCATTGGCCAAGCGGCGAAAGACGCTTTCACTAGAAATTATATTCCCCTGGAGCGCTAGTTCAAATCCTACAGACTGCGATGTTTTTTCTCCTTTGCAAGTTAATGCAATTCACATTACTAAGTGTTTTATTTTACTGTTTCAATATCATTAGAAACATTAAGATATTTTATCTATTTTGTTATAACTTTGTACACTCTTCAACCGTTATTCTAGCAAAAGTGGTTTTTCTTGCACGGCACTTTCTTTATTAAGGGCGTTAAAATATTTTCTATTGCAACTTTTTCATACAATTTAATTTAATTTTAAAATTGCAAAAATGTGGTGAGCGCAAACGCTAATTAAATAAGTATTCATATGTTATAGTTTTGAGATTTTTCAAATTACTGAAATAAATATTGATTCTAGGAAATATGATTAAAGTTATAGTGTGCAGTAGCTTTCCTCTGTTATGTCAAATGTATTTTATTGTTTTATGTAGTTCTAAAAATCAGAATATGCACTATTCGTATTTAAAAATGTACTCAAAAGATGTATTTACAGTTAATCTGGAGAAAAGGGTCCGATGCAAAAGCTGTCCCTTGTGCGTTGATATTGGTTACAACAATAATATATCAAAAAATAGTAAACATATATAGGTATACATAAAAATATAATTTTTTAACTCTGTGCTACACTGATGTCTATAATAATTAAACGGAGTATTTTATAATCGTGTTACTGGACAATCCCCTGGTTCTAGAATACAAAACCTGGATTCGATTCACCTAAAAATACCGATGAGAAATTACTTATGCTTATTTTAAACGGCAGGTGAAAATAATAAAATTTTATTGAAATACGCTGTTTTAATATTATGTATATAGAAAGTTGACAATTTACCCTTTTCAAGCATGTTATGAGCCACCCTGTATATGCATAAATTGGAAAAATCATAGTAATGAAGTTTAAATAAGCCATTTTAGAAAATATTAAATTTATTTGTTGGAAGTTTGAAGATTAAGCTGTAACCGGAAGTTCAAACTGATGAAAAACACAACCGACCTTGGCAGTATGTGCGTTAAGTGCCATCGTGATCTAATCGATGAATTTTCCTAGGCCCATTGTTGCTCGATGTTTATGAGAGATAGAAAAAACTTGTATGAGAAAAGCTATACGCTTTTATGTGAAAAATAGTTTTAAGGGTACGAACAGAGATATCCGACTTCCGGTTAAACCGGAAGTTTAGTAATTTTTGGTTTTTCTTATGAAATATCCTGTATTTTTTTAAATTAATTTGATAGTTTAGGATATTACCTTTAAAAATGTTTAATCAACTATAAGCCCAAAGTTAATAATTAGCAAGATATTACTATTAAAGGTATTCTATGTATAGAGTATTACCAATTAAAGTCAAACTGATCATATATGTCCATGACAGACAAAGAAACATACAAACAAATAAACAAATGCTCAATATCTGTCAAAATATGATTATGTTGAACAGAATTAATTCGTTTTCCAATCAAGAACGCCTGAATATGCTAGAAGTACAGTTTTTATAACTGAAAAATACACAACGACCTGCTACAATGTATCGAAATTGTTGCCCAAAGAACCAACAGCCGCATCCTCGTACATTTGCTAAACTGGAATTGAAATTGGAAACTTACGGAACTTTTTCTACAAATCCAGGTAATCCTAAACATAGTCAAAATAGAAATAGGAAATTTCCGGAGAAGATATTGTGTTGGCGCATTGCATTACATGTTTTTTTTTTTTTGTAGTCTGTATTCAGCTCAAAGTGCTATTGGCTATATAACTTTAAACGCTAATAGCTCGTGAATTATTAACCCCAAACCTTTAGCTGGTTAATATTTTTTAAAGATAATTCGGTTAAACCGTAAATTTCATTACCTTTGGTATTTCTTATGGAACACCCTGTATTTTAAATAAATTTGATACTTTATGAAATTATCTTTAAAAAAACTATCAAATTTATATAAAAATACAGGGTGATCAATACGAAAACGCAAAAGTAATTAAACTCTCGCTGTAACCGGAAGTCGGGTATTTCTGTTCATACTCTTAAAATATGTGTCACATAAAATCGTATAACTTTTCTATATCAAAGTTTTTTCTATATGTCATAACAATGAAGAAATTCAACTGGCCCTTAATTTACAATCAACTTGTATATAAATTAGAAAAATATTAAATTTCAAACAGGTTTTTCAAAATATTGGATTTATTTGTTAGAAGTTCCACTAAAGACTTACAATCGCAGCCGGAAGTTCACATTGGTGAAAAACCTATAGCAACATTTTGGGCGCATCGTGATTCGAATGTATTTAAGGCTAATTTTTTATGTATTGCTTGAACTATAATTTTTTATGCAATACCATGTTGATAATGTTTAAGCAATGCAAAATATGTTTCGGCTGCAATTCACGTTTCCAAATTAGATCTAAATAAACATTATAATATTATTTTTTAAATTATAAAGAGAATTGGACAGTTTTCACTAACTGAACACGTTTAATTGCTTTTTCTAGTGCACTTAAGTCTTTAAAGTGTCATACCTTATCATCACCTAGTGATAGACGTCAATGTGTTATAATTTTATTCATCGTGTTTTTCACCAGAATAAATAATTGAAAATGTTAATATACAAACACTTAAAGAAGTCTCCCATTCATCCTTGTTAATAAAAGTATCTATGTATTTTGTCTGTTTGTGTGGGTTTCTATTCCATATTAATATGAGTATTTCGCTTCGGTTGCTTTTTGCTTTTTTAAATTAAATGATATCTCTTATTTTTTCCAACATTATTATTTTTTTTTATTTTATTTATTTTATTTAACTCGCACTCAGCCAACAGCCGTTAGGCCAATTATAGGCGTCGCTGTGCATTACATAATTCATCTGTTTTTGGTGGCTTTGACTATCTGTTTCGCAGATTTAAGCATCATATCTCATATGGATATTTCTCAAAACCCACCCCCATCGGTCATGCACCCCAAGCCCTTATTTCATTCGACACTTCCAGGCTGCTGTACGGTCGAGCAATCTACAGTTTGACAAGTCTGTAGTTGGGTGTATATCTTGCGCGCGCAAGAGGGTTTTGGGTACTTATACACCACATCTGTTAAACCTCCAGCAGTTGCGTTTTCGTGCTGGTGGAGGCGAAGGTTTCGGCGATGCCTTCGTGCGTTCAGTATTTCGCGGTAACCAATTTGCCGGCCGGATTTCATCTTCAAGACCTGCACCCGGAAATGGTATGTCATTAACTACTTCAAGCGCTGTTTTCGCAATTTTCCAGAATTTTTTGTGCGCCCAATTTGGCTATTAAGTGCAATGCATCCTTGGGCTTGATTAAATTTGTTGGGCCCGCATTTGGGGAGTGTTTTAAACTTCGGGGCCAATAATTGGTTTCCTGAAACGCGCGTTTTATAAACTGAAACCTGTGCAGTTTTATTGCCCAAATTGCGTTCGGATTTTTTGGCTCGGTTATGGCTAATGCACGTAGCTCGTAATTAATTTTGTTTCGGAGCGCTTGCCGGCCAAAGAAGGCCGGATTAATGTAAACAGGGCTTGTTTGTGTGCGCACTGAAACTTTCAAACAATTTTGCGATTTGTGTAAATATATAAAAAGTAATTCGTTTTTTGGCTTTGCCATACAAAAAAGTACGGTTAATAATTAACAATTTCCCCAGGTAGCAACGGCAACCAATCCGTTTTAGTCGTAGCGTTCTGAAATTTTCTAATTAATTTTAGCATGTACGATAAAATTTAAATTAACAAATGTAAATACTCACTGTACATGTGGACATAGTATTTTTAGTAGTTTTAGATGGTACGTTTTGATTTATAATTTTAATTTAACAAATAAGCCAAATGTATTTTTCTTTGAAATGCCAATCCGTAATCAATTTTTTGCACGCGCCTCGTATACGTAGGTCGCGTAAATTGGCCATTAAAATTCTAATATTTAATCAGAAAAATCACACATGTGTAAAATGTTGAATGATTTTTTTCATTAGTTCCTTAAATCAGAAATTAACATAGCCTTGTATGGAATGATGCGAAACGTAATGAGCTACTTATTTATCAAGGATTTACACTTTTATCAATTGTTTGATACTAAAACAGTTATTACTCCACCTATGCCTAATTGTATTTTCAATTTTACATGTAGATACATAGAATAGAAAGCATTTTTCTAAGAAATACTAGTCATTAAATAATGCAATTTTTTACACGCATCTCGTAGCTCTATCCTTAATTTATTCCTTAGTCTTAGTAGGTTCCCGTTTAATCACAAATCTGTAAATTATTTAATTCTTTAGTTAATTCCTGAAACGGAAGTTAGCATAGCCCTTGAAATATTTTAATTCCATGTTTGAAAAGTAATAAATGACGACATAATGAAATATTTCTACAAATTTAAATCTTACTGTTTTACTGCGAATGTTTCCATTTTTTTTAGTTCGAATTGATTATTTTAATTTAAGATTGTGTTCGTAAACACCGGTAAACTAATCATTTTTAATGAAAATTAGGCTGCGCATTTATAGATTTTGAGTATTTTTTAAAAATGACTGTTTTAAAGTAACAAAACTTGCTATTCATACTAGACGTTTTACTTTTTTTATTGTAGCCACGTATGCATACTTGCTTTTCAAATGCATTGTTACAGATTTCATAATTCGTGTCCAGAAAAGCGTTTTAATGCAAACTGTTCTACAACTAGTCTTTTAAAAGATAGATTTTTATTCATATGAACAATCAAGTTTTTTTATTTGTTTGTGGAGTGAATTATTCGAAAACAATAAATCACATCAAGATGTAAAAAGTAATCCTAAATGTTTTTGCAAATCTAAATCTACTATTGTAGCTGTTTACAATTTTGTTCCATTGAATCTTTTCTGTGTTACACAATAACAGTGTGAATATGTTTTGTTTTTATCATATATAATACAAGGGCTCTGAGTTTTGCAGATAATATTTGTTATTCTGAATACGAGTTGCTGCTGTGTTCCCAAAAAAGTCAGCAACGGATAATGATTAAATGACAAATATTGAAGCAAAACTTAGAGCAAGAGTTGTATTCGGATGACAATTCAAGTAAACAAGAATGTTCAGTTTGACGTTTATTTGACGTAAATATTGCCGAAATAAGAAATAATGAAGGGCGGTTACTGGTTACCGCACAGAAGTGCAAGCATTTGATTGGTCACTTTATTTCGAGTTGGATTGTCAGCCTGATATCTATATTTTTGGGTATCTTTTATCTAATAGACGTGTCTGTCCGGGACGCTGGTCTGTCCGGGACGCTGGTCTGTCCGGGACGCTGGTCTGTCCGGGACGCTGTTTTGTCTGTCTGGGACGCTGTTTCAGCAGCCAAACCGTAAGAGATAGAGAAAAAAGTTATTAAAGTTATATGTTTGGAATGGTCATGTCAGGTCAGGAACCGAATTTTAGTCTCTAACACTAATTATTATCTTAATTATATCCTAATCCTAACTTTTTAGGTTAGATTCTAGGCAAATTTTATCAAGGCGAATGCGACTGGTAGTTTGCTACCAACAATGATGTCATATACGTACGTGTGGTGAATACGCGTTCTATTTGCAAAACGGTCTTTTTTGTTTTATTAAATGAGACATTTGTCTCACTGGACTGCTAGTTTTATATAATATACGACTTAAATTTACAAAATGAAGCTGAATATTGCACTTCATACATGGTTTTCATACGTGTTTCTAATTTTCATATCGGTATCGCCTTATTATCTACTCCACTTCGGGTATAATTAGTGCGAACAGTAATGTATATTTGTTTTTCGACAAGTGACATCGAAAGTAGATTTTTCTGTCGTTTGACAACAGAAAGTTATACTCGCCGCTGAGCGGGTGTTTTCATTACTTTACCGCTCGCAGAACGTTTTGGGTTTCCGCGTGAGCAGAATATAGTATGACCAAAAATTATTTTCATCTAGTATGGCCATGGAATACTTCCTAATTTATGAATGCAACTATAATTCACTAATAAAGCAAATGCCAAATTTTGACATTAAGTATAAACGTAGTTGCATTCATAAATTAGGAACTGTTCCATGGCTATACTAGATGAAAATAATTTTTGATCATACATACTTTAGTTAGCCACGTCAGGATGTTTCCTTGACAACGCTCGTCATTTGTTTAAATAATCGCATTACATGTCATAGACTATGCGAGTAGTTTTAAATTCATTGTCAATTAATATTTTTAATAAAATTAAATAATAGTATGTATATTTTTGCATGATTGCATGTGCAAGCGGCAAGAACGCCCTTTTAGCTCTTAACATACAATATACTACTATTATGGGAAGAAAAACGATTTTCTTCCCCTTGCAGAAATACAGTTAAAATGTTTTGTGTACTTTAAAAATTAAAATAATTAATTTTTATATTTTTACGTACGTTTGACTTTCGTTTGAGAGTTTTCTTGTGTTTAATTTTGAGTTTAACACACATTAATTATTAAAAATGTATTTCTGAAGAAGTGAAAAGTAGGTAAATATATTTTCTGTTTTAAGTACCTACACAAGAAAGTCCTTTTTCTTCAGGAGGACGAAAGTTGTTTTTCTTCCCATAATAAACAAAAATATATGACAAGCTGTAAACAAAAGTAATGATATAGTATTGCATATGTTAATAGAAGTCGTAAAAACTGACCTTTATTAGAATGTTTCGCAATGAAAAATACTTTTTTATTTAAAAAATATATACCGCGTGGCAATGAGACCAGGGCCATGCATCTATCTCCTTTACTTATGTATTAATTTGGATGAAATGTTATACAAGGATACTAGACATAATTTCCGATTGAGAAACAAATGTAATCAAAATGGCCAACTTCCGGTTTTACCGGAAGTGATACTAACTTTGGTTTTTTAAATGGAACACCCTGTATATTTTATGTTTTTCGGAATCTACGACTCAAATTACATACAACAGTCTTGCCAAATTTGTATTATTAGTTATTACATAAAAATATTTTAAAAATTAATTAATTAATTAATTTTCAGTTTCAGATAAAGATAAAGTAGTGAATGATGCATACCGTTAGATTGGTAATTACATTTTCTATCTAATAGCAAGGTAGCCCTTAGTAGGTGCCATTTAAAAAAAGTGACGATTCCTTAAAAAACGAGTTTAGCAAATTATATTCTTTTATTGAAGGTTTGTTATTGACCTTATTGATAAAATAGCTATTATTAGGAGTTGACCTTCTATGGTAAAAAATAAAAATTGAAAAAAAATGCTTAAAAAAATTAAATTTGGCAAGACTATTATATGTAATGTGACTCGTAGATTCCGAAAAACATAAAATATACAGGGTGTTCTATTTAAAACATCAAGTTGGTATCATTTTCGGTAAAACCGGAAGTCAGCTATTTTGACTATATCTATCGGCCAATCAGAAATTAAGTCTAGTATCTTGGTATAAAATTTTATTCAAATCGATTCATAAATAAAGAAGATATAAGCTTGGCCCTGGTCTCATTGTCACCCGGTATAGTCTGTCAAAATATCAACGTTTAGACAACTATTATTCGCCATAATTAGCAATATCCAGTTCACTGAGATTTAAAAATAATTAACGCTTCTTGTCTTTGTGTGGGAAAATTCAGAAAATTGTAAAACCAAATCTTATTTTTGCAGTGCGGCAGTCAAGATTATATTTAAAAGATTAAAATTACAAGTTTAAATGTAATCATTTTCTACACATTTTTCTGCATTATATTGTACTTATAAAATTGCTGTGAGACTAGGCAAATTCTAAGATAACAATTGCAACTGCAAAAGGCCAGAAATCCAAATCAGCAGTTGATAACGAACCGAGGGGGCGCCGGAAATGCTTTATGCTCAGTTTTGTCATTACAACAGTAGAATTTAGATAAAGCTTTTGTTTTAACTGAGTTAGCAAGCATCCTGTCAGCATAAGTACAAAGTTCACATTTTTAAATCCATTTGAAAATTGTTTTCAGCATCGGCATCTCTGCTTTGGATTATATATTTTGTTAAATTTTGAATCTCATAAATATGTAACCGTTTTAGTTTTCTATAAAATTTGCTCTAAAAGGTTAGATTCGAGTACCAATTTAATTACGTAATTAAAACTTTGCACTCTCTGTTTTTCCTAATGCCATGTAAATGTTGAAGTTTATATATTTTATTTATTTCAGGATCAAAGGTACGCTAGAACGCAGAAAAACTTCAGTTTCTCTCGGCGTTCACAGAATTAATATCTTGGGTGAAATCCTGAAATCACTAAAAAATACAGTATTTCGCTTAACTCTGATTAAACGCCATTTTCTTTATACTTTTATAAAAATGTTTCTAAGTTTAGTAACTTTTTGTGACTTTCAACTTACTATTCATGTTGAACCATCGCAACCATCGTTTCAAAAAACGAGTAATACGAAGCAGATTGTTTTTACCGTATGTTCAACTTTAACCTGGCAGTGATGACTCTGGTTTCCAGGAAATACGGAACATTTATTTACAAAAAGACTGTTGATAATAGTTTACATTGAAATAAACAACTAATACATTAAAATGTAGCGTTGCGCCACGCTAGCTGTGAAATATTTTTGTCACGCCGAATTTTAAATATTTTATTCTTAAATTGTACGATATTTACAGAGGCAACCTAACATTCGATTTATATTCAGAAAATTATACAAATTGTAAGTAACGTTCATAATGTCTTATATGTAGATATTAAACAAAAAAAACTGTACAAATAATTTTCAGCTATAATTTACCAGGGGCAGTGATAATTACGCACAATAATTTTGACAAATAACAACCCGAAAGTGCGTTGTCTAGAAATAACCCGAGATAACGCACTCGAAGGATATTATTTGTCAAAATTATAAGGATCTATCACTGGCCGTCGTGAATTCGAGATTAACATTTTTTGTCGAAGCGAGAAGCCATTTTTCTGACAAACTAGTTTGACACTTCATTATTTACTTGTCATATGATACTACTGAATCTTAATTAAATAGTTTCCATGGTTATTGAAAATCACCCTAGGGTCGTTTTTACTTCAAGTGTGCTCGGATTTGTCAAACGACAGACGTGATCGAAAATAATCAAAATGGGTTGGTGTGTAATATATGTAAGAACTTATTACCGTTATTATTAGTAGAGTTTGTAATTGTATTCAAACATTTACAAGAAAAAACAAAAACAACGCAGTTTTAAGTGCACACGTTTAAGGAAATTGTTATTTTAAAGATTTATTTAACGAGGTGTGACTTATCAATTATTATTATTATGTTTTCATTTGATTTATCGATATTGTTTGGCACATTAAGTTGTTCGAATTAATTGGCATGCCAGGGTCACAAGATTATAAATTCTCTAACTAACAAAAATGTTGACATTTCTGACAATTCACTCTATTTAAAGTGAAAGGGATTTTAGTACATTATAACAACTAAGAACAGAAAAGATAGTTAGTTATAGACGTATGTTGCTGTATTAAATAAATGATTATACATTTTCCATTAAATAATAATCAATATATTTCATAAATTTTTCAGACTAGCTGGCCCGGCAAACGTTGTTTTGCCCAAAAATAATTTGTCTCTGACACCCCGTTTAACCACTATAGAGTTTTAATTTTATATCATGTTCATCGCCTTGGACTTAAAAAATATATGCTACTTTCTAGCTGTACCCGCGACTTCGTAAGCGCGAGGTTCGTTATTTCTGTATTAAATAATGACTAATTAGTTTCTGTCATCCCAGCCCATCTTATCCCATCCCCGTCCCCGTCCCGTCCCGTCCCGTCTCCTCCTCTACCATCCCATCCCTTCCCGTTCCGTCCGTCCCGTCTCGTCCCATCCCGTCCCGTCCAGTTCAGTCCCGTCCCGTCCCTTCCTGTCCCTTCCCGTCCCGTCCCGTCCCATCTCCTCCTCTACCATCTCATCCCATCCCTTCCCGTCCCGTCCGTCCCGTCTCGTCCCATTCCTTCCCGTCCCATCCCGTCCCGTCCAGTTCAGTCCCGTCCCGTCCCGCCCCGTCCCTTCCTGTCCCTTCCCGTCCCTTCCCGTCCCTTCCCGTCTCGTCCAGTCCCGTCCCGTCCCTTCCCGTCTCGTCCAGTCCCGTCCCGTCTCGTCCCTTCCCGTCCCGTCCCGTTCCGTCCCCTCCCGGCAAACGTTGTTCTGTTCAAAAATAATTTGTCTTTGAAACCCCGTTTAACCACTATAAAGTTTTAATTTTATGTCATGTCCATCGTCTTGGACTTAAAAATAAATGCCGTTTTCGCAATCAACGTCCTAAAAAACCTCAATAACGACACCCATATCGATTTTTAGGCTTATTTACCCCATTTCACCTCTTAATGGGTAGCGAACCCGACAGACGTTGTCCTGCCCGAACATTGATTTTCCTGCTATTAGCGTGTTCAGCAAACGTTTTTCCGATATTCGAATTTTCGATTTCTTTCATTTTAAAAACATGCTAATAGCTACAACTATTTTCATTATCCGTAGCGCGCTGGTCATCATTGCGGTTGGCACGTAAAGTAGATACCCGCGCAGCTGACTGTCTTCGACGACCTATGTTAGCTCGTCGTGCCTTTGTCATTGTAACGGACACTATAAAACGACACCGAATTGTTTTCACAATCACTTGTACACAAACCAAATTTGAATGTCTGACTGACTGACTGACTGCGACGACCCTGCATTCGCTTCGCCCCCTGTGGGTGCAGGTAGCGGCTGGGCCTCCCAGGTCAAAACTGTCCTTCCGAGAATTGTCGGCACAAACAGCACAATAGCTCTGATGCGGATTATGACATGATTTTATCTTCCGGCTTTCCCTTTGGATTTTTCCGAATTTTCTTTTTTGCTAAACCACCTCGGGAGTAAGACGAACACAACAAAAGAAAAATCATCCAAATCGGTCAAGTCGTTCTCGAGTTTTTGCGTTACTAACAGACGGCGATTCATTTTTATATATAAGACAATAGCTGCCGTTGTAGCTAAATGACATTTCAGTCCAACAAATGTAAAAACTCGATAGCTAAAATAAGAGTGATTATTGGCAAATATGTAGGCTAATAGCTATTTATGTTGCAAGTACGAAATTAAGGACTTTTTAGTTTATGGCCTAGCGAGCGAGGCACATAAATAAGGCAAGTCTAAAAGTCTGCTTTCGTACGAGTTACATACATCATTTTTATTCTACTGCTATGGAAGCGCTTTTTCTTATTAAATAATGACAAAGAGGTCGGGAAAAGTTGAGGAATTCATGATCATAATGTGTACTTTGATTTCGACCAATGAAAACACGGCGTTATCTTTTGTTGCTATGGTTATTACTGCTGCCAAGTAAAAGTTACTGGTACCAAAAAGTGGGTGTTTTCAGCCGCTGAACAGTGCTGAAATCCGAAATTTATAGCTTTTTGATGCAGTGGAACAGAAAATAATGTATTTTTGGAAAGAAATTTAATTTTTGTTTTTAAATAGAATTACTTTCATAGTCAGCACTTTTTTAACAACTCAATCTAAATTAATTTCCCAGTTCATAAAATTATAGGTCTTAAAATTATGTACACATGTATGTTAATTATACCTATAGAGGGTCCGGCAACGAAGCGGGGGTGGAAGATATTTCTAAACCTATGAGAGTTAGGTGAATATTGGATGTCTCAAAAAAGTGTGACGAATCAAACTTACTTTTTTTTAATGGAATGCCCTATATTTGGGTAGCTTAAAAGTTTTGCATTGAAATACTAATCATTTCAATATAAGTTGTATGGGTCTAACGTCGACTGTTTTGGAGATATTAACGATTTTATGCAAAAAATGCTGAACTTCAGGCGGCTGCTGTAAGCAACATAAAACAATTGAATGAAGGAAAGCGCTACCAAAAAATTATGATTTTTGTGAACTACCTTTCAAGTGGAAAATGGTGGATCTGAGTATTAATGCTATACAGAGTGCTCAACATTTGCTAATTTAATTATTTCGTTTTTTTTAAGGAATGCCGTGTATATTTTTGTATTTTTGAAAAGCCCTTTTAATGAGCTTTCTTTTGATATGTTACTTCATACGTCTAAGTTCAACTGTCTTTCAGGTATGCGTGTTTGAACATAAAAAACAATTTAAATCCCTTATGATGCTTTATTTCAAAGAATAAAAAACAAACGCCGTTAAAATAATGATTTAAACACATGATCTCTCCAAAAATAAAAACTCAAAACCAGGTTTACAAAATATAAATTCAGTCAGTGTTGATACAAGGAATAATAAACACGAAAAAACGATAAATGCAGGAATAAATTAATTCCAAGGTCAAATAAAATCAGATTAAAAAACAAAAGCTTATACGTAATTACATTAAATGTTCAAATAGTTATCCTTTCTTGCTCTGAGTATTAAAGCTGTACAAAGAACTCATAATCAGCAGCTATGATGATTTTGATTTACTTAAATGGAACACCCTCTATTTTTAAAAAGTACTTTAAATCAGCTTTCTTCTGACATTACATTTCTTCTCCCAAAATTGAATCGCTTTTCAGATTTAATTTTCTTCTGCTTTTTTTTCGTTTGTTTCGTATTTGTTTGGAAAACCCAAGTGTTTAAATCATTATTTTAACTGCGTTTGTTTTTTATCCCTTGAAATTAAGCATCTTACAGAGCTCAAATTGTTTTTATGTTCAAACACGCATATTTGAAAAACAGTTGAACTTAGAGGTATGAAGTAACACATCAAAAGAAAGCTCAATAAAAGGGCTTTTCAAAAATTCGAAAATATACAGGGCGTTTCATTTTTGTCCAATTTTCAAATGTTGAGCACCCTGTATAGCATTAATACCCAGATCTACCATTCTACACTTGAAAGGTAGTTCACGAAAACCATAATTTTTGGTAACATTTTCCTAAAGTCAATTGTTCTGATTTTTTTTTTGCATAAAATTGTTAACATCTCCATAATAGTTGACGTTAGACCCATACAGCTTGATATAAAAATGATGAGTATTTCCATGTAAAACTTCTAAGCTACCCAAATATAGAGCATTCCATTAAAAAAAGAGTTAAGTTTGATTCGCCACACTTTTTTGAGACACCCTGTATCATCAAAACTATTTTAGTAATGTGCACCACCTTCGTACCTACAACTTTTATATACACAATATCCATGTAACTTTCATTTTAGAAATATCATCAACACCAGCTTCGTTGCCGGACCCTGTATTTAAAAAAGCTAATAATTTTGCATTTTGTATTTTCACAAAAATAAGTGCTCTATAAAATAGCCTAGTTTCCATTTAATTATAACCATTATGTAAAGAATCCCCTTTTTATTGTATCCTTGTTAATTTCCCACAATGGTCGTGCACTTTTAAATTCACCGTATACACGATAACTAAGAGCTGCATATTAAATTTTGACGAGGCTCGAGCGGCCACACTTTTTATAATAACCGACAGAAAACCGGGACAAAACCCATGGGACGCTCTTCCGTGCGTGGGCCCGCAGAAACCTGCTATTATCTGCGTAACAAACTTAACAGCGTTGCCAACTGTCGTTTTGTCGTGTACTTCCGCTTTGCCGCCAACAGCCACTCTGTTTTTTGCAATAATAACCTTCCGTGCCGCCGATGCGCACCTCCATTTGTTTTGTATGCAAATGCTTCCTGGCTGGACGTTTTTATCCTTCGTTAGGAATTTTTAACGTATTGAATTTAATTTGTAATAATTAATGTACCTGGTGACACACAGCCTGCCAATAATTACTGGCTCCCATACTATGAATATTTAATTATTATTTTCTTTACCTATTTATGTATTTTCTCTTAATTGTATTGGTAATTTTAGTAGTTAATTTATTAAATATGCATGTAGTATACTACATTCAAAACTAAGCATATAAAATTATCATTAAGGCTACATCCCACATGTAAAAAAGTATTCTACAGTATTGAGCTTATGAACAAAAATATGTGAAACGTTTTTCACTGCAATCGCACAAAAGAATTGACACCGAACAACGAAGGCAAAATCTGGAACAGAAATGTAGAATACTTCAAGTAGAACTATTAAAAAAAAAACAAAAAGTGGATGTGGACAAATCACAGTTACCACAAGGTAAAACCGAACTAGGTATTGGAATAACAAAGTAAAGCAGAAAGTGAAAAAGAAGAAAGATGCTTGGAAAAGATATATTATAAATAAGACGGAAGAAAGTAGATGGGAAGGGAGATCGAGCAAAAGAGGCTGTCCTTGTAGCAAAACAAGGCAGTTGGGAATACTTTTCTTAGAAATTGGAAGAAAATTTTAAAGAAAATGGAAGAGAGTTTTGGAAAACAATAAAGAACCTGAGAGGAAAATATTGCAGCAAGCCTGGGCTATAAAAACAGGAATAGAACTATAGCGACAAGGAATAACTCGATTTCGACGGGCAAGGTTAGCCACCCACCCGGCTTATGAGCTGAAAGCCCATAGGCCCACGACTTTGTGGCCTAATTTAAAAAGAAGAAGAATTATAAATAAAAAGGAAATAAGTAATAACACAAAATTAAGAGTGTATACGAGTATATAATGTGCCTATTCTAATATATCCATCGGGAAGCTGTGTCATGTAGCACAAGGTGAAGGGGAGAAATGAAGTATTTGTGGAGGATGTCCAGAAGAACGAAACGCGACAGAATTAGAAACGCAGCAAAAAGAGACGAATTAGATATTAAACCGTTTCTTACATAATAAGTAGAGGGAAGACAATTTACATGGTTCGGACACGTCATGAGGATGGGAAACAGAAGAGAACCGAGAAGGATATTAGAAGCAAGACCAGAGGTAAGACGGTATATACGAAGTTCTAAGGAAACATGAGAGGAAAGGATGGAAAATGGCATTGACAAGATGGAAAAACTTGGAACAACTAAAGAGAATGGCTAATCGTAGACAATACCAAACATGGACGAGCAACTCGACGCCACCGGTATACATAAGGGATGGGACCAAGAAGAAGAAGATTTTAAAAGAAAAAGTCACGTGGGTAATGAAATGCAAGTTCTCCAAATATCGGAGAAAATAAAATCTAGAACGTGGTATAAGACACTCAACAAGGGGTGGCGCGCTCTTTGCCTACGCAGCATTTTAAGCAATCTGCGCTCTCCATTGCAACGTTTCTCAACTTACCCATCTAAAGCGTTTACGGGTACATGGCCTTAAGGAAACATTGGCCGCTAATCAAAATGAATAGTTTTATAAAATTTCAAATGACCCTGCATCAAGACTTTCTCAGTTTTGTTTGAACCTTGCTTATCATGACGTGGATGATATCAACCTAAGCTGACCTTATTAAGCAGTTTTATTCGCATTTTTAACCTAGCTTTGTAGAGTAGTGCCTAGAAGGTTTGCTTAGCAGTTGGAAGATCGTGATTTCGATTCCCATGGCCGTCTGCTCTGATTAACGTTTTTAGATGGTTTTCCTGAGTCAATAGAGTACCTTCTCTGAGGTAATGCCATACCAGTACTTCTCCACCTTTCCTGGCCTCTCTTCCATTCTCCACCCCTTCTCTCACCCATCCTATAATTCCCGTTCTTGGCTGAAGAGGAACGCAAGGTCCCTATAGCAGCCCGCCCCCAGTTGGGGGAATTGAAATGGCCCTGAACCTTTCTTTCTTTTCGCATTTTTAGTTGGTTGCCTGACCGAACACTTTAAATCAAGACAATATCAGTTGTTTCATTAATTATATTGTCTTGGTTTACCAGTAGATCTCTGAATACAAAACATTTTTTACTGAGGTAACTACCCAGATAAGAATATAATCTTGGAAGAATCCCATAAGTTGTTACAACTGTTGTATTTCATTTTTAAATTGCAGTAAAACAACACTACCCTGTCTTGAAGTAAAATATAAATTATTTCAGTAAACCTTGTTTTTACCATCGACATATATGTCGATGGTTTTTACCCCCACGAACAGTTGCACAACCATCTATCATCAAACACTTGATCTGACAAACTGATATTATTTTTTTTCTATAGCATATTATATGCAAAATAATTCTCTTTAAGCCCATCCATTATTTTTTTAAGATTGTAAATCAACAGAAGTCTCTTCGTAAAATGTAATCTTTACTGCCACCAGAAGAAAAATTTCTGTCGTCTAGGACCATCAAGTTAACTAATAACTTGTAATTGATATCTAACGATAAACTTTATTGATGTATTGTTACTGTGCTCAGTTGTTGAAAAAAAAAACGTCCAAAAATACTTCCAACATGATTTACACCCTATAAATCCTCACAGTAACAATACAATAGCAGATATACTTAAAAGCTGTTTTTCGTTTTAATTAAGAGTATTTACATACAGTAATGGAAATACTCTTCTTATAATTTGAACAACTTGTCAATTCAAATGTTATAAAAAATCGTGTATTTCCTCGTCAGTCTTGCTGTTACACCCCACTGCAGGGGCGTCGACTTCCTCTGCAAGGAGGATTAAACCTTAACATCCCACGGTTACCAAAGCTGGATTGGTGGATCACATTGCCACATTTCTCCGGCCATTGGATTCCGTGATGATCGAATCCACATATAGTTTGCCTAAAACCAGAGGCTCTTATTGTGAGCCACCTCAGCTGCTGTTGAAGGATAAAATAGTGTAATGGAAAAACTACTTGAAAATTGGAATTAGATATCAATTTTATCTAAGTATCGGAAATAACTTTAGTAAGTGAACCAAAAATAGATAGGTTGTGTTGACTGGGTGGATCAGTTTGCTAAGTTTGGTAGATACTGAAGGAATGGAAATTTGGTAATTGGACCCTTGTTAATGATTTGAGATTGTGAGCTGAAAAGCCATTTTAAACTTTCCCTTGAAGACATTTGTTTCCTACGTCAATTCACAAATAAGTAAACACAGCTATGGTTAAGAGAGTATTTACTCATCAACAAGGGTCCAATTACCAAATTTCCATTCCTTCAGCACCTACCAAACATAGTAATCTGGTCCTCCCAGTCAACACAACCTATTTATCTCTGTTTCACTTACTAAAGAGATTTCAGACATTGGTCCTTCGAGCCGGATCCATGTTTTGTGGGATTCAGACACTAAACGAGAACTTACTTACATTGATGATATTAGTTTAACGTCCAACTCGATTTTCTTGTATTGATCGTATTTATTGTTATCATGTTTTTTTATCATGGAAATCAGCACAATATTGTCCAGTTAACCAACCCTGTAAGTATAATAATAAACAAGGTATCCACAGTATGGAGGTTAATTGTTGTCACCTTATATACAAATAAAGAACACATGCGTGGTTAGTAATACATGTATCTATATGGTAAATATTTGTGACGTAAACAGCACTACTCTGTATTTTTTCGTTGGTTAATTATTAGTTTATCCTTTAATTGCTTAATCAGGGTAATTTTAATGTATATGATTGCATTTTACTACTATAACATATACCTTCGTATATACACTCACCGGCACGAAAAACGGAGCACTTGCATTTTTTGATTAGATATAAAATTGTATCCCTTTGTGATGTTTTATTATTACATTTATTATTATACATTTATTATACATGTTATAATGTTAAATGTATAATAAATGTATAATAATAAATGTAATAATAAAACATCACAAAGGGATACAATTTTAAATCTAATCAAAAAATGCAAGTGCTCCGTTTTTCGTGCCGGTGAGTGTATAATCCATAATATCGGTTTGTTGTCTTTCACTTGGTGCACGTACCATGTTTTTTTAAACTGAATTACTATATCTACGAAGTATCTATGAATGATACTAAATGTTGAATCGGATTGACGCAGAATAATTTCTTCCACATCCTTAACCTTATCGTATCATTAGTTTTATTCGCATCTGTATGGAGCTCGACCCGGCTTGGAATCACCACGATATGTAAAGCAAATGCAACTTTTCCAATTATTGCTTTTGGTACATTTGGCTCGCAAAAATTCCGGACTTCCGCACGCAATTTGAAATAACACCCCAGTAAATTTTCTTTCTTATTTCCCTTTGCGATTGCGATTATTTATCAGACGGGAATTAATTCCCGCGTAAACCTGGCGCTGTGCTCGCACGTAATTGGTTTTCCAGCAGCCAGAAAACGGCGGTGTCGCGTGCAATTTAAAAACCGCTATTGAACTTGAACACGGTCATACACAATAATGTTACACAGATGATATCATGCATTATTCCAGCTTGTGTCGTCCCGACCTCTGTTGCGGATATTTTAGCATATCGGACGCACATGACTTGTTTGCCCGGCTAATTAACGTTTATTATTCAGTGTAACCCATCAAACGCACAATTGGAACACTCCGCAACTATTCAAAATATTTTTATTGGTACACTCGCGTCCAATTTGCTGTAGCATCGTCAACGGTTAAATTGCTCGATGGAAATGTCTGAATTGGAAAATACAGCTGAAGGTTTTCCTTGCAACGAGTTTGCTTCAACCATTGAAAACTACAAATGGATTTTTTTTGTAATATAACCTTCACCTCTTAGATTTGTATTGGAAACTATGAAAGTTCATAAAACAAATATATTAATAGAAATTTAAAGAAATTCGATAGATGATCAAAGACTGTAATAATGCTCTTTGTCCCACTTTGGTGGAAGACAAAATGTAATATATCCCTCTTTGTATATCAATATAAATATTACAGTTACACTAACTTACCTGCATCTATAAAGTAAACGTCAATGTCAAACTTAACTTGAATGACATTTATATTTTGTCACGTAATTATAATAATGTTACTTTCTATTACCTCAAACTAGCTCAATCATTTAAGATTCCTTTCTCTCAGCTAATGGGCGATGATTTATAATAATATTATTGGTTTTTATATTTACTTATAATATTATAACGACGTAGTCAGGTATCTTTACGTTCTTATGAACGCAATTTGAAACTGAGTATTGATATGAAGTTTAGTTGACAAGTATAAAATAATTAACAGTCAAAATCAGAAGTTTAATAACTTGATCATATTTTGTAACTTTACATTCCGGCTAAATATAAACTAAACCCAAAATATGTAATTTCAAATTATAATAGCCTAAAACTGCCGAGTACTCGAATCACTTATTAATTTAGAAAAAGTAAGCATAAACTTATTTTCTAAATACAATATTTCTTAAATTAGTTCGATATAATTTTGTCTTTCACTAAACTTGTTCAAAAACGTATCTTCGAAATCTAGTAATTAAAGTTCACTGACCTTTCTCAGTTGATTTTGATACCTGAATTCACTTCGTTGATGTCTCGTTCTACTAGTAACAATACTTTCCCAAGCTCTGCTAAATTCCGACTGCAACTCCAACTGCAACTCTGACTGCACAAAACCCCTTGTATATATTTCTATCTTCCAGATAGAATTTAAAAAAAAACACAACACGAAGCACTGAGGCTACGTTAATTATTGAAACTGATTGCTTTTCAATACAGTTTCAATATCAATACAAAAGACAATATTTATATTGATTACAAATAATTATAATTTACCTGATTTTCTATCAGACTTCATTTACAGGTCATTCCTGTGTAATATTATTTCAATTAAATATAAATTATTCACCAATTGTATGGAATTGAACCTATAACGGCTTCTAACCTGTATCGAGTGAAATATAAAAATTTGTACTTCTTTATTATTGCAACAACTGCCACCCGTTATATGAATTTTATTTTTATAACTATGTATCTGGATTTGAAATATATGTTTATTAGATACAATATGCATGTATGCATGTGCCATTAAAAGACTAAAGTGTTTGTACTTGAAAACAACTGTTGGACCTGTTAATAACCATAATATCAGTAAATATTATTTTAAGTAATGAGTCCGTTCTAAATTACCAAAGATTATTTTATAATATATTCCTAGAATATCACTACACATACACTTTTCATATACATATAATATTAATCTAAATTTGATTACGCCTTCCCATATCCAATAATTCAAAAGTAGTAGTAGAATTATCATATCTAACAAAGAATATATAGTAGCAATTGGTTGTCACGTAGTTATGACCAAAAATATAAATTATTTGATATAAAAATTAAGAAGAAGCAATTAAATTCAATATTATAACATTGGTCCTCCACTTTTTGATGAATAAACAAAATGTACAACGCTGGAAGCCGTGTACTGGTGCTTTTTCTATTGACTGTTGTTTGCTGTTATATCTCCAGTGGACTTAAAAATGCCATTAAAAGCGTGCAATCTAAGAACATGACGTGTTCGTCAATTTCGTTCAATAAAAAATAATCAAATAATTAAATTCAATCAGCTAATTTGCTTGCTCTACAGAACAGATTGTGAATCGCTTACATCAATAGTAATAATAAATAATTAAAAATTTGTATATGTATTTACTTATTGCAATGTACAATTTTAATTTGCCTATCACTTATTTGTGACCTAAATATAAATTCGGCCATCTAGAAAATTAGAAAAACCAAATTTACTTCAATATTCTAATTTAATAAACCAAGATGCAATCGATAAAATGCTATATTTTTCAAATTTTAAATATTTCAAAGTGTTATGTATTTCTATAGAAGTATACATGGTGACGTAAATTTTGTAAAACCCAAATAAGAAGTCCATTAGCAGTATAAATAAACTTTAAAAAAAATTATTAAACTGCCTCAGTCACAAAAACAAATACAAAGTACCATCAAAATATTAGCGTCGCCACGAACTCTCCGCAGACCTAACTCGTCGCGAAGGTTAATAAAATATACAGTTTGAATACTGGAATAAAACACGAGCGTTTATAGTAAACTATGTATTTATTGTTCATATTATGAATACCGACAAAATGTTTATTAAAATGTTTGAACAACCACTTTCGCCGGAAGTAACACCAAATTTGTTATTTCAAAAAACATACGGGTATAAATCTTAAAACAGTGGACGAGAAGAAATTACTATATACAACAAAGGAAACAATAATTTTTATGAACTGAAAGCATGGAAAGCGGATTACTTCTAATAATCTACCTATTAGTGGCTCTGCATAATTACTTTTGTAAATCCAAATTTATCTTACAACCAACAAATTTTAAATTACATTTTGTCAGTAGCTGGAAGTCACTACTTGTAATGCATTACTTTTCAGAAGAAAAAAATGTAATCGTTAGAGCCCGAAACCTTAGGCAAAAAAGCAGTTAACCAAGTACTGCATTTTAAATTATTTACATTTAAATTAGGCCTATTTTGCAATATTATAAGGTAAGCACACTCAAAGAAGGTGTAAAAATATGACAAATATACGAAAACTTCATAAAAATATGAACCACATATGAAGATTTCCATGAAATATAAAAACAAGTTTGTAGAATTACAATATCTCGCAGCGAACTAGACCATGGCGAATCGGCAACGGCGACTCTGACGCGGCGAATCGGTAAGCAGCGATTCTGACGCGGCGAATTGTCCGCAACCGACCTATTAGCACTATCAATATAAATTAATATTTTTGCAAAGGTTAGTAAGTGTATTCCAGGATGGTAATGCGTTTACCTCTACATTTTTAGAAACTCATTTGGAAACAACAGTAAAACTAAAACAGACGTAGAAAATTGTCTACAGAAATAACGGCGTAGCCGAGGCGTATTTGACATATGGATAACATGCTACTTCGAAATTATAGATTTTGTTCAATTCTGGTAACGTATGTTTGTATATATTTGTAAAACAAAAGTATTCAAATTAGATAGATTTATTAATTTGTTAAGTAGAAAAAGTTAAACGAGCAATTTGAGAAAACTTCAGAACATTAAGCTGCATAGATTTTTGTACAGGGTTGTACATTAGCATTCTCCATGTCACTAATTTGTAATGTAAATGCGTGTTTCAGAAATATTAAAAAACTGTATTCGCTTTAATTTGGTAAAATTTGTCCTGCTACATTTTCTGACAAATTGAAACCAGCATCCAAAAATAGCACAGGACTAATGTCACCCACCATAAAATGCTTCTTATTTGATGCACGCGACGTTGTAGATTCCGGTATAGATAGTGAAGTAGTTTTAGCGTGTATAAACCTCGTGTTTCAATTTTTGTCTTGTATCAATTGTAAAGCTGCATTTACATATCTATACATAGCTGTGATAATATTCTTTTGTAACAAGTGTAGCATTTTTTTTTTAAATACGGTAGTCGCTAATATTATGAACATTTGACAGATTATGCGTTAAAACCTTACGAATTTACTGTGGTATTAACGTTTACTGGGGATCCCGTACTTTATTAGCTCCTCTTGGCAGGTTCTCAAACTTTTACGACTCAATTCTGTAAGCCTCTTATATATTTAAAGAAAAACACGTTTGGATTTTCGCTAGCTAAAACTTCGACGTGATATTTAGCTAGAGATCCGCCTAAGAGGCACCACATGCCAACTTTCCAGACGTTTTTCAGCAGGGAATACATCCACGATCTCAAATCGACAAACTTTTAAGGATTCCTGTGCCCACGCCTACTTTTACCTGTCGGCCTGTCAACTCCATGGTTGCAGGGTTTCTTTGCTTAGAGGTGTGAAATTTCAGAAGTGTTTTTGCTGGAAAGTTAATATTTGTACATACGCGAGAGACCCAAGGCCCGCCAGACCTGTATTAAGCCGAAACTTAAAACCTTAGGGCATATCTAATTAACAATACTTCATGGGATTTAAAAATGTAATAAAGCAAAAGCGTGTAAATTTTATTTAAAGCGGCTATTTATTCTGTGCAAACTTATTTGTTAGTTTCGTAAAAATTTTATATTATTTGCAGCTTTGGAAAAGGCACTGGAATGATTTTTTAAAATAATAAAACTGTGAAAGCTTGCTTTTGATGTATAAGCCAGCAATTTTAACAATCTTTCATAAGGTAGGCAACCCTTCGGTTGCATAATGGGTAGTACAACAATAAATAAGTATGTATTTGTGTGGGTATTTTGTCAGAGTAAAAAAATGGAAACAAGATGAGACACACGCTCCTTAAGACACATTCACTCTTTGTTATCTATTGAAACTGTGTTTTCAGTGAGGTATGGTCGTTGCCGTATTATGTTACATACATGATCGCGCCACATGTGCGACGACTTTGACAAAGCAGATTCGTTCAGAATCCAGGAACTAATTATCACAAAACCTATTATTTCTTTACTTACGCACCACCAGTGTCATATATTTTAAAAGTTTCC
>OW679200.1:100940930-100970240 GCA_940337035.1 Agriotes lineatus | reverse complement strand
CCTGGCGCCTGTACTATAAATTCATAGGAAATGAGTAGGCAATATCTGTATTTCGTTGGAGATTGGATTTTTTTCATTTAGATCTTTTATTTTTATGTTTGACAGTCCCGATTTTCTTTTTTTTTGAAAAGATATTAATGGAACAGCATGCGCACTTGGAATCTCTTTTAATCTTGAAATTTCTGCACCCGAAAAAACAGAGCTGTAGGGAGTTATGCATTGAATCCCCCCATCGCATGAAATGTATTGGAATCATCTATTGTATTGATATTAACATCAGCGTTATCAAACACAAATTGCGAAAATCAAGTCTCCCCATCACTTTTAACGGGGAATATCAGTAAATGTGTTGTACAATGTACCTAAACACCTACCAATGTGTATTATATGAATTAAAATGTTCATATTAACATAAAATGTTGGTGGACCTCCTGGAACATTTTATTTCTAACAACGTATCACATTTCTCGCGGCTATTGCTTGCAAACTATAAGTTTTAGCACAAAAGTATAAAGGGCCTTTTTTGTAGAGAATTTAATTATCTTTAATATTTATAATAAATATTTTCACTGTCAGACTAACAGAATATGGTGGCCAGGTCTTTCGATTGGGAAAACTTAATATGTTCACTCCAGGCCTTAAGTAAAGCGATTAAAGTCATTTGCAGCTTTCCTCTAATTATTTGCGTTGGGTTGTCAGTATCGTCGTTGGATTCCATCAGTTGTTCACAGTAGGTTTTTCATGGATCTTGTATCTGGTTTTTGTTTGTCAAAAGTACTCCATCGTCTGATTTTATAGCCTAATGTCTTGGTGTAAAGCTGTGTGTTATCTGTTTGATTTGCTTGAACATATCTCTTGTTTAATTTGTGTATGTGTGTCGTTCAATTTCATAACAGATGCCATTCAGATAGTTGTTTTTGTAATTTCTGCATCGTTGCTTAATTTCTTTCAAGTAAATAAATACACAACAATAAAATTACTAATTTACTAATATTCATGCAGGATTATTATGATCACACTGTAGCTTACATTGAAATGGACAGTAACATTGGCCAGTGATTCGCATAGCGTGGCTTATCTCTTCAATACGTAAAACGCCTTAATCGTACCTTTATAATGCAGACAACCTTTCATCAAAAGATTTACTTGAACAAATTGGAGAATTCAGTTAAAACATAACGAATAACGTAGGTCCCATAAGTTTTGAGAAAAAAATCCGTTGTAGCTTATTATAGGAAAAAATGCTTTCAATCTGGCTAGCTTTGAAAAACATTAATCATTATCCATAGATTAAGCATATAATTGTATGAAATATAGCTGTGGAAATAATTACTTGTAGTTGAATTTAATATAAAATTAAAGCAACATAAAATGTAGCTGTTCATATTTTTTCTCAAAACTTATAGGACATACGTTAGGTGTTTACAAATTCAGTAACTGCACTTAATCGAGATGTCAACAAACAATAATTGAATCGCAGATGCTAAATGTTAGGCATTTGTTTGCATTCTCAAACATAACCTTGACCTTGTAGGAAGTCATGATAAATGGTTGAGAGTTGTTGACTTTTAGAGAACATTTGAAAGTTTAGTAGTTCAAATGTAGAGCAGTGTACCTATGTTGATATTTTAAACAATATTGTTTTTTTAAGCTACAAAATATTGTGGTCATTTATACAGGCAGACCTTGCCGTTTGCTGATTTGCATTTCGCTGATTTGATTTTACACGGGGGACTTTTGTGCTCCCTTTTCTTTGCCGTTCGCGGATGGAATTGCCAACGTATGCAGTTTATGTCATTAACACCTAAATAACATTATTTATCACAAACTTGTAAAAACACTTATCGAGCCTATTTCTTTGAATCTCTTATTACCAAATTGGCACTAAAATAAATTGTAAAATTATAACTTGAATAAACAAATGGACATTCGAGCTCTAGATTCAAGTGGCAGACTTATGTTATGTATGGAATTTTAGTTTGTATACGCACGTTTATCTATTTTTGAATATTTTGAGGTTGCATAGTATAAATAAATCTAGTTTATGGAACCTAACCCCGTTTTTATCATTATGTGTTTACTTGCGCATCGCGGTTTTGCGCTTCGCGGCATTCTGGAACCTAACCCCCGCGAACGGCGAGGTCTGCCTGTACATATTTCAGTTAACAAGATATTTCCTTAATTTCTTGAAAATTTCTTCAAAATTAACAATTGCTGTTAAACAACTTCCAATGATTTTCAAAAATTATCTTATCAGTGACCTTCAAAGATTGCAAGAAGTTTACAGAAAAGTTTACCCAAGATTGCGTTATTTTTGTGAGGTGCAATTTGTGACTCGAGGGTTAGCCCGAGAATCACATAGCACTGAAGCAAAATAGCAGTTACTCGAAATTGCATATACTATTTTTTTCACGTTGCAGGAAGATTTAAATCTACAAACCTGTTTTTTTTAAATGTAATTTATTGACATTTTTAAATTTTGAAGTTGGTGGCACTGTATGTCTATGTCAAATTTGAGGTTATCAGGTTGGGTTTTGCATCAGTTTTGACGCAAAACCTAACCTGCTAACCTCCAATTTGACATAGACTTACAGTATTGCCAATTTCAAGTAAAATTTTAGATTGCATTATGGGAAATTCAAAGCAGAATAGATTGTTTGTTTGTTTGTTTGTTTGTTAATGGACAAGGTCTAGGCATGCAGAGTACCAGGTACCTTAGACACCGACTGCTTTGGTCATATGGTCAAAGTCCTACTTAGAATTTTGTAATTCATTTTAAGACATCCGGTACAATTATTTTAAAATTAGTAGCCTATGGTAAATTTTAAAGTTGGTGGCACTGTAAGTCATTATGACAAGAGCTCACAATTTTGTGTCAGTTTGTGTCAAAACTGACGCAAAACCTAACCTGATAACCTCGAATTTGAATTGTTCCGTCAGTCATAATAAAAACTCCCTAGGGAAATGTTTGTCTTATTCAGTCTCTAGGGAGTAAATGTTTTACTTCTCTCACAATTTTGATGCTATAGAAACCGAGTTCTACTCACGGTCGTGGAAAAATAAAAATTAATTGCCCCATATATTTTACATCTTCAGTGGAGAACGGCGCGACCGATTTGGCTAATTTTTTTTTGTTGTGTTTGTAATTGTTAGGACAAGGTTTTTATGAAAGAAAATTTTGGGAAAATCCACCGGAAAAGTCGGAAAATTCGGAAAATCGAAAAGATTATTTTATATGGCATTTCATATGTTTTCGTTTCTGAAGAGAAAAATGGGAAAATCGGAGTGGAAAACTAGGAAAATTCGGGAAAAATCTATATAAATAAAAATCAATAGCCGCATGTATGGTACATTATCACTTGAGAACGGCTCGACCGATTTGGCTCATTTTTTTGTTGTGTTCATAATTGTCACGACAATTTTGGGAAAATCCACCGGAAAAAGGAGGAAAATTCGGAAAATCATGATGATTTTGTATGGTACCTATATTTGTATGGGACTATGTATGTTTTCGTTTCTGAATGACTTTTCAAAGAGAAAAATGGGAAAATCGGAGTGGAAAATTCGGAAAACTCGGAAAATTCGGACAAATCGATTTTTTTTTCAGGATGGAAAAACCGGAATATAACAGAATATTATGGTAGTTCACAGCTAGTTTATTAATAACATTTTTAGAAAATCTCAACTAAAAAGTTACGAGTTAAAGCTTAGTTGAATAAGAAGTACATAGTTGTTCGGAAATTGTGTGGGTAAAGTAATTTATATTTTAAATTTAAATTGCGGGTATTTGAGTTAACTAAACCACATTTAGTTAAAAAAATGATTTAAAGTAATTGTAAAATACAAATTATGACTCCTTAATGTGTCCTTTAAATGACCAATAATTTTTGTAGCAACTATTGAGAGCTGCTGAACAATACAAAAGTAATACGCAAGTTGCCATTGAAAATTAGGAGTGTCAAATTGACATTTCAGTACATTTGAACACATCAATTTTAAGATTTGTTATTAGTAGTTGTTGTCATCTGCGTTGATTGTTTATAACAAGTCTGTTCAATGCTCTAAAAAGTATGCTTCCTGACAACCGGCGTTTTATAACAGATGTCACCAAGATCGCGTGTTACAGGAAATTGTAAATATTCCCAGTACTTCAGAAATACCGAATTCAACCAAACAGAATATTCAAAACCTATGCGAAGTGACAAATAACGTGAGACTTGGTATAATATCTGCTACAGTGGCCATATCAGCGGTAAATATGGTTTACACTTTATAAAAACGAATCGATAGTACTTACTTGTCTGTAAACATTGACTAGTGTTAATACTTGCACGCCACTATTATGCTTATAATATACGTATCTGGAAGAGAGATAATCTTTGTAATGCCTTGTTAAGTTGATATTTCATTTATTTAATACATAATACTAGTAACATTCTAATAGAGATAATTCCATATTTGCCACAATAAGAAAATGTTATAAAAATTACTGCATCTTTATTAACAGACCCCTTAAAATCACATTTTGAATGTGAAGATCACAATCAACCCATTTTTTTAATAGAATTTTGTCAAAATTGATTAAACCACTTCTTAGCAGTCATTGCAAAACAAGAAGGGATGGAAACGTTTTTACTAATTTGAATTTTAAACTACTGAGTAGGTAGATACTAAAACTTTTATGTTTTTTTGTGATTACAAACTACCTACAATAGTAATTTACAATACAAGTGCGTAAAGCTAGTCTTTAGTTACGAGTGGGGCAGAGTTAAAACGCGAGTGACTAAAGATGCTTTACGCATGTGTATCGTACAATATTTTATCTACGACCACCACTAAAAGTAGGCCTTGTAGCGCTAGCTTGTTTCACTAAAAGTGACGTTTTATAGTTTACCGTGGTTAAAGAAATCAGCTGTTTAGTTTTAGCCCATGTTCTAAAAGTGAAGTGAGGTTATAAAACTACAATTTCGAACTGGAAGTGAAGTTGTAAAGTTATTCTAGTTGCTTCTTGCGTTACAGGTAAAGTGTTTTTGAAATAATTAAAGCGTTATGTAATGAATACAGTCAGATGTGGAGTATTAATAATAACATTTCGTAACTGACCTTGACTACTGTCATTCGCAAACATTCGCCCGTGCGGCATGGCCTGCTGTTTCTTATGACATAAATTAGAAGTGTCGTAGATGCAAACCTTTATTAAACCGATATTTATGGATTAATAACAGTAAAATTAAGGTCGTAGATAAAATATTGTATGCAACGCGTGCTAAAAGTGGTTTATGCACGAGACATGTTATGAAACTCAGCCTTCGGCTTCGTTTCATAATTTTCATGTCTCGTGAATTAACGTCAACTTTTAGCACTTGTTGCATAAATAGCTATTATCTACAACCACCACTGAAAGTAGGCCTTTTAGCTCTAGCTTGTTTCACTAAAAGTGACGTTTTATAGTTTACCATGGTTAAAGAAATCAGCTGTTTACTTTAAGCGCATCTGTGGTATAAAGTGAAGTGAGGTTATAAAACTACAATTTCGAACTGGAAGTGAAGTTGTAAAGTTGTCAAATTCGAGATTACCAGGTTAGGTTTTGCGTCAGTTTGTGTCAAAACTAGATGTACAGTGCCACCAACATAAACAGTGCCAAGCGAATGACAGGCCGGCCTAAATTTATTGTCTGCCATTGTACTTACTATTCATTTTATATTTGACAGTAAAGGAGAAATAAAACGGTTCTTTAATATTTGACAATGGTATAATACGTGTATAACCAAACATTTGACAATGTCATCGATTGACAACTTAGAAATCTCAGTGTTAAACCTTGAATTTTAGATTCCATTGACACGTGATAGCAGTGCCTCTAGTTGTAAATTTAGATGGAATGGAGAGACTAGTTATAAACAATCAACGCAGACGACGGCAGTTGTTATTAAGTTATAAGTTCGGATAAAATGGTGAACATGATAATAGTTTACGGAGCTGCTGATGAAGGTGCTGCATGAGCAAGGCATATGTATTAATGTATTTAGAAAAAATTTCAAATAATCCGACCACTTCCGAAAATATATTTCTCTGGGTTATTCGACGGGGAAGAGAAACTGGGAATTTACAATCATAGAATCATGATGGTGGAAGATCAAATCGACACGTGGTTGATGTTGAAGAAGAAGTTTTGGAAAGGGTAGATGCTGAATCGACAACTAAAACACACCAAATTGTTAAAGTTTCTCAGAACTTTGTTTGGCGCACATTGAAGATGTACGGTTTGTACCGTTTTCATTTCCAAAAGGTGCAAGGGCCTACTCCCAACGATTATTCGTTGCGGCAGCAGTTTTGTGAGTGGCTGCTCAATAGTACGGAAGCAGAAGCAGATTTTCCAACAAACATACTGGTAACTGACGAATGCTATTTCACCAGGAATGGTATGCTCACACATGGGCTGGTGAAAATCTTCATTCGATCCGCCAAAGTAACTTTCAGCAACAATTCAGTTTAAATTTATGCGCTGGAATTGTGAACGACACCTTAATAGGACCTTTCGAATTGCCGACGCGTCTCAATGGCGAATCTTACTTGCATTTTTACAAGAAGTTTTACCAGGACTCCTAGAAGATGTTCCATTGGTTGTGCGACATAACATGTGGGTTATGCATGATGACTGTCCATCACATTTCAGTCGTCCTATAAGGGATTATCTTGATCATACTTTTCAGCAACGGTGGATCGGCCGGGGTGGATTTATTCAATGGCCCCCACGCAGCCCTGATTTCAACCCACTGAACTGCTTCTTATGGGGGATATCTGAAAGACTGGGTACATACAACTGAAGTTGATACCATTGAAGAGTTGCGCCACCGATTCAACGTTACTACAGAGGACTTACGAGAACAATTTCCGCAAGTGTCGAGAAATTGGATTCGTCGTGCGCTACTGTGTGTTGAACTAATGCTCTTATGAGATTATATGTGATAATTTTTCTTAAAATAAGTTGTGATAGTTCAGGTAAGTGTGCAGTGAGTCTGTTTAAGTTCCACTGTATTATATTAGCTATTTTGTTAATAAAAGTTTGATTCAGTGTCGATATCAGATGTGGCGGAGCAGTCACTTCGAGTTTTGGTCATGCTATCTTCGTTTGTGTTCAAGATACTTGTTGCTCGTAGTTTATTTATAATTCGTGTAAATCTATTCTTGATCGAGCGTTGAGTTAAATGTGGATAAACACTTTCCATCATAAGAGTTAATGCCTTAATATCTGTAGTGTACAAGTAAGCAATGTTTAAGGGCTCAGGTGATCCTTGTACATTTTCTAAAAAGTCTACGAGTCAGTCATAAGTCAGTACAAAGGAGTCACAATGTTCTGTTATGACGGTTTGTGTCAGGGCGAACAATTGGGTAAGGTTTGACGCTTGTTTTTTTTCTGGAAGTCTACAATTTTTGACTTTCTTTACTTTAGTTTGCTGTTGCTTTATAAATAGTGGTTCTTTTGTGAGCTGTTTTGGTTCTGTAGAATTTGATTTTGATAGTAAGGAAATATATTTTTTTAAATTGGCAGTGAAGTAATCCATTGTTTTACAACTTTTTGCGGTTGGCAGGGTGACTAATGGGCGACACAAACGTCAACATAACCTATAAGATTTGGTCAACAAATACTAATTTCACAATTTTTCAATTAAAAAAACATAATGTGCACCTCGGCACTGAAGTTCCTTTTTATACTTTATGCGGTTTATTTGGCTTGACCCTGCGGGCCTCTGCAACTAAATCCACATTTGTGATTAAAAGTTAAACTTCAGTGCTTTGGTAGGGTCTATTGCAACTGGTCTAACTGAAAACTGGTCTAAATTGAGTAGACCAGTTTACACTCTTGTGTTCTTAAAACTGGTCTAACTTAAAACTGGTCTAAATTGAGTTAGACCAGTTTACACTTTTGAGTTCTTAAAACTGGTCTAAAATGAGTTAGACCAGTTTACACTCTTGTGTTCTTAAAACTGGTCTAACTCGAGTTAGACCAGTTTACACTTTTGTATTCTTAAAACTGGTCTAACTTAAAACTGGTCTAAATTGAGTTAGACCAGTTTACACTTTTGAGTTCTTAAAACTGGTCTAAAGTGAGTTAGACCAGTTTACACTCTTGTGTTCTTAAAACTGGTCTAACTCGAGTTAGACCAGTTTACACTTTTGTATTCTTAAAACTGGTCTAACTTAAAACTGGTCTAAATTGAGTTAGACCAGTTTACACTTTTGAGTTCTTAAAACTGGTCTAAAGTGAGTTAGACCAGTTTACACTCTTGTGTTCTTAAAACTGGTCTAAATTGAGTTAGACCAGTTTACACTCTTGTGTTCTTAAAACTGGTCTAAAATGAGACTGTAAGGAATGTGAAAGTGATATAGCGGGCCTTTAATAATAGCGGATCAGAGCCTGAATGGAGTAATGGCTTTCTTATTTATTGATTTTCGGGAGATTGAGATCTGTGGTTTTATTGGGCGTAAATGGGCATGACACGTTCGTGTTTGGAGCAGAGTGATTGGATGTTCATACTAGTTTACAAAGCTATTTACGTTTGTTTTCTGTTTAATAGGAAATATATTGCAGGCAATCGTTTGATGCCACGCGCTAATCATTAAGAAAATTGAATTATTCAATATGGTATCCAGCATGACCCTCTAAAAGTAAGTAAAAACCAACAACACTGCATCAGATGATCGTGTCTTAATTTCTTTTGACAAAAGATGTGAGAAAATTGTGTTTAAAAAACACTGCACTGGCTAAGATCCAACACTTGTACAGGGTGATCGAATTTTGGCGCCCCGGAACTAAAAGTCTGCTAAAAATTTGCAAGAATGCGAATCTTTTTTTCAGAAAATATTTCTGATAAAAATTGATGGATGTTACTAAACTTACATTCTATGCATCCGATTTACTGATACGCTTAATATAGCGCGCTAAATCCAAATTTATGGAAAGCGTCTCTAGTAAAAAATATCAAGAAATAATATTAAGAGAAGATGAGGTTTTATATCTAAATCCTGTATGACACGACGCTAAATTTTATGCAAAATTTACTTGTAAATTTTCAAATAAATTCACTGATAATTTTTTTCGAAAACACAATTTCCTGTTTGCAACGTGTGCTAAATTTGATGTTAAATTTGGCACGCGCACATGCGTAGTAGCAAGTCGAAACGGTACTGTAAGGGGGCAATGGTATGAGTATAGAATACCATGCCTTACATTAATATTTAGAAATAAAACGTATCGTTTGGAGAATGATTTTAATGCGTTGTGTTTTTACATTTGTATAAATAAAACTAATCATAACCATACCAACCAGTTACTATGTAGTGCCATGAGCACAGGCCACTACAGTACCCTCTTAGAGGGTATTGGTTGAAGTATACATTTGTTTTCATGTTATTTGTCGTTGTTAGCTATTTTCGGAGGTTAGGTTAGAGTATTTATCTTAGATAGGAGCGCCGACATTAAACACGCGATTAAACAATGCTAATAAAATGCAGGTTATGTTTATGTTTACATTCCGCATCATGCGCTGCAGTTTAGTCTGATTACGATACTTCTGCGCATCTTTACACGCATATTTACCAGAAAATTTAGAAGAAGTTCTAAATAATTTACATGAAAATCGTACGACACTCATCAATGACCAATAGAAAAATTAGTTCACGAGCCGTATCCAAGACAACAAAAAAATTTCTTGGAAATTTTTTGTAGGTAGATCAGCCTAACTTTGAGGGCTTGTATCGTTACGATTTTCTTACCGAATCTGCATTCGAGCATTAATTCATATCCGGAAATTATTTTTCGTGCATTCAACAACGTCCTAATTTGCCCTCGCGTCCCGCTCGGGCAAATTAATACGACGTTGTTGGAACGCACTCAAAAAAATTTCCGGAAAGAATTAATGCTCTTATGAGATTATATGTGAAAATTCAGCGCAAAATTTAGCAGTCAATTTTCTGTATGCAACGGTGCTTAATATTTTTATGTCAACACATCTGTCGAATAATTCAAATAGACCAATGACAATGTAGCTTTGTTCTGTTTTCAGCCAATAAAAAGAATTATATCGACATAACCACCAGTGGTTCCAAGTGACATCATTTTTCTACATAACCGCTAGTGATCCTGGCGACATAATTTTTTGATATTATCATTGTGATGACAGTTATTATAATTTTTCGTTTCGGTTGCTCCTATGGAAACGAACTCACAACAATCCAAATTTCACGTAATAAATTGCTCTCAAAATGAATTTTTACAGTTATATTCGTTGAATTTTCCTTCGAATACCAACTGTCATCACAATGATAATGTCAAAACGCTACATTGTCATTGGTCTATTTGAATTATTCGACAGATGTGTTGACATAAAAATATTAAGCACCGTTGCATACAGAAAATTGACTGCTAAATTTTGCGCTGAATTTTCATGTAAATTATTTAGAACTTGTTCTAAATTTTCTGGTAAATATTCGTGTAAAGATGCGCAGAAGTATCGTAATCAGACTAAACTGCAGCGCATGACGCGGAATGTAAACATAAACATAACCTGCATTTTATTAGCATTGTTTAACCGCGTGTTTAATGTCGGCGCTCCTATCTAAGATAAATACTCCAACCTAACCTCCGAAAATAGCTAACAACGACAAATAACATGAAAACAAATGTATACTTCAACCAATACCCTCTAAGAGGGTACCGTTTCGACTTGCTACTACGCATGTGCGCGTGCCAAATTTAACATCAAATTTAGCACACGTTGCAAACAGGAAATTGTGTTTTCGAAAAAAATTATCAGTGAATTTATTTGAAAATTTACAAGTAAATTTTGCATAAAATTTAGCGTCGTGTCATACAGGATTTAGATATAAAACCTCATCTTCTCTTAATATTATTTCTTGATATTTTTTACTAGAGACGCTTTCCATAAATTTGGATTTAGCGCGCTATATTAAGCGTATCAGTAAATCGGATGCATAGAATGTAAGTTTAGTAACATCCATCAATTTTTATCAGAAATATTTTCTGAAAAAAAGATTCGCATTCTTGCAAATTTTTAGCAGACTTTTAGTTCCGGGGCGCCAAAATTCGATCACCCTGTACAAGTGTTGGATCTTAGCCAGTGCAGTGTTTTTTAAACACAATTTTCTCACATCTTTTGTCAAAAGAAATTAAGACACGATCATCTGATGCAGTGTTGTTGGTTTTTACTTACTTTTAGAGGGTCATGCTGGATACCATATTGAATAATTCAATTTTCTTAATGATTAGCACGTGGCATCAAACGATTGCCTGCAATATATTTCCTATTAAACAGAAAACAAACGTAAATAGCTTTGTAAACTAGTATGAACATCCAATCACTCTGCTCCAAACACGAACGTGTCATGCCCATTTACGCCCAATAAAACCACAGATCTCAATCTCCCGAAAATCAATAAATAAGAAAGCCATTACTCCATTCAGGCTCTGATCCGCTATTATTAAAGGCCCGCTATATCACTTTCACATTCCTTACAGTCTCATTTTAGACCAGTTTTAAGAACACAAGAGTGTAAACTGGTCTAACTCAATTTAGACCAGTTTTAAGAACGCAAAAGTGTAAACTGGTCTAACTCATTTTAGACCAGTTTTAAGAACTCAAAAGTTTAAACTGGTCTAACTCAATTTATACCAGTTTTAAGTTAGACCAGTTTTAAGAATACAAAAGTGTAAACTGGTCTAACTCAGTTTAGACCAGTTTTAAGTTAGACCAGTTTTAAGAACACAATAGTGTAAACTGGTCTACTCAATTTAGACCAGTTTTCAGTTAGACCAGTTTTAAGAACGCAAAAGTGTAAACTGGTCTAACTCATTTTAGACCAGTTTTCAGTTAGACCAGTTACCAAGTACCCCTTTGGTATAGGTACAAATAATTACGTATTTGATAAATTCTGTTTTTAAATCGATACATATATTCTTACTGCTTTATAGAATATAACATGAATGATGATACCTTTCTTCATAAATTGCGCTAAAGATATGTGTAGAATAAAAGCACAAAATTTTGTTACAGAAACCATATAGAAAACCGGATGGTTTGATATTTAATATTTAAATGCCGTATCATATGTGTCTATTACATTTCTAATATTTTGTTGAATGTTTCTGTTTGACACCCTTGCTGTAGGGCGTCGTCAGGTAATAGTATATTACATAACAAGCTGCCAAAGTGGCGTACGATACACTTTTGATTGAGTTATTTACACTACTTTTCCCACGACCACAAAAAATACACATTTTTGCAATTTAATGAATGATAGCTTTATTGTGACAACTGAAAATGTCAGTAGATTTTCCGTAATTTTTAGGTCAAAATGACATTTTTCAGTAATTTTTAGGTTAAAATCACATATTGTCAGCTATTTTTAGGACAAATGAAATATTTTCAGAAATTTTTAGGTTAAAATGACATTTTCAATAATTTTTAGGTTAAAATCACATATGTTCTGTAATTTTTAGGTTAAAATGACATATTGTCAGCAATTTTTAGGTTAAAATGACATATTGTCAGCAATTTTTAGGTCAAAATGATAGTTTTAATTTTTAGGATAAAATGACACATTTTCAGTTACTTCAGAAATTTTTAGGTTAAAATGACATTTTCAATAATTTTTAGGTTAAAATCACATATGTTCTGTAATAACATATTGTCAGCAATTTTTAGGTCAAAATGACATTTTCAGTAATTTTTAGGTTAAAATGACATTTTCAGTACTTTTTAAGTTAAAATCACATATTATGGTCAGTAATTTTCAGGTTAAAATGACATATTGTCAGCAATTTTTAGGTTAAAATGACAGTTTCAGTAATTTTTAGGAAAAAATGACACATTTTCAGTAATTTTTAAGTTAAAATGACATTTTCAGTAATTTTTAAGTTAAAATCACATTATGGTCAGTAATTTTTATGTTAAAATGACATAGTTTCAGTAATTTTTAGGACAAAATGACACAGTTTCAGTAATTTTTAGGTTAAAATGACATTTTCAGTATTTTTAAGTTAAAATCACATATTATGGTCAGTAATTTTTAGATTAAAATGACATATTGTCAGCAATTTTTATGTTAAAATGACGTAGTTTCAGTAATTTTTAAGTTAAAATCACATATGGTCAGTAATTTTTAGATCAAAATGACATTTTCAGTAATTTTTAAGTTAAAAGCACGTATTATGGTCAGTAGCTTTTAGGTCAAAATGACACATTTTCAGTAATTTTTAGGTTAAAATCACATATTGTTAGCAATTTTTATGTTAAAATGACAGTTTCAGTAATTTTTAGGTTAAAATGACATTTTCAGTAATTTTTAAGTTAAAATCACATATTATGGTCAGTAATTTTTAGGTTAAAATGACATTTTCAGTAATTTTTAAGTTAAAATCACATATTATGGTCAGTAAATTTTAGGTTAAAATGACATATTGTCAGCAATTTTTATGTTAAAATGACGTAGTTTCAGTAATTTTTATGTTAAAATGACATTTTCAGTAATTTTTAAGTTAAAGTCACATATTATGGTCAGTAATTTTTAGGTTAAAATGACATATTGTCAGCAATTTTTATGTTAAAATGACATAGTTTCAGTAATTTTTAGGACAAAATGACACATTTTCAGTAATTTTTAGGTTAAAATGACATTTTCAGTAATTTTTAAGTTAAAATCACATATTATGGTCAGTAATTTTTAGGTTAAAATGACATATTGTCAGCAATTTTTAGGTTAAAATGACATATTGTCAGCAATTTTTAAGTTAAAATCACATATTATGGTCAGAAATTTTTAGGTCAAAATGACACATTTTCAGTAATTTTTAGGTTAAAATCACATATTGTCAGCAATTTTTAGGTTAAAATTACAGTTTCAGTAATTTTTAGGACAAAATGACATTTTCAGTAATTTTTAGGTTAAAATGACATTTTCAGTAATTTTTAAGTTAAAATCATATATTATGGTCAGTAATTTTTAGGTCAAAATGACACATTTTTCAGTAATTTTTAGGTTAAAATCACGTATTATGGTCAGTAATTTTTAGGTCAAAATGACATATTTAGCCCAGTTTATAACTGTGAGTTGGGAATTTTTTCATAATAAACACGTTTGTTATGATAAGGACCAGGTTATGTATGTGGGTGTGGGAAAATTATATAATAATTTAATTAAATTTATTAAATGCAGTTGTGTGTGCTGTAAAAACAATTTGTAATTTAAGAAAGTACATAATTTTATTAATATGAACAGTTTGTATAATTTTGCTTATTGTTGTTTCAAAGGACTATAGTTACATGAATATAATTTTTAGATGTAGTTTAAATAATTGAACCTAAAACTTTTGACTGTTACGTCATTATTAGAAAAATGATATACATTTTTTGTGCTACGCACTTGACAGCACTCACAAAATTTTATAGTTCGAATTATATAACTTTCTAATGCCAACAATAAATAAACCATTTCAATAAAACGAACAACTATTATTATTTATTAAATACAATTTTTATTACAGGAAGTACAGAAATTGGACTTCCAGTCGATACCAAACAGTTTGGAGGTGTCCCGTGATGGCAGCGTCATCACCGTAACCCACAGCAACAACGTCACATTTCTGGACTCCGGTTCGCTGAGCAAAATTCGAGAATTCCCCTTACCCTCCACTATCAATTCTGCCTCCCTTCACCCCGACAAGAGCATTTTCGTGGCTGGTGGAGACGACTTTAAAATGTATAAATTCGATTATACCACTGGAACCGAAATTGGTTGGTTTTAATATGTTCACGTCGCCCTACCAATTGTTAAAACATTTTTGCCTTGCAGAATCTTTTAAGGGGCACTTTGGTCCGGTGCACTGTGTGAGGTTTTCCCCAGACGGAGAGCTGTATGCGTCCGGTTCCGAAGATGGCACATTGAGGCTATGGCAGACGACGGTTGGCAAGACATACGGATTATGGAAATGTGTAGATGGACCACAACTTAATAACGAGCCTTTGTCACCTCCGAAAGAAGTGCCAGCAATCTAATTTTTGTCTCGTATTGAATTGTTAACTAAATCTAGTGCTAGATTTTTTATCGAGTCCTATTGTGATTATGAAATGCAAAAAAAATCGAAGATTAAACTTTACATTAATTTTGAAAGAGGTTTTGTGCGTTACTTTAGTAATATTCTGTTTAATATTTTTCTAAAATATAATAATTAGTTCACGACGTTTTGTTGCCTTAAGTGTTAATAATAATAGTAATAATAATATCAGTCTTTACTAATATTTTATTTATTGAAATAGTACAATATAAAAACAATAGTTGCAAGTAGAATATAAATAGAGGTGACTACGCTAGACATCAAAACTCAAACTGAATAAATAGAGCAACATTGTAAAGATATAAACTGATTATGCAACGCATCATTGGCAGTATGAATCCTTTCCAAGATAAAAAAATGTACAACGAAGTAATCTACATAAACATACCTAAGAGAGACCAACACATTATATTACCTAACACTTAAAAATAAAACAGAATGATACAACATACACATAAGAAGTTACAATTAAAAAAGTAATATCACAGGTTTTTACGTTTTCTAATCAAAATTTTTAAGTTGCGTCTGGTACTATTTTCGATTAAAGTATGGTTAATGTCAGAAATGCAGTACGTATGCTACTGTAGTAAATACACATAAATATTAACTTACACAATTAACTTATCACATGCTGAAGTAAACTATACTTACGGGTAATATAAGTAGTGTGTTATTATAAGGTCATGCACAAAAGCTTGGCTTTGTTATTGCGTCCGAAATTTTAGGCAGTGAAAGCGAAAGAAAATACCACGTAATTCAGTCTTCAATATCTTTTTGCCAACTGTTGGAGTTGCATATGCATATCTGTTACTTAAAATATGCCAATACGAGCAACAATTTTTCAACATTAGAATCAGTTTCAATCTTCAATCACAGATAAAACACGCACGGCCTTAGCCACAATTTCAATTCTTCATTCCATATAAGAAGACAGTTATGATAGCCATAAGAAATTTTTATCTTCACATTGAACAAATTTAATTTCGAATTTTAAAAAGATGCATATTTTGCGGTAGTTTTATTAGGACTACAAATGAGCCAGCAGAAACTTTGACAAAAGCATCTTTATACTGTCTTCCAATGTGGAATGTATTGTAAACGATCACGCAACAAAAGCAGCTTGAACACTTGGAAAGCAGCAAACTTTTCTGTGGCTGTTTTTAAAAGCAGCACATATTTATGTTTGTTGTTTGGTTTAATGACAAATTGGAGAAGACTAATAATTCAAAACGTGCCAGATAGGTAATTGCAAACGAGCATTTAAATAAAGCTGTCCCAAAATTAACCTTCTGAACCACAGTAGTCATGTTTTTATGGAGGCAGAATTCTTCGATTGTATTACAAGTATTAAATCATTGGATCAAACGTAACTACTTCGGTAAGATTGGACATTTTTCCAAATTTTAATTGTGTTTTGAAGTTGGTACTTTTAGTTCTAGCTCATTCGTTATTTCATGGCGATTCCTTATCAAATATTGAGGTTGGATACGTATTTTTGTTTACTTTAATTCGAAATTGGACATTTATTCGCTGTAGATATGGCAGCGATGTGCGTAAATCAGTAGCCGTGACACAAAATTTGCATGTATGTTGTGTTTAGTACCTTCTTAGGTAGTTTATTTTACTTTATCCCACAAGTTTACTGTCCTTTAGCAACACTTATTTGCTACCAACATACACATAGCTGCGTGCAAAGGTAAGTCCTACAAATCTGCGGTAACTCGTATGTGGCATCCTGGTGTAGCTTGCCAAATATGAGTTACTTCGTTTGGTAGTCAATACGTTGAACCTTAATATTGGATGTAAAACCACTATTATCCATTTACTTGACATCCGCACTGTCAAACTGACAGTATGTTGGCACATTTTTCACTAAGTGATTTTGAGCTTTACGTGTTGGTGCCCCTAGCAAGTATAGAACTGTCAAGAGGTGTCAAATATTTTTCAAATTTGAATTGCAATAATTCATCACCAATTTATTAATTCATCATAAATTATTTTAATAATGGAAGAAGCAGATAGCAGCAACATGAAAAAGCGAAAGAGAATTCTAACATTTTCAAACAATAACCGTCATATGCATAGAATTGTTGACATTTTAATAACTAAATTAATGTATAGTCAAAATTATACCTGTTTGGAGTCACGTGACTTGTCTGTCACTATTCATCTTTAGTAAAATAGATGAAATGGAGGAGCAGCCTACAATTAATTTTGATGAAGAGTACGAAAATATTAAAAATGGTAAACTAACCGTTTCACCCTCCAACATTGTTCGCTTCTCTTGCGTTAAAATGTCTTGGAGAGCACAATTTATAAATTAAAGAAAGACAGGATACAGCGCGCAGTTTACGTCCCCACCAGTGCGCACTTTTACTGCGTCGATTGAAGTGACGTCAAATAAGCTACATGGTTGCCAGATGTTTGCACAAATTGTACCTAGAGCTAATAATAACAATAGGGAGGCTCCACCACTGAGCTGATTGGGCCATATCGAGTTATTTAAAACGCAAGAAGGAAGTTGAAGAGAAGAAGCAGAGGTTTTTCAAATCGGGAAGGGGTGAAAACGCACGAAAAATCACCGGATTAGTGAGTAATTTCGTAATAAATAAGTTTGGTTGAGGTTAAAGATACTAAATAAAGTGAAAAGTTGCATGTAGCTAACACAATTGAACGCTGGCGTGGACGTCTAATGCCCGCCATTGCTGTCACAAAAGTAGTAAACACTGGCGGAAAATTGCTATTCCACTATACAAATATTTGGCAACGCTGCTGGTGATTTGACCTAAAATAATCGGCGCAGTATGGTGCGGACCTGGGGGACGTAAACTACAAGATTACCAAATTTAATATTTTAAGTAATTCTTGTTTTAAACCTGAATAAGGTTGATGCAGATGGCGTGATAACCTACAAAACGAAATGTCATTTATTACCCAAAATTTGCATTTTTAAGAATCGACATAGGTAAAGTCACTAGATTATCACGTGACTCCGAATGGGTATAAATATGAGAATATAATTTGTTGACTTTTGGACATTGGTCAATAGGACCTTCTACTTCTACCATACTGACGATTTGGTATGAGCTAATTTTTGTTTCACGTGTCAAATGAACCAATTTAGAAATGTCATTTGATTTTTCTAGGTTAGGTCGTGCGTTTTAAGCATAGAAAGCAACAAAAAGTGTGTTTGGGACAACCATTGATCATTAGCATTGCTACTCACATAATATAGGTGAAAATTTAATATTTTAAGTAATTGTTGTTTTAAACCTGAATAAGGTTGATGCAGATGGCGTGATAACCTACAAAACAAAATGTCATTTATTACCTTAAAATTGCATTTTTAAGAATCGACATACGTAAAGTCACTAGATTATCACGTGACTCCGAATGGGTATAAATATGAGAATATAATTTGTAGAATTTTGGACATTGGCCAATAGGACCTTCTACTTCTACTATACTGACGATTTGGTATGAGTTAACTTAGTTTTGTTTCACGTGTCAAATGAACTAATTTAGAAATGTCATTTGATTTTTCTAGGTTAGGTCGTGCGTTTTAAGCATAAAAAGCAACAAAAAGTGTGTTTGGGACAACCATTGATCATTAGCATTGATACTCATGTAATATAACGGCATTACGTTCTCTCTGGTATATATTTTATATCATTATAGTCTTCCTAAATATAATTCGTAGTACGCTTAATCTTCAATTTATTAAGAATATCATTTCGTTATAATCCCAATGCAAGAAAATACAGTGCGGACGTCAAGTAAATAGATAATATGTAATAATGACTGAGCTCTATTAATAGCAATGTCAATAAAAAGACTACCGGTTAGGTACTTTGTCAACATTTCATCCTATTCGATATATTTTAGTTGTGCTATGGCGTAACTATTTCAAAAAAATATAAAATTAAACTGAATATTTCTTTCATGCTAGACATTTTTTTTTATTAACAGAAATGGGGCGTTCTGGCTCCAGAACATCTATGTAAATGGTTTCCACCAACACCATTACTGCAACTGTCTTCAAAAAACAAAGCTTTTAGAGCCTATTTCGTATTATACCTTTAGTTCTTGTGTTACATGGACGTTCAAAGTCGCTCCACATTAATATTGAAGTAATTTTCAGTAGAAAAAAATAAACCAAAACTTTTGGAAGACAATAATCACTATTAATGTGACTATTGCATGCTGATGTCAATGACGCGATTCGAACAATAAAACAAATCAAATTTTAAATTTTAGACCGTTACACTTATCAATTTCATGTTATCATCAGCGTACATAAATCAAACAAGTAGAGACTCATGTCTAATGTTGAAACCTGTCTAGAGTGCCTGGGACAGTAACTCGGGGGGGTATTTCTAAGCTTGACTGTCAGATGGCAGCACAAAGTTCTACCAATCAGAGCGAGTTACTGGCTCTGCTACCAATCAAGATGTGGTAAAGTAGTGGCGTCATCTGCTAGTACTATCGGAAAATACCCCCCCCCCCCCCCCAAGAGCCGTTCAAGGTCATTCAAATCGGTATTTTGACATCAAAAGAACTGACAGTGAGTGATAATTGTTTGATTTATGTACGCTGTTATCATTTACTGACATTGACAGTAAGTTGTCATATTTTTTTGGGTTTATTTCTGCATTAGTTCCGCAAAATGTATTTTGTGCATAGTTCCCTTGCATCAATAATACTGACTGGGGATGCACTCTCACTTATTACTCCTGAAAATAGGCGGTGTCGCTCCTATTTGCGTCGCAACAAGCTGTCACGTATCCCCATAGCTAATATTATCGACAAGTCACTATGCACTTAACACATTACTGTTGAAAATTGTTCAATCTTACTCGGCTTGTTGAAACTCAAAAATGTAATTCCCCTAACCTCCATTTTTAAAAATGATATTTTTCAATTTGACGGTAGCTGTGTAATAATTTTCAATGATATGTTAGTTATATTACCATTTAGTATCTGGCAGTATTTATTACACATTTAGACATTAAACTGAAAATCAATCCATGCCATCAGTTTATGATTGTAATACACATAGCTTCGGTTCTGCCACTGTTCCATGCGAATACTCAAAACAAACCTTGTTTACACTGAGCGAGTAAGGATAACACACAGAAGTTCAATGAAGTCCGAAATCAAACAATGATCCCGTCAGGCGAGTAGCACCATCACTTCATAGACAGAAGTCTAATTGGTTAAAACTAAATTATTTATATACGGCCTATGACAATATAGGCCTGGTCTACAATTAATTTATGAAAGTCCACTAGGTAATCAAGGCGTACAGTTTCAAAATTGTACTAACGGCGATAATGGTCAAAACAAAACTAGAACTAAGGCAACTGCTATCCGATGCTAACGCTACTGTATACGGTGCTTTGCTGCCTGGGTAGTGGCCCTCGAGGTTCCGCGAGCATCCCATCCAGAAGGGCGCCGATAACGTCTGCTGCTCGTTCTCCACTCTCATGCGAAGGTCGTTGAATTTCCAGAAGCCTTTGCCCTTGAAGAAGTATGTCTTGCCTGAAAAATATGTTTAATTAGATTTGACTGGTACAGTTATCATTTGCTTTATCGGTACAAGCTTTTATTTTGATTTAGTATAAAAATATACCACCAGACGCAAGTGTATAAAGCACCAGCCTCTACACCGCAAGGTAAAATGAGGTTACCGACAATACATAGGTACATAAAAATATAAATAACAGATCCACTGCAAAATATTCTTTCTGCTAGTTTCTTTAAAAATAATTGGGTAATGTTTTATAGAGTTGTAAAGAGAGAATTTATATTTACATCGTTATGACTGTATTAGGTCAGAGAAATATGTTTTTTTTTAATCGGCAGTGAAGTACCTCGAAATCGTCATTAAAATACGAGAAATCGGCAGTGAACTAATCCATTATTTTACAACTTTTTCTAGGCGGTGGGGCGACAGATAAACGTCAACATAACCTAGAAAAGTTGATTATATATATATATGTCAGCTCTGCAGGCCTTCAAGGCCCTTGGCTTGGTTGATTATTTTCCTCCATTCGCCCCTATTTTTCGCTCTTTCTTTCCAGTCATGTATTCCCAAAAGGTGTAGGTCTTCTTGCACGCATCTTATCCATTCCTTCTTTGGCCTTCCTCTTCCTCTCCTTTCACCTGGTGCTTCTAGTAAAATTCTTTTTGTCACTCTTTTTCCGTTCATTCTCAGTATGTGTCCAATCCACCTTAGTCTTTGCATTTTAATGACGGTCACTATGTCTGGTTCCTTGTATAGATTTTTGAGCTCTACGTTTGTGCGTCTTCTCCATGTTTCATCTTCTTTGATTCCTCCGTATATCCTCCTTAATATTTTTCTCTCCCATACTCTGAGTTTCTGTTGTGTCTCTTGGTTTGGTACCCAGGTTTCGCTCGCATACAACAATGCTGGTCGGATCACTGTTTTATAGATCTTAGTTTTCACCTTCCACGACACATTTTTTGCACTGAACACTTTCCATAAAGCACCTGCACTTTTATTCCCTCTTGTTAGTCTTTTTTCTATTTCGTTGGTTTGATTCCCATTTTTCGATACTTCTGTTCCTAGGAATTTGAAGTTCTCTACGTTTTCAAAAATGTACTCCTTCCCCAATTCATTTCGTATCTTTAAATTTTCCTTGATAATGCTTTTTCTTCTGGTCATTTCCATGTATTTTGTCTTTCTCTCGTTTATTGTTAGGCCGTATTTTCTTGATGTTTTCTCTAGTCTTTTTATTAATTCTTTAAGTTCTTCCTTGGTTCTGGCCATTATTGTTATGTCGTCAGCATAAGCTATGCATTGGTGTGAGTTCTTAGTGATTATGGATTCTCTATTTAGTTTGCTCTCTCTTATAATTTTTTCTAATATAATGTTGAAAAGAATCGCTGAAAGTGGGTCTCCTTGTCTTAGACCACTATTTGTGCTGAAACTTTCCGACACGTCTCCTTGGAACTGTATTTGGTTGTCTGTTTCTATTAGCGTCATCTTCACTAATTTTACCAGCTTGTCTGGAATCCCCAATTCCTTCATGGCCTCTAGGAGTTCTGTTCTTTTTACGCTGTCGTACGCTTGTTTATAGTCAATGAACAATGTGTGTAGATGAACCCCTCTTTCCAACAGCTTTTCTTGGATTTGTTTTATTGTGAAGATCTGGTCGGTCACTGATCTGTCTTGCCTAAAACCACATTGGTACTCTCCTATTATCTGCTCAGTATATGGTCTCAGCTTTTCCTCTATTATCTTGGCAAGCACTTTATAAATTACACCCAATAATGCAATGCCTCTGTAATTTTCGCATTGGTACCTACTTCCGCTTTTGTATACTGGACATATTATTGCAGTTTGCCATTCTTTGGGCATTTTGTTATTCTGCCATATATTTTTTTATTAACAGATGGATTTTCTGGTGCAGCCTCTTTCCTCCGTATTTAATCAGCTCTGCCTGTATGTTGTCCTTGCCAGGGCTTTTGTTGTTTTTTAACTTTTCGATAATTTCAGTGATGGTTTCCAAGCTGGGTGCTTCTATTTGTGCTTCTTCTGGATTCTCTGCGTCTTCCAGTTCTTCGTTGAAAAGTTGATTAAAATGTTGTAATTTCACGATTAAAAAAAAACATAATGTACTCCTCCAGTGCCGTGGTATACAAACTACTATTGTTGTATACTATGGTGTGCTATAATTAAACATTGTCCGAATAATTACATAAATAAAACAATATTTACTGTATAGTATGTTTAAACTCAACTTGGATTAAGATTTGTCATGCGTTTTAATTTTCACTTTAATACAACTGCAACAGCTTCTAAAGGTCATTAGTCTGGCCTCTTAATTAAAGTCGTGATCAATTAACTCATTTGTAACTATCATGACAACAGCAGCATTACTTCACACAAGAGACGAATAACGTCCCTGTCTGTAGTTTAATTTGAAAATACGACTGATTGTAAATATTCACAGTTACTTAAATGTTACAGTACTTTTTCTAGAAAGATGTACACAAATAGGAACCTCTGGAACTCAATTTGAGCAGCTTCTACACATTTTTTCTCTTTCTTTTCAAAAGTTTTCTTTGACTGTTTTATATTGTCCTTGAAAATTAATTTCTTTGTCTTCTCTATTAAGTTTAAACTTGCTATAATCCCAATTCTGTGCAGGAGCGTGATACTGTAAACATGATTATATTGGTTGTAGAAAATTTGACATCGGCATCCCACCAAGGTCATAAACTGTTATTTTGTATAGTTGGGTTTTATTTTATGTTGATCGCATTTTGCTGTGTTGAAATAAATATGAGTGATAGGTTGGCAGCACACAGAGCAGCAGTAAATGTGTTAATTACTTTTGTTTCAGTTGTAGCGAATTTTCCTTGCTGAATTTGGTTTTCAATAACCAGGAAATGGTGGTCTGAGCAAAAACTAAAATTGTTTGGGCTATTTTTACTAATTTCTTGTTCTATATTAGTATAACGCCGATATCACTACAGTGAAATCCATCTCCTGTCTTGTCTGTTCACATACTCATTACAAATTCTATCAATTTTGTGCTCCATTTCTTTTGTGGAAGCCCATTATCTGGTCTTCTCCTGTTTCTCTCTTCCCTATTTTGGCTTAGAAACAATCGACTGTATTATGATATGGTGCTGTTTTTCGTGTGTTTCTGTTACTTTTGTAAGTTTGTTGTAAAAAAGTTAAAGTTTTGCTCTGTTGATTGTAAAGTTTTAACAATGCGCCTGATATTCCTTTGATCTCGGTTACTAAATTTACGGTTTATATAAAATTCTACATCTACATGTTTCTCTCTCTACTGATGTAGTAAAATAATAAGTGTTTTACTTTGAGCAGTCTGATGAGGTTCCAGTTAAAATTTTAAAATGCTAATTTGGAGTTCTATTGGACGTTTTTGAGTTGCTAATCCTCTTGAAGAGGTTCACTTAAAGAAGGAATTGTTGACATTGTACTTGATAATCCGATATTTTGCTTTCCTTAAGCTGGTGCTGGATACATTTTGCTTCTTCAGCAACTTTATGTGATTAACAGTTTCACATTTGTTACAATTCCATTGCGCCTCCATTTGATTTCGACGTCTGTAGTAAGTAATTATTTCGTATTGTTACGCATCTGTGCGATTCTGACGTCTTGGCCTTGCAGCGAAAAGTTTTATAAACACGCTTTGTCTTCGGAACGTTCTTTTTCTGATTTTGACTCGGCGAACGGCATGAAGCTGTTTTAACGCGACAGAAAGTTTCGGAGAATTCATGGACTACCGTTGGTTTGTTTAAGTGATGTTGCCTACGCTTTTTGGGAGCGGATTCGAATATCCGAGACAATTATGAGGACATTTTAGTTCCACGCCATTTATTAGGCGGGATTTTACGCTACCGAGTGTTTGTTTCGCACGTGCCTGTAATTTTCTAGGGTAAGTAGAAAGTTTGCTTCGAACTGCACTTAATTTCATTGTATGCTATCATGGACCATTTCCCCCTTATAGCAGCCAGTGCCGAAGGGCCGATTAGGGCAGGAATTGCAGACGTGGTTTCATTCGTCCACGTGAAGGATGCGAAGCGCCATATAGAGCTGTTTAGGATCGTCGTGACGTTTTTACGCCTGCTGCAGACGGTTTGAGAGCGCAAAAAGGACCCGACCGAAAGCCTAATCTCCAGGTCTAAGCCCCTTTCGTGTTGAACTTTCCCTGTGGCAACCAGTGTTTCGCCGCACGAAATTGTGCCAAACGTCTTGAGAGCCCGGATCAGGGACGTGACCTTGTGAAGTCACAGAGGATTAACCATTGCAGTAATTTTTGCCTGTCTATTGATTTTAATGTGTGCAATAACTCTGTATTGCGGAATTGTGATATTGTAAGTACTAGTTGTAATATTTTGTTTGAGGTACCTCATGCTAATAATTTGTGGTAACCTATGATTCCGGTTATGATAAAAATTGTGATTTTTCCTGTGATTATATTTGATGATTATACTGTGATATTTGCATTCTGGCTTTATTTGTTACTGCAACCTGTACTTGAGTTGAGTTCTCTTTCAGATTAATTGTGCTACCTGAGTTTACGTATTCTCGTTTTGAATGCCTGGATACACTTGTCCGTTATTTGATAATACGGTGTTAAAACTTACCATCTTTCCACTGGAAGACAGCATCGATATCTGTTCCAACACCTCTCCACATAGACATGTCTCTTGGGTAATCGAGTTCGACCTTCATGAGATCTTCATCAAACCTAAGAATAATACGTTAATATTGATAATTAAGTAGCTTTTTGACTGACACCATACCTCCAGTACATATTTCTACTGTAAAAATAGGTTTTTCCATTGTGACCCCACACCATGGCAGCATCGATAGATTCCAAGGATGCTGGAAGGCCTAAATCTGTTAAAGGCTTTGGATAGCCTCTTTCTATATTATTGCCGGAGTAAACATAGTATTGTTTTCCAATAAAGAAGACAATCTTATTATCCGGTCTCTCATAAACTGCATCTACATGAGTCAAGTTGCGAGGAAGGTCTCTCCACATACGTATAATTTCAGCTGGATAGCCTGGCAATAGACCACTGTCGCTGATTCTCCAGAAATACTATAGGTAAAAAGATATTAGTTTAAACCAAACATGTAGCAATTAAACTTACTTTGTCCTTGAAAATGAAAACTTCTCTTCTGATAACAGAAATAGCATCATAACTAGTGTCGCAAGTGTCGGGAGCATTTCTTTCCTTGGGAGGGTGTCCGTGTGTAGGTTGCCTTGGGTTCTGGTCTCTGTCTGAGTTCCTGTTAGGATACTTATCATTTGGGGGAAATCTGTCTGGATTATTTCTGTTGGGAGTCTTATCTGGATTCTTTTCAGGATGTCTATTTGGATACCTGCTTGGGTACATATATGTTGTTGTTTCGGGGTATAGTTCAGGATGCCTGTGTGGGTATCGCCTATCAGGGTTCTGTTCTGGGTGTTGCTTTGGTGGATATGCTTTGTCTGGATAGTTAGGATCATAAGGTGGGTGCTTTGGATGGTTTTTCCTATCAGGATGCATAGGTTTTCTGGGATAATAAGGCTTATCAGGATATGTGGGTTGCTTTTCAGGGTAGTGAGGCTTCTTGGGGTAGCGAGGATCTTCAGGATATGGCTTCTCTGGATAACGAGGCTTTTGGGGATCTTGGGGATAGCCAGGATACCCGGGAAAACTTGGGTAACGAGGCCTTTCTGGTGGACGCGTAGGCCGAGTTGGTGGTGGTGTAGGTCTTGTTGGTGGCATTGGAGGTGGCTGGTATACAGGTTTGTGACCCCACCTTTGATCTTCACGGGCACCTGTGTAATATAACAACCTGTTTCTATTTTTCCATCATAGTACGCCGGGCAATATATTATGCATTTGCATTTTTTTATAAAAGTAATTAGTATTGAAGAAATAAGAGTGTTCAAGAATTTTTACCATAAAGGGACTGGATGCCGAGGCGGTCATCTTCAGGTAACTCGTAATTGAAGCCATTCTGCATGCCTTGGTACCAGGGGTACATAAGGGCACCTTCTACTGATGAATGAGACAGTCCCAAGGAATGTCCAAACTCATGTGCCGCTACGTGGAATAGGCTTGTACCTGGAAAATAAACAATGTTTTAATGTAGTACAGAAATCCATCCATAGTGTGTAGACATATTCTATTTCATGTAATAATAAGAACAATCGAGAGATCATTAAACAAATGATTAAAAAAAACTGTGAAAATATGTTTAACGCCTTCATTTGATTTTTGCATTCTTTTATTTCTATTATTTATTAACCAGATTAGATAAGTCTTAATGTCTACACCGAAAGGGGCGAAAGGATGAAGTGAATAAAAACTCCCGATGAAGGCAAAACGGTCATGTGCCAACAGGAGGTTCACTTGAAGTTGACAAGCTCGGAAAATGCAGTGTGGCCGCAAGTGATTAGCAACCTCCGCTGACGCAGTGTCAGTACGCGCGCAATTAACGCAAGTACTAAAAATTAACACGCCTTGCAGCATTCTGACGGTGCCGGGGCGTTGAACACGACGCCCCTAGAAAGGGTCAAGACCATAAAACCCTAGAAGACACAATTACTTCATTGGCGCAATCAGAAGAATAAAGCAACGCCTGTACATCCAAGTAGACGAGTCGGAGGGCCATGAAGTGAATAAAAACTCCCGATGAAGGCAAAACGGTCATGTGCCAACAGGAGGTTCACTTGAAGTTGACAAGCTCGGAAAATGCAGTGTGGCCGCAAGTGATTAGCAACCTCCGCTGACGCAGTGTCAGTACGCGCGCAATTAACGCAAGTACTAAAAATTAACACGCCTTGCAGCATTCTGACGATGCCGGGACGTCGAACACGACGGCCCTAGAGCGTCCATAAAACACTAGAAGACACAATTACTCCATTGGCCCAATCAGAAGAATGAAGCAAGGCCTGTACATCCACGTAGACGAGTCGGAGGGCCATAAATCCTTTCGTTCACGCAAAACCTTCGAAGACACAATGACAGTTAGAACGTTCGATTACAGAAGATTCCAACCGAGCCGAATAGACGAGTTGTGGGGTTCATAAATCCTTTACTGACTAAGACAGAGTAAATATAAACACGATCGGGAGCTAGAAGAAACGAAACATTCTTTACGTGGTAATCTATCGAGTTCTGTCTTGACACCTGAGATTTCACTGTTATCACGCCAGTTATTAATCGGGCGATATTCTAATGTGTTTCTCTCTTTCGCAGCTATAAAAATAATACGTTGTGTTTAATAAATTTATTTACATGGAATATGCGACAAAATGCACCGATTATTTATAAGAAATTAACTAAATTAAAATATTTCAAATAACTGCATATAAATAAGAGTTAACTACGATGGTATATAGATGGTGTTCAGAAATATGCTCGGGTTTCTTTGTTTATTTTATCGATTTTTAAATGATATTTAGTCGGTAACTTATTTAAAACTTTATTGCAGAAAGTTCTGCATATATTTTAAAAGCATGTATAAATAAACAATTTGCTTTTACAAGCAATCTAATAAATGTGCCAATTTACTAAATACACCCTTAATGGACATTCAAGCAATTTAAGTTGAAACTCGGGAAGTCAGTTCGCCAGCATAAGGAATTATCGAGTCTTTGGGAAGCGGGTGTTTCCCGTCCTAACTTTAAATTGACACTAGTAAAAGGTCAGAGGCGCATTGAGTATCAGCGTCCAAACTTCAATTATAGTTGGCAGCATGATGGAGCAGATCACGAATCAGCTTAGTCCAAATTCAAACCGACGTCGTTATCAATGTGTTTCACATATCAATCTACAAATTTGATTAATTACGGGGCAATTTCTCTTGCTAACACTGATTGCAGTTAGCAGCCGAAGTTTCTAGTAGTTCTATTTAATTACAATAGGTACGATAACGACGCCAACCGAGACGACTAGCAACTGCTCCTGACGTTTACATTGTTACATCTGCATAAGAGCCTTCAGTTTCCCCTCACAATATCGGCATTGTGACAGGCAGTCCTGTTAAATAACTGAAGTACAAACAATATCAGGTGCTCGTGTTTCATTTTGTATAGAAAAAAATGGTTGTCTTTCAATTATTCGACAGCGGCGACACTGAGGGAATTACTTATAATTGAGTTACATACAATTGTGACATTGAAGATAGTACCATGAAGTAAGATAAACGTTCCATAATAATCTAGTATGACAGAAACTGAAATATCGGAAGCTTTTATGGAGCTTTAATTCTGATAACGCGAATTGACGATCTTCTCAAACGTTTGCTTTGTTAATAATTTTAGTGCGGCGAAATATTCTTATAAACTAAAACTTTCTTTCTCCTCTTCCTTGTACCCTTGCGGGTGTCGGATTATAAACTAAAACAAAAAACTATATCAACAGTATAACGTGTTGGTATTTCGTACTTTCCATCTGTATAGCGATTTTGCTGTAAATGTCTTGAACACTTGTTGCAAAGTTGTTGAAAATTTGCTGAAAAATTATTGTAACCTTGCTTAAATTTTGCTTCAAACTTGTTCAAATTTACTGCAATCTTGCAAAAATGTCGTGATTCAGTGAATATTTACTATTATTCATTGAATATTTACTCTAAATTTGTAAAAAACTTTCATGTAAATTTGCTGGAAACT
>OW679200.1:100518237-100940830 GCA_940337035.1 Agriotes lineatus | reverse complement strand
GGTCAAAATATTGCCGACAATAATTTTTGCGATTCAGATACGAGTTTCTGTAGAGACGAAAATAGCGACGAGTGCTTGCACGAGTCGTTATTTTCTAAAGCAACAGAAACGAGGCAATCTGAAGAGCAAAAATTGTCTGCAATATTTCGACCTAGAGTTCTATTCGTCTTGACAATTTAACTTTTCATTAAAAAATAGTTACAGAAAAAATTGTCGCTGAAATAAAGTTCCTCGAAATATTGTCACTACAATAATTGTTACAGAAAAAATTGTCGCTGAAATAAAGCTCCTCGAATTATTGTCGCTGAAATAAAGCTCCTCGAATTATTGTCACTAAAATAATCGTTCGATTGGTAGTTTATTTTTAAATTGAAGAATGCCGTTGGTTGACAATGACACCAGTTAAATTGTCATGTAAATTTGCTGTAAACTTCTTGAAATATGTTTAGTAAACCTCCCGAATTGTGTGCATACTTGCTACACACGTGATGCAAAATTGATAAAACTACATTTTAATCAAGTTTTCTATACAATTTTTACAATTTTTTACTATATATGTAATCTGTAGTAGGTTTATAGCCAACTTAATTGTTGCAAACTTACTCGAATTTTTGTGTAATCTTGTCAAAAAGTTTTCGAAAATTTCCTGCAGAATATGCCTTACAAATTCGTTATTTATTCCAAAATGGACAAAAATGTTGTCCTTATTTTGAAAATTTGCTGTAAACTTGCCGACAGATATTCTGTAGACCTGCTGAAAATTGCATGGATATTGGCTGAAAATGTAAATTAAGTTTTCTATATATTTTGAGCTAGTGTACAGAAAATTTTTAACAACTTTGGAATAGATTTTCCGCAATTATGAAATTATCAGATTTATTCCTAACTTACTCAAAATTTACTGTAATTTTGTAAAAAATGTTCTGTAAACCTGCTGAAAATTCTATGGCTGCTGAAAATGCGAATTAAGTGTTACATTGTCAGTTAGTGCACAGCTAATTTAAACAACTTTGCAGTAAATTGTCAGTGATTATGCAATTTTGAGTAAGTTTGTAGCTTATTTACTGCAAAAAAATCATCTATAAGCTGGATTGCAGTCAGGTTGCTGCAAACTTAATGAATATCTACTAAAACTGCTTCAAAATTGATTCTAACTTACTGAAAATTTGCTGCAAACTTGCGAAAAATGTTCCGTAAATCTGCTAACAATTATATGCCTGCTGAAAATGTTAATTAACTTTCAGCTTTGTGCAGCAAATTTTTAACAATTTTGCAGTAAATTGTCAAAAATTATGTAATTTTCATTAAGTTTGCATCTAACTTACTGCAACTTAAAAAAAACATCTATAAGCTGGATTGCAGTCAAGTTGCTACAAGCTTATTGAATATCTACTACAAACTGGTTAAAAATTGATCCTAACTTACTGAAAATTTGCTACAAAATTGCGAAAAATGTTCTGTAAATCTCCTGACAATTCTATGTCAGCTGAAAATGTTAATTAACTTTCAGCTTTGTGTAGCAAATTTTTAACAATTTTGCAGTAAATTGTCAGAAATTATGTAATTTTCATTAAGTTTGCAGCTGCATGCTTATTGAAATCTAGTACAAACTGGTTAAAAATTGATCCTAACTTATTGAAAATTTACTGAACACTTGCGAATGTTCTTTAAACCTGCTGAAAATTTTATAACTGCTGAAAATGTGAATTAAGTGTTATATGAATTTTCAGTTAGCATACAGCAAATTTTTAACAACTTTGCAGTAAATTGTTAGCAATTATGCAATTTTTAGTAAGTTTGTAGTTAACTTACTGCAAATTTTCAAAACAAATTCTATAAACACGATTACTGCCAAGTTGCTGCAACGTTGCTGAATAGCTACTACGAACTGGTAAAAAAACAATCCTAACTTCCTGAAAATTTGCTGAAAACTTGCGAAAAATGTTCTGTAAACCTGCTGACAATTCTATGGCTGCTAAAAATGTGAATTAAGTGTTATATACATTTTCATTAGTGTACAGCAATTTTTTAACAACTTTGTAGTAAATTGTCAACAGTTATGCAATTTTTAGTAAGTTTGTAGTTAACTTACTGCAAATTTTCAAAACAAATTCTATAAACACGATCACTGTCAAGTTGTGGCAACGTTACTAAATAGCTACTACGAACTGGTAAAAATTAATCTTAACTTACTGAAAATTTGCTGCAAATTTGCGAAAACTGTTCTGTAAATCTGTTGACAATTCTATGCATGCTGAAAATGTTAATTAACTTTCATATAAAGTTTCGGCTATGTGCAGCAAATTTTAACAACTTTGCAGTAAATTGTCAGCAATTATGCAATTTTTAGTAAGTTTGTAGGTAACTTACTGCAAATTTTCAAAACAAATTCTATAAACACGATTACTGTCAAGGTTACTGAATAGTTACTACAAACTGGTTAAAATTTGATCCTAACTTACTGAAAGTTTTGCAAACTTGCAAAAAATGTTCTGTAAATCTGCTGTCAATTCTATATGGCTGCTGAAAATGTTAATTAACTTTCATATAAACTTTCAGCTTTGTGCAGCAAATTTTTAACAATGTTGCAGTAAATTTTCAACAATTATGCAATTTTTAGTAAGTTGGTAGGTATCTTATTGTAAATTTTAAAAACAAATTCTATAAACACGATTACTATCAAGTTGCTGCAAGGTTACTCAATAGCTACTACAAACTGGTAAAAAAATTAATCCTAACTTACTGAAAATTTGCTGCAAACTTGCGAAAAATATTCTGTAAATCCTCTGACAATTCTATGCATGCTGAAAATGTTAATTCACTTTCATATCAACTTTCAGCTTTGTGCAGCAAATTTTTAACAACTTTGCAGTAAATTGTCAGCAATTATGCAATTTTTAGTACGTTTGTAGCTAAATTACTGCAAATTTTCGAAACAAATTCTAGAAACACGAGTATTGTCAAGTTGCTGCAAGGTTACTGAATAGCTACTAAAAACTGGTAAAAAATAATCCTAACTTACTGAAAATTTGCTGCAAACTTGCGAAAAATGTTCTGTAAATCTGCTGAAAATTGTATGGCTGCTGAAATGTGGAATTAAGTGTAAATTTTCATTAGTGTACAGCAAATTTTTAACAACTTTGCAGTAAATAGTCAGCAGTTATGCAATTTTTAGTAAGTTTGTAGCTAACTTACTGCAAATTTTCAAAATAAATTCTATAAACACGATCGCTGTGAAATTGCGGCAACGTTACTAAATAGCCACTACGAACTGGTAAAAATTAATCTTAACATACTGAAAATTTGCGAAAACTGTTCTGTAAATCTGTCGACAATTCTATGCATGCTGAAAATGTTAATTAGCTTTCATATAAACTTTCAGCTTTGTGCAGCAAATTTTTAACAATTTTGCAGTAAATTTTCAGCAATAATTATGCAATTTTTAGTAAGTTGGTGGATAACTTACTGTCAATTTTCAAAACAAATTCTATTAACACGATTACTATCAAGTTGCTGCAAGGTTACTCAATAGCTACTACAAACTGGTAAAAAAAATAATCCTAACTTACTGAAAATTTGCAGCAAACTTGCGAAAAATGTTCTGTAAATCTGCTGACAATTCTATATGCCTGCTGAAAATGTTAATTAACTTTCATATAAACTTTCAGCTTTGTGCAGCAAATTTTTAACAACTTTGCAGTAAATTTTCAACAATTATGCAATTTTTAGTAAGTTGGTGGGTAACTTACTGTCAATTTTAAAAAACAAATTCTATTAACACGATTACTATCAAGTTGCTGCAAGGTTACTCAATAGCTACTACAAACTGGTAAAAAAAATAATCCTAACTTACTGAAAATTTGCTGCAAACTTACGAAAAATGTTCTGTAAATCTGCTGACAATTCTATATGCCTGCTGAAAATGTTAATTAACTTTCATATAAACTTTCAGCTTTGTGCAGCAAATTTTTAACAATTTTGCAGTAAATTTTCAACAATAATTATGCAATTTTTAGTAAGTTGGTGGATAACTTACTGTCAATTTTCAAAACAAATTCTATTAACACGATTACTATCAAGTTGCTGCAAGGTTACTCAATAGCTACTACAAACTGGTAAAAAAAATAATCCTAACTTACTGAAAATTTGCAGCAAACTTGCGAAAAATGTTCTGTAAATCTGCTGACAATTCTATATGCCTGCTGAAAATGTTAATTAACTTTCATATAAACTTTTAGCTTTGTGCAGCACATTTTTAACAATTTTGCAGTAAATTTTCAATAATTATGCAACTTTTAGTAAGTTGATAGGTAACTTACTGTAAATCTTAAAAACAAATTCTATAAACACGATTACTATCAAGCTGCTGCAAGGTTACTCAATAGCTACTACAAACTGGTAAAAAAATTAATCCTAACCTACTGAAAATTTGTTGAAAACTTGCGAAAAATGTTCTGTAAATCTGCCGACAATTCTATGCATGCTGAAAATGTTTAATTAACTTTCATATACACTTTCAGCTTTGTGCAGCAAATGTTTAACAACTTTGCAGTAACTTGTCAGCAATTATGCAATTTTTAGTAACTTACTGGAAATTTTCAAAACAAATTCTAGAAACACGATTTCATCAAGTTGCTGCAAGGTTACTGAATAGTTACTACAAACTGGGTAAAATTTGATCCTAACTTATTGAAAATTTGCTGCAAAATTGCGAAAAATGTTCTATAAATCTGCTGAAAATTCTATGCCTGCTGAAAATGTTAATCAACTTTCATATAAACTTTCAGCTTTGTGCAGTAAATTTTTAACAACTTTGCAGTAAATAGTCAGCAATTATGCAATTTTTAGTAATTTTGTAGCTAACTTACTGTAAGGTTACTGAATAGCTACTAAAAACTGGTAAAAAATTAATCCTTACTTACTGAATATTTGTTGCAAACTTACGAAAAATGTTCTGAAAATTTGCTGACAATTCTATGCCTGCTGAAAATGTTAATTAACTTTCAGCTTTATGCAGCAAATTTTTAACAATTTTGCAGAAAATTTTCAACAATTATGCAATTTTCAGTAAGTTTGTAGCTAACTTACTGCAAATTAAAAAAAAATCATCTATAAGCTGGATTGCAGTCAAGTTGCTGCAAGCTTATTAAATATCTACTACAAGCTGGTTAAAAATTGATCGGAACTTTTTGAATATTTGCTGCAAACTTGCGAAAAATGTTCTTTAAATGTACTGAAAATTTTGACGCTTTGCATATAATTTTTAATATTACTAAATATTTGTTGCAAATTAGTTGCAAATTTACTGAAAATTTGTAGTAAACTTACTAAGAATCTCCTGTAGTCGCTGGACAGCTGCTAAAAAATAACAAGCTACTTTCTACAACCTTTTTAACAATTTCTGAGGTGAGAAGTTCCTGAATTTTCTGCAAAGCCCTTATATTTGCAAAACGTATGGGTTTTACGCGTTTTGTAATTTTCAAAACTCTCCTGCAATAAATTGCTGATAGAATTAGGTTTTTGAAACATTTTATAGTTATTTCTCTAAACTGTCAGCTATATTTCTACTGGATCGGTTGAAATAATTTTGAATACGCAGAAGTCTCTAAACAATCGCCCTTTCAATTAATTATGATTCGCAACTGGTATTAATTGCACTTCAGTTGTTTCTGCCACTGCGAATATAATCAGGTTTTAGGTTTCTAATTAAATAAGGGCTTTTATACTAATAACTAAACTGCGGAAATTTAAACAGAAATAATTGATTTTGCAGGCAAAAGCCATTAAACCACAGAGTTGAAAGTTCGCGGTGAGAATTGTTCGTTACACCCTTTTCTAAGTGATGCCAGAGCTTCGCCTACTGTTTACAATATTACTTTAGGGAGCTGGATGATGTCTTTGTTTTGAAATAAAATGGTAGGTTTTGATGCGGCGAGACAATTTCCTTTTGTTTGTGTGTACTTTTGAAGTTTTTTAATTTAAGTTTTTAACAATACCCGCCCCTTGCGGATCCGAGATGGAAAACAATTTAAGTTGCGTTTAATTTAAAACAATAATCCGTTTTTTATGTTTTACTAGCAGCATGTTTGCTTCTGACTTTTCTCTTATAATTGGCTTATAATAATGGCAAGAAAATATGAAACACTATATGATGGGAAATATAATCTTTCTGGATATAATTAAAATACGTAGAATATTATTAGGCAGGTATCGAATTAAATCAATTTTAATCCAGTGATTTGAAGATTAAAATCAAATTAAGTGTAGATTATCAGGTGATTATAACCGTTAACATAAAAAGATACGTCTGGCTGTCGTTGGAAAATAAGGGTGCGCTTGACATTCGTGCTAACACAGAGTACAATCTGGTGAAACACCTATTTCCTGTTGACTTCACTGCTGTCGTTACTTCCGTTGTAAAGGGACCCTTTAGAACCGACTCTTTCGTGACTTGTTCTATGAATAGAAACACAGTGAAACAATTTGTAAAACAACGATTTTACGAGACGATTTTGAAATCGCCATTCTACCCAACTGCAACACTGTGCATGCATGTACAAGTCGATAATAACCCACGGCAGTGATTAGATCAGTTGCTTGTTTATAAAGATTCAAGATTTATTAAATCTAATCTTAGTAAAGTTTGGGCTCAGAATTACTACTAAATACGTTTACTTCATTATGACAAAAGTGGCATTTAGTTATTAAGATCAATAACGGCGAGGCGGAAACTCCCGATGACCTCTAGCTTTGTTTACACACATTAAATATTATCAAACTGTTGTAAAAACTGTCTTAAGATTGTTGCATTCGGTCATTTAAATACGTTGTTTGTAGGTTTTTGCTGCAAAATTGCGTTCCAGGAACTGACAGCTTAGTACATAGTATAATACAGAATAACATGTATAAATATTTTATTTAATCAATATTATTTGATTAATTAATAACCAATATTTCACAAGCCTGGTGTGACGTTGCATAGTGCACTGTAAATAACAAATACATGGGTAGATGCGTAGCATGGCAAGATACCTCTACATGCTGCTCAATTGATACAAACGCCTTTTTTTATTTCAATGATGTAAAACTATAGTATACGTTCTTAGGTACATATTTGAGAAAAAATCGAAAAATTGGTCGTAAGTTCATTCTAACAGTCAGTATTAAGTCAGCGACCTCAAAGATTTACAAGTTGTTATGTAACGCTAGTTCCTGCATTAAATTTTTATTATACATAAAATGTATTTAAATTTTCTACATAGCCTAATCAAGTGTTGCATCAATTCGACGCGCGAATCTGTTGTGCGTGTGGTCGTAATGTATGAAAGACAGCGCAGTTCCCCTCTCCAGTGGAAGCTAGGACAAGTACCCCGATAACGCGGCAAAAAAGGTATAAAAGATGATTACAGTGCCAGTTCTAGAGACTTGAGATTACCTGTCCTGTCCAGTCCCCAACCCCCCCTCCTTTCCTACCTGGGCTCTCCAGTCTGACATGCTGTACTGTCTAACGGAGTAGGCCTCCAATCCTTACCAGTCCAGGCTTCAAGGGAGATGACAGATTGTACTGTCAGCCCAAGAAGTTAAAACTTTCCATATCACACCCGTAAAAGCAAAGTCGCTAGAATACGATTTTACCTTGATTTGGGTACTCGAATCCCTGAGGCTTTAACCCTGGATTGATTGACTGTACGGTCTTGCAGGGCTAACCGCTTAAAAGTAATTTTCGACCGTCTAATTATTAAGTGCAAATCCCGGCGCTCCGAGAGATTAAATACATCACATAACCTCATTTTACTAATAATTAAACCTGTAGGAATCGAAGCACCTACCCCGTCTGCGAGTGGCTAGAGCGCGGCCGCCGCCGCTCAGCTTCCCGGCTAAAAGTAAACAAATTCCATCTGCAGGATTTGACACCGCGTTCGCTCCAAGAGCGACACCTAGCCATCGTAAGACACCAGCAACCCCCGCACAAGTATTTAGACACCAACAACAACCCTAGGTAACCTTAAAGTTGTTAAATTCAACGGATAATTGCAGCGCAAATAACTGTAAACAACGGCTGAGCATAAGGTCAAGCGCGGAGAAACATCCGACCTACGTGCCAAAATACCTACTTAGCCCGTCCTCCGAAGAATCGTCGTGCGTGCCGGCCGACTAACCCAAGGGACCTGCAGTACTCGCCGGTGCATTGGGTTGCAGTTTTAACTGAGAAACCAAAAACACCGTTTCAGAAGAATATGTTAATTTTGAATAATATACAATTCAGAGTTATTTTTAATTAATGATTATTTTTGTAACTAGCTAACAACATTATATTTTGTTTTGGTAATTATCTAGTGGTTTTCCTAATCGAATATATATTGGAGTAAACGTATTTCTCCGATTTGAGCTTAACCCGAGGTATAAATTTTTGCCGCCCTTAGTAAGGGGGTGAAACGTCACAGTTATATAACTGCCTAAAATGGTTCTTTCCCCGTTTCGTGATACTTTTTCAATGCCTTGGCATATTGCCATTTTATAGACTCCCAAGCTCTTTTTCTTTCAAATATAGTTGTGCTGTACCCTTGGAATTAGATAACTTGAAACGCCTGTGCGCGGAGCATGATTTCGAAACCTTTATTTGGTTAATTTTTGATGTATTTTGGAAACTTATAATTGGCGCTCTGCATGATTTGAGAATTTTACGCGTATGACTTCAGAGTACAGCTATATTTCTGCTTTTTTTTCTTTTGGAAAATAGCCAGTGGCTGAAGACGTAAGCTGGTGGCTTGAAAAAGAAAGTAATTGTCTAAAGCTTTGGTATTCCGGCGTCGTGTTGGAAGACTGTATAATAACGGTCCTTGACGATAGGCGTCGGCTGTTATTTAAGCAGCGATAGAAATCAGTTTGGAGCCGACCAAGATCTAAGGCAGACAAGAAAGCCGTTTGTTTCACGTGGTCTGACGTGGTCGAATGAATTTGCGGCCTACAGATGAATTCAACCCTGAGTTGTATTGGTCCTAAGCTCGTAAAGCCAATATTCTTATTGGCGACCGCTGATTGAGCCATGCCCCGAGTCGAACCAATTCTGTTCCGGCTTGAGTGGGATTTTTACACTCTTTCGAAGCTGATGATCGACAGTTGTAGGTCAGGTCTTCCATTCCACATATCGAGTATCAGAAGTCGCAGTTGCAACCCCTCTGCGTCCCTCTGCGATCTGTACCCGCTTAGTCCACCGGATCGTGTTGACTATGAAAAATTATTGTTTGTAAATTCGAAATTTATTCTAATGTTATAATAGCCTTCATCTGTCTACTGGTTTCAATGTTTGGCGTATTTTTCGGATTAATTTTGTAATACTTGTTAAAATAGTAGACGACCATAAGTTATATGATAGCGCACCGCCTGGTAGTCGAAAAAAGTTTTTTAAGCATTCACCTTACGATAGCAACACGTCTGCGGCTTGCATAAGTAGATTTTTGGAGTGCCTGATGAAATTCGCATTAATTAGGAATATCTTCATTCTATCGGTTCCGACACTTCGTTTGGCCAATTCCCTTTTGCTTGCATAATTGCCGCACGCATCTCATGAATTTGTTGTAATAGTTCATATCTTAATAATTGAATAATAACAATATTCTGGGTTCCTTTTGAATATAACAAATTTATGTGTTAGTAATTTAATTTTTGGGTTGTTTTGAATAAAAGCAACCTCGTGTTACTTGTGTAATGTAAATTTCGACGTAAACTTCTTAGCTGTGGCTGCACGTGATTGCCTTTAATATGTACTTCGTGTTTAACCGATGTCTCGATTTTATAATGGTATCTAAGTGAATTCCTATTCGCGCTTTTATTAAAGCCTCGGTTTATTGATTTAGTCTTTTATTCGATCCACCGATACCTTCTCGTTTTTTTTTAACATTATGGTTGTGCGAGAGAAAAGCCCTCAATGGTAAGTGAAGTTTGTTTCGAGTGTTTGAAGTTAGCGTTGCCGCAAGACGGAAATTGGTGCTCATTCTGTTTCTTTAATCCCACTCACGACCACAAATCGCCGAGAGTATCGAGCTAGCCTGGATTGTCGGCATATTCAAAAAGTTGTAAATAACGGGACAATTAGACAATTTAAACTTGTTTTCTTTATTTCTCCTAGTGGAAAAATAGTGTACTTTTCGAAGTTAATAACTGAATATTGATATTTGGGGATTTAGTGAATTGAATTGTTGCATACAAGCATCTATATGGCATTTTTGAGCAGCGACGTTCGTGGTGTTGTTAATTTTAACGCTGTGTTAATTTTCTAACTTACTTTAGTATTTGGCACGCCACTGCTACTGTCAGATTGAGTTTTCTAAATATGGCTGCCAACAGCTGTTACGTGGTGACGTGGTCTTCAGTCTTTTTAAATGTCTCTGTATATGTGAGTAGTAGTTATATGCCGGTTCTGGCGCACAGGTAAACACACCTGTACACCTGGGGTACACCTGTACGCCTGGACAATATCAAACATAAATTTAAATTCCAATGTACCAGTAATATAACATTCGATTGTGTGGTCAATACAAATGTGTTTTTACAATATTTAAAAAGCCAATCTGTAGCTGTACAGATAAAATATGTAAAAATAAAATAATCATGCCATATATTGGAATAAAAATGGTGATGCATTAAGTATGCATAACCATTAACAGGCCAGTTTATTTATTCTGTCGCCTTTTAATACAATTTACATACTTTTTAATTCTAAAGCTATAAACATCGATAAAAATTACAAAAAAGGGCCCTAAAACCCTGAAGCAACCCCAAATCGATTCTTTAGGTGCTCTTATTTATTGACAAACAATTTTATTCTTCAGCTTACTTAAACTTATTTTGATACGAAAAAATCCTCTGTGTATCCTAAGTATATACCTAGTTTCAGAGGAATTCAAATTCGGTTAACTGGTTTAGAAAGGCGGATTAAGGTATAACAAACAAAACTACAAGCTGAGAATTCTACTATGTAGTAGGAAAATATTATAAAATCATTTAAATGTTCGGTTAAAGCGTCATGAAAGCCATTACGAAAGTTGAATGTACTACCTTTTTTTGTTTCAAACTTTGAACTCAGCAGTTACCACCCTTATTTGTATTTCTCATCATGGATTTACATGATAATATCCGCGGTGTCATTCAAAACGTCAGTTTAGATGAGATCTATATAACGGCACGAAAATAAATCACATTTTGACGATTCAGTTCATGCATTAACAACGAGCACGGATGTGAATGTAAATAAACATGTGCTTGCATTGTAATCGGGGATTGAAGCGACGTAGTAGTTTTCTCGTTAGTTGATTCAGTTCATGCTTGAACGTTCCGCCCTGTAATTATTGAAATATATCAGATAGTCTACAGTGGGGGTAATTGTATTTTATAGTGAGTATTATGGAGGCCGTTTGTTATGACATATTTTAAAGACGTTTGCAAACCCTCGATTAATTTTTACCAACCCAGAATATTTGTAATACAAAAATAAAATTTAGAAAAGTTATAATAATAATTAGAACGTATATAAAATTAGAGAATATTATTAATCTAAACATAAAAATGTACTTGTATACCAAGTGTCATATGTGCATGTTTACCTCAACTAGATTTGTAATCGCCCATACCTTTAATAGTAGTAGTAGTAATAAAACCCAAAGGAATCTTTTACTAAATAATAAAAAAATAAGACAGTCTGTGCACATTTTATATCCGAAATCGATGAAATGAAAACATATTTTTAAACTCAAAATATAATGAAGCACAATAAAATCTCTGTTGGTAGGTGTATTTTAAAATTGATTTATTGAAGTGGAACAAGCTGGAGTTACATTTTTAATGTTCTGTACACTTGAAACGTTCGGAGCATGAAATGAATAACCGAACCTGAAATTCGAACCTGCAAAATGTTTTTAATAATTAAAGATCTCTATCGCGCGTTCTGCTAGCATCCTTATTTTCTCATTTTGTATTATTTAACGGGACCCATGCACACTAAGATGATTTAGAGTATGGCTTATGTCCATATCTGGATATGCTGGGCGATAATTTGCAAAATAGAATGCATGATAAAAACTAAATAAGTATAACATAATTTATATGTATGGATATCATGAAAATCACATGATATAGCTACTATGTCTATATAATCAGCAAACACGAAACATGCGATTTGTGAATGGCGTTCTTTATGCATGCAATGAAGTGTGTCACCCCTTAAACGAAATGCGATCACGGCCCTAGTTAGCTCAAACCCTCGGCAGACTATTGGCGTGAATAAGGACTAAATTGGGAAAATGCGTCAAGTAATTTGAAAAAAAAACAAGCGGGCGCCAGTCGTTAACCACGACAAAAAACTACAGTCGAATCAAAAGCACCCCTAACTTTCGAGGCTTCTCGCGATCTTAAAACTAAAAAACGAGTAGGTATCGTGGAGTTGAATAAACATATACACCAGTAGTAGCAGTAACAAAATGCTTTAATAATATGTAACAAGGCACTAAAAACATGTCGAATAAACTGTGCCTGGCATGGTAACGGCACAGGTAAAACTAGGATTGTAGCTGACGACGCTACGCAAATAATACAGGAAGGTTGTGTTGTGTCAACCAAAAAATACTTAACAACTCGGTAGCAATGCAAACGCCCAGCAAGAAGCATTAACCAATCCAAAAACCTACGTTGGGTGCTACGTTAAAATACAAGCTAAATTTGGAAAACAAAAGTTAATTAAAACCAACTCTTACAAATTCTGGCACATGCGATAGCCGATATCGCAGCAGAATTTATTTGACGTGCAGCCATAGGCTAGGCGAAAAACTTATCTGAAAAGATAACAACGCGCCTGTATTGAAGGTCGTCATGTCACGCTACGAAAATCGCAGGCTAATTTGCCTAACTATACAAATAAAAAGAAATTCCGCCACTTACACTAATACAAGGCATAACACGAGATTAGATGCATCACAAATCGACTTAATTGAGAAATCCGTTATAACTGGATACAAAGCTCTTGCCCCAAACTGAAATGTATTCGGCATTCCAGCGGAAAAAGAACCTCGTCAACGAGGGCCAGATGGCTTGTAACCACGTCGAGGGCATCTCTGCGGGTACCCATGAAGAAATGCAACGCTTACTGGGTATCAGAGGCGCGCGCTGGCCTTAAACTGGAGGCCGGCCCCAGAGTTCACATGGCGCAAAAGACAAATAATTCGCCACGCTCACAATGATAGGCGATTTTTCAAGCATGATAGAATTTGGAGTGGGCAGTGACGGAACTCACAGCTTTCTTCGCCGCAAACGAGACAGAAAAAGCCATGATTACACACTCGACTCTGCGTCTCTTAAAACTCAGCGTGGAGTTAGCTCTACTCCCGCCAAAATTACGTAGAGCTAAGAAAATTAATCCGAAATAAGGAGCAGGCTTATATGCCTCACAATAAGAAATTCGACTTCTACCGCCAAAATTAAAAAGGGACGTTACATCAGACTGCAATCAAGGTATAGTGTAGTATAATAAATAGCCTACAACAGGTCTGAAGCGAAAATTTTAGTGTACAATCAGCTAAAGCGGAGTGATTTTCGGGCCAAAATAAAAGTCGGTACAGTCATTAAAAAGTATATACTGTCCCGCCTAAATAGGAATTAATGGTCAGTTTACTAATAAAGTAAAAAATATATCAGGACATGTAACAGAAAGCTATGTTTTCTTAGATGTGCATGTATACAAAAACTTAAGTATATTAACGTAGCGTAACTAATAGAATAGAAGAAATTCGAAATTGCAAAATAGGAAATAATCGATTGCATTTTCACCTAAGTAATACTTAGAATTATATGTTAAAGGTATACATACAGCGTTACTTCGCTTAGAAGTTTCCTTAACGTAAATTTAGAAATCGAATACATATTTTAATAGTAGGTACTTGACCTCTTGGGTACAAATATGACAATCTATTTCTGCTACTACCGTAAACTTTTGTAGCGGACAGATCATCAAGAATAGCGTCCATAATCACCCCACGAAAGGCATACTAAATCAGTGCAGGGATCGACCACCTGTGTAGCCTCAATCAGCAGGTAACTAAATTTTTGAAGTTACGCTACGCACAGTTAAGTGACTAGTGTCGTAATCCGTTTAGTTAGTGTCGCTAGTAACAAATTGCATCCGCAATTCGAGTGTAAAAAGCACGTAAATTAAAACTCATTCCTCGGCAACCTTACGCATCTGTAAACTGCCAGGGATCCGGGAGCAATCAGCAGGTAGTCAACGCTTTTGGCAACAAAAACCGGCTGCGCAAGATCGGTGCAATCCAATTGACCGCCCGCAGATAAGACTGCCGAGCAATAAAACTCTCAGGTGACGTAAGCGTTCGGACAAAACTGACCTAACACTTCGGCCGAAAAGATATCCGGTTGCAGCAGAAAGATAATAAAGCAATCCCAAATCACCAGCGTTCGATACGGAGCACAATCGCTAAATTTCACTTTCGAGAAAACGTTCATCTGACCACCAGCAAGCAATAAATAACCCTCCACTTACGCAATCGGGGTAGCTATATAAAGACGGACACGAAAGCGCTTGCATTCATTTATTCGGTTTACAACGTGCGGCAACGCGTGTCTGCGTCATCTGACACTTCTCAAACTCGCGTCACTTTCAATCTGTTCGCTAATTTAGCCCTGTTAAGGGTGGGTCAACTGTTAGCAGTTAAAGTTATTTTAATAGTGCACTGTACATATGTAATTGCATATCTTGCTACATGCATGCATATATGTATGTGTGCGATCGTTAGTTAATTTTGCTTAAATATATAAATGGTTGTTGTTTTCCACAAAGTGTAATCAGTTCGAAATACTCAGGGTGTTATCATCAACACCCATGATCCAGCAGCACCGAAACTTTAATAATAGTAATTTTTTTGCGTTGGAAGTTGTTCATTGGTATCAGCACAGCTTTGGGAAGAGGGAGAAATGTTGGCGTCTTTTAACAAGGCTTATTTTAGGTAAGTTTTGAAATGTAAGTATTACAAACTTAAAAATCTATTTTGTTTCCCTTTACTTTCTATATAATATGGGTTACCTGGTGTCACCATAAAGCATATATTATATAATTTCTTGAGATTTCGTTGATTAAGAAAAGTATCTCTTAATCATAATACAATTGTTCTTGTTTTTGATGACCAACGGAAAAAAATGATCTATTTACCTTGTTCGTAGTATACATCCTGTCATTTTTAAACAAGCGAAGTCTAATTTTGATTTTCTATTATTATAATGTTGGTCATCTCATGTTAGAATAAAGTCTCGATTATATCAACTTTTAAGAAACCGCCAATAGATCACATTTGAAAAGACGATTGATGTTCTTCTGTCTTTCACGAATACGACTTGCACATATTTAAATAAGTGAAGTGTAAATTTGTTTTTCATCACCATTTTCGTAATATTGATAATCTGATGTCGGGGTGAACTTCAGAAGACAATTTATTGATAACATTTGAGAAATATTGTTGTAGTATTTACTTTAGCACCCTTTTATATTGTGTTTGTAAATATTGCCGTCTCTCATTTATTAGTATTATCATGATTACAAGCCTTTGAATAAATTAACATCTTAAATATTCGTTCTAAATATTTCTATCTCTGGACTAAGTGGTTAGTCCGTGCCGGTGAGTATGCATTTCGATGTGAAATTTGATATAACGGAGGGTGGCAGTCCACTGCCAGAGCTCTTATGTGATTTTTGAAGTGGTAATTCCGTGAATTAATCGAAAGGATGGAATAATAAAGCCTGTATTAATGCAACGGACGTTGAATGCAATTCGATGGTTCAGCTGAGTTGGACACTGTTTCATTGTTGATATTACTGCATTGATTGTAGAGAAATTTGTTGTTTAGGTCGTTGCTCATTATTTCATTGTTGGGTTGGTGTCCCATCGGTACCGCATTAGTGCACTATCGTACTTGGAAATAGCGAACATCCGACAAGATGGGATCAGGGATCCAGGAAGCGCACCTGGATAGCCATGCGATGATAATTTCCTACAAATGCCTTGTGAGTTTGGTGTTCTTCGGGGCGGCAAACGTATATGCAAATCACACTGACATGGGTTGGAGCTCATTGGTCTATACCTTTTCAACTTCAAATTGGGACTAATCAATTTCAAAATGGGAATAAACAATTTCAAAATGAAATAAACAATTTCAATTTGAGAATAAACAACTTCAAATTGGGACTAATCAACTTCAAATTGAGAAAAGCTTTTTGTTAACGGTAGTCTTTGGAAAATGACAATTACATGGTTGTGACAGGACGGAACACCAGCAACAACTAACAATAATTAGTTCCGTCCTGTCAAAACCATGTAATTGTCCTTTTCCAAAGACTACCGTCAACAAAAAGCTTTTCTCAATTTGAAGTTGATTAGTCCCAATTTGAAGTTGTTTATTCTCAAATTGAAATTGTTTATTTCATTTTGAAATTGTTTATTCCCATTCTGAAATTGATTAGTCCCAATTTGAAGTTGAAAAGGTATAGTTATTATTTCGCTAATGGGGGCTAGATGTGGTGTAAGCATCCGTACTGCAGGTGTTTTACAGGTATATCATCATCGGTGTACCTGAAGATTATCCCCGATTAAGATTCTCTATTAGATGCTACGTGAGTAAGTACGTAAGTACTATCATCCCTAACACGTACTACTAAATGTCTTAATGTTTGGTTGCTCTTGTTTACATGCTTGCTTGTGGAATTTGGCTGTTTTGTGCTTATGAGCGTGTGTGACCAGATGCCACATGAAAGGGGCCGTTGATCGCCTTGTCTCTCCCGGTGTCGTATTTCTGATCCACAACCCGTAGAAAGGAGCGTTACGGAATTTTTGAGTAAAATTAAGTCGCCAGCCTGTAAATTTATGCATGAGGACCGATCTAAATCCAGGAAAAAATAAATTAGCTCTGAACCTAGAATCTATGTGCATACAGATGTATGTTTAGATAACCTCAAAGCAACCGATTGTGTTACCATATATGGAGGAGATAAGATTAGTGGTCCTATGTTAGATGTTTTGGAAAGTGAATATTAAGAAGTTTGTGAAGATCGATTGTCACCGTCGATGTCGATGATGTTTATGTTTCACGTTTTCGACGCACAAATTCATTGTATAATATGGTATTGTTGTAACATTTGCTTTTGTGTTCTTTGGGCTGTTTGAAAATATTCTATTATCTTATTTGTATTCGTATAATTATGGGCTTTCGACTAAACCAGCCATTGGAATATGATACGTTCTAAATTTAGCACAGAATCGAAACGATCCCAAACTAATTTAAGGGCCGAGAGTTGTTTTTAAATTCGGGGGCGTGAACTGCGGGCAGTTAGCCGGGAACGGCCATATGCGTATGTGGCATTTTTACAATGCGAAGGTTCTTATGTGCTTTGGAGTCTGTGGGTGAGGTCGCAAGCTTGTGAACGCGAAAGCTAATCCACCGCGGGTGTCATTTCACTGCGATTATATGTTTTTGAAGTGAATTGAATTGTGTAAGTTATATTGATTATAAAACTTATAACAGAGCGGATGAAACGATGAGGTCTGTAAAAAGGAATACTAGTGCTTGAGTAGCTTTGCAAATGTAGTTATTGTCAAGCGGAGTCAAACATTCGCTATTGTTCGTGCTGAGGCTGATTGTAGACAGCTTTATTAATTGTGTCGTTGGTCATTGTTATGGTTGGCCTGGAGTCTAACCGAACCACAGATGGCGCTATCGAGGCCTGGATCCGTGACCATTCGGCGAGATGGTCCACGATCCTTGACCTGTTAAGCACCTTGCTTATCAGTAATCCCAGTGAGCGCGACTGGGTGGCTTGGGAAGCCCGTCTCCCAAAGATGCCTTGTGGCCTGTGCCTCTCACGGGTGGATGCGGCCACCACGATTGTGGGTCACATTGACATGGGTTCGACCCATTGATGCAGTTAACGTTCGGTTAATACATACTAGATGCGGTAGCATCCGTATTTGCAGGATTATTACAAGCACATTATCGAAAGTGCACCTGTAGATGTCTTCTTCGAAATTCAACGTGGGAACGCCGCGGGGGGCCATAAAACCCCCTGAAAGCATTATGTAATGAGCACATTACTGCTGAATGTTTGTTGTTTTGCTTGCATGACTGATTGTGGAACTGGCATGAAAGGACTCGCCGTTCGCCTTGCACCCCCAAGTTCATATTTCCGATTTACAACCCCCAGACCGCAGAGGAGTTATGGAATTTCTGGTAAGTCGCCAGTTTTTATAAAATGTATGCATGTGAACCGATCTGAATCGAGGGAAAAATAAATTAGCCCGGGGCACTGAAAATATGTGCCTACAGTATTATATATAAAATTTTAGAAGAAGCTTATAATTTTTAAAAGCCCATCGACACATGACCATACTATGAATTTTCAAATAGCCATGAGCGATGAAACATATATCCAAATAAACATTCGGGAATATAAACCGTTTTTAAGCCGGGAAAATCTAATTTTTCAGCTTCTTCCTCGGTTTCGTGGAAGTACGCTTTCACTCGGTTTCTAAAACAAGCCACCGCGATACAACTTTAATAAATCAATCACTTACCAATAAAACTCAAACACGAAACGAAAAACACGAACATGTTGCTGGCAATAAAGATTGCTTCGAACGGTATTTACACAGAACTCCGGACAAGCCTCGCCTGTTCGGCCGACGTCACGGAAAACCAACTAAAGCATTTTTGCACTGAAAATGATTTGATAATTGAAAAACTGATTGGATGAGCCCAAATCCCGCGGTGCACTAAATCCGCACGTTCTGCGCTAAAATTAATAGCGGATGCGTTCGCCCACTCGGCAGCCGTCACAAAAGTTCTATTTTCTAGGACTGCTCAAACGGTGGTATTTTGGGGCTCGACTACCTGCGGGAGCAAATTAGGACGGCCACGACAAGGCAAAAGTGCTAATAAGTGCTAATGAAGATGACAAACCTTGAAATTAAAATTTAATGTTGCTTGTGCTCGGGCGTCAATTGCTCGCAATGCTCGCATTGGCAAATTGGAGAAGAAACACTACAGCCTCTATAATACACTCAAGTTTCAGCTCCCCGAGCAAACTATGGGTGTGAATTTTTAAAACTTCTTGATCTTATTTAAGGCTCCGTCAGTTCTTACCTTCTTATACGCTTTGTGGATTCTTCCGGACACTAGGAATTCAGAATGCCAGTCCTGAAATTGTCGACGTTAAAGGTCAAAGGTGCTTCTTTTCAAAGGCGCATTTGAATATCTAAAGGTTCAAAACAATCTATAGCTTGACAGATGAACTGGCTGATTTCTGGATATTTTTGCTGTTGAAATAGGCCAAACATGAATAATGGATGCAATTGCAGTTTAATTGTTCAATATTTGTTGTTAACATAGGCACGAAAGTAGAAACTTTATTTAAAAGCTGCCTGACATCTAGATAGCAGTTCAATTTGGCTAATATTAAATGCGGCATATCACAGGGTTCGATATTAGGCCCAACTGTATTTTTAATGTACTTCTGTCCTTAAAGATTCCTTGAAATGTCAATATCATTCAATCAAAAAATTGTACCGGAATCATTTGCGGCACACAATATCTCAATAACGACTTTTATTTGCATTAAATTATTAATATTATCTCAAGCATATACAACAATTATGTATTCTCTCTTTGCCTGATATTTTGCTTGTTACTCCTAACTGGCTAAGTGGAAGACCAGAAATTGACAACTTCTGAACTTCGCAATTTCAGTCGTCGCGTCAAATAAATATGTATAACGTTTTAATACTGCATGTAAAATGTAATTTACATCAATAATTGTGTTATGATGTTACACAATACGAATAAATATATAATTTTTGCTTCTGTAGCGTAGTGGTGATAAATGGCCTGCAAACGTCTTTCGTGCAAGAGAAGGCCATAAACTAAAATGTGACTTAAAGTGCAGTACTAAATCAGCTCGTAAACGTGGAGTTCGCGATGTGACAGTTGAGAGAAAGTATCAATTGTACGGGTGCAATAAGAAACATCTGCAAAGTCAAGTGTGATTGGTGTCGTTTAGTTGAACAATCATAACTAACTTGTCTAAACGTCACAATGAAATTTCTAGCACAGCCGGAGCTATGTCGTAAACGCAGGGATATCGGCCAACAAATCCTTTTGCCCCAACTAACAATAGACCAGGCGAAAAGGGAAAGTCAACAAGGGTGGACAATAGTCGTACACGTTCGAAAAGGGAAAGTCCTTTTCGGCGAAAGGTATTTCAACCTCTTGTGTTATAATAAGAGCAAAAAAGGAGCTTAGCTGGACAATCCTATTGTACTCAAAAGAATAGGGAATATCCCTTCCAGTCAGGCGCACCCTACATAAACGGAAGTAGCTTAGTTTTCGCGATCAATTTTACGTAACATCAAATCACTTCATCACTTCGCGTAATATAACTTGACTTAATATCAAGTTTTCTGCATATTCCGACTTGTACCATTTTGGAGCAAAGTCGAGGATCGAGGTCAGTTTCCAAGGACTTTTATTAATAAATAATTCAGTATCGAAAACCAGGCTACTCACAATTCGTATTTGTATTTTAAATTAATATTAAAGAATTTGTATGTGTTGTATTTTGTTCGTGTGTTCTAAAGTAATAAAAGGAATGTAATTGTTTTCCACAAACGGTTGTATTTTACTGAACTTAATTCCACAGTAATAAACAACATAATAGTTCCAGTAGTGCAAATATATATATTTGTAAATAAATATTGGAAATCACTGAATAATGACGTGTATTATTGTATATGTAAAAAATCTCTGCTGTCTTTTGGGTCGTAGAACGCCACAAAAAGGTTTCAGGAATTATCTATAGCGGAATTCTATAAAGCATATCGAATACAACCGTGTATATGGTTATATACCGTTTACAACGATATGTTGTAATTATAGCTCTATTAAAATGGCTTTACAAATAATAGTAATTAAATAACTACGGCAAATCACCATAATTACATAAATAGTTTCAATAAGAATTTTTGTGTAATCTCAGGGCTTATTAAAATGATGTTTTTTATTATTTAGTGTGCAACATAAATTGTTTATTGCCTTTTATATTCTATATATTGGCAACTGAATTAAATAAAATGCTCCGGCTATAGCACGAGAAAAGCTCTAGTCACATGGTTAGGTTCAACGCCCGGTATAACATCTACCGTTGAGTATGATTTATTAACTTGTATGGCAAATACCCGACTTCTTGTATCCGACAGTTTAACCTACAAATTTGACGACCCAAAACAGAGAAGGTATATTCGTCCAAAAAATTGAATTGAATTGAAAACGCCAACAATTGAGAAAACAAAAAAAGACGTAGAGACGCTCTATCCTGCAACTGTTTCCCTTCCTCTGACGTTAAAAGGCACGCCACCCCGCAATTGTTCTATATCCAGCTGAAATCTTCTACAAATTTTACATTTCCAAAGGACGCCACGGCGATGGCCCAAAACTAGATAAATCTACTCAGCTGGAACCATGTCCCTGCTTGATCCTGCTAAAAAATTGATGGAGCCTCGGAACTGCTTTCCCCTTTAATTTTACCTCGAACTGTCGGCTTCGTTGCTGATTCACCAAAATCAAAGGACGCCACAGCGATTATAAACCTGGTGATGGCTTTCTGCTCCAAATCTCTGGACGTAGGACTCAATAAAGGACTCCCCTACGCGATGCACAGAAAATTTCATCTGGCCGATGCCTCAAACTATTCGAAAACTGCCCGAAAAGTGACCTCGATGTCGGACGCACTTGGTCAATTCTTGCAGAGCTTCTCCCCTTTACCGGGAGTTTTAAACACGAAGAAACTTTACACAACTGCACTCTGCGGACTGGTGGTCAAAATAAAACACTTTTGGACTCACACATTTAAGATTTAATATCGATCAACTACAAATTTCTGGGAGCCAAGCTGAATAACCACCAACTTTATTATGGCTTGGGTAGTCAATCCTAACAATTGAATATCTGGTATCCTAGCAACTAATTTTACAATTGTTTTGAACGTAAGTTTTGATACAATGTTATTACTTAGGAACTAAACTGTCTTTCGAATAATGTCAAATCGTAGCACTTTATGACTTTACTCTGCTTTTAATCACTTCAGTTTTTAAATACACAAGTTTATAATTAGCACTGTACAATTGTCTTTGTCCTTTACTAGATTGCCTTATCTTGCTCTTTGTAATCTGTGCTTCCTTGCACTACTTCTAAACCATCAGCTGTCTTGCCGACTGCTGGCTTCATAAACTTTTACTCATAACGCTCATATAATTTTTGTAACGCCAAAAAACATCTCTCTATCATGTTAAATTCATCTTATTGTATTGACGTTACCAAATCAAATCTGTCATTCACTTAAGTTAAGGTGCGTTTGCCATTACGAACATCAATTATGAATAAAATGTTGAACGTAACCCCTTCGATATTGTTTAATCTAATGCCAACCTCTATCAATCCAATTATAGTTACTGCTACTCATATCATGTGCATTTATTAGTGTAAAATACTGACTTTCTATTGCAATAAAAAATTCAATGTGCCTATTTGAATTATTATTTCATTTTTATGCTTTATTTAGGCAACCAGAATTGCTGTGGGCATTAAACCATTGCAATATAGTTAAATATAAAGTTGATTTACTGTTCAACAATGTATTATTAGTAGTATTTGCTATTCCTATACGTTAAGCACTAAATAAGTAAACGTGCAAATAATTTCGTACTAGTGACGAATGAATTTAATTTAGGTGTGTATGTTCGTTAATTTTGTTATAGAATTTAGTGTAAATTTTAGCGCAAATCGTCGTATAAAAAACACTGTCGTGCTAAGCTCAAACAGATTTTGAGTTAGAATGTATAATGCGAGCTGTAATAGATATTAACGATACAAGTTTGATTATGAGCATCTTAACAATACGAGTTTGATTGCCAAAACGAGGCGGTGAACCGAGTTTGGCGGCAATCAAACGTGTCTCGCTAAGTACCATAAGCAAACGTGTATTGTTCAATATTTTAACTTCATCAACAAATTCTGGTTCAATGTATTTTGAACTAAATGTTGGGTTTTGGGTTAGAATTATAAATCGCTCTCAAATAATTTTAACTCTTGCTTTTAATAGAGAATTATCAGAGAAAATAAATAGTTATAAGAGGAATTATTGAGAATTATCAGAGAAAATAAATAGTTATAAGAGGAATTATTCTAAAATAAAGCGGAAGGTGAAAGAGAGGTAAAATTATAAAAAAATCATTCTTCGGAAGCTTTACCCAAAGATAACCAAGGGCAACGGGAATGCAAGCAAGATTATGATTTTGAGTAATTTATAACGTTTTGTGTATGCCAAAAGACCAGGAAAAGAACAGAAAATGAGGATTCACAAGAAAATAAGTAATACATGGAGTAAAGAAATTATGCAGAAATAAATGCAAAAAGAAACTTAATATGGAAAAACCTGAAAGAAAGGCTTTTTTTCTATCACGTGTCACACCAAAATACAAAGCGAAAAACCAGTGGCGAGAATCATGAAAATCAAAAACACTACTATATTTACTTAACGATATAGAAGTTTGCAGTTTTTTGTAGCTTAGACTACGATACTAAAAATTTGGTATAATATAATTCAGAAGCTCTACCTCTTAGCAGAAAAATACTGAACTATTGTGATAAGTGGACGATTTGTACATATATAATTGGTACAGTCGAAATAGAACAAAAATTAGGAAAACATGGGAGCCAATGACTTATATGACAGGTTCACAACTAGCTTATGTAACATATAAGACGAGTTACCGAACCTAGACCTGTTCTTTCCTTTTTTAGGGGGTTGGAAATGGGGCAAAACTGAATATCCGGAAACTGTAAATCTAATCATTTCTTATCATTCTTTTTCTACAATGAAAAAAGTAAAAGTTACGACGGAAATAACTTTAGTAGTGTTCACCAAACCCCCATAAACGCATTTTCCGTATCACACGCAACAGATTTAGCTACGACAAAGCATAAGTGTTTGAGGCGCGGATGAAGAAGGTCCTTATTTATATTTTTATTATACAGGATCAATATTAACTATAAAAACACCAAAATTAAGTTTTGAAAGCAAACTTTCACACTTTCTAGATGGCGTTACTTTAATGTAGAACAATTATGGTTGATTATTATTTATGTTGACCCATTAATGTTGCAGTTTTTTTACTACACAAAAGTGCAGTTTTCTAATAAATATTCTAGACTGTAACTTTGTATATTTAAGTTTTATAAAAATATTATACATACACAAAAAGTAGAAAATGCGCTTAATTTTACTGTCCGAAGAACTTTTTTTTTATAACGTAATAGTTCTAAAGATACGAAGTAAAAACTTAAGAAAACGTGTTTTCTTTAAATTCTAAAGAACAATATTTTACTTTATGGTTTTTAGGCCAATCAAACATAATAAATTACTCATCATTTGTAATTATGTAGGTGATATCCTATTTTTTTAAAAAGTACTCGTGGTTATAAAAAAGAAAATGCCCTTGTTTTTGTCAATTGTATAGATATGCTTTTTTGGAATATTTCCACCACATTCAAAATGCAGTTTTAACGTGTTATTGTTGTTGCAATTACACGTCCTCATTTTAAAAGCAATTAATAAAATCTTACAACACAGATAAAATGTTATGTTAACCTAAACGTTTAAATATTAAAATTAACAAATAAAGTAACAAATTAATAATTTTTTGAAAAAATGCCAAAATTAAATTTTCTAACGCTCATAATTATCCTTATATAAACAAAAATAATATGTTTGAATAAGTATTGTTGTGGTAGCATCTTAAGACCGCTAATTATTTATGAAAGTATTCCTAGGTATGAGATTATTTATGGAAGGATAAATTAATTAATAATTAAAATGTACAAGGGTGGATTTATGTAGTAAAAAAACCACATAAATAATTTAGATTTATTTAATAAATAAGAGATTGAATACAAATACTGTAAAGTGCTCAATATTCTATCAAAAAGGTTCTAGCATATGATTTGAATAACTAGCAGTCCAGTGAGACAAATGTCTCATTTAACGCGCCTTCAAACCTCGATCGGTTAGGCAACCACCCAGACCTGGAAGGAAGGTGTCAAAGTGGTTGCCTAGCCGATCGAGGATTTAAGGCGCAGAGGGTCGCAGCTACGTTTGGCGGCCGAAACAGTTTTTATTTAATACGCGTTCTATTTGAAAAACGGTCTTTTTGTGACTGAAATTCGGTTCCTGACCTGACATGACCATTCCAAACATATAACTTTAATAACTTTTTTCTCTATCTCTTACGGTTTGGCTGCTGAAACAGCGTCCCGGACAAAACAGCGTCCCGGACAAAACAGCGTCCCAGACAGACACGTCTATTAGATAAAGGATATTTTGATTTAGTAAAGATATTTGTTTAGTAATGTCGGGGTTTAGATCATAATTTATATTAAATGGCAATCAGAATAAGCCATAAGATAGCTTGACTTAAAGTGAAAGGAAAACTCCAATGATTATTTGAAAAATACACTTATAAAATGTCAAATTAAAATACACTGTATTTTAATGTATCCAGAAGTGTTAGATCTTAAAAAAATTTGATATAATAATGATTGCTAGGGAAAATGGGGATATAAAAATAACAAAATTAAAAAAAAAACATTAAAATGTATTTTCGGTAAAAGTAAATTTAAATAATAAAAAACCTTTCAATTAAAATTATTTTATTAGCTGGGTGATGTATAAAAGTGTGTGCTTAATAAAAATTAACGAGACGAAGAATAACACAAATTTTTAAAATAAACTGAATAAAGAATAAGGTTACAAGTGGTAGAGAGAAGAAAGAGAGCTGCTAAAAACAATAAAATAGTCTTCTAGGATTAATAAAATCTGCAGAGGATTTGGATAAACTGCATAAGAGTCACTATTGGGTATCCTGTTTGATTTGAAACTTCATGGGAGTTGCTGTCAGGTGAATACATCTACACGCAAGTTATAATTGGATGCACACTGTATGTGAATATTCTATTGGACTTGAACGAGCTTGTTATTAAATGGATTTCTGTATCCGAGTTGGATTTTGACGTGGGTTCTTGTTGGACATCTGAAGTGTCCTGTAAGAATTGGATAAAGGGCATTGCGGTCACTGTTGGAAGTAAGGTGATTCTTAGACTGGGAGCTTGCAGTGGTGGTGTCTACATTGGAACTGTACGGAAAGTGATCAACAACGGAAGCTGTTACAATTAGTTAGGGAGCCGTATTTAAATGGAGGTTCCAGAGTATCAGGAGGTGGACTGCTTAGGTTGATTCGACTGAGATGCTGAGTGGAGTGATTCAGTAAGCTTAAAGGTATATATTAAAATATCTAAAGTAAATAAGTCTTTAATAGTGAGTGAATTACATATTTGAAGGAACTACTTACCCTAGTCGATATTTGAAATAATATGTGTAACACATATCATTTGACTGACTTTTCACTTTCATAAATATTTGACGTTGACAGTTGTAGAACTGCCATAATATTTTTGAGTAATTTTTATTGTACTAATCAACTATCACAAGTAATAATTTAATAATGCACGAACCTAGCCTGATTTGAGAGTAGTTGTTCTCCTAGAGCTAGTAAAAGAGAAATAAATTCAAATAGAAAATTTATATGTATAGAAAAAACTTACCTAAATTTCAATACAAAAATAATTCATAAAGGCTTAAATAATCTATGATCTACCTGAGCTAATAAAATTAAGTAAACTAAACAGCACAGTAAGATGCATAGCAGTGTATTATAATATTTAACAAATATGTCAGATTTGGTTTCTATATCATCATCATTAAGGTGTATGTTTATACTCTTAAAATTGCAATACTGAAGACGTCAATATCCATAACTCGACTAATTTATATTCTAAAAGGAAAAAGCAAAATTGTGCTCGATCTAATTTTACCTATAACTTTGATTCAAAACATTGTTTTCTTAGACAAGTATTTTCAAATTTACTAACAAAAAATCATGAGCAAAAACGATATTAACTGAGACCACGAAAAATAACTTCACATCGTAACTTTTCTATTTTTCGCCGTAGAGAGACAAAAAGAGCATTTAATAGGCAACAAAAAATAATTAAAAAATTTTTGATTAGATTTAAAATATGTTAATTTTTCCCCATTTCCACCTCCCTAAAAGGGCAACGATATCGGTAACTCGATTGATATGTTATATATATAATCTCGATGTGTGCCTTTTTATCCATACAAGTATTTTTTCCTTTTAAAGGTACATTTCTACTGTACTAAATACGCTATTTGTCATTGTCAGGTCACTTTTATAAGTAGAATCTCGGTATTAATATTTGGCACAACTGTAGAAGCTCTAACAAATGGAGTTCATTGTTCCCACCGAGTCCCATCGGCACTCCGCATAAAGAAAATCTATGGTAGCGCTTCTCGGCCTAAATCACAAGGCGTAAACACGAAAATACAAACCGCTAAAAATAGTAGACTGTACGATTTGACATTAACATTGCTCGTCAGCCTCAGCCGGATGTAGTTCTATCAGCACCGGGAGGAAGGCATCTGCCATACATCATCGCAGACGCTGATAGCGTATCTTCGCCAGCCCCCGGTGCGATATGTGTAAGCAGCTAACAAAACGTTCGCTAGAATGATAGTCTGTCCAAATAAAATTGAGGCTGTAATGGGCTATCTGCAAGACACTTCTTTGGTGGGAATTTGTTGACATGTAGTGCTTAGTTATTACTTTGGTAATAGCGTTGTACTTACACATCAAACTTATTTATTTGTGCTTATTTAACCGAATAAAAAGGTATAAGTATTACGTCAAATTTCATAAAATACCAGAGTGGATTAACATGAGGTAAATAAAACTCTAACTCCGGGCAACTTTCGCTTTGTGATGGGTATCTGGCAGTTATAAGCGAGTATCCGAAATTTTTTAAGTTTCAAGCAGAGGAAGGCAACGAGGAACCATTTCAGTGTAAATGTCATCTACTTGTCAATACTGAAATGTATTGTTGGTGACACTGTCAGTCTATGCCAAATTCGAGGTTAACAGGTTACGTTTTGCGTCAGTTTTGACACAGACTGACGCAAAACCTAACCTGCTAACCTCGAATTTGACATAGACTTAAAGTGTCACCAACAATACATTTCAGTATTGCCAACTGATTCAGGTTATCCAAGGCCTGCTGCAAATGAGTTTTTAAAAAATCACTCGGTATCAAAGTTACACAAAGTTTACACAGTAAGTGAGAATTCTCAAATAAGTTTCGAACGCAATCGGAAGTAAACGTCAACTTTAGGATCAATCGTACCTTATTACAAACTAACTCACTTACAGATTGATGATGAATAATATGAACACAGGCAGTCAAATGAGCTAGAATACAGTTTATGGGTTTGGTATGCGTTAGACAGAAATAGACATATTTGACTTAAAATCTAGTATCCTAGAGTTCAGTGTTTGCTAAGAATGAAAAACCTTGATTTTGCAAACACTAGATGTTACTCGCATATTAGTCTATATCTGTCTAACGCAAAAAAGCCCATAAAAGTTACTCTAGCACGTTTCCGCCGCCAATCTGTATAATATGGCATTGAATCAAGTAAAATGATCAATTAATGAAGCTATTCTATCAACGAGTTCATAAATTTACAGAATTGATGATTAAAAAATTTAGTTACATCAAGATAAATAACTTTCAAAATGGACGTCGCCTTCAAATCACAAGGCACCAGCACCAGGACGAATACAAACAAGTAGGTGAGAATTTCACCAAATGTGGGAACATGCAGCAGGATCGGCATCCATAGTGAATTTAACTAGGGCGATGAAGGAAACATTTCTGCGAATTAACTCGCCAGAAAAACAAGAAGAAGAATAAGAAACTGTAGAAAAATATTCGCGAAGTGCTTTAACGCTAGGCCATGAAACTAACTCACCCTGTAGTATTATTAATAATAATAACCCCTTAGTTGGCGTTCGGACTTGGAAGTCGTACTCGTAAGTATAACATTCAAATGTCTATTTCAGTTTGTACACGATGCTCCAGATAAAGTAGCAATTAACGAATGCATCGCTAACACATAGCACAGAAAAAAAAATGGAAACGAAAGGCACTCTACATATTAGCCAATAACGTCAAAGTTCCCTAACAATTTGTGATGACAAAAGAAAATCCCTAGCTAAAAATTCATTTAAACTTGCCTAACGAAAAGGCGCAATACAGTCCTGGAATGAAATGTATGACGTTACAAGTATTGTAGTAGAGAAAAGTGTGAATGAGATGTTTTTTTAAATTTGAATCATGTAGCAGCCATTAAAATAACTTAAAAATAAGTACAACAGATTTACAAAATTTCAGATATAAATAGTTTTTAAATTTCTTGATTTAACGTTGCTGCTCCTACTAGTTTCAAGATTCCTGTGTATCTACAGCGAGATAGATTTTTAAGAAAGTATAGAAAGGTTAAACAGTAATTCCTTATGGCATCTAGGCATATAACAGTTGAATCAAAGATATTTTATTTAGTACTCAGTCAACAGCCGTTAGGCCAATTATAGGCGTCGCTGTACATTTTATGGGGACTTCCAACCCCACTAACGACTGTCATGATGTTATTATGACATCCGGGACCAACTAATTCCGTGTCAGCCGTACCACGAGGCGCCGAGAGAAACAGCCGTGAAACTCCCATCCAAGTTCTGACCAGAAAAAACGTTGCTTAACTCTACTGATCGTACGTGGACGCTTGTTCAAGCTACACCACCTGGGACCTGTGAAAACAGGCGGATAAATCGGAGGGATAAGAGAAGAAAGTGGTGGAAAATGCAAGAAGGCGAATGTGAAGCAAGCAGGACGACAGTAGCATGAGCAAAGAAGGATTAAGGAGCAAGTAAATAGGAAACAAATGTGTGTAGACAACAAATTCGATGAAAATAAAAGCGTAGAGACTGAAAAAAGCAAAAAAATGGGAAGAAGAGCCAAATCAACGGGAAGAGGCCAGCCAATCAGATGGAAATTAAGAAAAAGGACGCCTAAAGGTACAAAAAAAAACAATATAGGTGTTATAATTTCAAAGATGTACTTACTGATGGAGTAATTTGGAAACAGAAAGCAATGGTGCCATTTTATATACCAGGCAATCCATATAAGACAAAACATAGGAGTGTTAGCATGTTTCGAGATGGCTATGCGAATTGACTAAGGTAAATATGCAAATAATATAAACGACGAACGCCTGTCACACCTCCGATTCGTAGACGACATTGTCATAATGGCAGAAACACTCGAGGAATCGACCGAAATGATACAGGAACTAAACACAGCGGCAAAAACCATTGTACTCCGTATAAATGTAGACAAAAACTGATTAATTAACAATTTATACATTTTATACAAATAGAAGGGAGGACATTAGAAAGGGTTGCAGAATATATCCATCTAACTAGATTAGTTTATACAAGGAGGGACAAGTGAGCTGAACGAACGAAATTGAAATGGAGATGGGCTGGACACCTTGTAAGTCGTCAAGATGGAAGGTGGAGTAACGAAATCACCGAATGGTCACCTAGGATTGGAAGAAGTGTTGGTCGTCCAAAAATAAGATGGTCAGACAATGTAGCTAAGATGGCAGGAAAAACATTGATGAGAGAGGCAACATCCAGAGAAGACTGGAAGCGGAAAGAGGTGGCTTATGTCTATAAATGGTAGCTGATCGAGAAAGAGAGAGAAAGAGATCGCTTTCAAATTTAGAATACAGTTCCTAATCGTGATGTTCCTCTTTTGAACAGTTGGTTCTAATCTATTCAGGTCAAAATCTTATTGATACGACTTCCAACAAATCATTTTTTTTCATTAGCCATACTGGGTTTCTGATCGATTAGAAGGAATGATCGCACGTAATGTTGATTCCTTCACCACGTCTCCATTTTGTTTTATTTGTGATGTCCATTTAATACACATCTTAAGTTACATACTCATTTACTAATATTCTCCATAGTTGGATAATATGCCCTATTTATATAACATGGAAATTCTGGATACCGCTAATTTCCTTTCGTGAATGACCTTTAAATTCGAAAGGAAGGGCCTTCCGAGTAATTGCAATTATATTGGGCAGGTACGTTTTTCGACCTAATAATTATAAAAGAAGGTCCCATTATGCTCCAGTAATTCCTCCCTTTCACGACGGCGTCTAGCAATTCGGCGAGGCTTTACAAAGCGGGCGTCCTTTTCGGAGGCGCATTTAAAAAAGCTCTCACATCGTTAGAAAATATGTATTACTGACTCTTTCTGCTTCAAACAGGCACCGCTAACAAGCACGTATTAATATTCTCTCGACTGTGAACGCAAATGCAAAGTGTAAACATACCCTCCGCGTTGTTATCGTCTTCTCGTGTCAGCCAGTTCTCGTCCAGATCGAAGTGAGCGTCGCCACCACGACCGCTGCCTGGGAAAAACGCGTGTGCAAGAATTTGTCCCTGACCGTCGAAAGCGAAGTTGTCGCCGTGGTCACCTCTGAAAAAATAAAAACAGATTATAGCACAGAAAATATGTTGTTCCGTAGCAACTGAGGAATTTTTTTATGAAAAAAGGTAGAACGACAAAACAGACCACAAGAAAACAGGATAAAGTTTCAATCTGCATACATACACCACATTCCATTCAGCTACTTTATCACCACGAGGCAACTGCGACAAAGAGTCGAAGACAAGAAATTAAACTGTGTTGACAGATATTATGATGTACAGGGTGTTTGCTCAAATTTTGACAGCTTCTAGTCACTTTGTTATTCCAAATAGAAAAAAATTGTTCAAATAAAAATTGTAGGGTATCATCCAAGTCGCCGAATTTGCTTCTTAAAGAAACAATTGAGCATAACGGGTGAACTTTTTGACTTATTGTATACTTTTTTTAATGGAATACCCTTAAAATTCTCTTTTCAAAAATATACAAGTTGTCTATAATTACTTCATCTATTGTTGAAATACCCGCTATTAAAGAATCAAAATATTACTAATTTACTATATGAAATAAATCACAGTAACCATAAATGTGATAATTTGAATTTAAAAATCTACTCAAATAGCATCAGCTTTAAAATAATTTGAAGTTGAAATTGTAATAGAAATAACATTAGTCTAGTGTTGTTTGATAGGCTGCAGAGGTTTTGCTATCACTCCTTACAACTCTGCAGAAAGTAAAGAGTGTTGATGTGTGCAGCGTGCAGACGACGAGTATAACTATGGCGAGTCATCAGGAGGCTTGCAAGGTGGGCGAACCGATAAAAGGGGGCCCCATTAATCGAGGAACCTGCTGGGGGCCCGTAAAGGCCTAAATATACAGTCAGAAGCATAAAATCAAGGTCAGACGCACGTTTACCTATAAAAAGTCAGTGATTTATTTCCGGTGGCGCCCCTTCAGTGTTTTATTTTAAAGCTGAGTTGCGTACTTACGTCATATTATCTAAGCAACGCATTGATACTTACTAGCAGACGTAATTGTTTAAATTAAGTCAACTCTTATTTGTTCTTGTGTTGTAAATATGAGGTTAGGTCACTTAAGTTTACATTTGAGATTATTTTTCCATCATTTCGGAGAAACCCAACCCACGAGATAGTCATTAATTAAATTTCAATTAAAAAAATACAACGTTAGCAAGAGCCGGGCAAATCAAATTGTAGGCGGCAATTATTGTAAATTAATAAATTTCACAGCACCATTAAATAGTACAGTCGTATCATTCACAATAATATATGCAGAGGAAATTTACCACAAATCCTTCTGAAACATAGATGAAGGAGTTAAACTCGACGGTAAACTTATAAATAACATAGGACACGCTGACGACACGGCGGTACGTCTATTTAATTCAATAGCTACCCAATAAGGGGATGCGATCGGCTTCAAACTTTACACCTGGAAAGTAAAAACAATGATTTTTAACAAAAACCTCTATGACCATCCGAGGTGCTTTCTATTGTTATCGATGCATACATACTAGGTTAAACAAGTCGAGAAGAATGGTGGGCGGAAGAAGAACCAACACAACGGGAGGAAATGTCATAAAGAATACAAGAGGAGCAAAACAAGCGAAGAGAAAGATCAACCTTTTTTTATTTATAACCTTTACAGTCTTTTCTACTTTTGGTGTCGAGAAGTGCAACGGAGGTAATGGGTCGCATGCGATTTGTAGTACGTTCTCCCGAATTCAAAAACACAACATATTCTAAACTCAATCTAACTTACAGCTTAACTAAGGAGTTCAAATCCATTGCCGTTCCCCGAAAATTCTTGCCTACAGTCAGATTTGAATTTATGGCCACCTGATTGTTAAGCAGGTTGCTTAACCGTTTAACCACCTAGGCGACCTCAAAACTTTTTATATCTCTTTTTGTAAACAGAGAAATGACTGGAGTATAATCAAGTGAAAGAAAAATAATCTGTACTGAAACGACATTTTTCTAAGATGTACATATTTATATGTTATCACGGTTAATTTTGATTTAAATTTAAATGTTTGCGGGTTTTTAGACTGCTTTCTTATATTTTGTCCTGGTGTGAGTTTTTGAAAAACCCAAATAGTGCCCGTGCTCTGCTAAAACTCATGTACGAAGCGGCTCTCTGTTCCTGAACACCTCGATCGCCGTGTGCGATAAAATGAGTGCTTTCCCGGGTTTCGGCAACACGACTTATAAAAAAGATGCTCCAACATATCTCATAATTGCTGTAGCATTTCTAGTTATCAAAGGTAAGCGGTCTGAATAAAACGTTTGTGTTTGTTCTTGTTATTCTGTCTATTGTAACACTATTAAATGTATTATATACACCTGTTTTTACAAAAACTGGTCATATTGCAATCAAATGTAAACTGATATCATATGCGTGATATTAAAACGGAGCTTGGATTCCTTGTCTGTCATGCTTCTTTTCATACTTAAAAGCAAAAGCTAACTTGCATTTTTATATGTATTCTAGAGTTCATGCAGCGCTTACATTTCGCGCGTGCCAAGTTGCTCTATGGCGAGTTAAATAGAGCGGCGAGAAGCCTGCAACAAATGCTTGCTGCACACAAGATTAAAGTGCAGCGAATAAGCGTCTGTGATTACGAACACGAAATATCTGGGTGTACCGGTGAGTACACAGTTTTGTGTCGTATTCAAAGTTATGTTTGAAGCGTCCATTTTAGGAGACGCCAATTCAGCAGTTCTGGTGGACCTGCCCGCAATCAGGGATTCCTAGTAACAAGCCAACAAGGGCTTGGATGACGTAATCTAGGGCGTACTTGATTCGAGAGCACCCAGCAAGTGTTTCCACTTCCAGGTTTGTAGTTAACGCTATTACGAATTGCGTTCAGCTGGATGAAGCTTTTACGAATGTGCAAGAATGTGTTTGTGTGTGCAATTCTCGTCTAATTTGAATATATGCAAGCGCTATCAGGGTAGGTGTTAGCCAGGGCCGTGTTAAGACGTTTTAACATTTGCGCTGTTCAAAAATAATTATTTTAGCGTTTTTGTTGATGTTTCATGTATTTGTTTGTACCTACATGTGATTAGCCACAGCTATCTCGCAGATAGGTTTTACTAGGAGCTAATCCTATTTTTATTTTATTGTATTTTAGTTGATTTATCTTTTTATTTGTATTATAAACTCAATAGATGGATGTAAACGAGTTTGTGCATTGTTTGAAGTCAGCTTCAGCCCGAGAACACTGTAGGGGAACCTAGCTTTCCGTTTTAGCAGATATTGATACTTCGCAACTATGACTTGAGTATTAAGAGGGTTTCATGTATATGTATACTAAACTAGGAAGGTAAACAGAAGGGACAAATAATTATTCACATATTAAGGCGTACGAGGCGTTTCGTTGAAATTTAAAGTTACCTAGAACCTAAACTTCACGTACTGTTACAACATTCATCAACAGTTTTAATCTACTGTGAATTGTTATCAATGTTATCAAATGTTACCAATCGGAACAGTTAGAAAATAGCATTCAAGCTTCTCAAAGTAATTTTTAAAAACATGTTTTTTCAATAAAAGTGTTATACTTTCGACTAACTAATCATAAGGAATAAAAAACTTCATATTTGGGAAATTAACAACGGTAGCTTTTTAACTATGAATCATATTAGAAAAACGATAGTGTGTTGGTTAAGCCTTGAAATTCCAGAGTGATGTTTTTGTGCTCCTCATAAAAACATTCACAAAAATCAGCTTACATTTTCCTTTTAGAAAACAAAGTAAATGCTTTATTTATTGTGGGAGCGCTTCTCAGTTTTCAGTTTTTCTTCCATCCTTTTTTGTTCTTCGCGGCCTCTTGTATATTGTTCCATTTCATCCTTACTTTTTCCAGTCAGGTTTTTCTGGGTTGGTCGCTTCTCTTCTCCGTGCTTCTTGCTTCATATGTTATTCTAGGCATTTTCTCTTCCGTCATCCTGTTAACATGTCCTAGCAATCTTAGTTGGTTTTGTTATATGTTTTGTTCAATTGAAGTTATTTTTAGTGTTTTTCTAAAAACGTCATTCCTTATTCTATCTCATGCTCAAAAACTCATTTCCGTATTTCTAAAATTTTGCTCTTGTGTTTTTCTGATATTGTCCATGGTTCGCTCGTGTATGTTATTTCTGGTACAACCAGCGTTTTGAAAACATCCAACTTCACTTTGTCAGGACATTTTTAAATTGTACGAACGTACGGCTGATTAGTGTATTTTCTAAATTACAACCCCATTTGTATATGGGTTTTTTGTATTATTCCGCCTGAATTTAAGCATATCGAGTTATGTGCAAGCATTTATTAGCTTTCTAGTGTACACAGCTGTGTTGTGCGCTTGCCGCCATCGGTTCTGAAAGGCACTCATTCTGTATCTTTGCTTATATTCGTTGGTACGCTAGGTTACAGATATCGATCCGTCTACGACTTGCTTTTGGGCGTGTTTTTGACGTGAAGAACAACGGCCATGGGTGCGAGAGAGCAAGCTATCATGTACAGCTCGGCTGCCCCGCTTCTTTATCGATCGTGCGCTGTCTGACGCTGCATCTTGAGTTCAGTTGGTTCCCGGCCTCCGCAAGCGACAGTTGGTTTTGAAGTGGGCCTTTTGCAGCGCACCCTGCGGGGTGGCACTTGCGGGGGTGTTTAGCGTTTTGTGCCTTCTTGGTCTGTGTGGGCGAGTACCGTTGTTAGACCATTATTACGACCACTGTCGTTTCAAGGCATTTGGCCGTGCGTTACGCATTTTATGGGACTATTTTGTTGTGTGGGCGTGAGTGGCGTGAGTTTGGAGTGTCGAGTATCGTAAGCCTTTTAAGTTTTCGTCTTTGCCGCGGAGTAGCAGACTCCTATATCTCGTCGATTAGAAGGATTCCTTTGTGGGAACTTATTAGCCGTGTTAAGTGTTCGCGAAGTTGTCGTTTTACCGTTCCGCCTTTCGTGCGAACTTCGCATTACGTTTCGGATGAGAGGATAATTCCCCTTGTGCTCGGCCCGCATCTTTCGCAGTCCGTTGAAATGTTGCAGTAATCCCTTACGTTTCGTCCCCTGTAGTATCTAGGTACCGTGGCTGATTGCAGCAGCTTAGGACATCAGTTATCGTACAGCCAAGCTCTTTACAGGTATTGTTTGTATTGTTTATTAACGTTTAGTGTACAACGTACCATATATACCGTGTGCTTTATCGAAATATCGGACAGTTGGTGTAACGTCTCGGCTATTTAGCCTTTATTGTGTACCTTTTTTGCATTTGTCAAACCGTTATAGTTGTGTACCTGTCATTACATTTCATATATCGTCAGTTTACATGGCTGTTATTTAGCTTTACGCAGTAGCCCTTGTCATGTGTCGTAACCGCTACTTAGTATTGCTTAATCTCGCCTTTATTGCAGCTATTTGTTTAGGGTTTACTGTTCATATCGTTTTACAGAGTTAATGTCAAATTTGCCGTATTATGTCAATAGATTCAAGACGTTGAGCAATTTGCCGAACTGCCGTATATACATTTTATATTTATATATGCCTCTTTCTACGTATTCAAATATTTTGGTGAATACATGTCATGTTAATTTAACTGTGGTTTCCTTGGCTATTGTGCATGCGGTTTGTGTGTTTATATTTTACAGTTGTAAGAGGAGTTTGGCCAGTTGACCAAGTAGATTTTAAAAAGGTAGGTCCGTTGGTGCTGAACCGGCTCGCTGTCCGGATTACTGCCAAGCTTAAAGTCGTAAGGTGAACTCGTCATATGCTTCCACGGTTCCTCAGTGAGTTTACCTGTGCATTCTCTTTTATCGTGATAGAATTGTGGTGGCGCCCTATCCCTTTTAGATCTGTTTACCGTCCATTAGGCCATTGCCTTTGTGTTATCTCGTGTTGGACCACCCCTCGCTCTACTGCAGATTAGGCGGCACCTCTTATTATGGGCTGAGCAGCGGTCCTATGCGAGTTACATTCCCGATTTTGTGAGTTATTGTACGCGCTAGTCCTTTGGCTTTATCGTGGCTTTTCGTAAATACCGTTATAAGCTGGCGCGTTGTCGTAAATGTCGTTTTAGCCTGTAACAACTTCTTTTGGTATCGCTTTTCCCCCCAGAATTTTTGTTCCTATAGCTTTAAATAGACTACCTGCGGCCCGTATTCACACTCAGATATTTGAATTGTTCTACCTGCCCCGAGTTATGTTCTCTATTCTGATCTTACGTGTGTTTTCTTGGTACTTATTATCATTTTCATCGTTTTGGTCTTGTTTATTATCATGTTTCTTTCCTTCATCTTATTGTAGTATGGCGTCACGTTATATTGAAGCTGTTATGTTGCCCTATGATACCCTATGATAGCCATATTATCCGCATAAGCCATTTTAGCTGACAAGCACCACCCTTCAAGAAAATATCTGCTGTGTAAAGATCCGAAAAAAGTGGAGGAAAATTGTAAACACAAGCTAACCTGTATGCGACACTTCATATATGAAGTCATATGTATTAAACACATCGTTCGATATCAATGCTCTGTGTTTATTACGTTACTTGCATATTTAGTTACTTTAGTCCCGGGTTACAAGTACGAATTTGAGTAGCCTGGTTTTCGATACCGAATGAATTATTAATAAAAGACTTTGGAATCTGACTTCAGTCTGCGACTCAACAAAATGTGTACAAGTCGGAATATGCTGGGAACGTGATATTAAGTCACAGTAAAAGTGCAAGTGATAAGTGATGAGTAAGTGATCTCGAAAACTAAGCTACCGCCTTTATATATCTTCTTCTATTTACTATTCTTCATAATATGCCCAAAGTAAGATAATTTTCTTTCCTTAACTGTTTGCATTATTTCCTTTTCCTTTCCTATGCGTTGGGGTACGGTACACCCAGGAGATGCTAAGCATGCGTCGATAACAGTACATTGCGAAGGCTTCTAGACGCTTACAGCTTGCATCAGTCATGTGCAAGCTTCGACGCCATACAACAGTATTGAAAAAACGTAACATCTCAGTGTACGAATTCGAAGTTGAAGATTTATTTTCATGTTGCATAGTACATTCTTCATGCGGTTGAAGGCGGTTCTGGCTTTTCCAATTCGGATTTTTATTTCCTGTGATTGGTCCCAATTATTGTTCAAAGATATTCCCAGATATGATATTATTGTAACTGTTTGTAGTGGAGTACTTTTGACATGGTCTCATTTTTGCTGCTTATCAAGACCTTTGTTTTATTTGTATTTAGCCGCATGTTATATACTTCACTTATTCTTGCTACCTTCTCTATTAGTCTTTGAAGTCCCTCAGCAGTATCGGCGAGCAGGACAGCACCATCTGCATATCTAAAGTTATTGATACGTACGCCATTTAGTAGAATACCTTATTCTTCCCCTTCAACAAGTGCTTCTTAGAATAGTTTTTCGGAATATTTATTGAATAGCAGCGGAGAGAGGACGCATATACCGGGCGCCGGAATGGAAGAGACATTCCCTCTTCTATTGAGTACAATAGGATTGTCCAGCTCTATTGTAGCACAAGAGGTTGAAATCGTCGGTCGAAAAGACTTTCCCTTTTCGAGCATTTACAACTGTATTGTTGACCGGGCTGACTTTCCTTTTTCGTTTGGTTTATTTTTATTTGGGACAAAAAGGGTTTGTTTACGACATAACCCCGGCTGTGTTCAAAATTGCATCGTGAACGTTATGAGAGTTAGTTTTGATTATTCAACTCGACGACACAAATCACATTTGACATTACAGATCTATTAACTCTTTCACCAGACCTGTCACATCGCGAATTTCACTTTTTAGGTGACTTAGAACTGAATTTAGTGTCACATTTTAGTTTATCGCCGTCTCTTGGACGACAATCGTTATCAGGCCATTTATCACCGCTACGCATACATAGGTACATTGAATATTGGTATTGATAAATCAAATTGTTCTTCCTATTAAAACAAAAATTAAGTTTTATTATACCTGTGTATAAAATGGTGTCGTGCAAAAATTATAGAATTACTTGAAATTGGGATCTTTCAAACTACTATAAATTCAACTTCAAAATTCGTCATTTGCTCGACAACGATAGCAAATTTTAGTAAAATATTATAACGTTCGAACAGCAGAATTCTTTTATGACTAAAAATGAAAACAGGGTCGCGTCGATGCTGTTATTGAGGGTTTTTGTTTTGTATGAATGCGTGTCGGAAAATTTATCTAATTGGATGGCGCTACCGTCAGTTTCCAATTTTGATGCTCGAAAACAACAAGAGTTGTCTATATTGTTTCGTTGAGCGTTTGGTGTCATGAATGAAAAAATGATATTGCGCACCAGCTCACACATCCATTTATATAACTGCATATAAAAGTTAAAACGGGGAATTCTAGGTTCGCTGAGGAAGAGACGCAATAATTCAGTTTAACTTGAACTAACTTTAACATTGCAGCAGGGCGGTGCAATCTTCTACTACCCATTTATATAAATGCCGAGGCTGTTGGTATTTTAATTAAAGAATGTAATGTTTTTAAAGCTATTCGTCAAATGGAAATCGGTGCTTACTGACAAATAAACAACCAGGCGACGAATTCATTTGCTGAGCTAAATTAAAAGTTATAATTCGTATACGGTCACCAACGCGTAATGCGGTAGAAGGCAATTAATTTTCGGTATATTTCGAATTTTCGAAGCAAAATGTGGAGAATGGCCGTAAAAATGAAAGACATGTACAGGTCAACTATGTCGAAGGGTTTGTACATACATGCATAATCTCCATTACAGCAAAAACCATTAGTTGGATAAGGTCAAGGGTTAATACCGTCGTTTCGTAGAATAAATGTAAACATGGAATACATTTCTAACGATTCTAAATAATAGTCACCGCATGTAAAAATCCATAATAAATGATTGCTAGCAACTTATTTCACGTCACCAATGTTGGAGTAATTGAAAGGATCAGTATGATTTTGGTTTTTGGTTTGCATCTGTTTATTGGTTGTGGATAAATTCGATATAGCAGCGTATAAATGTTCCATCAGCTTATCAGTTATTGACACCTATTGATTTTGAAGATCTTTTATCTTTATGTTAACTTCGTTCAATGAATGGGGAAAGACCAATAACAGCTGAAGAACAAGGTCTCAGTTCTTTGGCGTGATGTCAGCACAGGTAGATCTAATTGGCCAATTTACTTCGTCTCGAGCCTCGAGATACGCGGTTCGATAAAATTCAATCATTGGCCAATTTGACCTACTTGTGCTAACATCACGGCGGAGAGATGAGGTCTTGGTCTTCAGCTGTTATTGGAAAGACCCATTTTCCGTAAGCTTTCCTTATTTACATATAGGTATTCTTATCAATTTCTTCCATTAAAAATTATTCTTTCACATACATTTGTCTTACCAGTATAATATAAATTTTTGATGTGGGAAATGGTCACTAAGCTGATCTATGTTGTTGCAGCTGCTAATTAAGATTGCGTTTTTTAAACATTGTTTTACTTCTATAGATATGCAATTCTAAAAAATCTACAGCAGCTTTATAATATTCGATCAGCTTATCTTCTTTGGGTTTTTGGATTTCATCTTTACCAATGCGAAATCGTTTCTTTCTTCTTAGTTCGCTTATCTGCTACGTTGTTGCGGAAAGAGTGTTGGATGATTTTCTTACTCTCTCTCTATTTTGCCTCTTTTACAACGTTTTTCCAGTTTCTGCCGATCGTTTCTCTCTTCTTCCATTTCCCAATCTCCTTTTGTTGTACTTTTAACAACCACCGAAGCCTTGATCGTCCTCTAAATCTGCGACCTTTTGGTTTTCCTCTTAGGGTCTTCTTAACTCATCTATAAGGTGGCATATGTTTGAGATGCCGTTTGGTTTTCCAGTTTCTGTGGTTCTTTGCTTTTCCACGTTGTGACCCCTCATTGTTTCCAAATGTGTACTTCTTACAACCACCCAAGTCTTGATCTTCTCCTAAATCTCCGATCTTTTGATTTTCCTCTTAGGGTTTTCTTAACTCCTCTGTAACATGGCATAGGTTTGAGATGCTGTTTGTTTTTCCACTTTTTGCGTCTCTTCTTATATTTCGCGATCCCCAATATTTCCAGATATGTATTTATTCTTACAACCACCTAAGTTTTGGTCTTCCCCAAATTCTCTGACCTTTTGATTTTTCGTTTAGAATTTTTCTAACTCCTCTGTAGGTGGCATAGGCTAGAGATGTTTGTTTTTCCAGTATTTGCGTTTCCTCTTCTATTTCGTGATCCCCAATATTTCCAGATATCTACTTCTTCAACCACCGGTTTTGGTCTTCCCCACATTCTCCGACCTTTTGGTTTTTTGTTTATGATCTTCTTAACTCCTCTGTAAGGTGGCATAGGTATGAGATGCTGTTTGTTTTTCCAGATTTTGCAGTCCTTGCTCCCTTCTTCCATTTCGTCACCCCCAACGTTTTCAGATGTTGTAGTTCTTACAATCACCAAAATACTGGTCTTCCACTAAATCGCCGACTTTTTGGTTTTTCTTTTAGGGTCCTCTTAACTCCTCTGTAAGGTGAGATACATTCTAAATGGTGTTTGTTTTCCAGTTTTTGCGAATCTCTTCTGTATTCTTCAATTCGTGACCCCAATGTTTCCAGATGTTGTACTTTGACCTTATGTTCTACTGATACCTCGATTTTAGCAGTTATCTTAGCCCGAAATAGCTTTTATTGCAGACTAAAACTATCTTCTCGTATTAAAATGTTCTCCTATTGCTTTGTTCTCATTAGTTATAGAGCCCAAATATTTAAATATGTTGGCATGTTTTCTAGTTTACCATGGATGTCTGCGACATTGTCATATTCATTCTTTTCTCTTGTTGCCACACTACTTTGTTTTCCGACATTTATTTCTAGCTCTTAAGTGGTTGCCGCTTCCTCTAAGTAGGAGGCAATTTCTTTCAAATTATACACTGTTCTGCTTATAATATCCCTTCGTATTACGCTTTCCAATGCGAAGTGGAATAACGTAGTTGAAATGGCGTCTTGTTGTCTCTTCACACTATATTCCAAACCATCTGATCTTGCATTCTCACCCTAGCTTTCGTTTTTGCAAGACACATTTTTATTAATCTTATTGGTTTTCTTGAAATTTTAAGTCTATAAAGAAGTGATGCAGTTTGATGATATACTCTATGAATTTTTCCAATATTTGCCTAATTGTAAATATTTAGTCTGTTGTTGCTAATCGTTTGAGATTTGAATTTATCCTGGGGCTGTATTACTTCTCTTTGTTTTCTTTTACTATATTTTCCACTTCCTCTCTGGTTGTTGGATCTTCACTATTTTCTTCCTTCTTCTTCTTCATTAGCCTTTCATCGTCCATCCTTGGACATATGCCTCTTCCAATTCATGCTAATGTTTTCGGTTCTGAGCTGTTCTCATCCATACAAAGCCAGCTACTCTTTTCATGTCATCGGCCCATCTCATTTGAGGTCTTCCTCTGTTCCTTTTACCCATGTATGGTCTCCATCTTTGTATCACAGCATTCCATCTTTCATCATTCTGCCTTGCATTGTGGCCTGCAAAGCTCCACTTCAGTTTTGCTACATGTTCAGCTACATTTTTTACTTTTGTTTTTTGTCGGATCCAGATGTTAGTTTTCCTGTCTTTCAAACTGATATGCAACATAGATCTTTCCATTGCTCTTTGTGTCTTAACGAGCTTGTTAATATTTGGTGAAGGTCCATGTCTGGCTGCCGTAGGTCAGTACTGGCAGCACACACTGATCAAAAACTTTCTTTAGTCACTTCTTTTATATCATCCGGCTTTAGCAACAAAATATTCTTGCCATCTTCTAATTATTTCGGCCTCGCTCCCACATTAATTTTCCTTCTTTATTTTTGCATAGAGTTCTTGGAAGAAAACCTTTTTCCTACTGTTTTATCTCGTAAAATTACTAGTATTGTTTCTATCTCCATTTTCTTGCATGTCTTCCAGAACTGCCATACTTTTTCTTTTACTTCCAACATTTTGCATGTGCTATTCCTCTTTTCGCTTTAAAGATTCTAACAGTTTCTTCTGATGTGGATCTTAGTATCCCCAATTCCCATCCTTGCTTTATTTCGGTTGGTGATTGTTTGCTCGCATTTTTCATCAAACAATTTCTTTCTCATCTCTTTCTTATTGTGACCTACTACTTCCCCAGCAGTTTTTCAAATTATATTTTTTATGGTTTCCCAAATTCCCTCTAACTATTGCGTGTTATGATTTTCATTTTGCTCTTGGTGTGTTTGCTGTTCACAGTTGTTTTCTATCACGTGATATATTTATGCAAATGGTGAGATACTCAACATTGTTTCGGAGAGCTTCTTTTAAACTTAGTTATCTCTATTCACTTCTTTCATTAATAATCATTTTCCCAAGTGGAAGAAAATTATCAATTTCTGTGTCATCTGTAATTGTTTTTCCAACATGATTTTGTTTTAATACAGTTATTATTCAGTTCCAAAGATACTGATATAATCGATAATTTTAAAAAGCTTGTGGAATCAAAAGTTACAAATAAAGACTTCTCAGAGCAAATTTATTGGTCGACTGTACTGTAACATTTAACCTTTGGCATTTCAGCAGACTAAAATGTACTTTCCAATTACGAATGCTACCTCACAAGATTGATTGTCCACTACATAGTATTAAGTGGGCATGGCTATCTGCGTTGTCTATGTATAAATTCGCTACTATCCAGCGCTTTTGTAGAGTTGCGGCTTAATTACAATAGGTGTACATTAAGTTGGGTAAGTTCTCTAACGACGTAACTTTGTTGCACCGTTAATTAATGTTACACGCCCACAAATATTGTTGGCATCTTGATTTACTGAAGTTTGGATAAGGTAACAATTTTAGTTAGTTAGGCATCGCGTCTTAGAATAATATTAATCTCGCAACGACTCTGCAAGTCTCTCCTTGTTTGAGTACCTACTAGTGCAATTAACAGAGTGGCCAGTTCAGACAAAAGAAGAGTAAAATTTGGTCTGCACGGAACGAGTTGGGGTAAAGTTGGAGCCACGACGAAAAAAGTTTGGTTTAACTGAATGGAATTTTGCTTGACATCGTCCCAACTATACACAGATTATTAACATTCAAAATGTCAATCATGTGGCAATTTTCTATTGTCTGCATTATGTTTATTAAGGCAGAAATTGATTAAAGAACAATAATTGCAATTATTAAAATCCATCAAGGGCTGACTTAGAACTTTCCTCGCAAGTGAACGTTGTGACATTAAGCAACTTGAAAAATAAAAGGGGTAAACATATTTTCACGTTCGTAATAATACTAAAACAATAAAAGGAAACACTTGATAATGCAAATTACATCAATTTTCAAATTAAAAACGCATTATCACCGGTGGAAATCGAACTTCAGCGCATGCGAATGCGATTTCAAAGTTTAGCAGTAACCCTCAAGAAAATCGGCCAGCGAGAAATGCTCGAATCAGTGGGATGCCTTAAATGTAACGATTTTTGTCTCTTTTACGACATTTACCCGTTATCTTTCGGGTCCCATTTTCGTCAAGGGTAAATTCTGAGCTATGTGCAAATTATTACTTTTATTTATTTCTCAGTTAAAGCAAAATTAAACAAAAGTTGTCCGAAATTTTCTCGGTTTCGTGCCAGGTAGAGATAATCTTCATTCAAAATAGCGTCGTTCTCCAACACATAGTTTTTGAGTGATGCCGACAACAGAAGATAGATGGACAAACAGATAGGCAGACAGAAAAATTGAGAAAACTTTTTTTTTCGTCATCTAGGAACCCTGAAACGTGAAGACTGAAGAAATCTCGGAAGGTGATTTTTCGCGATTACAATCATTCCTTGGTCTTTTAGACGCGGGAAGTAAAAATATATAACGTAAGTATTTAATAACATACATTTAATTCATTTCCTACAACTGGGGTTTCTTTTCTAAGATTCGGCCAAACTGCAGTTCTTTTGTTACTTTTTAATAACCAAACAATATTTTTAAATGTTCTCCATTGATATCTGTACACGGTTTTACATTAAGATCTATGTGTGTACACTATGGCTATCATCAATTCTTTATTCTTCATTTTTGATTAGCATTTTTAATCCATCCAGGTTAAATACACCCTTAACTCATCGAATATTTTCATATCTTCAATTTAGACAGTTTGGAAACAGTTCATAAATGTTGGATCACTGTTGTTATTTGTGCCATGACACCGGCTTGTTGAAATCACAAGTTAAAGATGTTTGCTTCCTTAATTCTCATACCAATTTTCCAAAAATAAATTATATTATAATCTTGTGGCGTGGCTGTAAAGAAGCCTTTCATGCATCTTTATGGGCATTTGTTCTAGACGGCAACTACAATTTTGCTTATCAATAAAACCGTAGAAAGGATATATTTTTCGTTGTACAAACACCAATTGCACCCACAAGTGAAAAATGTACAGCACAGAACTTTCTTTTTCAAAATTACATATAATTTCCTGTAAGAACTAAATGTCATGAAGGTATGTTAAATTCTTGTAAAACAAAAGTAACAATACCTTGATACAAAATTAGCATATTTCAATTGTTTCCTTAAATAAGGGATATAAAACAAGTGTATATTTTAGCAATAATTAATTTAATTTTTTAATATATATTCCATAAGGGTAAAATTAGTTATTGCTACTCGCATTTCGCCAGTAACATAAAATTTTGAAAATGTTCGCGACCCAAATGTACGGGAAGAGGCACTTGAATTTTATATAAAGGACAAGTATTTCGATAAATAACAAACTCGTAAAAATCTCACGCTATATTTTATCCAAACTGTCAGTTCTATAAAAGTGCAATAAATTCAAACATAAATTTTTACTGCAATGTCCATAAGTTCAGCTTTTTCCCATCACAGCATTATTGTAAAAATTTTAACGTCCTTACCGTTCGCCATCTTGTTCGTCCAATTTATCACCAATACGTTCATTCCAGGTCAAGAAATTAAGTAAATAAGCACTTTTTACTATTTAAAGGTCCTTGCAGATTTAATTTAGTAAGTGTAACGACGTCGATATATGAGGCGGACGAGGATTCCGATTTGATCAAGTGATCACCATCCCCAACCTCTTAAATTAATAGTATGAGAGTGCAAGAAGTCGTCAATAGAGCGAGTTGGACTTGAAAAGTAAACATATTTTTCCGATGTTATTTGCGGACTTATCGATTCATCATTAATACAATGACAAACCCCTGACAGCTCGCTATTGTACCTCGTAACGATGGCTATCAAATTTTGATCGTCCATCAAATCCAGAATATTTAACCCAGATTCATTTGATATCCCAATAAAATTGCATTGTGCGCTTAATAATGTCATTCGAAAAACATTAAGCTAACGCCATAAAGCCCAAACTAATTAGATTTTTCTTCGATCACGGCACAGTTTAAATCTTTCTGCGGCGCTTAAAATCCGCGAGATTGCCTCGGCGACTTGAAAAATGGGAACCGAGATGTGCCAGGGAGCTGTGGAAAATTGAAACTAAACAAATAGAGCGGAGAACGGACAACGTCGAAAGCTAAAATGGAGCGAGCAAATAGAACGACAAGTGACAGTCGTGAGAATTGCCAACTTGTGTTCGCAAATACACCAGAGAATAAGCGACTGCAAAATTCAGCTGATTAACTGAAAACAAGACGTGTTTTGCTTGCACGGTGGCCAGAAAAGGAAAAGCACTAAAGTTCGCAATTTGATATCGGTACTCGCGAGCAAGCTCTTACCTGAACGGCACAAAACGCTAATGGTGATTCTACAAACGACGAATAAAATTGAATAAGCTGGCGCCGCTTTGCCACTGTTGAGATTACACTGCGAAGCGTTTGTAGGAAGAATATCCGCTTTCTGCAGAGACCACACAATATACTGTTTTGTGATACATGTATGGAATTGTATAATGACATTGGCATTCCGTGCTGAATATACCAAACAATTTTGAGGTAATCACTGCCATGTGCTATTTTCCAGTTATCCTTGAAGCAGTAACCCGTAACCGGTGTCCATATCGAAAACATTTCTTCCTTGGTCCAAGGAGCAGTTTTAGTTCAATTATAGGTACATTTTGGCACTGACGTGGGATTAGATAATGGACAGCAAGTACTAGATCATCATCATCATCGAGCCGTTCAATCTTTAGGATTATGGCAAACGCCGCAGCGTTTTTTGAATCTTTTTCCTGATGTGGATTAATCCTCTTTTTCTGTTGTTGTTACAGCTTGTGGTAGATCCTGGCCATGTTTGTAATTTTCTTCCAATTCTTTCTGTCTCTACATTGTGCTTTTCAGTCTGTTATTCCCATTGCTTTTATGTCTTCTTCTATTTCCTCTCGCCATCTTTTTCTCGGTCTTCCTTTAGCTCTGGGCCACATTGGGGTCCACTGTGTTATTCGCCTGACTATTTCTGTGGGTTTTTTCCTCATAATGTGTCCTGCCCACTGTAGGTGTTGGGCTTTTATATGTCTTACAATGTTCGCTTCACCTAGTTGCTCTTCTATTTCTTTATTCGTTTTCATTCTTCTTTCGCCTTCCCTTGTTATATTTGGTCTTAATATCGTTCTCATTATTTTTCTTTCTATTATCTTCAAGCTTCTTCTTCTTTTTTATTCATTATTGTAGTTTCCATGGCGTATGTTATAATAGGTCTTATTAAGGTCTGATAAATTTTAATTTTAGTTTTTTTTTTACTAAGCCCTGTACTTTTGAGTAGTGCTCTGTTTATGTCGTAAGCCTGATTTGCTTCTTGAATTCTTTCTTTTACACGTTCCTTTCCTGTTTGCCCCATGGTCACTCCCAAGTAATTGAATGATGAGACTGTTTCGAAATTAAATGTTGCACTGTCAGGTATTTTATCGTTTCTTTGTTTTTCCTCCCCAGTTGCATATATTTCGTTTTGTCTTCGTTTATTTCCATATCAAATTCTTTTGCTTCTTTGTCTATCTTTTCTATTTTTCTAATTAATGCTTCTCTGGAGTTTTTGACTGTTGCTACATCGTCTGCGTAGGCTATTATTTGACTTTGGTTTATTATGATTCTGATTTAGCTTCGTCTTCTTGATAATACTTTCTAACACAAAATTAAACAGAGTTGGGGAAATTGAGTCCCCCTGCTTTACCCCTTTACTTATCTCAAATTCATTCGTAGTTATTCTCTGATTTCTCATCTTCGCTTTTATGTTTTCTAAGCTTATTTTTAAAAGATTTATAAGTTTTTTTGGTATTATCAGTTCTTCTAGTGCTTGCATCATTTTTTCCCTATTTATACCATCGGAGGCTCTCTTAAAGTCAATAAATACTACGTAAACTCGTCTGTTGTGTTCGTGTGTATTTGTTCTAAAGTGTGTATTGCGTCATTGGTTGATCGGCCTGGTCTAAACCCGTTCTGGTAGCCTCCCAGTATTTTTTTCGCGTGGGATTTCAGCCTTTTGTTGTATAAGTTGTATTTAGCAACGTTATTGCCCTATAATTTTTGCAATCTCTTTTGTCCCCTTTTTTGTGTATGGGCGTGATTATTCCGATGTTCCATTCCTGGGGCATCCTGTTTTGCTTCCATATTTCTTCTATCAGTTGTTGTATCTTTGTGTGTAGTATAAGTACTAGATACAAGCTGTTAATAACATATTAACTACTGATCATCATCTATTGGAAAGAAGTTTCTGGACAATAAGAATTCTTTGAAAATAAAACAAAATAGATATAAATACATGTACATAGTGCAACGCCATAAATTTAATTCATGGAGGTTTTTATCCCTTCTCGTTAGACAACCTTCTTATATGACAAGTAAGCATAACCCTTCTATATGACAAGACTAATAAATGGATAGTTATCGTTATTTTATTAACATTCACAAATTGTTAGGGGATTTTGACGGTATTGGCAATTTCCAGTCTTTCGTTTCCCTACTAACTTGTTGGCAGAAAAACAAAACGGCACAGAACATTTTTTAGCATATTTTCTAAAGCCAAGTGGCATTGGCGGTGCATTTGTAATTTATGTCTTGAGAGGTATCGCACACATTCCGAGAATGGACACCTATAAATCCGAATAATAACTAAGGGGTGAGTCAATTTCATAGCATGGCGTTAAAGTATTTAACATTTTCCTTACAGCTTTACTAGTTCGCTTTATCTTCTTGATGTATCTACTTGTATCCACTTGGATCGAACTTTTTGAACATTCTTCTGTATCGTTATACGTTTTCGTCTGCTTCGTAAGTTTTTCCAGCGAGTCTTATTTATGAACACATTGTGAGCGCCTGGCTTGCGGCGAGTTATCAGGGTAGTTCAGAATCCTAGCGGTTGGTCTACATGCAGCTTGGAGCGCTGCGTTTTGAAGAAGACGTCAATTTTTAAGGTTATGTGTTTAGTGGTTATTATATAATGCTAACGTTTTATGATCTTTAATTGTGTTAATGTCTGCGCTGACAAAATAACGTAAATAATTAAAAAATTGACTTGTTTTGAACAAACATTGTAATAAGTTTGTAGTAAGCTACCAGAAATCGGCCTGGTAGCAGTCCTGTAATGATGATTGTGTTCGCATACTGTATAAAATAATCCTGATTTTACTATTACAAACTCGCATGGTATTTAATTTTGTGACCTTACTGCATTATTATTTGGATGAGATATATACAAATACATAATCTATTAAATATAATCGTTATTATTGAGTCTATAGTTTTTTTCTTGGCAAATACCTCGAGAAGCTCTCTCGAGTTATCTTTAGTTGTTTGACAGGGCATGCGCGCATCCATTGTAATTGCAACATTAGTCCTTTATTTTGTATTTAAACTACGACCACTCTACTGTTGTCTTACTCAGGAGCTAACGGGCATCTTACCAGTTTAATAAGTGGTGTTATATTTTATTTTTGTTACAACTGTTAGTTATTACACGTAATAGCAATTAACATATCTAGGAATGTTATGAGTATCATAACTGTCGCAGATGTTCTTTTGAAATTCGAGCTCGTAGAGCCAGGATGTTAGGTCATCTAAGGTCGTTATAATTCATAACATCCGTGGTTTGTTCAATAGTTTATCGGTTTCTGTATGGTAATAGTTTCCATGTACCGTAAAGGCATATTACCGTACAGATACAGTTATAACTTAGTTACCAGCCTATTTTTGTATACGTAAACAACGGCTTAATATCCTGAAACCGGAAAATAATTACAACTTCCTTATTTAATTAGGCTGACGGAATAAGCCGTAGCTCAAACTGCCAAGAAACATATGCAGGAATCAATGTTGGTCGCAAATGGAAAAACCGTAACCACAATGCTTACTCTGAAGTGTAGATTGATGGATCAAACAATATTATCACTAGTTTTAACTGCTGTGGGCAAAAACTATCAGAAATAATATGGGTAGAAACAAAGGGGAAGTATACCGGGTGACAATGAGACCAAGGCCATGCTTATATCACCTTTATTTATTAATCGATTTGGATAAAATTTGATAGGTGCATACTAGACATAATTTCTGAGTGACCGACAGATATAGTTGAAATGGCCAACTTCCGGTTTCACCGGAAGTGCCATTAACTTTGATTTTTTAAATAGATCAGCCTATATATTTTAGGTTTTTTGGAATGTACAGCTCAAAGTACATATGCTACTTTAGCAAAATTTTTATTTTTCTATACAAAAATCATTTTTTCAAATTTTATTTTTTCATAGAAGGCCGTGATTGGAGAAAATGTGTTCTAAATGACTCTAGTAACCCATAATAATAAATCGTTCATGAAGGAATAAAATTTACTAAACGTGTTTTTTGAGAAAAAGTCAGTTTTTTTAAATGGCATCTACCAAGGGCCATCGTGCCATTAGATAGAAAATTTAATTACCAATCTAACGATATGCATCATCCATCACCTTAACATTATATAAAACGGAAAAATATTTAATTAATACATTTTTAAAATATTTTTGGAAATTACCTAAGCAAATTTGGCAACACTGCCGTATGTAATTTGAGTCGTAGATTCCGAAAAACCTAAAATATACAGAACAACCTATTTAAAAAATCAAAGATTTAATTCAAATCCGTTGATAAGTAAAGGAGATAGAGACATGGCCCTGATCTCATTGTCACCCGGTATATACGCATAGCATATGGAGGAACGGCTGTAGAATAAATGAAAAAACAAAACAGTGAGTAATATGAACGATTTCAGCGCCTCTTTCTGGGGTTTGATCGTTAGTGGTACCCTACATTAAACGTTATTTATGGTGGTGCTCCGGTACTTTGTACATATATTATCAACTATATTTGAGATGCACAATAAAATAATTTTTCGACTACCATTTCCTCAATGAGGCAATGATTTGACACTTTCCATTCGTCAAAAGCATATTATTATTGGCACAAAAAAAAATTCTACGACCTATAGGTACTAAAAGTAAGCCTTTTACTAATAGCTTGTCGAACTAAAAAATGACGTATTATACATCAGGGTGCTAATAGTGGGATCAGCTGTGTGCTAAAAGTACACAGCTGGTTTTGAATTTACGTATTTTAAACTGGAAGTGAGGTTAGAAAGTTATTCTAGTTACTTCTTTCGTTAGAGGAAAAAGTGTTTTTAAATAATATATAAATATTTAAATAATTAAAGCATTATGTAATGAATAAAGTAAAATGTGTACTATTATAATTACCTTTGATAACTAACTTTGACAATTACCGGCTGCAGAAACCATCACCTGCGCCGTCTCGGCCATCTCTTTACTATGACATAAATTATAACTGTTACAAATGCAAACCTTTGTTAAAACAACATTTATGGATTAATAACAGTAAATTTAAGGTCGTAGAAAAAACATTGTATGCAAGTTCGTGCTAAAAATGTTATTGCACTCGACATGTTATGAAACTTAGCACTCGGCTTCCTTTCATAATTTTCATGTCTCGTGCATAAACATTCACTTTTAGCACTTGTTTCACAAATAGCTACTATTACACACTTCGGTCACTTTATTGAACGCTTCTGCCAAAACCATTTATTAAATTTAGAGAGTTTTCGATTTAAAACAATGAAAGCTTATGTAACATGATGTTTAATGAATTTTCAATTTGAAATAACGTTGACGTTTTGTAATCCCTTTTAGCATAAATATGTGTTAGTCGAAAAAATTATGTAAACTACTCGTATCTAAAGCTTCTTTTTGCACTTGTGAGATTTAGAGAATTCGCCTTCGGCTCATTCTTTAAACTTTCTCACGCGTGCAAAAAAGTGGCACTTTAGCTACTCGTTGTATAAATAACTATTGTTTGATTGAACAAGAATCCAGGACTATTTCAAGTAAAAAGCAAATGCATTGTCTGAATTTATTACGACTGCAACCCAACGTACACATATGTCAACACAGATACTCAATATCTATCTGAAAGACATATTGATCAATTGTTACTGCAACTTTTGTACTCATTTAATAATACACTAAAAGTAAAGAAATGTGTTTTCAGATATTGCTTCGTGTAGTAGATAATTCTAACGGGTGTTCATAAACAGTCGTCATCCCAGTAGGTTTTGACTTCAGAAACGTATGTCTATTAAAATTCAGAAAAAATGCGCTATGACAGTACTCAATGACGTTTCATTGTGTTGTACGAATTAATCAAAGACATAAAATTTTGTTTTTTAAGGCAACTGGGATGACGACTGTTTATGAACACCCGTTACATTTTTATATCTACTACATTCATCATACATCAAAATAATTCCTTTTCTATGGTTGTTAACATCACTTAACCTTTGTAATTTAAGTCATATTTACAGGTCTTTAAACTTACAATTGACTTTCAATTGCTTTAATGTCATAAAGACGCAGTAACTATGATCAATATATATTTTATACTGGAGTATCTGTGCTGTTACTAAGTGTGTACGTTGGGTTGCAGTTCCAATTAGGAAGGGGCTCCAAGTTTCGTGCACCACTCTGTATACTCAATTATATTAGAATTACTGTAGTATTAATTAGAGCATTTGCACGTCCTAAATATTAAAATGACAGGAAGTCTACGAGTTGACTGCCGTATCAGAGAAGAACACGAATTATCAAATTTTTCAGTCTAAACATTTAGTGCGAGGATACGGAAGCTCTGACCTTCCGTCTTGCCGGCCAAGCTCCTTCATGGGGTGTTAGCAGGGGCGGATGGGCCATAAGACGAACCGGGAAATTTCCCGGTGGGCCGACTGTTCAGAGGCCCGTAGGGCCGGTGGCTGAAAGTACGTCTAAGTGATCTACCAACCTATCTTCATAAACATGTACTTACCGAAAATAAAGAACCGGAATGAATTTTTCATTTTCTTAACAAATTTTTGTAGGATTTTTGTACATTTCAAAACAAATTTTGATGAAGTTAAACAAGGAGTACCATCAAATAGCTTTAAAAAATTGTGTGAACTGCTAGAAAACTATTACCCAAACATTAAAAAAGAAAATCTGCAAGAAGAAACTGGTTAGTTTCGCGAAAAATTGGGATACATTTAAAGTTTCGGCAACAACAAATGCGGAGAGTAATCAACAATTTCAGAATAATGTTACAGTTATAGATACAGATCAAACTGTTGAAGAACACAACGATGATTTTGAAAGAGATGGTGGTTTTGATGTTAATAATAAAAAATGTAAATCTTGTCTTAAATGTGCAATTTGCTGTTATTCTGTCATTCAAAAGTACAATATGTACAGTGAGGCATATTCTGCACTAGGAAATGCTTACAAATATTTATTAACATCTATATATATATAAAAATAAATCCCTATTTTCCTTGGTCACGCCATAACTTGAGAACGACTTTACCGATTTTATTCATCTTTTTTTTAAGTTTTCTAATACTGCGTAGAAGGTTCCTACGGAATGAAAATTTAAGAAAATCCAAAGGGAAAGCTGGAAAATTGGAAAATATCGAAAGTGTGTTGTTTCTATTTGCAGTCACACCTGTGCTTAATGGTTTGAAGGGTTTTCCCCATAATGTCATAATCCGCATCAGGTAACCGAAAGCGGAAGAGATAAGACACTAATAGTTTATGTAATTCCAAATGCTTTACATAAGTCGTCGCAGTCAGTCAGTCAGACATTCCAATTTGGTTTGTGCACAAGTGATTGTGAAAACAATTCCGTGTCGTTTTATAGTGTCCGTTACAATGCCAAAGGCACGACGAGTTAACATAGGTCATCAAAGACAGTCAGCTGCGCGGGTATCTACTTTACGTGCGAACCGCAATGATGACCAGCGCGCTACGGATAATGAAAATAGTTGTAGCTATTAGCATGTTTTTAAAATGAAAGAAATCGAAAATTCGAATATCGGAAAAACGTTTGCTGAACCCGCGAATAGCAGGCAAATCAATGTTCGGGCAGGACAACGTCTGTCGGGTTTGCTACCTCTTAGAGGGTGAAATGGGATAAATAAGCCTAAAAATCGATATGGGTGTCGTTATTGAGGTTTTTTGGGACGTTGATTGCGAAAACGGCATTTATTTTTAAGTCCAAGACGATGGACATGACGTAAAATTAAAACTTTATAGTGGTTAAACGGGGTTTCAGAGACAAATTATTTTTGGACAGAACGTTTGCCGGGAGGGGACGGGCCGGGGCGGCACGGGAAGGGACGGGACGGGACTGGGCGAGATGGGAAGGGACGGGACTGAATTGGACGGGACGGGACGGGAAGGGATGGGACGGGATGGTAGGGGAGGAGACGAGAAGGGACGGGACGGGACGGTACGGGCCGGGACGGGACGGTACGGGCCGGGACGGGACGGTACGGGACGGGACGGGGACTGGGACGGGGATGGGATGGTATGGGATGGTAGGGGAGGAGACGAGAAGGGACGGGACGGGACGGTACGGGACGGGACGGGGATGGAATGGGATAAAATGGGATGGGATGACAGAACATAATTAGTCAGTATTTAATACACAAATAACGAACCTCGCGGTTACGAAGTCGCGGGTTACAGCTAGAAAATGGCATACATTTTTAAGTCCAAGACGATGGACATGATATAAAATTAAAACTCGATAGTGGTTAAACGGGGTTTCAGAGACAAATTATTTTTGGGCAGAACAACGTTTGCCGGGCCAGCTAGTTATCAATAAATCAAGTGCAATGTGAAAAAAGTTTTTCCAAGTTAAAATACATTAAAAATAGATTGCGGAATTCAATGTCGAATAATAATTTGGATGCTTTTATGTTAATGGCTTGCGAAAATGATATTTTATATAATATTGACTCTGATAACATTATAGATATGCTTATGCAGCAAAGCAAGTTATTAAATAAATTGTTAAAGGAGTAAAGTTTTTATATAATAATTGTTTCTTAAATTTTTGTGTTTAAAGAATTTTTATGAAGTTGTAAGTTCTCTAATCGTTTATAATAAACCTACTACACTTGGAATAAAAAGACTTTAAACTTTGATTTACTTTTATTTTGTTTTTTTTTGTATGTGTCTATACAGGGTGATTTTTTTATCGTGTAACATACTTGTAGGCACCACTTCTTACACGTGCATGCAATGCATAGTGAACTTTACTTTTTTTAATTAATAAACTATTTTTAATATTAAGCATGCTTTGGGAACCCAAATGTCAACTGACGTTTCGTTACTTAAATAAAATATCATCTTGTCAAAACTGTAATAGCATTCGCAATGTATTCAAATGAAGAAAAAACGGATATGATGTTGATTTTGGGAGAATGCCGAGGAGGGGCAGATTTAGCTGTACGACGATATGAGCAAAGGTATCCAGACAGATATCATCCATCGTATAACGCCTTCAGGCGTTTGGATAGGTAGTTGGGCAAGTACGGGCTAATTTAAAAAGCCAAAGGTGAGACAACAACATGTCACTACTGTAGAAAACAAAGCCGCAGTTACAGAAGAAATTACTGCAAATCCCTATACAAGTCAACGAGCGATTGCAACAAGAGTAAACATTAGCCAAACATCAGTTTACAAAATTTTAGCAACAAATTAATTTCACCCATACCATGTCACATTAGTACAACATCTTAATGAAGAAGATTATCCACATCGGGCAAATTTCCGCCATTTCTTAAGAAACAGAGTTACTGCTAATCCCCAGTTCTTAAGACCTGTTCTCTTTTCTGATGAAGCGTCATTTAGCAATACTAAGTGCGTAAATAGACACAACTGTCATTACTACGCGCAAAACAACCCGCATTGAATTCAAGCTCATTTTCAGAGAGTTTTTCACATTTAGACGATTCAAGCATCTAATGTAGAGGAATTTTAGGTAGTGCGATAACTGTTTGGCGCAATATAGTTGTCGTAAAGTTTCTTAATATATCTAAAGTAACCACTTTGATCTTTGTTGACTAAAAAAATGTAATGTTTACTAAGATATCTATGAAATACATGCAGTTGTAGCATGTGTTGCCTATCTAGTTGTTACACGATAAAAAAATCACCCTGTATATGTACTTGACTGGGAGTCCGGCATTTTTAACTAAAGGAATGTTTTTTGGATAGTAAATGTAATCTGATTAAAAAATCTGTAATAAACCTATGCTCTATTTAATTTTAAAGAAAAAATGCGTAACACCCTGTAAATGTATATTTTAGCCATATCCGGAAACTAAAAAAGGGCCGACAAATATTATTTCCCGGGCCGCTAAGATGTTGCCCACCCGCCCCTGGGTGTTAGTGCCTCACCATAAAAAAAAACATTTAGTTGGATTTGAATAGGCAACTACAAGGCTGCGAAGGCAACGCCATGCTTGATACCACCAATTCTGGTATAGTATATTTTTGCATAAAGTATTCTGTACCTAGACAGATAAGAATACAAATTTATGAAGAAACAGTACAAACAAAAGTAGGTAGTACGTTTTGTAGTACGTTCATCAGGAGGAAAAAGCAAAAGAGCACGGTAACTCAACGTGTGAACCACGTCAAAGGCGAAACTCGACTAACTATCGGAAGGACAAAGGTCAAAGGTAAAGGTTATTTCAATTCCCCCAACTGGGGGCGGGCTGCTATAGGGACCTTCCGTCCTTCTTCAGCCAAGAACGGGAAACTCGGAATGGGTGAGAGAAAGGAGGGGTGGAGACTGGAAGAAAGGTCAGGAAAGGTGGAGAAATACTGCCCCGGCATTCACCTTAGAGAAGGTACTCTGTTGACTCAGGAAAACCACCTAAAAACCTGAATCAAGGCAGACGGCCGTAGGAATCGAACCCACGACCTCCCGAATGTTAAGTGGACGTGCTACGCACTAAGCCACGGAGCTCGGTCTATCGGAAGGAGAAAAGCGAGCATTTATAGGCAAGCGCAGTCGCGGTTTAGCAAATGCCGTCGCGGTTCAGTGGCGGTGGGCGGGGCTTAGGAATTAGCACTTTCCACATAGAAGGAAGGGGAAAGCCTTGGTCCCGATTGAGATAGTTACGGTGTTTGTAAGTCTCAATGGCTTCGCGAATCTTTCTGCTAAAGAAGAATGGGGATTTGAAGATGATGGAAAGTGGACGAAACGTTGAGTTCCTCGATCTCTATCATGACACGGTCCAATCCCGGAAGTCGTTTGTTACTATTACTAGTAATTTTTCCATATGATTAATTACTAAGTGGTAAATAATATTTATTTACAACGCACTACACTATACCAGGTAAAATTGATAATTAGAATAATAATATGTATATAAAAATTTACACAACTTTTAAAATGTTTGCTATAGTAGCAATTGATAAAAACTATTTGGCATTATATTCTTGGCGACTCATCCTGTACATTTTAAGATGACGGTGCATTTTATTTTGTTTGTGGTGATCACACGTTTTAAAGAATTTCCGGTTAGTTGTTACATTTCCTGTCTACATGTAAACAAGCAATACCCTGCATAATTAAATTTAAAATGTTGTGACACTTTTTGCTGCATTTTATCTCTCGTTTGAATTATAGTATCTGTTTTAAGTTCTCACAATTAGGGTATCGTTTTTATAATTGTAATTTATTATATCCTTTTTCCATGCCCAATAATCTATGAGGATTTCGTAAGCTGCAATGGATAAAATTAGGTTAAAAAAAAGAAATGTGCATTTTAAATCTGCACTCATCTTTTGATATATTCGCCAAATGCCACCATTAGGTTAATAGGTAAGCGTTACGCTAAAAATAAATTTTGAATAGCAAGCTATGCAAAAATATTCATTTAAAGTGCCGCGAGTGGTCGGCGAATTGGCGAAAATTTTTGTCCAATTACGGAAGACTAATTTAGAAGCAATAAATACTTTGCAAAAAATATGCAATTCGTCGACTACAGGTGGAATTTAAAGGACTATTCAACGAACATAATTGACATTTCTTAGTAATTAATAAATTATATCACGACCTTCTTGACTACGTTAGGTTAGTTGTATGCATTATTTTGACAAAAACAAACAAAAATACACTTCAAAGTTTGTGTCATTTTGACATTCTACAGGGAGTGAAATAAATTTCACAGAAAGAGAAAAAATTTCGTTTTTAGTAATTAATATAATTATTTTGGTGTAAATCATTTATTGGATGGCTTATATATTTATCTACACAAATACCTAGTTAATATATGCCATTCCCTAGTACAGTGGTATTATTAGTTCTATTTTCTAAAATATTTTTGTATAGCTTATTATACAAAGGTATTTGTTTGTGACTCATAACTTTTATTTTGCAAACCAACTCCAGAATGCCTTACAGTACTAAAAACAGAAAACACTCGGCTCTATCTAATGATAACATGTTGACCGACCTTGAGTTACAAAAACTTAAAACTCAAAGAGTATCTCGAAGCTTTAAAGAGCTACAAAAGCTGCCTAGAATGATGCCATTAACAATGTCCAAGCAGCTTTGTGTTATCGTTGGTTATAATTCCAGTTTGTAGTGAAAACAAACGCAAAATTCTGGAATTTCACCATGGACCTTGCAGATTTCCTTTAATTTAACCATCACTAATTCAAGTAAGTTTCTCGGATAACTACTTGGAAAAACGTTGCTTTGCTTCCTACGAAACTACACATTAAGAATTCCGTGTTATTAGTTTCTTAGTTTTATATTTTTTCTACATGGATTTAATTCGAAGTTGTCTAGTTGTCTATATTAGATTGGCATGAACATATAATACACGCAAAAAAACACAGCAATTAAAAATAATTATTTCCCAGACTTTTCTTCCGTGCTGTTAAATCTATTTTTGTGCTTCACACTTTATAGGCTTCAATTATTTACCGAATGGAATGTTAAAATTGATCCTCAGGTTTAGAGCAATTATAAGTAATGTTCCTAATTGACGTTAGGAAATTCCTTAAATTGTTGCGTTAATTAATTAAAAAGTCTTGAGCCATCGTCGGCTGATTGTTCTACCAAGTTTTTACATAAAACTTCAGACTTAGTTCCATTAGAGATAATTCAAGGAGCGTTCGCTTTGAAATCCACGACATCGAAACAGTTGCTTTTAAATTGAATTGTCCTAACACTGAGCGAGACTAATAATCTAACGAAGCCTTGTTTATACGTAATTTACAACTATCTCTTGCAATCTTTTTGAATTCAAGTTCTTTTAATTGCTGTAATTTCAACTGGGGACTCGCTGTGGGGAAAATTAGATGTTTGTCAACTCTGCTTGAAATTACAACCTTTGTATACAGCAAGTCAACTACATCTATCAAATGTCAAAGTCAATATTCTAGGTTTGTAGAATAAAGACAGGGGAAGTTTATAAAAATTGCGTGTACAATAAACAGGATCAACAGATTGTTTATCAGTGCTTTACGTTTAATCAGAAATAACATCAACCTTATGTTCTCACTTATCGAAAATTAAGTATAAACTTTTTTCATGTAATTAGCCAGATCAATAAGCTAAAAAGCAGCGTAAGTTTTGCATTTCACGGATCAATAGCGTAGCAAATTATTATCATATACAGAATGTCCATATTTTGTATTTGTTCAGACGTTGATATTATATTTAGAAAAAACTTTAAATTAAAAATTTAAAATCAGAATTGAAAAATAGTAATTTATTATACAAGACGATAAAGTTAAATTTTATCCACGAGTGAATCGTTTAACGTCGAGACGAAGTCGAGACGTTAATGATTCAAGAGTGGATAGAAATAACTTTATCGTCGTGTATAATACAATATTTTTTTCTATAGCAAGAACTTTAACAATTTCAAAAGAAAATAAAGACAGTCCACGACATTTCAAAATGTCAGTAGCTAGACTAGGTTGCCACGATCATGCGAAGCTGTCATATTTAATTTAAACAAAAGTTAGAAAATTAAATTACTTTATCTATCCTTGATGTTAAAGTGCTACTTTATCTACCCTTGCTGTTAAAGTAAAACTTGACCTTTTGTTTTGAGTTGATAAAAGCACACTTTAACATGTGCTATAGAAAAAACGAATAAATTGCGCGTCCCTAAACTAAACTAAAGATTCAAAATCGGCCACTTTTACTGTTTTAGTTATAGAGTTATAGGTTATGAGGATTTATAACACCCCCCCCCCCCCCCCATTCCCCGACTCGTATATTCGGATGGGTTGGAATCGCCTGTCCTCGAATGTGCTAACGGCCATTGTGTCTTCGGGGGTTTTGCATCATTGAAGGAGTTTATGACCCCCCCCCCCCCCCCAACTCGTTTACTGGGATTGGTTCGAATCCCCTGTCATCAAATGTGCTAATGGCCATTGCATTTTCGAAGGTTTTGCGTCAGCGAAAAGATATAAACTTTCACGTAAAATTCGAAAGAAAAATATGATTATACAGTTTTATAATTTTTTATACGAAATCTACAAATGGAGACCAAATAGAAAACTTTTTGTATAACCTGATATATTAACGCACTTATGTGAACAAAAATAGCATTAACTGACGAGGCGTATTTATGCAGTAGAAGCTTGTAAAGTTGTAATCGATAAAGTGGTGGTCATTGGCTTGGGCATGAAGTTATAAGCGCGTTGCGATTATAATCAATAAAGTTGTAGAATCCAACTTCAAGAAATTTTTCTGTCAGAAATAATACCAACCTTATATTTTCACTTATCAAAGTTAAAAACCGGATTAAAGTTTTACATTTCACGGATCAATAGCATAGCAAGTTATTATATTATATTATAGATATTATATATTAAAAAGATGCCATAATACAGTTTCTATATAATTTTGCATTTGAGATGTAAGATAAAATTTATTTTTCTAAACGGAAGTAATGATTGGACTCACATCCACTACTGAAAAAATATTAAAAAATCAAAATTTAATTAAAAATCGGAATTGAAAAAACGAATAAATTGCGCATCCCTAAACAAAACTAAAAAAATCAAAATTCGGCCACTTTTCCTGTTCTAGTTATAGAATTATAGGTTATGAGGATTTATGCCCCCCCGCCACTCGTATATTCGGATGGATTGGAATCCCCTGTCTTCAAATGTGCTAACGGCCATTGTGTCTTCGAGGGTATTGCATCATCGAAGGAGTTTATGACCCCCCCTCCCCACCCAACTCGTCTATTAGGATTGGTTCGAATGCCCTGTCATCAAATGTGCTAGCGGCCATTGCACATTCGTAGGTTTTACGTTAGCAAAAAGATATAAATTCACGTAATTAGAAAGAAAAAATTTGATTATACGCAAAAACCGTTTTATATTTTTTATACGGAATCTACAAATGGAGAACAAATAGAGAACTTTTTGTTTAACCTGATATATTAACGGAAATCCTGTAATTTTATTTAAAAAAGTATTTACTGCGTAGGGGTCAGGGTAGAGCAAGTATATCATTACGTGAACAAAAATAGAATTAACTGATACGGCGTATTTATACAGTAGAAGCTTGTAAGGTTGTAATCGATAAAGTGGTGGTCATTGGCTTGGGCGTTTGGGCGTAAAGTTATAAGCGCGTTACGATTATAATCAATAAAGTTGTAGAATTCAAGAATTTTTTGCATTCAAACAAATGGAACGGGAGCAGAAATTCGCATCCGCTTAGTTATACACGAGCGTTTTAAATAAAATCAGGGCAGCCACGAGTAGTTTTGAATGGAGGCATCAGCACGCAAACTTTCGCACTAAAAAGAAAAGGGAAAACTTCAGTCGTTTAGCAGCTGCTGCTTCCCGTTACATTTATTTCAATTATTGGATTAAACCTACACAAAACAAAGTTTTGAGCCATTTATTGATGAAATGATTAAGGGCGAGCTGACTATTGAACACGACGCAGAGGGTTTGCATTAGTATTTTCCTGATATTTCCTCAGCGGGCTGGAAAGCTCTTCGAAAGCATAGTCAAAGAAGCTGAAAATGCAGTATCCTCTCTCTGACATCAACATAAAGCGGTGCAGATGTTTACGAGCGGATTGTCTCGTTTACAATCTGCTCCAGAGCACAGGGCGTTGTCTACGTGTAAAAATGGAAGCAGATTGTGACAGGATTTAAGGGTTTAAACTCTCCATCGTACCTGTGGAAGTAGACGAGGATGTCGGCTCTGTCGCTGTCGATTTCCGCGAACGTGAGCTTCGAATGCCTCGCCCACACATCTAGAGCTTTCGAAATGACGACTCGCACTTCGTAGGCGTTCAGGTTTCTCAGGTTTGTACTCCGTAAACTGAAACAATAAGAATTACGTCAAATATCAAAATATAGAGCTATACGCATAGGCTTATGATTTAGTGTCCGATGTTTGCTAATTTTATTCCTATTTCATTAATGTTACAGAACGAGGATGAAAAGGTAAAACAGCAGTTAACAGTATATTGTCAAACGAGCATGGAATGGTAATCCATTCTCACAAGTATGAAAGGTATGACAAATAGCCATCCACTTTATGCGAGTTGTATATTATGTATACTTTTTCTACGACTGCGACTTAGATGATCTTTGAGATTACACGTTTATGTTAAAAATAAGTATATACTTTCGAAATATGATGTTGTTTCCTGATATTTTTCCAAGTTTATCAACAACAATATATAGGTTATCTTATTCATTTTCCGCGTTGTTATAAGAAGGAAATTAGCAGAGGTAACCTTGACAGCTACCACAATATTTGGGAGTGTTAGTGCATTCATTTCACTCTCACTCTGTATAATAGTAAACGCGCACAGATTGTTTTTAACCGTGCAATATGGAACTCATATCTCACAAGTTGTCACGGCAACTCGTGAGAATGAAAGTGCGTATACATATAGTATACTAGATTTTCTAATCAAGGATACGTATACACATTTAAGGGATAGATATCCGTAGAACAGAGCACAAGAGTATGAAATTAGTTTTTTTGTACGTGTTACTCGCTATACTTTTTCTTTCTAAATTTTATAATTATAACTACTACAACGATGTTTGGTGTATGTTAAACTGAAATTGAAAACGTACCTGAAATAAGAGTCTTTAACAGTAAACACAAGTAATTACAATACTTGAACATGATAACTAATGAGAGACTGCAGAGCGCTAAATTAATGCGAACGTAACTTCGCAATTAATTAATAAACAACGTGACAGTCCACTCGAAGTTTATTTATTTATTCATCATTCATCATTGATTATCTATAGCTCCTTTTGCCTTTCGGTGTCGAGAACCATTCATATCTCGTGGTAAGTGCAACGGAGGTAATGAGCAGCTCGCGACTTACATAACGCCCCCCCCCCCCTCATCCAAACATACCACACAGTCAACCATCCCACACCTAAATTAAAGCACAACTAACGAGTTCAAATCCATTTCCGCTCCGGGAAAATTCTCGGCTATGACCAGATTTGAACCCATGTCCACCTGGTTGCTAAGCAGATTGCTAACACACTCAACCACCCAGGTGGCCTATTTATTTATTTAATCCCAAATATGGAACATAACAGGCCAAACGGCACAACTGGCCGAAGTATTATTTTCGGGTACGACCATTTTTACTAATTTGCCAGTTTTGCCGTAAACACTCATTCATGCTCGAACAATCCAAAATTATATGAAAGGTCTTATGAAACTGCATAACTTTTGTGCCGAAAGCAACCGTCTTGGCGTCGGAAATTTAAGTTTAGCGAAGATGTCTCGCTCGGATGGATGTAAACATTGTTTTTCGAGAACGATATAACCTATAAAGACGATTTCTGGGTCAGTTTGTGTGGATTATTAAAGCAATTACTGGATCTGTTGCGTTTCTTTGTTTGTCTTTATTAATTTGCATTCCCGTAACCAGTGACAGACGTTAAACGTTAACGTAAATACACTGTCGGTATGGCCTAGTGGAATGCATACTCGACTGCCAATCCAGAGGCTGCGAGTTCGAATCTTGGTTGGAGAAATATTGTTGTTCGAGTTATCGATGCGTATACAAATTTCTATCCTCACCTTTAAATCGGAAATGCCACATTATCGGCGCTCCTTGCCCCATTCGCACTCTCCGTGTACTCGATTTTAGACCGATTTTCTCCTTCTAGACTTCACAATAATTAATTCCCGTCTCCCATGCAAATTGTCTTTAACCGAAATCGTCGCACATATGGCGTGATCATATATAGGACAGAATATGATAGAGGCCATACCAAACTGAAAACACCATTTTAACAGATTACGAACACTAAATTAATGCGTCTTAAGGAGCGGGCATCCCAAAGAGCGAATGGCAAAAACCACTTCGTCCCTACACTGTGCCGAAGTACCGACAAGGAGTTTGCACTACTCATCTTGTTCTTTAATATAATAAAAAATACCAAAAACAAAGTATCCTTATCGTACCAACTAAAATGAGAAAAATCTAATTTATAGAAAATATTAGTATAGTATTTCCTAATTTTCTTAAAGAAATATTACTAAATAAGAAATGAATGAATGAGTTATGGTGATATAATTTGTTTACAGCAATGTTTAAATGAATGAAGTGACAAGTTCAAAATATGCGAGCAAACGCCTACTCCCGCATGCGCAGTGTGAGAAATAATGTCTCACGCCCACCCATTCGTTGCAGCTATGAGAAATTGTCAACTTTGTTGTCCAGCAGCCTATGCAAAATATGCGACTTTCTTTAGTGGTCGTTGAAAAATTATATTATATGATGCTGTATATAATTTTATATTACAAAAAAAACATAATTGTCAGAAGCAACTGTGGGATAAAAAGAAAATTAGTCGTAAAATTTACAAAATAACCTCGAAGAGAGTGGAATACACATCTCGAACGAATTCTTAAAACTGGAATTCCGATAGGAAAACGTCAACCGGGGAGACCAGCTAAGCGCTGGATTGAAGGTTGAACTTCATCTTCATTAACGCCGCCTTAAAAGAAGCAACATATCAATGAATTAAACAGGCAAAGCCTATAGAAAGAACAAGAAGAGGCAGCAAAAGTTTTTGTTATATTCATAAATTCATAATAATACCATGACGATAAAATGTATGCCAAAAACTATATTATTTAGCCAATACCATCGCATGGGGATTGTTTTTTTTCAAAATATAGTTTGCAGTCGCACCTACATACGAATACACTGTCAAATTGATTAGCATACTACCGACTTTATACACAAGGTAAGGACCAGAACATGTTAAGATACATTTTGGATTTTGAACTATTAGGGCTTTCCTTTTTTCTGTTTTCTAGACTAACGACAGTTTTCATAATAGTTAATTAAATATTATCAATATAAATCTTACTACATGATTATGTTAACGGAAGATCTGCCCGAGTTTATAGAGATAGATTCACAAACAGACGCAGTAGAAAGAGGAAAGTAAGTAATAGAGATAAATCCGATAGAGATTAAGAAAGCCTTAGTGATAATGAAGAGCAATAAAACTCCTGGTCCTGGAAACATAAATATTGAACTTCTAAAGGCTGCTCCAGAGGCACTATTGGAATAGCTGGCAATACTGATTAATAAACGCTTAGATGGAGACGATGTACCATAGGGGTGGAAAAAGAAAAGATTGTCGAAACTATGGAGGTATTAGCGTCATGTGTATAGCAGCAAGACTATATGGGAGACTGCTATAAAAACAGAATACAAATTGAAGTACAAGAATCAGAAGAACAAAATTGCTTCAGAGCAGGATGTTCCTGCATGGACGGTATATTTACACCGAAAAACTGATAATCCATAGAAGAACGGTTAACCTCACTTTCATAGATCATCAAAGAGCTTACGGCACGGTGTCATTAGATAAGCTTTGAGACAGCACGGAAATGAATGGTGTCAGTAAGACTTAAATTAATGCCGTCAGAAATGTATATACTGGATGTAACAGTGTAGTGAAAATAGGCAGACTTTTGTTACAAGATTTTTGAGCCAATAGATCTGTCCTCCTACCTACAAGAAGAGTAACACAAGTGGGGTATACCTTCAACATTTCAAAAACAAAATAAATAGTGGTTGGGGAAGAAAATACAGAAGATTTGGACCTGGAAACAACAAAAATAAGGCATTGCAACTGTTACAAGTATTTAGGGGTAACCATATCACAGAAAGACAAAAGTAGAGAAGACAATCAACAAAATCGCTGAAGTAATTCGTCAGTTAAATCCGCTGCTATGGACTGACAAGGTAACAAAAAGAACGAAAACGACCATCTATAAAACTGTAGTAGAAACAATATATGCGACTCATAAACTTGGGAATTGAATAAACCCAACAAAGAAAGAGTTCTTGCTCTTGAGATGGATTTATGGTAAAGATGCTGTGGCGATCTAACAGGTAAGGAACGACAGAGTCGGAGAAATTATGGAGGTAGAAGGATAGAATACATACAAAACGACTCTTATGGTATAGATACCTGGAATGTATGGACAACATAATATGGCCAACGAAAGTACGGCAATAGATATTAGATACTTTTGGAAAACAGAAAAAGAGAAAGATCTCCTAGGAGCTGACTAGAACACGTACAGAAAGCCATGGACGGAGAGGTTTACGGGGGGCAGACTGGACCGATAGAATATCTTAGTGTTTTAACGTGCACTTTAGACCATTTTCGAATAGTCTCTAATGGCATATACAGGGGTCCCATAAATACATAGACAAACTTCGAGAGGTTATAGAAGGTACCAAACTGAATAACTTCTGCAAATAAATCCCATTTCAAATGACAACCTTAAGGTCGAAATTTTTCTTCTATTGGTAGCATTTTTACATCAAATGCGTACGTCTCTACCGAAATATGCTGGAACTACGTCATGGTGTGACCACATCTCGTCGCGTGTTTTGTGGAACCACTTAGAAAAGCTCGTATAAAATATATTGCAAACTGATATTGCATCACATGAGGCTTATCGTTGTCCGAAATATGGCCGTTAAACTGTTAAAAACCATCTCGTGTTAAATATGCTTCAACAGGGCAGCCAAAAATCACAGTAACAACTAAAAATGTTTAGTTTGATTTGTATTCTTGTGTTTGGTTACGGTTTCTGCTCATTTATTTTTTAAAAGAAACAAAAATTGCAGTATAAGAGTTGGCAGATGTGTTGTAATATTATGAAATAGTTCCTTTTCGGAATTGGGTTCAATATTCAACGTTTTCGCCTATCACTCGTTTTAAAACAAAGCTCTGGCAAGAGTCGTCCGCAGAATCAAAAAGCTTTTGGAAGAGGTTCTACGCGAAGAGTAGGTTGCAACATAACGGAACACCAGCACATTTCAGTAGAGATATACGATTAGAGGTTTCCGCAAATGATGTCGAAATGTTACTGACCCTATTAAAAACAAAATGAACAATAATTCTGAACTTAGAATTGTCACAGCGTCAAGAAGGTGCATTTGCAGATATAGGTTTATTTGCAAAAGTTGTTTTGTCCACCGCCAATCATCAATTGATTTCTAGGGTTAGCAGCAACAAAATACCATTAAAGAAACGCATTTCTCTGGTTTATTGACATACTGTGATTATAACTTCTGCTAAATGATTTATTGTTCATTTAATATAAGGTTATTAAATAGTCAGAGATCATTGCTACTATATCTATAGTAGTATTGGTTTTATACATCAGCTGAAGAAGCTCTAGAAGATTCTAAAACAAGGTTATTTACTCCTTTATTTTGTTACTAGAATGAACACACTTTGCACTTCTCCATAGAATTATGGATTAAACATATATGTAGTTCAATATAAATAATGTTAGTGCTATCACATATACTTCTATAGATGTAGCATTGTAACGTTTCGATCAGATTTGAAATGCGAATTAGTTATAATCAAATATTATGGGCATTTAAAATTTCGCATATTCAACTTTATGAAAGTTCCAGTCCGCTCGAGACTGCAAGTTCGTCGTTATGCGCGGATGAAACGAGGAAGCGTCCGCTGCGCATTTTCCCCACCAGCAGTCCTTTGCTTTCCAAAGAGAGGGGCATGTGTAACGTTTCGCTACTGATTAAGCGCTACTGAACTTTAATCTGAAATTAAAAGCGCTCGCGTTTTTGACGTTACAAGAACGTCAGAGCGCCCGAGACCGCTAGTTCGCCGTTGTGCGCGACTAAAACGAGGACGCATTGCAGGTCCCTGCTCGGGCGCCACTTTGCAATGCTTCCTGGTTTAAATCGCGCACAACGGCGAACTTGCAGTCTCGAGCGCTCTGAGGTTCTTGTAACGCCAAAAAAGCAAAGAGAGCTTAATACGGAGCAAAACGTTACAGTATATTCATGACGAAACCAAGGTTTCAGAACTTTACCATGCGAATAATTTTTTGTCTTTATTTACATATGTAAACTTATTTAGGTGTTTTATGTATTATTGTCCTTATTAAAATCCTAAAGGGACTCTTGCAACTTTTCGACTAACAATGCATTTTTTAGCATGAATTATATGTTGTGATCTTTAGATATACGTATTGTTAAATTGTCAGATCCTCTACTAACTTCATTTCTATAAACTTATGTATAAGCTAGATGAAATTTCAATACGCCTTAAAACAACAAGAGAATTAGTCCTGTTGACAGCACTTCTATTGACCCTCTACAGTAATGCATATGAAGAAAGAAGATGGAGACGATTAGTCTAACTTCTAGATATATGGCCGAAACAAAATTAGAACAAATTTTGAAAGATGTATTGATGTAAGACTCAAATTATTATCAGTATTGTCTACATTCTATAACATGTTGATTTTTATAAATACGAACGCACAATACAAAATATTAGAAAAGTTGTTTACAGTAATCAATAACATATTTAACAAAAATTGCAGAAAAGATGGCTTTGAGCAATACGAAATTTCAGATTAATATCGATTTCTATTTTTTCGCAATATATCTATCTAATGATTAGATAATATCATATTTTGTTTTATATATGGCTAAAGCAAGCTTCGGATAATGTTCAAATCACAATAACGTATAGTTTAAAAGATAATCTTTCGGAACATAACTTCTATGACATACTACTATCATGAAGTTACAAGACATTTTGCAATAAAAATAAATAAATAAATACATACATTTTCTAGAAGACTGGATATATTGGTACAACTTTTAAAATGATACCGTACTAGGAAGTTCGTATTTGGAAGTATTTTGATAGCTGCTGGCAACATTATATAGAATTTATATTAATATGTATACAACCAAGACGAAAACATTTTTCAGAAGCGATTAAAGTTGACCAATAATTAATTTTAGAATATCGATTCTTAACTATTTTTGCCAAACCATTTGTGAAAATATCGATATTATCAGAAATCATATTGATAGGTGTGACTAGTTGGCAACACAATGGCAAGTCACGATTTGATTATTTGGCTTAATTATTCTTATAAATCAAACTGGGGATATATTCATATTGTACAATGATTTGTTCTCAACGTTAGCCAACTTACAAACTGTGATAAAAGAAGGAAATTCTGGGCTCGGTGGCTTAGTGGTTAGGGTTATTGACTACTGATCGAAGGGACGCGAGTTCGATCCTCGGTCCTGGTGAGGTTTTTAAAAATAAAAAATATGCGTTCCATACTGCGCCCATGTGTAGCATGTAAAAGATAATTTGCTAGGGTTGCATACTGACCTTATGATTAGACCTTGTCCACAACAAAAAGCAACAATAACAACAACAAAAAAGAAAACCATTTTTATAACAATTTCAGCTAGATGATCCAGAATTTCGACCGTACTGACGCTGACGGATTTATTATTTATCTTTGAAATTTAGAACATCAACCGGTTGATGTGAATTTAAAACCAACTCGCAGCAAAGACATTTCGTGGAGCAACGATGCGTTTGATGTAACTAGTTGAGCTTTTTTTAAGTTTATGTAAGGACGTCGTTTAATGTGTTTTGTGTCTAAACACTAGGAAGAGTAATGCACGGCCCATTAACTCCATTACACATCCAGTGTTATGGAAGGTTGTTGAGAAAGATTTCGTGAAAGAGACTAACAGTAATGTATGTAGTTACCAAACTTTGAATAGTTAAGGATAACAGTTTTGCATTGTTATACATCTGCTTTGGACCTTTTATAGTAAAAATATGAAGAGTTCTGTTAAAGCTTTAGTATAAAAACTAGATTTTTCCTAATATATCATAGAAATATGCAAAAAAATTGTAAAAGCTGAAAATATATTAAATAAATTGTATTTCAAAAAATTCACTCTGTAATACAGGATTTAACAGTCAAGTATTATATTTCGATAAACATCTATTAACTTGTCCTGTCCATTCCACAGATTATTACACGGCGATGGGACGAATGCGCTTCGGCTTTAGTTATTAATACATTTTCATGGGAGTTAAGTATTTAAACCTTTTTCGGGTTTGCCCGATTTTCCAGGGCTTTAAGTTTGTTTAAGTACCCAGAAAGGACACCCTTAATGCAAGCAGACGTTTGCATCGGTTTGAAAACGTGCCGTCAATATTAATACTAAACCGGGGTTTACGTTAAAACAGAGGAGAATAAAAAGGTTCTTTAACAGTTCATCGCTATGCTGACATTTATGTTCGAACGGGCAGTTTTATACTATTTGATGTGTTTCGTCCATTCATACGTTTTATCCGCACTGTATTTGTGTAACATATTTGTGCTTCTTTTTAATATTCTGTCAAATATGATGCAGTGATTTTTTCAAATAATTGTACTTTAAGCTACAGAAACACATTGAAGGACAATACGAATTTTCAATCAACTGCTAGTTTTTTCAGGTAAATTGTGGAAAATGTCAGCAAAGACAAAAGATAAAATATATATTTAAAACAGTGTAGGAACGGTTAAATAAAAAAAAGCAGCGCGAACACTAACAATGGCTATCAAAGTGGCGTAATATCAAATTGTCATTGTTACAGCATTATCTTTTCTTTGCAGCCATACAGGCATTATTTTCAAAATCAATACTCTTGTCTAATAAAATAGAGCGACATTAATATGCATGAAGCATGAGCCATTGTATAGAATCGTTCTTTTGTTATTCATCGATTTTTCCGAACGGAATGAAAGAAACAAAATTGTTGATATGCTATCTCAATAGCACAGAACAGATTGTTTTCAACATTCCTAAATTAAAAGAGCTTTGCTATATTTGAGGGAGCTGCGTATTGGAAATAGGTTACCAAATAGTGTCAGCAATTGCCCAATTCTACACATGAAATAAATTATAGCAACAGAATATGTTAAATTGTTACAATGCAAGACGCTCTTAATAAACCCAAATCCATTTTAATGCCAGTTTACCTTCAGCCGGCGGTAATCGGTGGGTTCGTAATGCTGTTACGGGTCCCTTGTGTAAAGTGTTTATCGTTTATGAAGTGTACATTACATAAGCAACAATTTGAGCTGCTCAGTTATGGTATTGTAATTTCGTGCCTTCCCAAACAACCCACACTTTATACGACCTAATAGAATATTTACATATGGGGAAACCAGGCTTTACTGCTTTGTCATAGTGTTGCAATAACTCCATGAAAATATAGATATAGTTATAATTGAACTATAATTTGATAGATTAGTTTAAATTCTGCAAAAAAATACCCTTTACATTGTGCGCTGAAAAAACATTTTTTAAATACTTATTTTTATCTTTTTTCTGACTTTAAAGCTTAGAAAAAGCACGGGTAATTTTTATTTTATGAACATGAACTGTACGATCAGCGCTGCTTGCTTTCAAAGACGCATCGTTACCAGATCGAAACGACTAAGCTTTTCGACAGTTTATACACTGCAGCGGGGGCCAGCGGCAAGAAGTAGGTCAAAAGGTAAGGATGAGATTCAGCGGGAGCCACCACAGGTAAGGCACTCGAGTATTATGTCAGCGACTGATAGCACGCGTCTAAAGTTACCGATATGAATGCTTACAACTTTTGGCACGTACGGTGTTTTTTGAGAGCTTGCTATGGAAACACTATTGAAAAATAATTTATTTGTACGTTGATATTTAAAGCTTCACCTACTATGGCTAATTGTCATGTAAATCAACGAGTATTCGCGGTAAATTAATATATTTTGAGCGAATCAATTGCGCTAATATAGACACGTTTTCGTATTTTTTTTTTGGCTTTTTAAAGTCTAATCAGGTACGTCCCCAACCAATTCAAGAGTTGAAAAATGTAATTGAGAAAGAAATAATCTTGTTCAATGCTAGGGAAAATTTACTTCAGCAAGTTATATTCAATTCCCAAGGTAGATTGCAGCAATTCCTTAAAAAATGGTTCACATACTTTATTTGTTCCTCGTCAGCAAGCTATGAAAAACCATTCAATCCAATTGCTGGACCCGTATTTATTAATAGCTCTCATTATAATCCCCTTTCGTTGAATTCACTCGAAGGAAATATTGAAATAAAGCAGTTAGGTACACCTAGCAATAAATTGCTATTATTATATTATACGTATTATTTACTCAGTTCATATGACGATACACTTAATTCTCCAACAGTGGATGTGCTACTTTTTTCCCCCCAGTTATACTTACATTTAAACGAAACACGAAAGAGAAATACTCGATTCAGTTCATCATATTTAATTACCCCGTAAAGTTTGATAATTTTGTTCGCTGATGCTGACTTTTGCCAGTTCATATGGGAAATATTTAAATCTCGGGATGTCGGAATCTGTCTTTGTCTGTGTGGGGGTGGAAAATGCATTTTACGTTCGGTCGGCTCTACCATCAAAATTCTCCACGAGCCTCCAGATGGAACATTAGGCATAAATGGTGTTACAATGGAGTTTAAACCGTCTCTCTGCGTCTTTAAAGTAGTTTTTCATTTTCAAATTCATTTCCTATTGGTTTTAGTAATGTAAAGCTATATATAAGGCAAATAAATAGTTTTGTTCAACAATAGGGTTTAGTGGTTTCATTAATGGGCAAAAATTTCTTGTTTGTTGCGACTTTCTGATTCAACGTCTATCCTGCAATAGTATTACATAGAGAACTCTTTTACATAAGACACATTTAAGTTTGATGTAGACATTTCATACGAGCACGAAAAAAATATTAAAAAATAGTTATCATTTTTACAATTACCAAAAGACTATTAAAAACGTTCACGGGAGAGTGGGGGTGAGAGATCAATTTATAATTAAGCCATTGATGTGACCTGCCAGTAAAACATTTTGTAAATTTTCTAGGAAATTAGTAGTTACAATTACTTGCATTAAATACTGGTACTATAGTAGAACCTGTGGCAAGGTGATTGATGACTTGGGTGACGTATGGCGGTGAAAACCCGCCCCTGTGACGATTGCGTCATGACTGGCATTTATTTTCATTTACAAGGGACGACTGTTACTAATAGTCTTTGTAATTGTAAGAAAATGTTCTGGCTCTTCCCTACTTTCTGAACAACATAGTACGAAAGCATTAAAATATAAATCACTGTTTCAGCAAAACAGTAAAAGCATCAATTTTGATCCATTTAAATAAAGCCAGTGAATATTCAGTTTCAGTTTTGGGAATACCAACGACGATTAAGTGCATCCCCTGTCCTAAATCTACTGTTATAGGAAAACAAGGAATCAATCGTAAAGCTGAAAGTGATATCGAGGGGAGATATTCGGTTGACAAGGGGATAATAAGAAACAATTACCCATGTCGTATACAGGGGAGTTGGTCAGCGAGAGGCCCTTCCAGATAATCAAAAATTTATTGAGATCAATATTATTCCACATTAAATTGCTGGGGGTGGGAACTTTCCAATAATATCGGAGGTTCTAACAAAGTACTAATGAACTTAGGAAGTACAAATATATTAAGTATAGAGTACAGGTTTTGTTGGTAATGAAGCAAGGTGAAATTCGAACAGGGGATTTAAAACAGAGGAAATTAAGGAAAGCCGCGTTTTCCTAGTCTGAACAGCTCCCATATTTGTGTGGACAGAATTATAGTATTATAATAAGCTTTTACATGAATCCAGACATCTGGAAAAATCAACTTTTTCGTTTTCGCGGAAATTCTAGTAAAGCTAAAGACAGTGGTATTTAAGACATCTTTACTCCATGTCCACATGTTTCGATCATAACAAATTTCTTTTTATAACTTCTTATTCTAGTTATATACACGTTCAAATTGTATCCTTCTATTATTCATTTTAAGTCTGCTATATTATACATTTCTCCCATATATTTGTCTTCCGTATTCTATCCCGTTTGTGTTTTTCTACTATTCTTCTTAGTATTTCATTTATTTCCCTTACTTGTACGATGCTTTTAGTTTTTGCAATATATGGCCTTGTTTCTATTAGTTTGATAATTTCCTTGTTCATCCTTGCCTTAGCGTCTGTGTTGTTGATTTATTTGCTACACCACAGTAATTATTTCATGCAATATACCCTAACCTTCCGATTATTTTTATGATCTTCACTTACTTCTCCCGGATATTATTTGCGTTTTACAGTTTCAGATATGATAAATGTTCGGAAGGGCCAATGCAATTTAATTTGTAACTGACGGATTTGAGCTTAGTAACGTCAAACATAATGTGAATAAAATGATACAGAATGATTTGTTAAGTACAGAAATTGTATGAGCGTTATGTATTAAAAGTTTATAAGCCAGCATATGGCAAGTTAACTGAAAGCTAAACAAAAAACAGTGCCAGAAAAGCAATAATTGCAACAGAGCAATGGAAAAACATAAGGCAACCGATCGAAAGACAATTAGTGAGATTCTAAAAGAACTCGAGTGTATCAATGCATTATAAACCAAAGTGAAAATTAAAAGCAGAGCAAAGTATGGCGACATTTATTCCAAGAAAAGGACAATTTAGTGAAAATGCAAAAACATGACATCAAAACTGTAGTCCATAAGTTGAAACATCTCATTTCTTTTAAACAATTGTAAATCTAGTTGCTTAGTTACGAGACAGTGAATTGTCATAATGTGTCAAACAAGCTTAAATTATTCATGTTGGGGGCAAATTGAGCTCCACATTTACTGTATTAAATTGAGAATAAAAATGCTTATGTGAAGCCAGTTACATGTTAGTTATTCGACAAGTTGCTGGGCATCTGTGGGTGTAATTTTCCCAAGTATAAGAGCTCCCAAGATAGTGCAATTAGACCAGCAACTTTCCACCTGGTGCGTCGTTGAGTGCGACCCTATGTCGGTGAAGATTTTGAGGTAATTCCAGACATCGAATGGCAGATCTTTTTGTGCTACATAGAGAGGAGGCCTACAGCTAGCCCTGGGTTGAAGAATTAGAACCAGCATGCCATTTCTAAGCGAGTATTTGCCGTGGCGTCCTTCCAGTGTACCAACCAGCAGCGGAGCACCTCTTCAAAAAAGGTAGGATTCCATAAAAACTAGGAGCAACAGCCTCGTAGAAACTGAGGTTGGCCAAGAATAGACCTTTGCTGAGAAGTTCAACGTGTTTCCAGAATCCCAGATTCATCGAGCTTCGAATAATTTAGCCAGCGTCCCTAAAAAGTGCGAATTGAGGCGGCAGTTGCAGTTTTTGCCGGAAATTGAGCAAAAGCGAATCACGCATGGGTTTGCGTCATACTAGAAACAAAACGAGGTTAGCCGTTGCTACGTCACAGAATTAATCGTATTTACCTGATCCATTCTTGCCATTTTGGTGTTTAAAATTCAATTTTACGCTATTTTTGCACTGTTGGATCATATTGTTTACTGCACTAAATTTACAGGTTATTTAACTGTCGGTTGGGAATAGTGCTTTTGCCCTAATATCAGAAAGTAATTATCATACAACAAATTATTTGTCATACCAAGTCTTCCACTTAATTTTATGTACCGACCCCCTGAGTTAAGAATTGTTTCATGTTCACCAGAATTAAGTCCTAATTCACTTCAAATAAATAAAATAAGGAAAGAGTAATAAACCATTTATTTTTGGGAATTATTATTACATTCTTTCAATTTGCCCTGAGGTTGATAGGTAATTCTCAATTGAAACTTTCATTTCATAAAGTGTAGTATCCCTTGCCTTAAGTATAAATTTTATATTTTATTTAAAACCCCATTTTAAGCAAGGGTATTATTACAATATATAATTTACATAAATCGTTTTCATCTTCAGCTATTAATATAGTTGTTAGGCTTAGTTGTTTCGCCGATAACTAAATTAGAAAGTAGACGAAATAGTGAGTTATTCTGTAATACTCCTCTTCTTGCAGGAGATTGTTTTCGAATCATCCCCATTTGTTTAAACTTGATTTAAACACACATAAATTTTATTTTCTAAAATTTACGAAATTCAGTTGCACGTTTTTAAATGCAATTCCCATTTATTAGCAAGAAAAATTTAATGTTGCAATCACCAGTCTTTGCCTCATAATTACTAAATTTAATATGTTTAAATTACATTAAAAATATATATTTCAGTCCAAATTTACGGAACATTATTCATAATTTAAAAGCCAGTGTTATTACGCAATCAGACGAGTTAAAGACCAGGAAAAATGCAAATCTGCACTCCATGCACAATACCGACCTACAGTAGTAAGTTCAACGGGCGACCTTCGCTCTAGCAGGAAATAAAAACTGTACAATTGCTACTCTGCTGTTTTGTAATTTAAACACTCTTCCCCAGTAAACTGTATATATGAACTTTGATATTGTTACTTCGTTAAGCATTTTTAGTTTTGTATAAATACCAGTTTATTTTTTATAATAAAACAATCTGCATTTAATGTTTGATTCATTCACTACCCCTTCTAAGCCATAATATTTATGGGGCATGAGGCTGTGCTCCAGGGGTTAGTGTTTCTACTGTCGTCCGTTCAAGTACCATTGACTACATTGGTTTAAAACGTAAACACAGTCTTGTTTACGTGCTTGACGGATAGAATCAGCGCAAAGTAACGGAATCCTGAAGCAGCCTCTCAGGCAATTCTGTTCACCATTCCACTTCATTTTACGTTCACTCTCCATTTATATATCGTTTACTAGTGCTACGATTTTTTCCCTTTTACTAACATTTGGGTCATATCAGTTAATATTATCTATTTAACGCTTTTTTCAAGACTAAAGCATATGTAAGCTGGCGTATTTAACCAAAGAAATTTGGAAAAATCACAAAAATCTCAAATATATAATTTTTTAACATAACAGGAAATTGCCTAAAGAAGAAGTCCATTGTGGTAGTTTTGGTTGTCCTTTACCCTTTGGTGACAAAATTAAATATGCAAAAAATTAATATAATTGCATTGTTCATAATTTGTTTCAATGTATTTTTCTTGATTGTCTCAGAATTAGAATGGAATCATAAAAATATCGGATGTCTGTGATTAACCTTAATGTTTTCCATCGATCGAATTGTTTAGCTAGTTGTGATTACATAACAAATCCAACATGGAAATTACGGTTAGCACAGCATTGTATTGTAACATGTAATAATACACACTATTTCCAATCCAACCGCTTTTAAACCAACATCGATACTTGCATTTCCTTTAATGCTGTACAAATAATAGTTTCAGTACTTACCCTAACAAGAGACATAAGAACACAGTAAACGAGAATGTACTTGTACTTTAAGAACTTTAATATAATTAATAAAAAGAATTTGTTGGAGGTGTAAAGTGCTCAAATTATTAATATAACCTCGAAGTCAAGTAGCGAAATGAAGTCGAAGGGAAGCAACTGTGCATATGAGGTGAAACAATTCAGTTTATTGGGAAAACATATATTATGAATGTGTTAAATTCGGAAACTGAATAGTTTGATACCTTTATACTTATATGAACGTGTGCTGGGCCTGTCTGACTGTGTATGGTTTCATCGCCACCAATCGGACGCTAGCGTCTGCGATAGGTCCTGTCGATGTCGTCACCCTGCCCTTCATAACGCCCCTGTGTACGTAGAATTTCATTGACTGTGATATTTTTTCCTTTTCCGAATCAATGTCATCCACATTAGCGTTTTCTTTTACTGTTTTCAGTATTATTAGAAACATTAAGATTTTTCACATCTTTTGCACATAATTTTGAACACTCATCAACCGTTAGCAAAAGCTGTTTTTTTGGGGTGCGCTTTCGTTATTAAAGGTTTGAAAACATTTTATTCTCAATACTTCTTATAACGCTTTCCAATTCTCTCATCAATGTTATTATTGGTATTGTTTAATCAAAACTATTTATTTTTAGCGGCCAAAATGCGGCTTGGTAGTGAAGCGGTTACGGGTAGTGAGAGGAAATAAAACAGAGCAACTTTGTATACTAAGCTGTACGCCAAAGTTAATACTAATCCTACAATATATTAAAAGATTTGCTTAAACTGATTGACGGTCACTGGAATGAATTTCTACGATCAACACTTGGCACAGTTCAATGGCAGAGGTCGTTGTGATAAAAGTGAGATTGGATAAAATGCAGGAGCAAAAAGTAGTTCTTTGGGTATTTCAATCACATTTGGAAAGAGGTTAATGTACTCTTATAGGATTTACCTAATAAAGATTTTGGTCTTAACCAATGGTTCTCAACAGTTTGCCGAGGCCCTACTGAATTTTTTTCCTACCCAATTAATTTTTAGTGCAATATACTTTTACTAAGGTCAGTATACACCCATTTAACTTAATAACCATACTTATAAATTACCCTGTATAATTTAAATATGAGCTACATAAATATTAAACTTAAATTCAGCCAAGTTAAAATTTGGCTAGATTTACCCAAAACTAGGGGCAGGCGTTTAAAGCATATAAAAGCTATATTGTTACGGGTAAAAAGCCACGTATTTCTAGCGTCTTTTTGCGTATTATTCGAGTGGGTCGCGCCGTCGTTTTGATTTTGTCCGCCTTTGTAGCGGCGAGCGTACTTCCTTGTCTTCGTTAGTCGCTGGCAAGTTCCTGGCTCTTCCATTCCGATATCTGCGAATTCTTAAAAGCCTATCCTTGTCAGCCCGATTTGGAACTTAGGGGTAAGTTGCACGTGGCCTTTTAAGCCTACTTTATTCCTTTCGAATTGGTTTTATGTTTCGAGGTATTTCTACCTATTTTGGTCATGATTCCGTACCGAATTGTTTTGATTTTGTAACGAGATGTTTGAGCCGTTTTGATTACATCATGGCCTGGTCACGTATCGTGGACGTGATGCCGGGGCCCGGTCTGCTGCTTTCATAAGCTGCCGTTTGTCCCACTCGTAAGGCGGCCTTGCCCTATTTCGGCGTGGGATTTTACTGAGTACCAAGAGTTCGTAATCTGCATAGGAGCTACTTCTCTAATGATGTCTCCAAGGAGTTAGTATTGCATGTAACTATTTTTTTTATTTGTGAATTTATTGCTGTGCCGAATTCAGCGTATTTCGACTGAGCCCCTTCAAGACTGGAATTGCACCATATGTTGCATCTTGCGTTCTGCTTGGGCGCCTTCGCCTCCGATGAATTTCCCCTAAGGCCTCATCGAACTTTAACTTGATTTAGTAATTCACTTTTATGTACCTAGTTTGTCCATTTAAAGTAGGGTTGGTATTAACGTACCAGATTACTGAATATTATGCATTTGATTATGATTATGTGTGGTTTAGTTACTGCAAACTGAATTATAACCTGATTACAATATTTATTGCATTTCAGATTGTGGTGATTTTGGTTAAGCTGTGAGTTTTCGAATTCTAGTTTCTATCTAAGCACATTTGTTATATAAAGAGTCATTGGTGTCCCTTTTGTATTGATGAATAAATTTAAGCTTTTGCAAAAACCGGCATGCCGTCTTCACTCTTAGCTAGCCGACCCTCAAATGTGCCCATGTAGTTACCATGGTTTGATTTTGGCTTTAAATTTAGTAACAATATATAGTATGAATTATTCTTTTAAGAACCCTTTCACTATTTGCGGGTAGTATTTATTATTCTCTCGTACTAATCTTGCAAACCAAAACTTGACCGTCATAAGCAATGCAAAGTATAAAATTAAACTTTATGTGCTTCTAAGACTTGGAGTTGGCATTTTCTTAAATTATTTTCTTCTGATACTACTTTTATATCATATCTTCGAATAATTAACGGGCCGTTGATATCGGCGCCTGCACATGATATGGATTAAGTGTTCAAGTTTGTTCTCTTGGATATATAAACTAGCTTTTCCATGCTTCTTGAAGATGTCTACGTTGTTTTATGTATTTAGTCTAGAAACCTCTATAAACCACATTCCGGAAGATCGTAGTTTCCTTACATGGCTTCTTGGTTCAAAAAAATGTAACCACCCACTAGCAGAGTTGGAAATCGGCATATGTTGTAGGCAAATGCTAGATTCTTCAACTAATTTTGCGTTTTGCCCTGAGAAGTGAATGATTTTGATCTCATTTATTAATCGTGTAACATTACCATAAGAGAAGTGTATTATTGTCTGTTCTACATGCATTCAGATACGAGATCGCATGTTAATGTTAATACAAAATTGTATGGTGTGTGGACAAGGCCTCCATGAGTACTAATTTCATATTAACCAATATACAATTGAACTTTCAAATTGGTGATACTATTAATTAGACGACACCAAATGGACTTTCTTGTCGAAGGTCTTGGGTTGCAAAACAAAAACAATCCAAATAATGCGAAGATTTAGCATTTTTGTTACCATGTCGAAAAAACGGTAAAATTAAGAAGGTAGTGTAATGCAGCATACTGTATGAATGATACATTTAATTTAATAATAATATCCAGATACCCAATGGGTATCATGTGATGTAACAGTTGTATGTTTTAACTGGTGGTGTTGTAAAGGGCAACCAGAATTGTTGTTCATATGAAGTAGTAAAAAATAACTTGAATTGATAATCTACGATAAATAGTTAAGGGTTAAAGTCCCATTAATTGTGAAGAATAATAATTGATGATTCGATACGTAATAGCAATATAGTATTCTTTGCGATCAAATTTGACTATAAGTCACAAATATTATTCAAATATAGAATTCAAGACTGTTTAAGTCCATTTAACGTGGCATTTTACTACGAAGCCAGTAAAACCAAGTGAGTGTTGTGGTATTGTGTTGAACTGTCTATCCACATCTTAGAGGTGTCAAAGAGTTACAACGAATTTTTATTTGGTCGAGAACAACCCAGGGAGGTGTTTGCTGACTATCATTTATCCAGTTAGGAGCTGAGATAACACAATCAGGTACAATATATACAATCAGAAGGTTAGTGCCCATTTCTTATGAAATATTAAGAAGTTATATAGAAAGTTTGGTAAGGAAAATCATAAAAATAATTGTAAATATATATTTGGAAATTAATTTGCTAAATTTGATAGTGATTCGAATACTCGACGGTTTTCAATCATTATAATTTGAAATTTACATTTTTTTATTAGGTTATTTTTTAGAATAGTCATTTAAAATTAAGTTTGGATATTAAACATTTGACAATATCTATTTAATTTTTGTAATGTCAGATCAAACTTCGAAGAGATAATAACAAACTGAAGTATGAATTTAATTTTGTAAAGTACCTGAAGAGTGCATTTGATTCACGAAGTCAAATAGTTATTATATTTTAAAAAGTAATTCAGTCTTTAACTACAATAAAAAGTTGTTAGTTGAAAATTTACTCATTCAGCTGGGAGACAGGAATTCCATTGCTTGAACTGACTAGCAGAGGTTTTAAAAAATTATAATCACATGACATAATTCAAAATGTCAAATTGATTTATGAGATACGTCAATTTCTATTTATTTAATTAAGAAGTAAGGTAGGTACATAAGGAGCTATACCTGATACTGTTTCTTGTTAATAAGTAGAAAAAAAGTATATTTTATTTAATTTTCATTATAATAACACCGTAAGAGAGAGGTATATTACAGTAGACAGGACTAACTACCATTATTTACAGTTACAGATTTACAGATTTGTGTAACTAAATCTAAAACTATGAATTACATTTACTTATAAATCTAACAAACAGCAATTATGATATTTGCTACACTTATATAGACTATCGCGGCTAACATTTACTACTTATGAATAAAACTAACAACTATACAACTTGTCACAGTATAGATAGTAGAAATCATGAAACATACAATAAACATATTTTGTAAGAATTTTGATTAACCTTTACATTAATTGATCGATAAATGTGATACAATGTTCCATACAAACTCCAAAGCTAATATTATGAGAGAAGTTTTCAAAAAAGCACATTTTCATGTTCTTTAAAACTAAACAAACAGTGGTGGCGGTACTAACCCAACAAGCTAGGGCGTAAGAAAACAGCCTGCGAGGGAGAATCCAAAGTTAAACAAAGGCGTACTCATGTTCCCAACTTGAATTTTCTAGGGGCGCAATAATTAAGCGACGTTTAACAGAAACCCCGTATCTATCCATCTGTCTTGCGTCTGGCGAGTAATCCATTAAGTCAGCCTGATGTACAGCAGAGCCGAGTGTCGGTTTTCTTTATGTAATAGAGTTGGATGTCAAACAAGAACATGTGTGCATCCCAGCCAAGTCTGTTCCAATAAAAACCTAATAAGCACAATTAACGGCGCCGTACGATGACGGCGACTGATTCTATTTGGAATTCTTCAGGAGGTGCCTTCGGAGGCTGCAATCCGTATTTATTCAATGCTCGAACTTGGAAGAGCAGAATATGGAACACAAAACAGAGTTGCGAAGGGCGCATTTGTCTTTAGACCAGGATACAAAGGGCTGTCATTCCTCCATCGTTGATAGACGGTGAGACTCGAAACGAGAAACTGCCAGTCAACAAAAGCCGCTCTTATCAACAGCCTACGGGCTCTGATTGCAGATATTTTCGGGGAACTTGATTCGCCGAAATGCTGGAACGAAGCTGGAGAAGGTGTCCACCCGGTCGCTCACTCAAGGAGGTTGTGACGACATCGTAATCACATCACACCCAGGTTGAGTGAGTCACCGGGGCAGACAGCGGGTCTTCGGGTCTTCTTTTACCTTCACACACCTTGGAGTGCTATTTGCTAAGCTAATATAGAACAGCAGCTGTCGAATGGAACAAACATGCATTTGGAAAGCTTCTGGGTCAACAGTTGTTCGACTACTTTTCACGGATATAGAGATTTACTGTCGGGGTGTGACGGCGAAAAAGCTTTAAAAAGCTCACAGCAATGGCTTTTATTGCCGCGCCAGCAAAGGCTGTGTCCCCAATAGTAAATATTAATTTACAGAAGTTCATTGTTTCAAAGGGACAGACTCATCAAACGGCAATTTACAACTAAGCACGGTTGGGGCAATAAGAGAGCCTCTCAAAAGCGCATCTGGAAATTTTAGTTTTATATCGACTTATCTCTCCACAAATAGGGAATGTTTTGGGGGGATGATCGATCGGCAAATTTATGTGAAAAGGGTTTGAGAGCAGCCATATGAGGCTGATAGAGGGGCTCCGAGAGATACAGGAGAAAGAAGCTGTTACGAGGTCATTTTTTAAATCTGAGATTTATCTGTGGAGGTTTGGTATATCATAACGAGAATACACGTTTATTGTGGAGCGAGGAAGGATGTGAGCATGAATATTATTTAAGGATACCTACACGTTCCATTTAGTGGAAGAATGCGAGTTTTCTAGTCACTAACTGCTGAATTAACGTTTTACAATGTCTGATTTACTGGATACTACTTGTTGGAACCTCATTGAAATGTGTTATGAATACACCGTCGACACGGATTTACTAAAAGTAACATTTTGTAAGCTTTCGATATTACTTACTCAAAAATATGTTATACAGGAAATAGAAAACCCATCACAAAACCGATGAAAGTAAAAGAAGGAGCATCAGACATCAAGCTCGTAGCCGAGGAGGCGAAGGAAAACAAGGAGAAATAACTCGAAATGAGTGAGATAATTGGAAATATCGTAATCGATACGAAAGGTTAGTAGTTTAGAGCGTTGCTATCACAATATTGGTTAATTAAAAATAATGGCAGGCGAGCTAATGGCAAGGCATGAAGAATTAATCGAATGACAAGCAGATGTAACGGAAGAACTTTAGAAACTTCCCATCAATCTCTCGAAATTGCCGACGGAGCCCCTGTGGAATAACTAATTATTATAAGAAGTTTCCGAATTGTGCCGAGCTTTTTTGGTAAATAATAGTTCCTTGTCGAGTATCTCTTGAACAACAACATGGAAGTTAGATCTTAAAAATAATCGCTATCCAGTTGTGAAGATCAAATTTATACATGTATGCGTGACTCGTCTTTTATTCTATGACTTAAAACTATATGAATTTCAGCCTGAATTAAATTGTACTCGAGAAACAGCTAATATACAGAAGATTGAATGGCATTACTCGATATGGTGACGTAACTATTTAACTGGGTTTCCTATCATTTACAAGTCAACTTCCACAATAAACAATCAAAATAAGATATACTTAGATGACATACTGATTGCTTCTTGAGCACTGATTTCACACAAAATAAGGGTCAAATTGTATAACAATACGTATTTGCTTATTGATCTCCACCAGCTTTAGTCCGTCCCTGTTGCCACTCATAATCGTCACTATTTGGGGTCAAATTAATTTACACTTCAGGCTGGCTGCGAACAATTTACACCACAGAGTTGAGAGAGCACCGGGTTTCTAGTTAAAATACGAATCCAAACGCACATGAAGAGCATCACACAAAGCCTTTAAACAATACATTTTGTACTAAGTTATCCCAACATAATATAATAGTTTGATAAACTGTGGGATGGCGTCGTATTTCTACCAGTTAAGTGATCTGACGTGAAGTGCACTGACGCCCTTCTACATCACAACGTTTGGAAATAGATCAATAAAATATCATTGAATTCCCGAGAAACACTTCTGTACACTATGTTAGCTGTCACAGTTGCAAAAGGCCTTGCAAGCTGCGACCTCTTGCTTTTTTCACTGCGAGTGCGATCATATTTTCAGGCCAATTGGCTGGCGAATTTCAAGGATGCACGACAAAATTCAATTACTTTTGTGAGGCAGCGTTAACTTAATCTTCGTCATTTTGTTTTGCGGATGACGCTGCCTTTTTCCTGCCGAGTTAATGCTATCAAATCAGAGTCATGTAAATTTCTTTGAATAAAATTCATTCGTTTAATATAGCATACGTTCTACAAAGAAGATAAAATTACTCATGAAGATCACCCATAATACGTTCCTCAAATGCCATTTTATCCCACAGGAATAAGGAAACAAAATTCATGGACATTAAATTAAGCTCACCTAAATAGCGCAATGTTTTTAAAGTTTCTATAAGTATGAACGCTTTTTCATGTAGCAACCAGATTCACTAGAATTTCAGTGACTGGTCGCGGATAAATATATGTCTAATCAAATTTTATACATAGTTGAGAAATTTTCCATACAAGTATCTTTTTTATATGCAAATTCTATCTCTGTTTTGCAAGTAACTCAAATAATCTACTATGCTCAATGAAGAATGGCCGCCAACAGTAGTTGGGTTATAGAATTGTATGCAACGGAAGCGTCACCACGTGAAGCATCACTAAATTACCCCGTGAAAGGCCTCCAAATTCAGCGTAGGCGATCATAAAAGTGAAAAATTTAGTTCAAAAAACTAATTTAGGATGTTACGCTACGCGTAACTAACTGTCTAATGTCGTAAACTGTGTGATTACCGTCGCGAGCCACAAATTTCATCCGCGACTTTAGTGCCTTGACTTAAAAACGAGGCACAATGATTAAATTGAGATTTCGAGAAAAGGAAGGGTTCGCTAGCCAAAAACCACTTTCCACTTACGCAACTGGAAAAGATATATAAAGGAACACGGAAGCACCAGCAAGGGATTTTCGTTCAACATTCGATTCATCCTCATTCAGCACAATCACCAGTGTTCGGTTTACGACCTCGGGTCACTTGCAACCCATTCGTCAACATATCCTGTCTAAATATCAGGTCGCGTAATCGTTAGCGCTTAAAGTTGTTTTAATTTATATGTCTTGTTACATTTATATATGAGTGTGATCGTTAATTAATTTTGCTTAAATAAAGAAATAAATGCATGTCTCAAAATTCCACTAAAACAATTATAGTTCGGAATTGCACTGTTCACAACTGAGGTAAGTATGAATATGATAATGCAACTAGTTTGAGGAGTATAACAGCTCAAAGGGCAACCACTTACATCCATTCTAATTCTAACTATGTTAAAATTGAGCAAGCGATAATAATTGAAGTGGAAGTGAAAGCGAGAGAGCATTTAGAATAATATTGGACATCTGTACAACGAATGGAAAGATATCAACAACAGTTCAATTTGGGGTTGATATCCCATTGTCCATAATTGGACTAGATGCAACAACATTAGAAAGAGATTTAGTGAGCTAGATGAAACTAAAATCCCCTGGTAGTGTTTTTTAAAGTAAAAGCAACATCTTTTTGTTCTTATATTACGCCAGTGGTCTGTTTAATTCCATAAAGCTGTGGTTCTATGAGCCCTCTTTGCTCGTAATCCGGATTAGCCATTTCCGTCGAAATTTGAAACGGGAACCGGCTCCTTTGCATGGATGGTTTATTTTCATGTCTATAGATATAGCCAGTTGGTAGTTCCATCCTATGTTTATTGTTAATTGGGCTTAAACGTTGTAATCTAGCATAACAAAAAGTGCAAGTCCTACCCTGTGGTGCGTACATCGATCAATTTCGCGTGTATAGCGTTCAATTCGTGGGGATTTTCAACCCTCATTGTGCGAAATCGCCTACGGCGAAATAATTAGAAGCGGCTGCGAAAGAATTGCAGTGTGAAAAGTTTACTACATATTTCTGAGTGCAGCAAACAGCGTTTGAGTGTCGAGCAGAAGCTGTGTAAATTATGTACGTCCCTTATGTGTATGTGACGTCAGCCGTCATTGCAACACCAGAGTAGCAGCCAGGAATTCCCCGCACAGTCTGTGTGGTAAAGTTCCGCGCGTCACGCCGTTCAAGACTTGGGTGGCGCAACTCGAGGGTGAGCCTAACACGCAACATAGCAATAATCGCAGGCCTAGATAATTATCAGGTAACTTCATACCTACAAGAAATCTTGGTAGCTTAACGCCAGCATAAAGCGGTGTTAGAATCGCGCTTACGTATGTGTATTGTGCCAAGATTTGTGCATGCAATCGTAGACAGGGCTGGTTTGAGACAGAACCGGTCTCGCGCCTTGAACGGCATTTTTCATATTGCTTTATGCATGTTTAAATGTGCATCCGAGTAGACCCACGTGTAATCGCACGTAGATCGTATTGGGAAATAGTGATCGTTCGTAACCATGATTAAAAGAGTTTTGCGTACTGAGCTAGCTAGTTGAACAAATAGGGTAAATAATGCCCACTAGGCGTCCCATTTCATTTTAACGTCTGGACGGAGGGGCTAAATCAACGTATCGTTACAAATTGAGGAAGAGTTCCCTTGAGAGAAGAACGACTACCATATGCGTGGTAGCCAGAGGGCGTGCGATATTTTAAAATTCCTGTGTAATTACTGGAAACTGAGAGCTAAGCATATTGCTCACTTGGCTTTCTTTACTAACTAGAAACTTATGGTAAATAAAAAACGGTAGGGTGTAAACAACAGAAAGGTGCTCTTCAACCTAAATTGGAGAAGATTAGATCGGTTAATGATGCCAGTTACAACGGCATAGAGTCTGTACAATGATTGGAAGGAAAAATGAGATCTTCAAAACGCAAAAAATATGAAGTTGTTTCTGTTTATGAAGAGGCTATTTGGAAAGACACTTTAAATGGTGGCAACCAATGATCCTTACAGAGAGAAAAGTAACACCTACGAGCGCAGTGATCAAATTGCCCAATATGATATCAACGTTATTGTATTTCCAAAATAATTAAACATTTTTTTTAAATGGCGAAAAGTATTTATTCATTTCAAGCAATTGAAGTATTATTTGTTCAACGACCATAAATTCTTGCTGCACGTTACGAACTATCGACATATGTATAAATCACAATAACCATACCATAAAATGGTAGCTAAAGCTGTCTGGGCTTGTACCAATAATAAACTAAAACCTATAATGCTGATGTGTAATTGTTCACAGCTATTGCTTGTGATCGTAAATTAGGGAACTTTGCTGGAAGCATTATGCATACTAAGTGTGCATGCATGCAGGGAATGGATAACAATGCGGGCAAGCAGATTTGGTCAATTGGTAATCAGTGAGGTTACTCAATAATGAAGACCTATTGTCATCAGTTTATTTAGTGCTGGTCATGTTACAGTTGTTTGCCAGATTATATTAGTTCGGGGTGTTATGTATTTCCCATCATTTAATTACGACTGTCAGCTCCAGCACCCTACTGAACTGAAAGAACGTTTTTAGAAATGAAAAAAGTCCACATTTTGAATACCCGATATTACAACCAAGCTTGAAACATCAATTTTTCCGATAGCTGGAAGGAATGCGCAAATGGTGAGATTGAGAGAGATTGAACGGGGAAAATGAGTAAAATTCGCCAAATTCGCAGAAATCCAACTGTGAAAGCCAATTGTGTGTGAAGAGTGTTTTACTAAAAGCTTAAGGGTCTATTGATTTATTTTTGAGTTGTTATATCGATGACACCATCTGGATAATTTAATATGAAAGAGCAGTCACATCAATACGTCACCTATTAAGGAGTTTTCTACGATTAAAGCCAATAAAGTAAACAGCATTACGTTAAAATTAAATTAGAGGGTGGTTTGCTTCGAGGCTTGGCATGGAGGTGGTGTGGTAGCGAAGTGAGCAGATAAATATTATTTGCAAAGGGAAGGAATTTCAGATATGTAATTTTCTTGCAATTTCCCATTTCAAGGTAGCACAAGAACGCGCACACCTAACTGCTAGTGCTTAATTTCCGTTTTAATAAAAACAGCTACGGCAGGCTGTCAAAAACTAAGGGAGAGCAACCGAGCCCCGAGTTATCTCGCCTGTTTATTTGCGGCCGCTAAAAGAGGAAATAAAAGTAAAAAATGAAATCGGCTGAGTTAAGGACTTTGTACTTCATTGTTACGTACCGTACAATGCATGTGCGTAACTTCCAAATGGCACGTTTAGATTTACGAGCCTTCTTTGTAGCCGACGTCTTATGTGTGAAGGATGCCCACGCAAGGATGTCTTTGGCCGAAGTAAATCTTATCAAGCCTGATAAATTATTCCCGGGCAATACTGCCTTCCTTAAACTTAATTTTATGTTCCTTTCGGCGTGTTCGTTTATACTTAATTAACCGAATAGGAAATGAAAAACTAGTTTGGAGACAAACGTAATTTAGAGGCGGAAAGCCATTTCCAAGACCAATAGAGTTCGGTGTTCGATACACGGGCACTGACTCTTCGGTTTGTTTTTCCATCAATTTGTTTTAGTTCTTTCCGCCGGAAAACATAAAATTGAATGGAGTTCATGGCAATTATTATTTTAGGTTTTTCAGGATTTCAGATTTTCCCCAGAAATGTAATAGTTAGCGTCGTAATAAATCATAGTTCCTAATGTATTTTTTCCAAAGTTTGATTATAATTTTACGGTTGCATCTTTGTCTTAATGACATCAGTTGACATCAGTTCAACTGAAGGAAAAAGTTTTAAACGGAAGTAGTTTCCTAATACCTCTTTTACATAACATTGGCTTTTGTATCTGACGAAGTCGACACGTTAAGTTACCCTGCTTATTTTAATACTACCCTCCTGCTTAAAGCCCTTGAGAAAATTGGCGAAACGTGGTGTTCGACTTCTACCACCGTAAATAAACCATTGCTCGCTGAATAATGTCCATAAAAGTATTGCTTTTATTTACTACGGGAGCCATATTAACATGCTAACTTCGTATCTTCTAGATTAATCTGAATTACTACGGCTTTAGCATGGGTTAAAATGCCCTACACGTACTTAAATATGGCAACGATTTTACTACTGCAGAACTTCTTTATAGTTATAAAAAAATAAAACAGCATCCGCTAATCATGAGATTTTTAATGCACGGATTGCGAAGAAACCTTGCAACGCTAGCTCCTGCATTAAATTATAATTATACATAAAATGTATTTACATTTAATACATTGCCCAATCTAGCGTTGCATCAATTCGACGCGCGAACAGGCGATAAGAAATCCTATCCGCGGCGCGCAAAGTTACGCTGCATGACCGATCGCGTCGTTCCTCACTCCAGTGGAAGCTAGGGCAAGTACACTGATAAGGCGACAGAAAAGGTATAAAGAAAATTGCACTGGCAGTTCCAGTAACTTGAGCACCAATCCTGATCCTGTCCAGTTCGTACTTGAGGTCGAACTGTCTAACGGAGTAGGCTTCCAACCCTTGCCAGTCCAGGCTTCAAGGAAGATGACAGGTTGAGCTGTCAGCCAAAGAAGTTTAAACTTTCCGTATCACATCCGTAAGAGGAAAGCCGTTAGAATCCGATTTTACCTTGATTAGTGAACTTTTGTTGGGAAATCGAATCCCTGAGGCTTTAACGTTAACAACTAAGTAAATCAAATTTTGAGTTTTATATTTATTACGCTGCCGTCTCGTATTCAAAATTATGGTCTGTGCTTTTAAACTTCGTTTTCCATTACAAAAAAAGTGATTGGGGTACGACTAAGTGCTGAGTTCACGACTGGCAACCCCAATTTTTGCAGTTTCCTTAAATTGAACGAAACCATCAGCGATTCTAAGAAATATACGGAAAAGATGTAATTAAATGGAAGGGCATTCAGTAGTTTTGTTTCAGCCCATCAGCAAAGTCGTTTACTCCCTATTACAAATCAATATTGAATCTAAGTTTTCGATTGAGTTGATGTCCTACAAAAGTGTGGTCGGCCTACAATAACTTCTGAAAATGCATTTACACATTTGTTGGATCAACATAGCTTGAAAATAAACGAGAACAAGTGGAAGATTTGAAATCTCTTTTGGAGTATATGCCTCCAGCATATCATGGATTTTATAATCATATACAATATGAGAAAAAAGAAAAGAAACACGTAACCGGGGGTAGAACGAGCAGACAGGGAAAGAAGGACGCAAAATGACCTGAACATCAAGAAGGTGAGTATCACCAAGCAGTTGAAAGTGAAGAATAGAGTGATTATTATTTTATACCAATTATGAATAATGTTTACTTCATGTCTGCACATAATATTTAACGTCGTTCATTAAATAAATAGCTATTGGCAAACAAGTAATTTATTGTGGTATCATATAAAGGCAAAATTCGGGATAAAATTTTAATTTCAGGAAACTTTAAATTTTACGAGTAAATCAAATACAATAATGAAGCAAAACCACAAATTTCGTAAACAATAAAATGGAGAAAGCACCTCGATTTTTTCCAGGTGTTTCCTAAGTTTATTAACCTTTGGATATGTCTCAGAATAAACGTATCTCTTTTATTTTAATGCCCTCTAATTAGTTCACAACTATTTTTATATTTTTGATTGATTATCCATGCAGTGCATTTAAGGTTTTGATAACTTTAAAATTACTCGAAATACAAAACGTAATAATTTCAACAATTTTATTGATTTTATCATCATCATCACTACCTTTAGTTTCTTTATCCTTTCGATGCCAAGGACCATAGATACAGCGCGGGAGTGGAGCGGAGGTAATGGGTGGCATGCAACTTACATACATTATACCCCCCCCCCCACTATTATTTTTATAATAATTAGTATGTACCTCAATTACGAAGCCGGCAAATTCTTCGAAAACAATTATTTGAAAACAATTATGCGAACACAATCCTTCGTACCAGTTTTTCGAAAAAAAAAATTCTACGAATAGCAATTCTTCAAAAAATAATTTTTCAAACTAAAGCTATTGTCAGTTAAGATTTTTTTAAATAAAATTATCCGAAAATAAATACTTTGATCGGAGACCGTGAGTCAGGGGGTCAAAGAAAAAAGGGGACAGTCTGACATGCAATGATGGCAAAATGGAAAGGTACGCCAAGAAGGCTAATAGCAAATGTACAAGAAAACGAGGGTAAGGCGAAATGATGCAATATCTGGGTGTCTTTTGAAGATTTTGTCCTCCTTCACTCAAGAAAAAAGTTAGATTAGGTTAGGTTAGGTTAGATTAGGTTAGGCGTCGATTGGCGAGTGGTCTAGCCACTTGCAGTCGAGGTTATAATGGAAAACTCGAGCGCTCGGAAGAGAGTTCGACTCCCGGCCGGGGCGCTCCGGTTTTCACTTAGATAATGCATGACGCCTGCACCCCCCTGATGTAATGCGAAAGCGGTTCCAGGAGTGGGGCGGTAGAAGAGCTTAGACAAGGAAAATAAAAGGTTAGGTTAGTCGAGGTGAAGTTAGGTTAGGTAATTTTTATATACTATAATAGTTTGAATAATTGTTTTTCGAAAAATTGTGTCCATTTAATTGTTTTTAAATAATTTATCTAATCCCTCTCAATTTAGTTCATAATAATTTTAACAGCTTCATTTTAATTTCTAGATTCCTACATTGTATTGCATAATACAGTGAATGATTTTATAGTATTTTGTAATAATTTCAAGACACTTTCGTAATATTTTCAATAAGAGTTTTTCATATAACCCTTAATAATGTATTAAGTTGTAAGAATTTCGTATTTTATCCATAATAATTTCGTTGAATGCTGTCTCCGTAATTTTACTTTGTCTGGACTGTTATTGGCAAGTTTTACTAAATTAACGTGTAACTTGAAACCTATTTACACGATTTTTTACAGATAGAATTTGGATGAAATATAAAATGTGAAACATGAACATTTTCAAAGTAACAGCGAAAACTGCTGCAGGTACATGAACATGACATGGAGATATTTTTGGAATCCCCATAAGATTTTATCTATTATAAAATTTTCGAAAAAATAGCAACAATTTATTTTTACTTTATTGTATAATACTGTCATGCTGCCGAGTATCCATGATTGAATAGCAAAAAAATATGCTTTTTTGTAAAACCAACCACCTAAATAAATAACAACACGTAATGCAGGCAATTTTCCTCACCATTTTCAGTTGGAGCACAGAGCAGCAATACGGGACAAAAGAAACGCCACTGATCATTAAGACTAGAAAAGTTATCGAGGTGAAAAACCGATAAAGTTGAGGGACTTCGTTGTCGACATTTCAGAGCTGTAAAGTTGAAGTCATTGTAATCACTATTTGATAGGGGCTATTTCGTCGCCCCGGCCAACTTTGGACCTAACGAGAAGTGTTAAGGACCGAGAATGAAAAATAGAAGTAGACAGTTAAGTGGACGAAATGTCTGCTAGAAGTGGCGTAAACATTAAAGAAAACGATGTTGCACAAAAGAATTAATACAAAGTAAATATTTTATTTTTAATTTTTATTTTACTGCACAAGTAATTTCAGTGATTACAAACGCTATGCTATGCTATAAAACTCGGAAAAATTGAATTCTTATAAGTTGAGCGACGAATTTTTAATAAGAGAAATATACCTTCTTATGAATCATTTTTGTGTTGTTTATTAGATTGGAAACAATTAATTTATAATTAAATGGATTTGAAAAATCTAATAACGCACACGTGAATAAATAGGCAATGATTAGCATTCAATTTGCAGGATTCTTGCACAAATTAAAAGTGAGTTATATCAGGCGAAAAGGATTTTCAGAAAGCGTTATTAAGAAGTAAATCAATTGCCAGTGAAGCTTCGCCAAAACGGCAATCCATTACTTAGGGGAGATTCACGAGCAGGTACAATCGCATTAGATACAATAAGCCGATTATTAAAATAAAATATAAAAATACTGCATTTCAGGAGTGGAAACGACCGAAGTGTAAAGAAAATTTATGGACAAGAACGCTAGTCAGCAATATTGAACTAGCTCGTTGGAACCACTGAAAATTCACTTATCTATTTCAGGTAGCATGTCGAAAATGCTGCAATAAATTGGAAAAAGCATGCTTACTACGAAAATGAGAAAAGCGAAGTCGTAAAAATAAAGAGAATATTCCCTGGAACGTCTGAGCAGGAAGCGTAATCTCGACCAAAATCTGCTGTCTGTTGCACAACTGGCGGGTTAAAAATATCGGACGAACCATCTGGTAAAAGCTAATAAAAATGTATGTAATTTTGTTGGGAAGTTATAATCGCTGCGTAAGTAGTTCTAAAAACAGCTCGTGTATGGTGCGTCGCAACCACTAAGGAACCACTAAAAGACGTTGAACCGAGGGCAATGTAAAATTTCTGCCAATATTTTTAGTTGGAAAATTTCTGATTTCAAAATGGTTAAAAATATAAACCGAGAATATATAAATAGAAATTTGCTAAACACTACGGGCAAAATATATTGTTATAATTGACTATGTTATATTGGTCTTTATGTATGTAAATGGTTTTATGTTGTAACAATATTTATTATTCTTTAGCTATTACGTCTGAATTTTATTATACTTTATTTTTATTCAATTTTCTTTTTAATTGAATTTTAGTAACTCATTTGCCCTTTTATAAATTATAGATTATCAATATTATTAAATCTCTAGCTCCGGTAGAAACCATTTTTAGACTGCTTTTATTCCTGAAAATTCATTCTTTTATTTTGTGACAACTTGCACGTCTGTCAATGTCACTTCAAATTATGCAAGTGCAAAATCAATTACAAATACCTCCTCGTTACATTACAAATATCAAATAGTAAGTAGGTACTCCCCTCTTTGAAATTACCTCACTTCACTCTTTCTGTATTTTTCTTTCAGTTTTTATATAAATACCTGTAGTCTGTCACCTGTCCATGGGCCTCGATAATCTCATTGTCAAGCCAAACGCATCCGGTAGTCTCACAGAGATCTCCCAACGTCCAGACAAATCCCAGTACGAACTCAACCAAACGCCAGGAACCGCATAGACTTCCCAGCCAAACACGACAAGGCACCTACAACCTTTCTCCAACAGAACTGTCAAAAACTGATCAGCAGCAAATGCCTTCCACGTCTTCCTTCCAAAATTCTCAAGCTATCGACGACCTTCAAGAAGATGGCATTTCAATAACAAGCTTGGCGAATTAGAACTCCAGTAGATGAACAACCTTCTATCCACACCATAAGACGCTCACTCTGCTAACAAACTCGATGTAAACCACTTCCAGAAACACCATTCCCTGCTATCCAATTCATATGATATAATTGATTGACAATAAACTTAGTTCGGCATCCAATTCCAGAAATTGCTTTATAGATTATAACTGTATTACATAGGGCATTCTCACCACATCCATTTTCTTTCTCATTACCATCTTCACATCTTTAAATCTTTTAAAATTGTTTAGCTGCTTACAAGGATAAGCAAAAGTAAAAAACGGTATGTAAATTCAAAAAATATAATTTTGGTAAACACAATAAAAGCGTCCGATGAACAGTGGTCACCCAAATGCATTTCCTAAGCACGGGCGCATCTACGAGGGACCTTGAGGACACTACGCAGAAGAAGCTGTGGTTACATTTACTATGAGCACATTTAGAAAAAATTTCTGAAAACCCCAGAGGAAACTATTGTAAACTTCAAACCCGAAGAAAATGATACTATAACGAGGTCTTCCATACAAGCATAAATTATGCCATTTTATCTGTTACCACTGCAGCAATAGGTCCATTTTTATATGTTTATGTTCCTATTAATACCAGATATAGAAATACAAAATATATTTAGAAAAAAAACTTGGATTTTGTTTAGTATAACAAGAGCGCAAAACCTTATAAAATTAGCTAATTATATAATTCGAAGTTTGCTTCACAAATACACCTTTATTACATTACAGTAGAATAGGGATACCTTGATTTTGATAGCTGTCAATCAAATTTTGATTCGCGGTTTAATTCGCGGTTTAATTCGCGGTTTTATTCGCGGTTTTATTCGCGGATTTCGCGGTTTTAATTTTAATTCGCGGATTGACCCAATTAATTTCGCGGTTTGATCTAATTAATTTCGCGGTTTGATCTATTTAATTTTCACATGTGCTACTGAATAAATTACGCATTAGCTTCCGATTAAGTTACGCGGCGGCCATCTTGGATTTCTGGCGGGAATATTTGAAATTTGAATTTTTTCCGATTTTTCTAAGTTTAATTTGTTGGATTTGAATTTCGCGGTGTGTCGGCCATCTTGGTGCGCGCGCACTTCTCACGGCGGTTGTTTTTAATTTTCGCGGAAATATTTGAAATTCAAACTGGTGGATCTATTTCGCTCTTCGAAGCTGCTGTCTCTCTCTTGCATTCACTCGCGGAAATATTTAAATTTAAAAAAAGCTATTTGCGTCGGACCCGAGTGGGAATCGAACCCTCTACGTTTGCATACACATTGGGCTCACATTGATCGATGCCGCTAGACCACGGAGCGCTACGGGATTTAAAGGGTTTGAGCGGTGTGCCATCCCGCTTGAGTACCGCTAAGCTGTCATATTATAAAATTATTTATTTCCTGAAAATTATAATTAATAACAGATGAACTGCATTGTGCATAATTTAGAACCATAGTAATATTTTTAAAAGGCGAAATAATTATTTTAGTCCCTTATATAAATACACGCATTCTGACTATGCTAGCTTTCTCTTTCAAAGTTTTGACGTCATTGCATAGCGGGCTGTAAATTTTAACCGACAAAATGCATTGTTACCGGGGGATTGTATCTGCTGGAGTTTAGACTTTTTATAATAGAAATTAAATAAATGAACTGAATCACTCAAATGGGTTATAACGCTCAGGATCAAGCGGTCTCTATTTAATAAATGTGTTTTACAATCAACCATTGTTTTATTTGCAGGCGGTATAGAAAATCTATTTTATTTTAAATAAACGTTGTACCACACAACCTATTTTTCAAAAATTTTGATTATAAGAATAGGGAATGTTTAGCTTATTGTGTTTAAAGGTTGGTACATTTTAAAAAAATTAGATTTGCAACAGCTTTTGCTGTAATTAGTGCTTTTATTTTTATAATATGAGTGACGTGTATGCGTGGATTAACGATATTTCCATCGTTCTCTGCCTGCTATATAGATGGAAATTTCCTCTCGAGTTCTTGGTCAATCGAATATATTCCGGCGAAATGCTGTAACATATTTAAATTTATGTTGCTATGCGTGCTTACAAAAAGACGTTATGGAGCAATCAATTAATTGATCTAATTAAATTCGCGGTTGTCAAATAATATCAAATTTTAAACTTTGAACACAACAGTTTTAAAATATTGCTCGGCTAACATAAAGAAGATATACGTATTGCTTGAGTAAGAAAGAGATAAACATAGTAGCAAATATTGGAGAAGGCTTGCCTAATTTTAATTATGACATTTGTCAACTAAACATGCCTAGTACTAATAGAAATAATTACTTTATTTTTATAATCTGCTCTTTTATAATATCGCTGCGGAACTTACGAGACGTTCTTTATGTTTACTTTAGAAACCCTTAACCCTTTTCATTTAAATCGCGAAATCCGCATAAATATATTACTATAAAAAATCGCGAAAAGTGTTGAGTAAATAAATGCAACGCATTGTAAAGCCGTAAAACTTTTAGTTATTGTACGTTTACAAGATGGGTCTTTTGACAAAGTGGAAGAACCAAACTATGCTATTGTAAATGTACAGATTTTTCACTGTCAATTTGTATATAACAACTTAATGTAAATTGGTATTTGGAACATTTTAACGAAAACAGCGACTTCTTTCGGCATAAACTGTTTCTTCTCACTACGGAACCCTATTTTATAAGTAAACGTCTGAAATTGTGTCATTATATCGATAAAAACTGCATTTTAGTTTAAAAAATTCCAATATAAATGCAAACGGACGAAAATAAAAACGCAATTAACCACAAAGTAACATAATTTTGAATAAAAAAACACAATTTCGTTGGAAAAATGTTCTGTTTCACTTAAAATTTTACAAAAACTGACATCATGTCACTTGAAATTATACAAAAAACGACATTTTTATCCAATAAGCGATAAAAAAATACGCCGTCTCACATAAATTTTAGAAAATCGACAGCATCTCCCATGAAAATTTATAAAAATCGGCATCTTGTCACATTAAATTCTGTAAAAACGACAAAAACAATATTTTTTTCACAACTTTCATTGAAAAATAGTAAAATTTTACGAAAATACGTCTGTGCTGACGACAAATGAAAATAAATTTGAATAGAAACACGCAAAAATTACGAAAAGACGTATGTGTTGACCCCAAAGTAACAAAAATTTGAATAAAATCACACAATCATACAGCATCTCACATAAATTTTCGCAAATATCGACATCATGTCACATAAATTATACAAAAACTGTCATCACGTCACTTGAAATTATACAAAACACGATATTTTATTCAACACACGATGAAAATTGAACAAAAATCACGCAATTACAAGCCATCTCACATAAATTTTCACAAAAATCGACATCATGTTACATAAACTATGCATAATTTTGCAAATGTTTTACACTTTTTATAAAATGCATCGCTCAAAATTAAAAGAAATAGCAATTTCGTTGAAAAAATCTACTACCACAATCATTTCGATAAACAAAATTCAAAAAATCTTATACTTTTGACGGAAATATATGTATGTTGACCACAAATTAACATAATTTTTAAATAAAAACGCGCAATTCGTTGAAAAAAATATTCTGACACCACCAAAACACGCAATTTCATTGAAAAATATATATATATGTTGTCCACAAATTAACATAAATTTGAATAAAAACACGTAATTTTGTTGAAAAAATGTTCTGGCCCCGTCATTTCACTTAAAATTTTACAAAACTGCCATCATAACACTTGAAATTATACAAAATATATGTATGTTGATCACAAATTAACATAAACCTGAATAAAACACACAATTTCGTTGAAAAATTTGCAAATGTTTTACACTTTTTTATAAAATGTATCGCACAAAATTAAAAGAAATCACAATTTTCTAAATTATATCACGCTATTATGAAATCGTAGATTGATTTTTTTGAAATTTTACACTTTGTAACTGTAAAATAACTACAAATACTAATATTTTAGCTTTAGACTTTGTAATTATTGCAGATTCGAGAAAAAAAACAAAGCAGAGTGGAAATAAAAAACACAAACACTTTGTAATAAACAAATATATTGTTCTTATTTCGTATAATACTTAATAATATAAATATAAATGTACAGCAGAATGTCTTATTTCTAAAAATTCGCTAGCAATTTACAAAACTGTAGTTTGAGGTGCACGACATTTCAAATTAAAAAGACTGCAAGTAATAAAATCAGAAATTCATTGTGTAATTTTAAAGTTTAAGATGCACCCAATCTAGAATTCCCTTCGTTTTTGGTGTTGATGACATCTGCCTTAGAGGCGTTTTTCTAACGGCCCTTTTTTGGAGGCGTTTCCTTATCGGCGTTCTTCTGACTGAACCTTTTTGATGTGGACTTGGATGAGTAGCTGGTGTTTTTAATTTATATTCTAAATCGGACTCGCAGTTATCAGTTTCCATTTCGGTTTTTCCTGTAGTATCAGTCGGGGTTGGCTTCTTTTGCTGTTTAGGTTTAGCTAGCAGCACATTAGCAACGTTAAGGTCTTTGATGTACTCAGCAAACTGTAGGCGTCCGGGTGGATTAATAGTTTTTCGAGGCCGCAGAGTGTCATGAATTAAATCGACTATGTTAGACGCCGGTAAAATTTCACCCTTTATAGTAACGGTGCCCTTGTGATCCCAGCTCACATCGTTTGAGGTACTCAAAATGCGTAGGAAAACTTCAGCTTTTTTCTTAAAAGTTTTGGGAAGTGTAGATAAAATAACGGCATTTGATAGGCTGTCACTGGTTGTTTCAATAGGTATTTTGATTGGCTGCCGCGCCTGGTTTGTGAAATGAAGGAATCGTTGTAAAACCTGATTGTACTGGATCCATTTATCGTGATCAGTTAATTTGGACTTTAAAACTTTTTGCATTTCGTCATCAAGCTGTGATAATATATTTTTCTCCGCATCATCGCCAGACTTAAGACGTTGGACAAATTCCGGCGATACAATCAACATCTTCCGCTCTTTGTCCATTTTAGTCGAAAAGGAGCTTAGTCGTTTGTTCTAGTAGAGCCGTCGTGAATAAACTAGCTTAAAATCAAGACTTTCATAATAAATATATAAAAAAAAAAATATGACAGGTACGGGAATCGAACCCGTATTCTCTCTCGAGATCAGAGCTTAAATCTGACGCCTTAACCATTCGGCCAACCTGCCTCCCTATATAAACGAGCACTCTCTGCATAATTAAGAAAACATATAGTTTAAAAAGCCTTCTGCATGCAATTTCAAACAATATTTCATATAAATTAAGCCATGTACAAATTTCTAAATCGATTTTGATATATATTTTATCGAAAGATTGGACCCACAGCTACCGTTTTATTACTATTTGTCGTGATGCGTCATCGATGAATTTTACAAGTGCCATCCTGTCTGCTGTGTGACGTAGGTAATGTCTCCATACCTTTTTATTTTAAAATTCTATAAAATCAGAGGTCCAAACTGCTGCCGCATCAGGTAACAGAGTACAATGGTTTAAAACGTGTTAGTGCGGCATCAGTCGGGCCTCTGTTTTTATAGAATTTTAAAATAAAAAGGGGTGGATACATTACCTACGTCACATCGCAGACAGGCTGGCTCTTGTAAAATTCATCGATGACGCATCACGACAAATAGTAATAAAACGGTAGCTGAGGGTCCAATCTTTCGATAAAATATATATCAAAACCGATTTAGAAATTTGTACATGGCTTAATTTATATGAAATATTGTTTGAAATTGCATGCAGAAGGCTTTTTAAACTATATATTTTCTTAATTATGCAGAGAGTGCTCTTTTATATAGGGAGGCAGGTTGGCCGAATGGTTAAGGCGTCAGATTCAAGTTCTGATCTCGAGAGAGAATACGGGTTCGATTCCCGTACCTGTCATATTTTTTTTATATATTTATTATGAAAGTCTTGATTTTAAGCTAGTTTATTCACGACGGCTCTACTAGAACAAACGACTGAGCTCCTTTTCGACTAAAATGGACAAAGAGCGGAAGATGTTGATTGTATCGCCGGAATTTGTCCAACGTCTTAAGTCTGGCGATGATGCGGAGAAAAATATATTATCACAGCTTGATGACGAAATGCAAAAAGTTTTAAAGTCCAAATTAACTGATCACGATAAATGGATCCAGTACAATCAGGTTTTACAACGATTCCTTCATTTCACAAACCAGGCGCGGCAGCCAATCAAAATACCTATTGAAACAACCAGTGACAGCCTATCAAATGCCGTTATTTTATCTACACTTCCCAAAACTTTTAAGAAAAAAGCTGAAGTTTTCCTACGCATTTTGAGTACCTCAAGCGATGTGAGCTGGGATCACAAGGGCACCGTTACTATAAAGGGTGAAATTTTACCGGCGTCTAACATAGTCGATTTAATTCATGACACTCTGCGGCCTCGAAAAACTATTAATCCACCCGGACGCCTACAGTTTGCTGAGTACATCAAAGACCTTAACGTTGCTAATGTGCTGTTAGCTAAACCTAAACAGCAAAAGAAGCCAACCCCGACTGATACTACAGGAAAAACCGAAATGGAAACTGATAACTGCGAGTCCGATTTAGAATATAAATTAAAAACACCAGCTACTCATCCAAGTCCACATCAAAAAGGTTCAGTCAGAAGAACGCCGATAAGGAAACGCCTCCAAAAAAGGGTCGTTAGAAAAACGCCTCTAAGGCAGATGTCATCAACACCAAAAACGAAGGGAATTCTAGATTGGGTGCATCTTAAACTTTAAAATTACACAATGAATTTCTGATTTTATTACTTGCAGTCTTTTTAATTTGAAATGTCGTGCACCTCAAACTACAGTTTTGTAAATTGCTAGCGAATTTTTAGAAATAAGACATTCTGCTGTACATTTATATTTATATTATTAAGTATTATACGAAATAAGAACAATATATTTGTTTATTACAAAGTGTTTGTGTTTTTTATTTCTACTCTGCTTTGTTTTTTTTTCTCGAATCTGCAATAATTACAAAGTCTAAAGCTAAAATATTAGTATTTGTAGTTATTTTACAGTTACAAAGTGTAAAATTTCAAAAAATCAATCTATGATTTCATAATAGCGTGATATAATTTAGAAAATTGTGATTTCTTTTAATTTTGTGCGATACATTTTATAAAAAAGTGTAAAACATTTGCAAATTTTTCAACGAAATTGTGTGTTTTATTCAGGTTTATGTTAATTTGTGATCAACATACATATATTTTGTATAATTTCAAGTGTTATGATGGCAGTTTTGTAAAATTTTAAGTGAAATGAAGGGGCCAGAACATTTTTTCAACAAAATTACGTGTTTTTATTCAACTTTATGTTAATTTGTGGACAACATATATATATTTTTCAATGAAATTGCGTGTTTTGGTGGTGTCAGAATATTTTTTTCAACGAATTGCGCGTTTTTATTTAAAAATTATGTTAATTTGTGGTCAACATACATATATTTCCGTCAAAAGTATAAGATTTTTTGAATTTTGTTTATCGAAATGATTGTGGTAGTAGATTTTTTCAACGAAATTGCTATTTCTTTTAATTTTGAGCGATGCATTTTATAAAAAGTGTAAAACATTTGCAAAATTATGCATAGTTTATGTAACATGATGTCGATTTTTGTGAAAATTTATGTGAGATGGCTTGTAATTGCGTGATTTTTGTTCAATTTTCATCGTGTGTTGAATAAAATATCGTTTTTTGTATAATTTCAAGTGACGTGATGACAGTTTTTGTATAATTTATGTGACATGATGTCGATATTTGCGAAAATTTATGTGAGATGCTGTATGATTGTGTGATTTTATTCAAATTTTTGTTACTTTGGGGGTCAACACATACGTCTTTTCGTAATTTTTGCGTGTTTCTATTCAAATTTATTTTCATTTGTCGTCAGCACAGACGTATTTTCGTAAAATTTTACTATTTTTCAATGAAAGTTGTGAAAAAATATTGTTTTTGTCGTTTTTACAGAATTTAATATGACAAGATGCCGATTTTTATAAATTTTCATGAGAGATGCTATCGATTTTCTAAAATTTTAAACGAAATGCTTTGGAAATCGCATGTTTTTATTCAAATATTAGTAATTGAAGCTATTTTTTCACATACAAAGTATCGAAAATTCATATAAATTGAACTACGATTTCATAATTTAAAAAATTACGGTTTATTTGTTAAACGTTTGCAAAATTATGCTTAGAAATAACTCTTAAAACTTTTTACATCATTTTTTCGGTGCTATAAAGTCGCTTTGTATAGATTATCAACGAAATTGTGTGTTTTTATTCAAATTTATTTTAATTTGTCGCCAACACATACGTCTTTTCGTAATTTTTGCGTGTTTTTATACAAAATTATTTTCATTTGTCGCCAACACTTACGTCTTTTCGTAAATTTTTTACAAGAAAAAATGGTTTGACTTATATTTTTACAAGTATCCCTTGTCTTATTTGCAAACTATATTGAAAAGCTTTTTTTTTCAACGAAATTGCCTGTTTTTATTCAAATTTATGGGGGACAACCATTCTTATACAATAAAAACATTTATTTAATGCGTATGTCTTATTTTATATGGGCGAGGGCACTGTTGTAATTTATAAGAAGCTAAAACTCAGTCGAAAATAACATTTAAAATTTATTTATAATATGTATATGGAAGTATAATGTCAGAACAGCTAAGTGGTACAATGTTCAAACCTTTAAAACCAAGTCTTTTCGTAATTTTTGCGTGTTTTTATTCAAATTTATTTTCATTTGTCGCCAACACTTACGTCTTTTCGTAAATTTTTTACAAGAAAAAATGGTTTGACTTATATTTTTACAAGTATCCCTTGTCTTATTTGCAAACGATATTGAAAAGCTATTTTTTTTTCAACGAAATTGTCTGTTTTTATTCAAATTTATGGGGGACAACCATTCTTATACAATAAAAACATTTTATTTAATGCGTATGTCTTATTTTATATGGGCGAGGGCACTGTTGTAATTTATAAGAAGCTAAAACTCAGTCGAAAATAACATTTAAAATTTATTTATAATATGTATATGGAAGTATAATGTCAGAACAGCTAAGTGGTACAATGTTCAAACCTTTAAAACCAAACAATACACAGGAACCGGCCTGTTTTAAATAGGGAACATAGACGGAAACTTCCTATAGTAGGTAGGGAGAATGAGGATCTCGTTAATCCAGCCATATAGCAGGCAGAAATTATAAAATAATTAATAAGCTGTTACAAATCTAATTTTTTAAAAAATGTATCAACCTTTAAACACAATAAGCTACACATCCCCTATTCTTATAATCTAAATTTTTGAAAAATAGTTTGTTTAAAGCTGGGCTCGTGGCACGTAAGTGGTTATGTTTAATTCCTTTAACCTCGATCGCTTCGATAGCCCAGTTGGTTAAGGCTTCGTACTCGTAATGCTGTGATCGCTGGTTCGATTCCAGCCATGGGACATCGCAGGAAGCTTTTTTTAAATTAAATAAATCCGAACTAGAGAGAACAGTTGCGAAGAGAGAGACAGAAGACTTCGGCGTGACGTAATCAAATTCAAATATTTCCGCGAAAATTCAAAATTAAAAACGACAGCCGTGAGAAGTGCGCGCGCACCAAGATGGCCGACGCCCGGGAAGTTTAAAATTCAAATAATGGAACTTAGAAAAAAATCGGAAAAAATTCAAATTTCAAATATTCCCGCCAGAAATCCAAGATGGCCTCCTTGCATGAGAGAGAGAGCAGCTTCGATGAGAGAGACGGAAGATTTAGCAGTTTGAAATTCAAATATTTCCGCGAAAATTCAAAATTAAAAACGACAGCCGTGAGAAGTGCGTGCGCAGAAAACCAAGATGGCCGACACCCCGGGAAGTTTAAAATCAAAAAATTGAACTTAGAAAAAAATCTGAAAAAATTTAAAATTCAAATATTCCCGCCAGAAATCCAAGATGGCCGCCGCGTAACTTAATCAGTAGCAAATTAAAAATGGCCGCGCGTAATTTAATCAGTAGCACATATGTAAATTACATATCAAACTTCATATGTGATTAATTAGATCAAACCGCGAAATTAATTGGGTCAATCCGCGAATTAAAATTAAAACCGCGAAATCCGCGAATAAAACCGCGAAAACCGCGAATAAAACCGCGAATTACACCGCGAATCAAAATTTGATTGACAGCTATCAAAAACAAGGTGTCCCTATTCTACTTATACCTTTTACGACATTGTTTCTTTTTTTGGTCCTCCACTGCTATTTTAAGGGCCGTTATCTTTTCTTTTAGTTTTATTCCACTTCTCTTCCCTTTTTTCATTTTCTGTTTGAGTCCTCTTATTTTTGCCGAGTTATTTGGTAGTTCCACCTTGATTTCCGACATCATTTTTTCGGCTTCTCCATGTATAGTTCTTGTTCTGTGATGTTTTCTTGTAGTATTCTGGTGATAGTTGTCTTCTCCTACTCTTATTACCCTTATGCATGTTCCTCTTATTATTGCTTTCGTCGCTGGCAAATTCTGTTACGCTGCTTTCCTGTTCGTGTTCGATTGCCAGTTTTACAAAATGTCCAGTTAAACTTCAATTTATCTTTACTATGTTGAATCACATCCATTGTTGCTCTTTTTTGTATTTCTGCATTTGTTTATTTTAATGTTCAATCTCCTTAGATCCATGCTTGCTTGAGCTATTTTAAAGTTCTGAATAGTCTTCTTTGTGAAAACCGTTGTTTCAATGCTAATCTCAGTATTAAATGGAAGAATGTATTGTATTTTTGACTTTAGATTTAATAGAATATATTGACGATTAATTACAAAAGCTAGCTTTCCGAAACCTGATCAAACCAGTCATTTTCTACGGCTTTTTACCCCTCGTTTAAAGGGCAATACCCAATAAACGCAAAAAAAAATTCAGTGTCCGTAGACGACAGGTTTTCTCAATTCCGTTTTTCTGTTTGTTGGCGGTATAACTCAAAAACTATTTGTTGGAGGAAGACGACATTTTGCATATATCTACTTGGCATGAAACCGAGAAAATTTCAGACAAATATGTACAAGGTGAACACCTTAAAAAATAAAATTTTGTTTATCTTTGTATTTTTAAAAGTAACAATTTGTATATAGCGCAGGCTTTATCCTTGACAAAAATGAGATCCAACAGATACAAGGTAAATTTTGTACGAGTCAACGAGGAGTAACGAATAAATGCGTTACGTTAAATATAGCTCCATCGCAGAAATTTGAACGGTCCCGGTGGCTCAGTTAGCGAACACGCGCTTTTCCATGAACTAACGCCGAACAATAAAATCCAATACGAATTTCGTCACAGGTATTTTTTTTTTGAAAATTGATGTAATTTGCATTATCAAGTGTTTATTTTTATTGTTTCAGTATTATTAGAAATGTGAAGTTTCCTTCGATTTTTAAAATTACTTAGTGTCATCGTCCACTTGCAAGGGAAGTTCTGTGTAATGCCTTTTACAGATTTTTACATTTTCCTTTCCCATCTTTATACTATGATCGAGATATACAGGGTGTTAGGGAAGTCAATACCATAAATTGCAGGGATGAAAGAATGACAAAAATGTAGTTGAAAAGTCCCGAGACATTTTTTGATTAGATGCAGAGATTCTTCGGGAATGGATGTTAAAAACGGTGCCGAAAATTTTTGGAACTGCTGACATAATGAGCATCCCTTAACATTGTTTAAGTTTTGATTGTCCTCTGTTACTAAGCAATTATGAAATGTATGACTTAAACGCTTAACGAATCAACTAAACATTAACAAATCAAATAAACGAAAACGAAATTATTACTTTAAAATGAAAATTATTTACAGTAAATGCTCAAAGTGTGAGCCATTTGCTTTAATACAAGCTTCGACCTTGCGTAACATACCATCGTACTCTTTCAAATACTCCCAGCTTGTGACAACAGCACACTAAATTCCAAAAACGGATTGTATGAATATGCATTTCAACAGTACAAAAAATGTATGGTAACATTTTTTAATATTGATTTGTGAAGAATCTGTACATCTAATCTAAGAATTTCTAAAGAAATTTTGACTCCATTTGTACAGTTCTGTCATCCCTACAATTTATGGTATTGACTTCCCTAACACCCTGTATATAAGATATGCTCTAGCATTTCCCATCTAGTTTTATGTATCTATTAGTAAAATGCTTAGTTTTGAAAATATAGATTTTCAGATCGACTTTTCAATGAGTCTTTTTATCGTTATTTCTAACTCTTCCATGTCTTTTGCGATATACAACATTTAGTTATAATAGTGAATACATTGGCTAACCGGTAGAAGAGGATCACGATTATGTAAGTAAGTATAGTAATACATAGGTACAACAAAATATGTAGTATATTGATTGTAGTGATGGAAAATGTGATTATTAAATAAGAGGATACCTGTAACCAAACCCTTAAATGGCCTTTCTAATATAAGTCTGCTGCTACTACAAGTGGTTATACAGCAAATTATATAAATTTGTTGGGGCGTATGATAAATTATAAATTAGAGCTGTATTACAACCAAATGTAACTAACGTAAGAAAGTTTCCAACTTAAATTAGAATTTACTAGGTTTAGTCCATGTTCTTATTGAAAGCTCTTAAATTAATCGTCCCGAATAGAGCCTTTAATTCCGGTTGTAATGTAGTAATTAATTGCAGAAATCCTAGCAAAAACCCAAATGGGTCGAGATGGTGGTTTTATAAAATTATTTACGTCTGGTCGAGGTTGGGCCAAGGTGCGTGTATTCTGTATGTGGAAACAACCACCAGTAACCTAAGCTCGCGTGACCTGCTAGCGTTTGCAAGATCGATGCAGTCTTTGCTACTAAAGCATGGCCCGACTAACTTACTGTTACTTAAAACGCTAACGTTGTAATGATTATTAAAGGATAAAAAAATTATATGGTATTCTGTCATTATGGAGCTTTGACTTTGATTCCGGGAAAACCTTAATTGTGTATTGATATCGTCTTTTACCTCAAACCCCAATTGTTGTAGCCCAATAAAGAGGATGTAATAGTAAGTTCCTTGCTATAAATAGGTCCATGCCTTGAATTGTTGATGTATTTTGACGTGTATCTTGTCAGGTAAAACACAACGCGCGAATATTTACCATTTATCGGTCTGAAAAAATTCTATCGTATAAAAGTAGTGTATTGCGTGCTCAAGTTCATTGTTCATTGAATTATCTAGTCCTTCTTTTTTATTAGGGCAAGCCCTGATATTTTAAGAATCGCTGCGTTATTTCAATACCAAACACATGCACAAAGTTTAGTGAAATAAATGCGTAACTTCTCTTTCACACTGTTCCTACTAATAAAAACATTTCTATTCTTTAACACAAACTGTTGACTATTTTCACTTGTTTCCGACGTAAACAGAATTTTTAAACACATTTAATAATTTACCAGCCCTTCTTTGGTATTTATAAATAAAGGCTAGAGCTCTTTTCTTCACAGAGGACATACATTTTTTACATTCAGTAGAAAGCATATTTTTCTATTCCTGTCCCTAGGTGGGCTTTAGATCTTTCATCGAAATCATGCTGTAATCCTGGATTCGTCCTTTTTGCTTGATCGGATTCAAGTCTGTAGACTGCACCAACCAGTTGAAAAGCGTTGTCTGGCTGGAATCTAATCGAAGAAAGATCCATATCTTGAAATAGTTTTGAATACGAGGCGTTCGGCGTGACCTCAAGGACAGAAATGTAGTTGATATTGTACATTCGTCCTTCTTATACAAACATTTCTTCGCCACTTGCTGCCATATATCCTAAATTATGACCTGCTTTACTGTATTTCCCACTCAATCACAGTGGTATGATATCTAAATTTAGTATTTAGCTGCACATTTTAAAGGCTAATATTAATTTACCTAGTAATGATATTCTTAGCTTCAGTAATCCAACAATCAATAGTCAAAATATCGAAACAATTCTCCTGTATTTGTCCATGATAACTTGAAGACTATGTTAAATATTTTGTAGCTATCGAAGCGACTATTTCCACATTTGGAATCGCTTTACATTATTCCACTGGCCAATCTGAACCTAAAATAATAGAATACGAATATGATCTTTGATGATCAAGCAAATTGAAATGTCGATGTCATTGTTAAAACTAATTCGGAGAGATGAACAATTATTGGTTGTCCCGTCACTCACCTTAACCAAACGTACGTCCTTGTCGCACTAATGTAGTATGGAATAAGGCAGAATAAAGACAACCACCCGTTGCTTGAATACGTGGCCTCACTCTTATCAATCATTTTTTATATCATTTTAGAAACCATATATATTTTATTCTACAGTCCCTTAAATAAAACGTGAATTATTGTATTCTTTTATCTACTGAAATTACCTGTTACATATGCTGCCAGAGTCGTTTGGGGGTAGGTTATTTCAAAAATCTTTTAGTTGGTGTTCAGTAAGTGAGGAACAATTTTTTACAACAAACTCAGTTTAAAAGTAGACAAAACAATGTATGTCTTAGTAATCTACTGCTCCACAATTGAAATGGACCATTTGCATATAGTCGTGCAATTTTTAAAAATATTTTCCATAAGGAAAGTCATAGCGGTTTTGGTAACCTTTCAGGAGTGTGTCACTATAAAAAGCATTTCTTTTCATAATTTGGTTTCAATAAAACCATATATATATTTGAAAATTTTGAATTTTGCCCAAAACGTTGATAGCACATTGCATACAAAGTATGCCAAATCGTTGCCAAACATTTTTAAACGTTTCCAGGAGACCCAAAGAACTATTAATTTTTCTTTTTTGATCTTTCTCTTATTTTTGTTAAATATAGTTTTTTTATAATTTTATTATTTTTTAATTTTATTAATATGACTTTGTTAATTCTTCAGTTGATATTTGAGGATAGTGCTATTAAATGTGCTTAATATGATTATACTATAAAACAAGAACTTTTTCACGCTGCTGATCATGTAAGTCAGTGATACAGCCTTAGTAACAAAACGTGTAAGTCGGTGATTATATTTGTTTGCTGCTTTTTCTTGACAACGGAACTTAATATTATTATTAAGTTCCTAGGATAATAAAATTAGCAAAGTAAGATGCAGATTTAGACGTTTTTTTTATAAATTGCAAGTGTTTATGTGACATGAGACACTCACAGGTAACACGACTCACGAAAACTAATCCTGGTGATAGGTGACAAACCAAACGATTTTTTCAAAAATCTAGGAAAATTTCGATAAGCAGCGGGAAAAATATAATAAGATAACTCGGAATGTATCGCCTATTAACATTTTCGGCAGGCAACAAGCCTCGACTTCGTCTTGGCTTGTACTTGCCTACCTCAAAAGTTAATAGGTCCTTACATTCCTTGTTACTTAAATAGCTACTATATATATACTTTCTGACGTAATGTAACAAATACAATTTTTATGGAGGGTCCATTTTGCAATACATCGTAACATTATAATGCAATGGCCTTTGCTATTTATAACGCGGAACATTGTGCGCTTTAGCTTGTCATTTCATGGTTTCGTTACAAGCGAAAACGGTGTAGTCTAGTTATCCAAACAACATGGTTAAGATACCTGACTATACCAGGTGACCGGTTTTGAAACCGAACATGGTATATCAGAAAGTTACTAGCAACATTTAATTTTATTTAAAAAACAAGATCAGAACATTATATTATGGGCAAGGGGGAGGGCTGAAAGTCCTTTAGACGTCAATTACGTCAGACTTGCCATGTTCGGTATTGAAACCGATCACCCGGTAGACATGATTTTTCAGTAAAGCGTCAGTGAGAGTATTAGCGTTCGGGAGAGCATCCTTTAGAAATTTAGTTGAAACGCGTTGCTGGTACCTAATTAAACATAAACAACAAAATGTGAAATGCAATGCTATTTCTCATGTTCGGTTTTGAAAGTTTTCAGTCGGTATATCACTGTGACTAAATTTTTATGTGCTAATGTTAAAGATTTTGCTTCTGTATCACTTCAAAAATTGAGGAAAACTTCTATCTATTTTAAAATGTTTGTAGAAATTCACTAGAAATATTAAATAACTAGTTAAGTTCAATAATATAATTTTAAAATACAAGGAAAATGTCGATCCGTATGTTATGTTAATTTCTAATTTTAAGCATTTATGCGTCCAAGCATTTTAGGGTAGTGCTCCCCTGGGCGCCTATTAGATACGCTGTTGATCTATATTGTAGTTAAAGGATTCAATTTTAAAGGATAGCTGCGTCATGTTTTGTTCACCTTTTTTGACTTCCCGTGTTTCGATTAATCTGTCGCCAAGTTGTCTAGAGGCTGCATCGCTTCTATCGTATTTAAAAAATTTCATTTCAATGCTCGCCTCATGAACGATTTGATATCTCAGTTAAAAATGTCGCCAGTTACCTTGCCTCTCGTAACAGAAACGCAGGAGTCGGATGAGCTCATTACAAAATTTTACATGCTGTGGGTGAGATAGAGGACCGCGTAACAAGAAAAAGCTGGCTAAACGCGAAGGTAGAGAGACGCCGAGGTTTGCGAGCGAATACGAGGACTATCTGCCCAAGATTTGATTGTGCAAGACATTTCGTCCGGCGAATTCGTGTTGACACTACTCTCGATTAATTAATTTGTGCATGTCGCATATCGATTGCAGTGCCGAACATGTGTGCTAGGAACAAAAAAACAAACGCAAATTTGTAACTGAACAACTTCGCCTCGGGGGTTCGTCGAAATTCTGCAGGTCACTGTTGGAAGATTTGTGCGAATCTAGTCCCGTACCGAGTTGATATATTATAGTTGGCTGTTAACCATTGTAAAACGGATAAAAATTTCGAATTTAAATCTCGCTGATCTTCCGTTAACTAATATTATCAACGTACATTTTATGTCTTCGCTTCAGATGATTTTAATAATGGCCTGATTTTCTATTTACTCGGGGCTTAACAACGTTTTGTGTTTGTGGAGCTGCGCCAAGAATTGTCAAGGCGGGGGGTGGTTCAGTTTCTGTGTTTGCATCTTGCATAAGTTTTCAAAGCTATTAAAAATCACCTGTAGCGCGGAAATTCTACGACTGTCCAACGCTGAATTTGGGTCACGATAACCTTTTGAAGTATTTCCTCCCCTTACATGGTCAACTTTTGCAGCTAAAGGTATTTGTAATATGCTTGACAGCGCTTTACCGACATGGTGAGCGAGTTTCCCCAGTGACGTGCCTAAATTAAGAGGTTTAACTTGGCCTTGGTATTTCATAAAAATTTTTACTGTCCTAAGACAGGACCAAACTTTAAAAGTAACATGAACCACACTCTCCCGCGAGCTAGCTGCCGACAATCGGGGGCTTTACCCGGTTTCTTGGATGTCAGAAATATCGATCTGAGTGACCTCGGACAATTCTTGGGGGGTAATTCCCGATATTACCAACATATGGGGTAGCAAAGGTAAAAACCAATGCCTTTCCAAAATTCTGCTAAGCCGAAACATTGATATAGTAGTTGTTCAAGAAACTCATATCGCAACTGAAGCAGACATGAAAACAAGAGGAATAATCTCAGGCTATTCCATTATCGGCGCCACCTACCACCATGCCCACGGCATAACAACCTATGCTAGATCAGACATAGAGAACGTCCAGTTAATTTCCACCGAAGTGGTCAATGATATCCACCAAGTAATAATCGACATAGGAGGAATCAAGGTCCTAAATATATACAAGCCACCAAACACCCAGTGGCAAATCGATTCTATACCCACCCTGCCCCACCCAGCAGTATATGCTGGAGACTTTAACAGCCATAACACACTTTGGGGCTACGCATCGAATGACACCAATGGGGTAATACTTTCAGAATGGGCAGAGACCGCAAATGCTCACCTAATATTTGATGCCAAGGACAGAAAATCGTTCTATTCGGCTAGATGGGGACGAGAATATAGTCCCGACCTATGCTTCGTATCTTCCAATGAATCTGATAGACCTCTCGACATTTCCAGAAAAGTTTTGGAGGATTTCCCACATAGCCAACATCGCCCGATTATGCTGGAGGTGGGCCATCAAATACCAATCATAAGATCTTCTCCACGCCCTCGCTGGAACTTCAGTAGAGCCGATTGGGCATCCTTTGCTAAGGACTAAGACAAATATGTCAGATGGATTCCACCAACCCCCGGGAACTATCGCCGGTTCGCTGGAGCAATGATTGCTGTAGGTAAGAAACACATACCAAGAGGTTTTCGGAAGGAATATATCCCGGGCTGGACAGAGGACAGCGACAGACTGTACAAAGAATTTATCGATTCCGGCGACACGGAGATAGCCGACGAACTAATCGAGAGCCTAAATAATGGAAGATTACAGAAATGGCGGGAGACCGTGGAGGAAATGGATTTTAAACATTCCAGCCGCAAAGCCTGGTCTCTCTTAAGGAAACTCGGTGGCAGCACCGCCGTCACTAAATCCAAGGAAACACTCTCACCCAACAAAATCGCTGAACATATAGTCCACACATCTAGAGCATCATCAGTTAAGGAACACTCTCGCCGCGTAAAGCGCGAATACACAAACTTGAGGACAACTGTCATTACCAATCCGTCTCCTGCTCTGTTCACACTAGATGAAATAAATGAGACCATCGGAATGCTGAAGACGGGGAAAGCCCCAGGCTTTGACGCAATACACAATGAATTCCTTGTCAATACCGGTCCCAATGCCAGAAAATGGCTACAAAGATTTTTTAACAGCATCTTTCTTTCCGGAACCCTCCCTCCCGAGTTCAAACTATCGAAAGTTATTGCACTCCTAAAACCGGGGAAACCAGAACACCTTCCAAGTAGTTACCGTCCGATCGCCCTACTTAGTGCAACGTACAAGATGCTGGAAAGACTTCTATATAACAGAATAAGTCAAACAATCCTGAGTGACATCCCCGTCGAACAAGCTGGCTTCCGCCCGGACCGCAGCTGCTGTGACCAAGTCCTTGCTCTTACCAATTATATCGAAAAGGGATTCCAAGAGGGCCTGAAAACTTCAGTGGTCTTCGTAGACCTTACAGCAGCCTATGATACCGTGTGGAGGGAGGGGATGCTTCTGAAATTATTAACTTCCATACGATGCACTAAAACGACCAACCTCATTAACAACATGCTCGCAAATAGACAGTTTATCCTGAACAAAGACAATCAGAGCAGCACAAAAAGAACACTCAACAACGGGTTACCCCAAGGATCTGTGTTGGCTCCCTTACTTTTTAATCTGTATATTGCGGATCTGCCTCCCACCACGTCCAGGAAATTTGGATATGCGGACGATCTTGCGATTGCCGTGCAACACAAGAACATCACCGCAACAGAAGATACCTTAACGAATGATCTTTCCGCATTGGGAGTTTATTTCCGAGAATGGAGATTGAAGCCTAGTATGAACAAAACTGAGTCTTGTTGTTTTCACTTAAACAACAAAATGGCTAACACAAGGCTTAATGTGTACTTCGACGGAGCACTTCTCCACCATAACCCAACTCCAAAATATCTTGGTATTACCCTGGACAGGACTTTAACCTACAAAAAACATCTCACCAACATGGCTGCAAAACTAAAAACGAGAAATAATATCCTACGCAAACTAGCAGGAACAACTTGGGGTGCCTCCGCAGACACCCTGAGAACTACAGCCCTCAGCCTCGTTTACTCTGTAGCAGAGTACTGCGCGCCTGTATGGATCAACAGCAGTCACACCAAACTAGTGGATGTGCAACTAAATGACTCTATGCGCACCATCTCGGGTACCATAAAATCAACACCACTGTACTGGTTACCTGCTCTAAGTCATATCGAGCCTCCGGATCTTCGCCGCTCCCGAGCACTACTTCGAGAATACAATAAAATAATTAGCAATCCGGATCTTCCCATAAACGAAGACTTCCCAGCCGGGAGACAACGCCTGAAATCCAGACACCTGCCTATCGCTACGGCCATCGAACTTGCTAACTCCCATTTTAATGCTAAGAACTGCTGGCAACAAAGGTGGCTCCAAACTGCACCTCCTGAATGGCATCAAGTCCTAAATGTGAACGCAACTCCAAGAGGCTTCGATCTACCCCGTAACACTTGGTCGAAACTAAATAGAGTCCGCACAGGTCACGGGCGTTGCGGTGACTCGTTTTTCAAATGGGGAATAAACCAATCTCCCCAATGTGACTGTCAAAATGGTAACCAGACGATCCGCCATATCACGACAGAATGCCCCACTCGCGCATACCCTGGACCCCTCTCAGATTTTGTTGGACTCCCCCAAGAAGCAATCCATTGGCTGAATAGACTGGACGTTGCGCTCTAAAGCGTTTTTTCCTTTTTTCATATTGTTAACAGTATGTACTTGTCGTGCTCGTGACTATATATATCTATGTTCTATGTTATAACATATTGTATTATGTGTGTAAAGCGCCATACGCTAAATAAATAAATAAATAAACTCCTGTACTATATCATAGAGTTCCTATATTTATTAAGAGTTGAGCCATTGGATTCACAAATCAAGGACCATGTTTGGTTTAGCTGAAACAAGTATGCATAAAATTTAAAATCGGCAAAAATCAGGTACTCAGTGGTTTGTGGATGCAAAACAAGTCACCCTACATATCCCAACTCTTTTATATACACGGACTACTATATCAGGATTGATAGAACTGGGACGAATTACATAAACCTTTAACTTAGAATTATTCAAAACATAACAACATAACCTAGTTTTTCTATTTATGTATCAGCATAGTGCCTAGATTTTTGTAGTGGTGTAGTATCGCTAGGGCATAATAATTCAAATAATAATTAAGATTTGCTAATTTGTTCAAATTTAATAGTGAATAAAGCTTAACAAGCCTACGTCTATGCTCAGCGGTAGGGTTACTGCAATGGCGTCGGTTTCGGAAGAGGAGGGTGGGCGTTACCCTCAGCTAGACACTGGATTTGATTGGAACAAAGTTTATTATATTTACACATACAAATAAGCTTATAACTAGGTAACATTTATATACAGAAAAAGAAAAGAAAATGGCGGATTGGCATCCGCGATTGGAAGCGGGTGTGGTCCTTCGGAGGCGGGGCCGGCGGCTTCCTCCTGCGGTTGCAGCGGCGGCGGTGGCGACTGGCGACGGGGCGGCGAGCTGAGAGCAGCGGCGGCGGCAACGTCGGCGGCAGTGCGGATCTCCTTGGCGGAGGCGGCGGCTGGCGGCTTCCTTCGGCGGTTGCAGCGGCGGCGGTGGCGACTGGCGACGGGGCGGCGGGCTGTGAGCAGCGGCGGCGGCAACGTCGGCGGCAGTGCGGATCTCCTGGGCGGAGGCGGCGGCTGGCGGCTTCCTTCTGCGGTGGCTGCGGCGGCGGTGGCGACTGGCGACGGGGCGGCGGGCTGTGAGCAGCGGCGGCGGCAACGTCGGCGGCAGTGCTGATCTCCTGGGCGGAGGCGGCGGCTGGCGACTTCCTTCTACGGTGGCAGCGGCGGCGGTGGCGACTGGCGACGGGGCGGCGGGCTGTGAGCAGCGGCGGCGGCAACGTCGGCGGCAGTGCTGATCTCCTTTGGCGGAGGCGGCGGCTGGCGGCTTCCTTCTGCGGTGGCAGCGGCGGCGGTGGCGACTGACGACGGGGCGGCGGGCTGTGAGCAGCGGCGGCGGCAACGTCGGCGGCAGTGCTGATCTCCTGGGCGGAGGCGGCGGCTGGCGACTTCCTTCTACGGTGGCAGCGGCGGCGGTGGCGACTGGCGACGGGGCGGCGGGCTGTGAGCAGCGGCGGCGGCAACGTCGGCGGCAGTGCTGATCTCCTTTGGCGGAGGCGGCGGCTGGCGGCTTCCTTCTGCGGTGGCAGCGGCGGCGGTGGCGACTGGCGACGGGGCGGCGGGCTGTGAGCAGCGGCGGCGGCAACGTCGGCGGCAGTGCGGATCTCCTGGGCGGAGGCGGCGGTTGGCGGCTTCCTTCTGCGGTGGCAGCGGCGGATCTCCTTTGGCGGAGGCGGCGGCTGGCGAAAGTGGCTTTCCAAAGACGGCAGGCAGCAGAGTCCAATGCGTAGGATTGGTTCTAAGTCCACGAGGGTGATAGGCTCTGGAGAGGCTGGAGCTGCTAGCTGGTCCTGGAAGCTGAAGTGGCTCGAATCCCAAGTCCCACGAAGACGGCAGACAGCTAAGTCCAGTAAAATGGATCGGCTCTAAGTCCACGAAGATGCGGCAGACAGCTAAGTCCAGTGAAATGGATCGGCTCTAAGTCCACGAAGATGCGGCAGACAGCTAAGTCCAGTGAAATGGATCGGCTCTAAGTCCACGAAGATGCGGCAGACAGCTAAGTCCAGTAGATGAAACGGCTGGTGGTCCTGGAGCTGAAGTGGCTGCTGGTAGTCCTGGAAGCTGAAGTGGCGGCTGGTGGACTCTCCTTGGCTGAGTCGGCGATGGAAGGCTGAATGGTTCCTGGTAGCGAAAGTGGCTCGAACTCCAAGTCCCACGAAGGCGGCAGACAGCTAAGTCCAGTGAAACGGCTGTTGGTCCTGGAGCTGAAGTGGCTGCTGGTAGTCCTGGAAGCTGAAGTGGCGGCTGGTGGACTCTCCTTGGCTGAGTCGGCGATGGAAGGCTGAATGGTTCCTGGTAGCGAAAGTGGCTCGAACTCCAAGTCCCACGAAGGCGGCAGACAGCTAAGTCCAGTGAAACGGCTGTTGGTCCTGGAGCTGAAGTGGCTGCTGGTAGTCCTGGAAGCTGAAGTGGCTGCTGGTAGTCCTGGAAGTTGAAGTGGCGGCTGGTGGACTCTCCTTGGCTGAGTGATTTCTTACTGCCAGCGTCTGACTATTTAAAGGAGCCAGTCCTTTGTCCAACGCGATCTCGACGCTCATTGGTCGAAGTAGAAGGGATGTTTTGCCCGATTTCGATATATTTTGAAATTATAGCATTTAATTTAGCGGCGTGATCAATTATCGACTTGGTTTGCGTCGCAATCAATAGTTGATGAAATGCCGATTCTAACGACACCCAATTTGCTATGTTTTGAGTAAAAATTAGCTCAACTTGGAATTTTTAATGCAATGTTCCGCGTAAAGCTTAATTAAGTATTATTCTTATGGCGTGTGTTAAAAAGTTTATTATGCTTTGATCGGTTGCGCGCTATTTTTATAAGATTTTTGAGACCAATTTCGCTTTTCTGGGACGCTTCCTTCCGTTAATTAAAATTTAATTTGTAATCTGCATCTTTGCCCGCTGTACTCGGTCGTGGCCCCTGATTTCTTCGTTACAATATGCCTTTCCTCGGGCCGCTGAACTCTCGGCCGCTCTCCCGGGCGCGTGTTTGGCTGCCTGATGGAAAAATTGCTTTTTCTCCACCTGTATATGTGCTAGCGCTCTGTGGTTTGTTTTAATAGGTAGCGGTTAATTTTTCCTATCTTCTGGTATCCTTTATGTGTGATTAAAACAGAGCGCACTCTGTTTTAAGGGCGTTTTAGTGAAAAATTCTTAATTTAATCTGCAAACATTCGTGAGGCGTATTTCGCTGGCTGTCACCTTTCTTGGCCGGCCGGCTCCAATAAAGTTTATGGTTGCAATCTTGCTGCACTTTAGAAATTCGTTGTAAGGACACTTATTTTTATGATTTTAGGGTTTTGAAAGATACTTCTGCGTAGGATCGCGGCGGTTTGTTAAACAGATGTAATATTCTTTGTTCTTCGGGCGCCTTTCGGGCGGCGTACGTTTCCTTTGTTTTTATTCGATCTGTTTAACGGTTCATATCAAGCTCTTGGCTGAAAATGGCACATTCCGACATGCGTTTATATGAAAAAAATCTGTTTTAACGTCCCCTCTAACCTCCTTAAATTTGGAACCCGGGTTTTGGAACACCTTATATAATAATCATCTTTTATATGCACTTCTTGGAAATTTTAACAATTGCAAACAATTGTGTCATTTGCTTTCATACCTGTACGTGTACGCTGTCTTTATTTTCTTAACAAAAATTAGTTCACTGTCATTACAGATTCTATAGTAATTTATTAATTATTTTAAAAGAAGTGAAAGATTAACTCAGTTCTACCAATATTACATTTGGAATGGGTGTTTCTACTTGTTTTATTTATATACGCTGGCTTTACTACCTTTGGCTTCCAATGCATACAACCTGTGGTAACTGCGGTCTGGTGTTGTAAAATATCGTTTATAACGTAACACATAAAGAATTGTAGTAAACATTTTAAAATGTTGACAGTTGCATAAACTACTCAGTTTAAATTATTAAAAGGCTCTGTACATTTATTATTATTAGTATTATTATTATCATTCCGGACAGGTGGCGTATCCGATTATGTCCCTACTACAATTACGATATACAGTACATAATACAATGTTTATTTTTAAATTCATTTTAACATTTGATTGGCCAACTGTTGGCATATTTGAGTTCGCTCGATGCCACAGCGCAGTCCGTGAATGCCAGACTCTGATTGGTCCGTGGTGCGCCGCGCAATGCTTGGTCAATGCCTCGTTTTCCTTTATGTAGGTAATTCTGTAGGCAATAAGTAAAATGATTGTTCAATAGATCTAATACCTGCTTTTGTTTACACCCGGACTAGCTCTGATACGTACCTACTGTCAACACCTAATTGCAACTTAAAATTGAGTAACATTCCAAAAATAATATGAACATAATACAATTGAAAACAAAATATAGGTTATAACAAAAATAAATTTTCATAGATCTTTTGAAGTAGGTACATCAACACAAACTGCAGCAGCTTTGCAAGAAAATAATATAAGCAGCGACTCCAACAAGTATTAGAAGACGACGAAATTCAAAATAACAAATAAGTATAACTAGGTACTTATTTATTGTTTCATACAATTCAGCTTAAGTAGTTTCTGAATAGGATGATTTCTTAACACCAAAACAGAGTACATCTTGTCTGTTCATCTATAAGATATTTATTGGTGCTAATATGCAACAAGTGCACTTACGTAAGTCAAAAAAAAGATTACAATAAAATTAAAACTAATAAGAATCATCGGTTCAAATTCAAACGCCATTCAAGAAGGACACGAAGTTGGCGACCAATCAGAGCCCGGCAAACCCGGTCCGCGCTGTGGCATCGAGCGAACTCAAATATGCCAACTGTTGTTATTAATGGCAGAATTATACGTTTTTTTAATGAATTAGGAGCACATCATTATAATTATTCGTTCTATAGCTTCATATACTAAATACGTCTAAAAATTGGAAAAACAAACATTTTAAAAATCGTCATGGAATATTATATAAACATATGTATGATAGTCTTCCTTATTTGAAAAAAATAACACGTTTGTGAATAATTCATTTAAAGATCACTTAAACTATTTAAGTATTGCAATGAGTCGTTTGGTTACACCTCCGATTGGACTTTAAATTATGCTGAGACGTCTGTTAAGCCTTAGTACACACGCAATTCTTACTTTGTCTCAACTCGTGGATAAGAAAAATTAATATCTGCTAAAACAGGAAGCTGACCTGTATTTGTAATATTCCCGGTGCTGAAAATAACTTCAAACAATACACATAAGAGGAACCAATTCGTTTACAGTAATAACCTTAGATCTGTTGACAGTTTAGACAAGCATACATAAATGAATAAGAAAATTCAGGAATAAAGCCTGCAACAAATGTTCATTCTTAAACACGACAGTGTTACTAAGAATGGATAATCTATAATAGCAATACCTCTTGGCTAATCGCATTTATAAGTACAAGGCTAGCAGAATACCTGTGTATGCAATACATTCACATTTAAATAACATAATCAAGATACCGGAGTAACTGTCTTTAATATGCGAACGCTAAACTGCATCGAAATCCGCCATCGAGATTTCGTGCATAAAAATACGGTTTCGCTTTGCGTGCGTATGTAGTCGTCTATTAAAGGCATTCCCTTACAGTCGCTCAATTTCTACACGCCTGAGGCGAACTGTTATCGCTTAAACTGCAAACCTGTTCTATATCGGGTTACCTTATGATCGAGGTCTGGGCACTGACAGGTAGCCTTTAGAATGGATTGCGTCACCCATCTTGAACAGTACGATGAGTGGAAATTTTCCATGAAAGCAGCGAGGAAGTCCCTAGCTGCTGACAGTCGCCTCTTTGGTAGACGACGTTATGGCATCAAATGGTACGTCATAAAATTCCTTGCTAGTGTCGCAAATCGCGTACTTACACAGTACACGATTAGGATGGCAATTGCTTGAAGTGCCAATACGATTTGCTACATATAAACAGTTATGCGGTACCCAATACATGCGTTATATTTAAAGCAGCCGCATCTCACCGACGCGAGGGGTCCTGGATGGTCGAGTGCAGCGAACGGGCGGTTAACCTACGGGCTACCGCCAATCGTTAAAATCGCATAGGCAGGCTTGTTTGCAGGCGCTGAAGTTCGAAGTCCACCGCTGGCAATGTTTTTATTTGAAAATTGATGTATGTCACATTACCAATCTCTTCTTTTTGTTGTTTCAGTATTATTATGAACGTGAAGATATTTTTAACCCATATTTTCCTTTAATTTTTGGTGTCACAACGTCCACTTGCAATTGAAGTTCTGAATAAAGCCTTTTACAGATTTTTTGGTATGAAAATTTTAGTGGACAGTTATCAACATAATTGGTGAAATACCAATCATTCCCAAGAAATAGAGAACCTTTTTCGAAATTATTTAAAATATAAATGTTAAACAGTTCAAAGCACAATTATGCTTGGATGATGCAAAATCGATGAACACCATTGTAGTGACATCCCCATATTACTTTTAATGAAATTCAGGTTACTACTTTGTCAAAACTAACCTATATTCGCATAAAAACAACGTAATAAAAATATACATCAGACTAATGAGAAGCTCCTAAGTAGATATAGTTTTTTTGACGAATAACATAACATTATTCGCTAACAACGTATTTTGTTTTCATTAAAGCTTCTAAATAGCATTATATCCTCGCATATTTATTAGTTAGCTTTATTCTTATTACTTAAAAAAAATTACTGTTCGCGATTTCTTCAGATCTTCACGTTCCAGATGACGAATAACAGGTTTTCTCAATCCTGTCTGTCTTTTGGCAGTATAACTCAAAAACTATTTGTTGGAGGAAGACGATACTTTGCATGCATATTATAAGAAATTTTCTGAGAAATATATACAGGGCCAAGGTCCTTCATGGGGTATTAGTGCCTCACCATTATGATTATATACACGGTGAGCACCTTAAAAAATACATTTTGATTATTTTTGCTTTAACTGAGAAATTGATTTAAGTAATAATTTGCACACAGCTTAGGCTTTATCAATGGCAAAACCGAGATCTAACAGATATATAGGGTAAACATCACAAATGGGGCAGAATAGTATTGTTTCCTTATAATGCAGCAGAAACTCGTCCAATTCGAGCACGCCCGTGGCTCAGTTATTCTAGCAGCGGACAAGAAAGTGGCCTCGAACTATTCGCCTGGGAGCGCGTAGTTCGAATCCCAACAGACTACATTATTTTTACTTGCAAATTGATCTAATTCGCGCGAGGAAAGTTCCGTGTAAACTAATATACAGATATTTTTAAATTTTTTTGGAAGGAATCGGAGTTACATGGAGGAACGCAGCTAGCTGCAATAGTTTAACAAGGGAAAATGGGTCTGTTTGCTTAACTCATGTCAAGTATTATATAGTATAGCAAAAAATTATATAAAACTATTATTTTTTTAAAAGTGTACGACGTCAAATAAATGTTCAACGTTAAAGAACCACTCATAATTATATTTACTTTGTAGCCTTCTTTACAGCTTTTGTCGCTCTACAAATGAAATTAAAAGGATAAATGCGATGTGATTCGTTGAATAAGCATTTCAGGGGGTTTCGTTTCAAAGTCGGAAAAAGCTTAAACGATATCAGGGAAAGAAGTAGAATGCTCGGAAACACGGCTTATATTTGCAAGTAAAAGAGCAAGCAGGTAAAAGACCAAAACCTTTTCCATTTAAAATTTTCAATAGCGACGAACTGTATGGATGAAAGACCCTGTCAGATATTCTTTGCAATTCGACAGTTTCCTGTTAGAAGTGTTGTGAATTATTTAACGCAACCACTTGAAACGTCACGTCACCCTTTCTGAAAGTTTGAAATTTAAAGCGACTTATAACATTGATGGTACATGAAAAGGAAGGGTATGCACAATATTATTAATGGGAGTGAATCATATATAAAATTCCGTGGAAACTAAATCAGAAAGAGCTTAGTTATTTAACTTGGATATTATACTACAGATTAAGGAATTTAATTCTCTTTAGTGTAGAATATGTAAAATTATTGTTTTGATTTGTTTGTCTTTATACGCGATTTTTATTATTTTATCTGATCGTCGAAGTCACAAAACGAGCTACTAAAGCCGCAGGTTCAATTCATTCGCGCTTTGCAAGTTGTGCAGAGAAAGTCATGTATTTAAAATAGGGGAAGGTGTATAATGTTTATAAAAGTATTAATTAGTTATTCAGTATTCACATTGCACATTCTATGTATCTATTATGCTTAAGAGCAGAGCTCCTACCAAAATTTTACTCAACTCTGTATTTTGTGGAAATCAGAAGCGTTCCATAAATCTAACAGCCCCGGATTTTATAGCAAAGTTTTGCCGAATAACTTAATAAAAGTTCCTACTGTATTATGCCTAAATCCATTTCAGGAACATAATTGACTTGAATTTCAAATAACGACTTCGGAATTACTTGATTGGCTGATTGTGTGATTCAAATGATAAAGTTCTACTAGCTTTTTAGCCCATCCCATAGCTGGCTGTATTGTAATTAAAATAAGTTTTGCATTTTTAAAACTGAATGTACAGAAATGGGGAAAACTATTAAATTTGACTATCGCAGCGCATCCACTGATGGCACATAATACATTTACTGCTTGGGGCTCATGGCGTTATTGCTGGTAAAGTTGACCATTGCAAAAATCAACAGAAAACCGCAAGCCACCTTGAGCACACTTTTTCCACTACTACACTATTTATTTTAGTTTTTCTCTAACAATTATTACTTATTTGCAATTTAGAACTTTTCTGCAAATCAAAACGGCGGCAGCTTTTATTAACTAAATAAAGAATGATCGAAATTAGGTTTGTGGAAATCTCAATATAGGTGTCGAAGGAAAACGCTACGCGCTTTAAATATAAGTAGATTGTGGTTTATCTAAACTAAGATATTTTATAGTAGAACCAAAAGTACTAGCATGTATAGTTTAAATATATTATACGAAGACAAGCTAAAATTCATTTAATAACATATTTTCAGATTTCATTCAAAAAATGACGTGTGTTAATAATTTTCTTAAATTTGTATTATTATCGAACAGCAGTATATTAAAATATTACCATTTTTCATTTTGAAAATACGGAATATTAATATGTAATTGTGGTAACATGAACCCTTTAACTACTAAACGGCTTTAAGGTAGTTTTGACGAAAATAATGTCATGGTCCAATCGAACAGCACTCCAAATAAGGCGTTCTAAAACTGAACGACCCAGCATTTTCATTCCGAACACGTAACTTCGATTTTTTGTTAAACAAAGGAAATTGTTCCCCGATGGAGCGATGGAGCAGCATGTCTTGTTAGAGGGTACATTAATTGAGACACATTTTGTGCACATAAGCGTACGTTTATCCTTAAAGCCAGTTCCAACAGCATAATATTGATTATTTCACTCCTTATTTTTATATTTTTCATAGCCTACATAGGGTTTAACCACCGTACAGGTTGAACAGAAACTACTTAATTTAATGTTTTTAGAATTATTAATATTTGTCGGTAGAACACTAGCTGGTTTGTCCTCAAAAATATATAATTTAGAGCTTCGTACGGTCCAGGTTTGTAATACTAAATTATTAATTGATTCTTCAAAAGCAACCCCGACTTTGGAAACATCCCTTTGTTAAATTGTAAAACATGACTTTGATGACCGCAATAATTTCCTTTTTAACATTAATTTTTTTATCAAAATTTAGTTTTCAACTGGAGTTACCTGCTTGTAGAGTTTTAGTTATACTTAATTTATGACCAATCAGGATTTTGTGAAATAAATAATAGCACAGAGTGGTGTATACAGGATGTATTTTAGATAGGGCAAATTGGTTTATACCTATGCGCAGGAATTGAACAAACAAATAAAGTTAAATATTTAGGAATCGTACTAGAAGGAAATCTGGCTAAGTACCACGTTTATTCCATTTTACAAAGATTGCAATTTCTTAGATATACATTTTAATTTGTTAGAAATTTAATTCCGAAATATATCTTTAGGATGTTGCGCCTAGGTCTAGTTGATGTTGAACCTTTACGCTTTACGCAATTTTCTTCTTGTTCCTTACGAAGTGGAAGGTTGCTTCTACAGTCACTACTATTCTACTTTTTTAATTTCTCCCCAAATCTGAAATAAAAATTTTAACTTCCTAAAACACGCACAGGCGCCATTTTCTTCTTGTTGCTTATGAGATAGGAGGTTGGTTCTTCAGAAATTCCTATTCTACGTTTTCATCTTCTATCCGGATCTGAATTCGAAATTTAAAAATGTCGAAAAGACGAACACTCATCGGACATACAATTAACGAATTCAGATCCGTTTTACGGGTTCGTAAAAATAAAGTTGAAATAGGCTTTTACATTATTAAGATATAATTCCAAAACTTGTTTAATGTGCATAGTATAATGCTCGGCTTTTGAAAATTACAAATTTTATATAACAGCTTTCTATGTTTTTTACATAAAACAAAAAACATCGTTCTTAGATGTAAAGTAGACTAGCAAGAAACTAATTTTTTATGAAGAAAAAGTAAAACCATCATTTTCAATAATAACATCCCGAGTGCATGTCAAATTGCCGACAATTCTTACAAATTAAAAAAATTATGCAATTTGATATATTGGACAGACTATATCCTGAAAAGTAATTTTAAGCTTAATATCTAGCGTTAAATTAGAAAAAATTATTTAGTATTAATCTACATACAAAACCAAAATAATTTTTAAATTTGTACTAGTGCAAAATATACAAAATTATTGACAATTAGCACTAGTGCAAAATAATCGGAGTCATTACCATGTAATTGAAACTTTTAAATTCTAGTTGGTTCTGCAACCCATGTATGAATATTTAGTTAACCCGAAGAATTTTATTGAAAACATAAAGCGCAAAGAATGATCGCGAAACCCGAAGTTTTTTTTGTCAAAATTACAGTGTTGGCAAATCTAGAACTATGGGATTTCTGTCTCAGTTAACTTACAACGCAACATTCAATCCGCTGTAGTTCGAAGCCTTTTATTAGATATGTACTGAGGATATAGTCATTGACCTACATGTACTAAATCTAAAAAGTATATATTGTACTACTGTATGTGGAAAGTGATGCTTTATTGGACGAAGCGACCTAGCTATTTGTAATACGAGGCCCGTAGGCCTAGTATTTTAAGCCGCTGAGTTCTGTAAGGACACCTACCTGACGTATTATGTCTACTATTTTTTCTGAAACCGTTTAAACTTCATTAAAAAAAATAGTTATCACAAATAATGTTTAAAGTTTTTAGTAAGAATAATGTTAGTGGGCTAATAATTTAGCCTATTTTAATGTTACTGATAAAAATAAATAAAGAATTTATTTAGTTTTGCAGTTATTAATTTGAATCAGTTAAATTTCCTTCCGGACTAGTCAGGAAAGTAACTTCGGGATTGTTTTTATACATTTTGAGCATCAAAAATCATACTTTAAGCAACCGTTTTAAGAAGAATATATGTTTTTACTTCCCTATTCTAAAAGACGAAGGAAGTATCGCCTCGCAAAAACAGGTTTTCTCAATTTCGTCTACCTGTTGCCGGTATATTTTGTATGGGGATGAAACGAAGAAAATTTCGGTAAAATATATACAGGGTGAACCTCTTAAAAATATCACATATTGATTATTTTTGCTTTAACTGAGAAATAGATATAGGTAATCATTTTAATATAGCTCAGGCTTTACTCTAGGCGAAAATGGGATCCAACAGATACACGGTAAATGTTGGTAATAAGAGAAAATTGGTTAATGATAAATGCCAGCTGCAACGCAATCATGTGAGTTTGCGGGATATTGTCAAACGTTTAAATGGCATTCACAGGCGCTGCAGTTCGAATCCCGCAAGTAATGTTTTTTATTTTAAAATTAGTGTAATTTATTATCATTGCCAAGTGATTACTTTTATTGTTTCAGTATTATTAGGAACGTAAAGATATTTACCGTTAGGCTCCTTTAATTTTTAAAATTATTAAGTGCCACAACGTCCACTTGCCAAAGAAGTTCTAAGTAAAACCCTTTACAGATTTTTTAAGATTAAATTTCTACAGTTTCAAAAACACTTCAGTTCTCGATCAAAAGTCAAAATTTATAAAGTCCCATTCATTTACAAAACGTACTCGCAGAGATCTTTTAGCTACTTGACACCTAATATTTCACATGATATTCCAAGGGAAGTAAAACAAAATAGACTATATATATTTACAAAAAAAACGAAAAAAATTGATATACCACCTTGAAATATCAAAACCACTGCTCAGGATAAATTTAGTAACGGTTAATTTTTTTAATGTGAACTATATTAATTTATGTAACTATCACAGACACTCGCATATGTCTTGTTTATGTGTCTATTTTCTTTAAATTCGTTTTTGGGTTTAATTTCACTTAATTTTAATTATGTTACACCAATAAAATAATAAGTGTCGTTAAAATGGAGCTTGATCTAGCCAATAAATAATATTACCGAATTATTACAAAACACCGATTCTACGCACAAGTTGAGGTTAAGTAGAACGGTTCATTTATTAAAAAAAAATAAAATAAGAATAAATTTAAATTTCGTATAACAATTTCACTTTAATATCTGATGTCGACTTATATAATTATTTTTTTTGTTTTTGTTATGGTATCATTATTTACCTCATCTCAAGAGAAATCAAATGCCTTTTTATATATTATCAAAAAAAAAAAATATGAAGCGTAGTTAGGTTTTATGAATATTTTGTTAATATTAATCTTGTGTTTTTCCTTAATTTTAATTTTATATTATATTACTTTTCAACAACTGCTGTTTAGATGAATACATTTATTATTGTTATATACTATTATATTATAAAATTCTTAATTTCCATGTTGTTTTATCTTTAAATTATTTTGAAAATGTCTAGGAATAGTTTGGCATTTAGTTATTAAGAGAGTATTTTGTTACAGGTAAGCTGTATTAAAAACGTACGGCTGCTAATTTTTGGACACAACTAATAAGGCTTCCACTATCGTTCTACATTCACGATAAGCTTCGTGGGTTTTTGATTAAGCGGGCCTGGTAGGTATTTAGCTAGTAAGCTAATTCTAGCGTAAATAATTCATGCGTTTTGTGCGTAATAAAGTAATCTTTAGGGATGTCATTAAAAAGCAGTGTTTATGTTTTTAATTTAAGAAAGCAGATAAGCTGTTTACAATGCAATAAACAAAAGCAGTTACAAAACAAACATAGTAATAATAAAAACATTACGAAATATCTAAGTTGTTGCGAACCATGAACACGTGTAACTGTTAATACTAAGTCCCCTTTACTGAAGTGTTTTAAATTAAATCTGCATTTCAGTTCGCGCTTGTCTACTTCTAGAAGTAGGCCATTAAGGTTTCTCATGCGTTTCTATTTCATTTTCTTTGAATATTTTGCTGCTCAACTGTCAGTTTTTACGTAGCATAAAAAATTATAATTTCAGTATAAACCAAGCTAAAGAAAAGCGAAAAGCATGTGGGTATTACCCCTTTGCAGAGATGTTTGTATAAATGGATATGTTAAGGCAATTTGTATAATTAAGTCATTATATATAAGCCTTAGGCATTATATAAAATGCCTAGTCATTATTATATATATGTTATATGTATAATAACTGCACGGTTGCCGGAAATATGTATATTAAATTTGAAGTTGCAGATTATGTTAAACTAGCTGAAGCCCGCGGCATATGCCGCATTTAAAATGTAGGACGAATCTAATAACTTTTGTTGCACTAAAGAAAGTTTTAAAAGCACGCTAGCGATTGGAAATTTTTGGATAGCCTTCAGGCCACTTTCCTACATATTGGATACAGCCGATACTGCTGAATTGAATAGTGTCTTCTTTTTTACTTCCTTTTACAATAAAGGAAGTATTGGATTCACCCCAAAAATTCGAAATTGAGTTTTCAACAGATCTTCACGTTTCAGAGTCTCCTGAACCCAAAAAACATATATTTTTTTATTGGTCTGTTTGTGTGTGTGTGTGTGTCTGTGTGAGGGTCTGTCTGTGTGTGTGTGTGTGTGTCTGTGTGAGTGTCTGTCTGTGAACAGAATATCTCAAAAACGAAAAGAGGTATGGGGTTGAAACTTTATATATAAGTTTTGTGTACTATGTAGATGCGACAGCAAGCTTTTGAAGAAAATCGCATAACTGGAAGTAGGTGTTTACTCTTGTGATTTTTCAGTCTTTTTTCGATTTATTCAAAAACGGTCGTAACGATTTTTTTTCAAACTTCTCATTTGTATTACATTTTTAATGTGTATTGATGTGAGATAGGTGATTTTCCAGTTGAACACCTCTAAAATGGGTTTCTTTTGTTTTTAAAATTTTTTTTTATTAACTCCTATTTTAAATAGAAGACCCGGTATATTATTACATTTTTGAATTCAGCTTGAAATTATAGAGAAAATTTGTCTCTTCACCTAACGCTCTATTTTGCACCGTTTTTGTACAATTTGTAATTTTTGAAAATTTTTGACCAATGCTTAAAAACTTAAAATCAAATTTTTGACGAATTATAAGATCACTGTAAAAGGAAGTTGTGTGCGTGTATCACACCAGATTTTTCTGTTCAGTATTAAATGATAATAATTATTGTTACAATGCTGTAAATTGAATTAGTGGAAATGTCACTGGGACAGTTTCCAAAAACTAAATTCCTGGAATTTGCTGATATCTTCTTCTTCTTCTTCTTCTTGGCTGTTTTAGCTCTGGTTTCGGCGGCATAAGTTAAGATGGGTCTGACGCAGGTTTTATAGATCTGTACTTTACTTTCAACCGACATGTGCTTATTTATCCATATCACGTCTCGTAGGTAGCCTGATATCGCAGCCACTTTCATTGCTTGATTGCGAACTTCCTCGTTTAGGTTTCTCATGCTAGATGTGTGTACACCTAGGTAGTTAAAGTTCATAACTTGTTCAATCATATTATTATCAACGGCCAATTTACATCGAAGAGGTTCTTTCGAGATAGTCAATGATTTTGTTTTTTCTGTTGATACTCTCATGTTAAATTCTTCCGCTGCTGTTTTGAACCTAAACAATAGTCGTTGCAAGTCATTTTCATTTTCTGCCAGGAGCACGGCATCATCGGAGTAGCTAGTGATGTAAATTACCCGGGTATTTATTTTAAGGGGTAAATACCTGGGGTATTTACCGGGTAAATACCCAAAATGGGTATTTAAGCGGATATTTATAGACTCATTTACAAATATTATAATCTAATGTATCTATCTAATGAGTATAATTGATTCATAACTAAAGGTACTCTATTCGAATTTTATAAAAATGTTTAAGAAAATAGCTGAACTGAGAACATTTACTGCCCAAAATACAGATGGGGACATAATTATACAGGTTTTGCCTAAAATTGTACGGAACATGGCAATTCCATGAGTTGGAAAAGATTCAAATACTAATTACCATAAGAGTAACCGAAATGGAAAATGCAATAAATACTTTGGTAGCTAGGCAACAAGTAGCTATTATACCTACTTGTTGCCTAGCTACCAAAGTAATTATTGCATTTTCTATTTCGGTTACTCTTATGGTAATTAGTATTTGAATCTTTTCCAACTCATGGAATTGCCATGTTCCGTATAATTTTAGGCAACCTGTATACAACAGCAATGAGATAGCATGAAGAAGAAACAGAATTCAATGATTGAATAAGAAAGAGGTGAACATACAAACAAATATTTGAGTAAACTTGATGTTCATTTTAATTATGGCATATGTCAACAAAATATGCCTACTAAAATAACTTTTTTTACGGTTATCTCTTATTCAAGTATTATGTGTTTTTGCTCATGCTATCTTATTGCTGTTGCATACTTATGGTCCCATCGGTATACAGCGTTGTTTATATTATTTTGTGATATTTTTTGCCTTATTAAGATTGTTTCGTAATATGTCTATCAGTATATATTAATGTTAATAATTATAAGGATTATTTCTTCAAATTAATGTTATGTTCATTTTTTAAAAATGGAGTCAGAGCCGTCACAATGTTTTTTGTAATCTCTAACAGGCGCAATTTATTGCGACTAACTGTTTATTTCCACAAACTTCGGCAGCCAATGTTCTTTCCCGATAAATGAGTAATTTACCTGGGTGAATGCTTATTCAATGTTACATTTAAATTGTTATTTTACATAAAATATTCCAGTGCATTTATATGTAGTTTATTTATTAAGATAACATTATGATGTGAGTAAAAGTTTAGCTTAGCTTTCTAAATATTACACATTTGATAAATACCTAGTGTTTAGGTATTTACCCGAGGCAGGGGTAAATACCCAGGTAAATACCCATTTATAAATACCGTACCCACTGGGTATTTACCCGACCCACATCACTAGGCGTAGCACACTATTTTTATTTCTTTATTCCCCATCTTATATCCTCCGTTCGCTGATATCTAAAAGCACTATATTTAGACAAACCTACAACTTTCTGAAAATAGGGACAAATAAGTACTTATGTGCTTTTGGAATATCCCAAATATAAAGGAAATATTATGTTTTATTGTTATGATTAAAGCTGATAATTATATGCACTCAAATGTACGAAAATATGCGCATATATATGCATATATTTTGTTGAGTATATGCACCCAAAGTTATAATATATGCACATAATATGCTCCTCATTTTATTTTGAAAATAGGTAGGAGTATTCTAAATAATGTAAAAATTTTAATTATTTTGTATAAGTTTATTTAATTCCCTAATATTTATTCAAAGACGACATTCGTTTTAACGTTTGGCCATATAAACATGGACTGCCAACGCCAACTTCAGGTTGTAATCAACATAAAAATGAGATTTCCCGTAACCCCGCCAGACTATTATTCACCCAACACTCTTGAAGTGGATTCTATATTGTCTGATTCTTTATACATTGCTTCTATGGGAAAAGTGGGGGTATCTGGCAGTCTATGTTGATATAGTCAAAGATTTTAATAGGTACTCTCCCTTTCCTCTGCTTATTTCGATATGCGCACTGCACTCCAGCGGCAGAAAGTGAAAGTATATATCTCAATTGCACACAAACATTTAATTAATAAATTTCATGAAATAGTAAATTTAACAAAAAAATCTTTAAAAGTTCATACATTACAAATTATTGCTAAATATAACCAAATATGCAAAATCCATAAAGTATGCTCAAAAACGTATAAATATGCAAAATATGCAAAGTGAAACTTGGCTTAAACAATTTGTTTTCACATAATTAGTATACATATGCGAAAAGTTTATCCGGTTTATCAATTATACAAAATATGCATTTGCCATATAATATCAGCTTTAGTTATGATGGATAATTTGTAATCGTATTTAAGTGTCTACTTCCTATTCCAAAAACTCAGGTAATCAACCCCACCTGTAAAACTACCTGATATCAGCAACATTATTGCTTAAAGTTCTTGGTGTTCAGTCGCTCTTGTAATTTTGTCTTGGTATATTGTTTATTTAGCTTGGTGTCTTGTTCTTATAAGTGGTGTGTGAATCAACATGGTAAGTAAAATGTCCATCATATTACTTACTTTTTCTACAAAAAATACCTAATTGGCTTAACTAATGTTATTACACATTTATATTTGTCAATAAATTTCCTGAACATATTCTACCCACGAGATTTAAAAAAGACTGCTAGTATTATTGCATTTTTTTTTCAATTGATAACTGTAAATCAGTCTGATTTTCTGGAATCCTTCCAAATTAATTTTCGAAAACTTTACTAAAACCTCTTTCAAATGTACTATAATACTGCCGCCTCATAACGATAATTAATATAATCGCATTTACAAAGTACATATTCAAAAACCTTTCTTAATTGTAAGTATTTACTTTAGTTCTTAATATTAAAAATAATGTTTTATTAAATATCACTACTTTAAATAAATTGAGCAATTTAATTAATTCCCAATTTTATTGCAATTTGTCATCTCAATCTTATTTCTCAATTTGCAGAACAATTCTACTGGTATTAAATTACCTAAAAATTATTTTATTACAGGATAACACCCAAGTGAGAAAAGAGTAACAATAAAATGTACTTATTATTTTATTATTAATTATAAAAATAAATATATATATATATATATATACAATTCCAATGTTTCATTAAGGTTGGCCTTCTTTATGTACATCGCTCGCATTACCGTACACTGCGGTTCACCCAAAAGAAGTCCTTAACTTCATACTTGTAACATAAATAGCCTATATTTCCTATGAACTAAAATTAAGGTCTAACTGGTCGTCTATGGATGCACTTGTCATAATGGTTTTTAAATGAGTAACGTCAAAAGCAATCTAAAATTTTGAATTTTTACTTTTCTAGGTTGCACAAAAAATAGTATGCATTATTTGGATTAAAAGTGGCTCTGTTTGACTTGCAATTTTTGAGTTAATATATAATTAAAATAATTGCTTGTCAAACAAAGTGACACTTTTAATTCAATAAAACAATTACTATTTTGCTTGCAATAAACATTTTTATATAGAGGTTGCCTAAAATTGTACGAAACATGGCAATTCCATGACTTAGAAAACGTTTAAATACTATTTGCCATAAGAGAAAGTTAAAATATCAACGATTTTGTAGCCATTTATCATTATTATTTCTGTCATTCAATTTATACTTCCTATAGAGTATATTAAATATTAAGAACGGTAAGGACATTTTACCGATGAAAGACAATTGTTTGGAGGAGTGAAACGACGACTCCAATTATTGTCTGAGATTGGTAATTCCATAAGGTTCGTGATGCTCATGAGGTTTTTTGCACGATAGAAATGTATTTTTATTCAAACGTCAGTAAAATGTGACATTGTGCAGCAGAATAATATGTTGGTGGCACTGTAAGTCTATGTCAAATTCGATGTTAGCAGGTTAGGTTTTGCATCGGTCTGTGTCAAAACCAAGAAGACTATACTAAGGAGACGCAACTCCCGTTTCGAAGCGAACCGCTAAAAGTTGACAAATAAGGCGGTCGTGGTGTAGCTTTATTCATTCACAAAACTCGTGAACTGTCAATGTCTAATATTTACTGAGTGTAGTTGGAAATTCGGACCATGTTTTAACAATTAATAACACACTTGAAATACACTCCATTGGATTAACAACCGTAAACTGACTTTTAACCGGGATTACAGGTTAATTTAGCTCGCTTCCAACTCTCGAACAGCAGCGAAAACAAACGAAAATGACCGAAGTAGTTACACGCTGTCAACAGTGCCGCGACGGCTATCCCCGGCATAGGGGCCGCTTTTATATACAGCCGTCATAGGAAGTTGCATCTCCTTAGTATAGTGTTCTTGGTCAAAACTGATGCAAAACCTAACCTGCTAACCTCCAATTTTTACAAAAATCTAAATGTAAGCCCCAATTTAATTTTCATTGTAGTTAATAAAACCTGCTTTCTAATGCAGAACTTTGTTGACGACGGTGATAGTTTAGACACCACATCAACAATTACGTTAAAAAGGGCTAAATTATTTATGCCTGTACAACATTTTACCCTATATTTAATATTTATAATATCGGCAATGTCAAACTTCAACCACTTATCTACAAATGTGTTCACTTGCTCCGCTTTGTCTTCATGCAGTTTATTACTGCCAATCTGCATATTGTGCAACTTTAACAGAGCATTAGCTGCTTCCATCTCGGGTTGTTCGGTACTTGACGGGCCTGTGTTTTGTGGTTCCTCCATAACAGTAGTAACACGATTTGTGAGTTGCTCCGTTTTCCTCTTTTAGAGCCTATTCAAATGCGCCTGTTTGCTTTGGACCGTTTTAAATGATGGCGGTTTGTCGACACTTCAAAGGGGCAAATTTTGGGAACGAATTGCAGTTTTTTTCAGGCATCTGCGCTTGTTGACATAATCTACAAGTAAACAATCATATTGAAACTGAATACATTAAAAAGAATTGCCAAAAATCTAAATGTAAACCCCAATTTAATTTTTATTGTAGTTAATAAAACCTGCTTTCTAATGCAGAACTTTGTTGACGACAGTGATAGTTTAGACACCACATCAACAATTACGATAAAAAGGGCTAAATTATTTATACCTCTACAACATTTTACCCTATATTCATTATTTATAATATCAGCAATGTCAAACTTCAACCACTTACCTATCTACAAATGTGTTCACTTGCTCCGCTTTGTCTTCATGCAGTTTATTACTGCCAATCTGCATACAGTGTTTTCCAATTGCTTTTCACCATGTATCAGTTAAGTTTCCCTTTATCTCAAATGCTTTTCCCTCTTGTCAACACTTGTCAATATTGACAAATGGGAATTACATTTGACAAATAGTGAAACACAATTGATACATGGTGAAAAGCAATCGGAAAACCCTGTATTGTGCAACTCTAACAGAGCATTAGCTGCTTCCATCTCGGCTTGTTCGGTGCTTGACAGGCCTGTGTTTTGTGGTTCCTCCATAACAGTAGTAACACGATTTGTGAGTTGTTCCGTTTTCCTCTTTTAGAGCCTATTCAAATGCGCCTGTTTGCTTTGGACCGTTTTAAATGATGGCGGTTTGTCGACACTTCAAAGGGGCAAATTTTGGGAACGAATTGCAGTTTTTTTCAGGCATCTGCGCTTGTCGACATAATCTACAAGTAAACAATCATATTGAAACTGAATACATTAAAAAGAATTGCCAAAAATCTAAATGTAAGCCCCAATTTAATTTTTATTGTAGTTAATAAAACCTGCTTTCTAATGCAGAACTTTGTTGACGACAGTGATAGTTTAGACACCACATCAACAATTACGATAAAAAGGGCTAAATTATTTATACCTCTACAACATTTTACCCTATATTCATTATTTATAATATCAGCAATGTCAAACTTCAACCACTTACCTATCTACAAATGTGTTCACTTGCTCCGCTTTGTCTTCATGCAGTTTATTACTGCCAATCTGCATATTGTGCAACTCTAACAGAGCATTAGCTGCTTCCATCTCAGGTTGTCCGGTGCTTGACGGGCCTGTGTTTTGTGGTAACAGTAGTAACACGATTTGTGAGTTGCTCCGTTTTCCTCTTTTGGAGCCTATTCAAACGCGCCTGTTTGCTTTGGACCGTTTTAAATGATGGCGGTTTGTAGACACTTCCACGGGGCAAATTTTTCAGGCATCTGCGCTTGTTGACATAATCTACAAGTAAACAATCATATTGAAACTCCTAAATTATGAAATTAATGGAGTAAGCTGAAGATGTTTAACATCAAGTGGCACTTGCTTAATTAACATGTATCTTTAAGGCAGCATATTTATGATTATTTCAAGCCAGTGAAAATACAAACTGGCAAGACCTACTTACCGGGCAATATAAAATCTTCCTTCACAAAATGCTTACTGCAAACTTTCATATGGGCCGACACGGGTTTCCCTATTTTTAGAAGTATTTCCCATGTTTTGCACAAATTTTTATTATTGCGCGGAAAACCGTGCATAGGAACATTGTCCGTGCAATAATTTTTACACTGCAACACACAACAGTAATTATTACTTTTATTCTTTTTGGTAGAACGGACGACGGACGCCATTATTTATCCCGAAATGAGTAATATCGAACTTTAGGAGGCTGTGCGAGCAACAGTGTTGTCAGAGGTCCTCAAAAAATGGTACCACGCGGTATTATTACAATAATTAAAGGAACAAAACATAACACTAAACACTATGTTTGTAGTATTAATGTTTATTAAAGCTGGTATGACACGATAATAAACTTCTGCGAAAATGTATTATTTTCGCAAAAAATTAGTATCGTGTCATACCAGCTTAAGATTATATTTAGCCATTAATAAAGAGTCTGCCAACGCTGCTAATATCAAGACCACGCCCAAAATGGTAACTACACATAGACCACGCGCATAAATGTTTGACCTTGGGAATTGTTCTGCTTTATTATAGAGTTATGATTAACCGGAATCGCTGATTCTTATTTCTAGGCTGTGTGTCGTTCTAGCTTGTTTAGGTTAGTTGCAGCCTTTAATTGTGTACGTTATATGCATCTTTACATGAGTTTGACCTGTCTCCGGTGATGTTCAACAGTCTTTGCCGGATGCCGGTGATGAGTTCGCCTGCCAGAATTACCAACACAATTTGCTAGGGAGATGAGCACACGCATTAAGCCCATTGGCTAATAAGTGCTAACTTTAAAACATATATATATATATATATATATATATATATATATATATATATATATATATATATATATATTCAGGATTTTACAGCTCAAGCCGCATTCCTACACCTAACCGCCATCTGTTTCTGTCCTGCGCATCGTCTTCATCCAAATTCCGGTCTCTCATACTATTTCTTATGTTCTCGTTCCATGATCTTCTTGGACGACCTCTTTTTCTTCTGCCAGGAGGCGCCCACTGATATAGTTTCTTGGGCCACCTTCCATTACCCATACGTAGTACATGACCGAACCATTTCAGACCTCTGATTTCAATTCTTGTAACTATATCGTCTTCTGCCTGCATACGTCTCCTAATTTCTTGATTTGTTATTCTTTCTAGTCTCGATACTCCAGCGCTACGCCTTAAATAGTCCATTTCCACAGAGTTCAGTTTTCTTTTGGTTTCAGCATTCAAAGTCCAAACTTCACAACCATATGATAGAACGGATTCAAGCTCCTAAAATCTTTTTACTCTCCTCAATTCTATGTTTAATCTCATACGTAGTCTGTCCATCTTTGGATATTTTTGTACCTAAATAGTTAAAGTCATCAACCTGCGTAATGGTGTAATTGTCGTCCATCAGGATCTGATATCTAGCGTCTGAGTTAATTACTAGATACTCCGTTTTGTCGAAGTTGACGGACATTCCCCATTCGTTATAACTTTGATTAAGTCGTCGTAACATAAATTCCAGATCATATGAGTCCTGGGCTTTAAAACATACATTTCATAAAATGCCTACAGCTCATTGGGTCATTATATACAAAATTTTGAGAATGCAAGAATATATTTTACATTTGCTGGCTGTAGATTGTAAAATAAATATGAATAAAACATTGTTTATAAGAAGAGAGAAATTTAGATGAACCAATACAGCTACTAAAGCTATGCCGAATGTGAGTAGAATTGACGAAACATACAAGGTTCGAAACTATATAAAAACTGAATACCATAGGCTACCAATGGTCGGTTAAAAGAGCTGCACAGTAAGAATCCTAGTTAAACAGACAAGTCAAGAGAAATAGCAAAATATAGATGAATTAATAAAAACTAAATTTTTTAATTACATAAATGCATCAGAGAGTTATATCTGGAAATACCAAGAGGACATGTTTTAATAACATTTATCTTCATCGGTGTTGTTATAGACTATTTACCAAATTAATTTGAATATCGTTAAGACCTTCATTGCCGCCCTCAGTGCGGTAATAGCTAGAAAATAAAACGATCAGATCCCAACATGGTCAAACTTGTATACATAGTTGGATCTTAAAAGAAGCTAAAACGTTAACACAGACAAATATATTATATCTTATATTTGTTATTATTTGATTTTCTTTCTATCTTTGAGTTTTTCAATGAACTACATTTATCGCTCTTATCAATTATTATCTGATCTTAGAGGTTATTTTGTAAAAGTGTATAAAATTTAGAAATTTTGTATGCGACACCATACATACCATTTTGGAAATCGGTCACATGATGTTGAAATAATTTTCCTTTGATGCATATTACTTCCCTCGTCTAAAAGACGAAAGAAGTTGTAAAAATTGTAAAAATCATTTTTCGAGATATTTCCAGATCTTCACGTTTCAGTGTCCCTAGATGACGAAAAACAGGTTTTCTTAATTCCGTCTGTCTCTTGCCGGTATAACTCAAAAACTATTTGTTGGAGGAAGATGATATTTTGCATGCGGATTATATGCTACCTGGCCGAAACCGTCAAAATTTCGGTCAAATATATACAGGTTGAGCACTTGTAAAAAATAAAACATGGTCCGTTTTTGCTTTAAATGAGGAATAGATAAAAGTAATAAGTTGAGCATCGCTCAAGCTTTACCCTTGATAAAAATGGGATCCAACAGATACATGATAAATGTTGTAAAAAACAAAAATGGGCAACAATAAGCTTGTTGAATGTAATGACGCATCGCGGCGATCATAGGCACATAGGCAGAGCTCCGTGGCAATATGTGATCAGTATTACCAGGGACGCTAAGATCTTGCGAAGGAAGTTCTGACTGAAGTACTTTACAGATTTTTGACAATGTTAATTATTCCAAATTGCGCAATGAAACGTAACGTACAATACTTCCTCGACGTAGGAATTTTCACGTCAAATGGAAAGTGATAATAAGAACTGTTTTACAGAAGCTGTTAATTAGACACTTTGAACTAAGTACTAAACTAAAACGTGTTTGAAAACACTGCAGTATCCACAGATTATTTTAATTGTCTCCGCTTTGTTTTATTCAACCAATTGATAAATAGGAACTAGCCATTGTAGCACTAATTCATAAATATTTGTTGTTATGTAGCTTGAGTAAACACATTTGTGCTTCAATATTAAATGAATACACATGTTTGGTTACTAATAGTACCAACTACCTATTAATATTATGTGCAACTGCAATTAGTCTGGAAGGATATGAATAGAACATTTTTCACTCAGAAAAAAAATTGAAATTAAGATATCGGCTAACTAATTTATATTTATACAATACTGTTGGCCGGCATTAATTGCTTATGAATGTTTCCAGTATTTCGATCTTATTAATTTAGATTTTAGTTTATCGTTGAGTATCACAAATTAGCAACAAATATTGATCAAATATGGCCTTTTTATTATTAATTATACAATTTCCAAAATATAGTTACAACTGTAGAAATAGACGTAAGGATCGTTTTTGCATTGTATCATTTTCTACAATAAAGTGAAGAGAGTGGTAGAACTATTTGTTTAGCGAGAATCTTAAAAATTAAAGGAAACTAGACGTAAAAATGTCTTCACATTCTTAGTAATACTGAAACAATAAACGGAAACACTTGACAATGCAAATTACATCAATTTTCCAATAAAAAACCATTACTGTCGGTATTTGAATCGCAGCGCCTACAAATGCGATCTAAACGTTTGGCAATATCCCGTGAACCTACGGAGCACCTCTCACAGAATTGCGTTGGCTTAAATAGAATGCATTTATCGTTAACCATTTTTCACTAATTTACAACATTTACTCTATATTTGTTGGGTCGCATTTTCGCCAAGGGTAAAGCCTGAGCTATGTGCAAGTTATTACTTTTATCTATTTCTCAGTTAAATAAAAAATTAACAAACCCTTATTTTTTACGGTGCTCACCCTGTATATATTTGTCCAAAGTCGGGACGCTGTTTCAGCAGCCAAACCGTAAGAGATAGAGAAAAAAAATATGAAAGTTATATGTTTGGAATGGTCATGTCAGGTCAGGAACCGAATTTCAGTCTCTAACACTAATTATTATCGTAATTATCCTAATCCGAACTTTTTAGGTTAGATTCTAGGCAAATGTTATCAAGGCGAAAGCGACTGGTAGTTTGCTACCAACAATGACGTCATATACGTACGTGTGGTGAATACGCGGTCTTTTTTGTTTTATTAAATGAGACATTTGTCTCACTGGACTGCTAGTTTCATATTAATATAACACATATCACATTCATGCAGTTTTTACTGGCTCTCGAGGCCAGCTTTTTTACCTCCTTGTACATGGACTACTTATATCAAATAGTTTCATACAGACTACGTGTATACAGATGTTTCAAAATCGATAGATTGCTTTAGTATCTCATATAGGTATACATTAAGAAAGTGTGTCAATGCTATTTATGACAATAACTGTTCATTATTACTACTACTTACCAATAAATAGATAAAACTACTTACCATAACAGAATGTTTTTAGTTAGACTTGTATGATTATTTTAATTAATAAAAAAGAAGTTACACTATTAGTATCCTAGATGCTTAATTTTGTTTGTATTATGTGTGTAATATGTTTCTAATATGAACTTCTGCATTGATAATTGTTACACTAGACTAGTTGAATTTTCTAAAACAGTTTGTGTAATGCATCGATATTCAATCGTTTTGTTATTGTATATAAAAGATATATGATATGATATATTTATATATATATAAACATTTACATGTTTTATTTTGCCCACTAATAGAAACATGGTATTACGTTTTTAAGTTTAGCGAATTAAACGAATCATCAACAACATTTTCCAGCCTTCATAGACGAACTTCATATTGACAAAATTTCTTACCTGCGTGCGACAAAATGTGCTTGTCTACTACAGCCACTACACAAGAGGTCTTTTATTCGATTCGTATCTGTAATTGCTATGCGGGGTGCAACGCCCTTAATTATGGCGTCAGAAGCCAACTTCGATTAGGAAGTGGCATGAATTTATCAAACGCAATCGGTTTTTGTATTGATGCCATTGCTCAAGTTCAACGTTCACATATGTACTACAAACCCAAATGAACACTTTCAACCTGCAAACAACTGGACAGTCAAGTTGAAATATGTGTTGCCGATTGTAAGAGTAATCTCTGAAGTGACGTTATTTATAATAATTAAAACTATATTTTTAAGATAATCTCTGAAACCATTTTGTGACAATTGTCTATTCATGCTGTTTTTGTGGGTATTTCGTTACACTAAGAACACGATCGTTTCGAGAGAAAAATATTCTCTCGTTTCTAACAAATAAACAATTAATTAAAACTTAACAGTAAAAACTTAACTTATTTTACTGGAGCTGCCGCATGGAAATCGCCTTCAGTAAATAGATTGACACTGAAAGCTCCAAGCTCCAAAGCTACGTTTTCAGAGTTAATTTCTAATTTAATTAGTTATTCTTTGAAAATGGGAGCAGATTTTATTTCGGAGGCTTTCACGGCCATTGCTATTAAGTAACAAAGGGCTTCCGAGATTGGACTGTGTCATTATTGTGGTCGAAGAACTCAACGTTTAGCCCACTTTCGTAAGAGGCTTCATCAGGAGGAAAATCAAAAGAACACGGTAACTCAACGTGTAAATCACGCCAGAGGCGAAACTCTTCAAAAGCGTAAAGCACTTGGTATATCTGATAGCGGCTAAATACGTTTTCAGATAAGTACAAATTATTGAGCTAAAAGTTTTTTTTTAACCTAAAATAATAGTTTTTCTACTTTGATGCCGATATTTTGGTGATCACTGTATATTATTAAAATATTTAAAACCAGCGAAAATTTTAATTCCAAGCAACTTTTGCAAAAAACATTTTTGTTTATTTTGAAAAAGAAGGGTACTTCATTTTTGAGCCATTTTCATATTTTCGAACCTCCCCCGTATACGCAAGAAGATATTTCAATTTTATCACATGTATTTTGAGCTTGAGAAGATGCAGTGACTGCTATCAGGAATATAAGTTATGATAAATGGATAGTTAATAAAGCAAATTCTATTTGTGTCAAAATTTATAACGGGCACTGTACCTATAGACCTATACTGTATACAAAGGTAAAATACATTTATTAAAAAATAAAGTAGAAACGGGAGCTACTATGGGGAAATTGTGTGCACCATCATTTGTCAACTTGTATTCTTTAACAAATGCGAATAGTTGAGAGTAGAAGTAAACTAAAAAAAATACGAACTATGTGAAACAAGTTTAAATTCTAAATAAACCATCTATATAGAACTGTGATCATTTATGTAGCTTGTTGGAAGATGAAGAGCTGCAACGTAGTGTTTTTGGGTACCCAGTTTTACTAATAATAGAACTATAAACGATAATAAAGCGAACGTTACGTTGATAATAGTTCAGGTTATTAATATATTTTTCTGAACTTTAGTGTGACGAAACACCCAAAAAAAAACAGAAATTAGGAAACTGTATCCGATCGTAGGATCCAGTCTATCACGTTTCTCAGAGCTAACAGATAATAAGTAAATCTGCCTTGTTACCAGTAAAAAGCGCAATGCTTTAATGACTCATTAATTGTACCGCCTGTTTTATGTATTTTGATCGCCCGTTTCCGAGAAGTTCAACTTTGTAGTCATTGAGGTCGCCGAACTCGTTTTGGACGGCTTTCTGTCGCATGAGATGGACAATTGATCGTTGTCATGCATAAGTAGGTCAAGTATTATTCAATTGTTTCCGCTCACCTTCGGCGATATTTTCTGTATCTCGCTCTCTTCTGTAGGCGTCTCCGGCTTGACCGCACGCATTATACTTCGTATTAACCGTTGCCGTAGTATAGTGCTAGTTAATAGTGACTTACGTTGGTAAGAATAGTGTCCTAGCTTACTCTCGCTACCGCGGTTTTGTAAGGTTGATTTATCGAACCTAGTTGAGTCTTAATTGCGGATTTTCTGATGTCGCGATTTAAGTCTTGGATCTGTAAGCTGAAGGTATGTGTGTGCCTTGTCTTTCTCGTTCTCTATTCCAATTAGGCATTCACGATTTAGAGCCGATTTGGAGTTGTTAGTGTATAAGCAGCTATGCTGTGCTATTAATTTGGTAGCCGAATTTGTAATTATTGTTTTCCGTTTGTTGCTGAGTTCTTGTTGTGGCCACCGCTTCGTTTTTTCGGTTAGAAATTATTGCTGAGAGTCCTTTCTGTGCCCCCATTTGCACAGGTGGTTAATTATGCAATTCTCTGCTGTTTGTTTTGTCAACGCCGCCTCGCATTACTAAGAGTATTAAATCGATCTTGTGTTGGGAAGGTAAAAACAAATCTGTACATTAAGCGCGCCGAAAGATTGGAATCACCGGTTAGTATTGCATCACCTCCGACTTTGTTAGTAATTATTGGCGTATTTATGAAACATTCTAAATTTCTACGTACATAGTAGCATACTATTGTTGTCGTCCTTCTGCTACGTTCGACCTGCGGCATACTCGTACATTTGTAATTGCCTGCTAATTCAACCTGCCTAGACACCTGCTGCCTTTTTAAATATGAACTTTGTGTGTTACTCAAACTTCTACATTAGTGGCAACAGTAGAATTGGCTTTCGCCTGTAGCGTGGGTCGCGCTTGGGATTTATGCGAGTGTTCAAATAAACTGATGTAACATTTTCTATCATATCTACTGTCGTTAATTAATATAACGTTTTTTAGTATTTGTTGTTTCTAGTTTTGAGTAGTGGTTGGATTTTTGTTTTCTAAACTTGGTTCTATCTTTTGTTTCGAGAACTCAAGTGTTCAAATTATTATTTTAACGGCGTTTGTTCGTTATCCCTTGAAATAATGGATCTTAAGGTGCTTAAATCGTTTTTATGTTCTAATACGCATAACTCAAAGACATTTGAATTTAGAGGTATGAAGTAAGATATCAAAAGGAAGTTCATTTAAAGGGTTGTATAAACATACAAAAATATACAGGGCGTTTCATTTGAAAACATCGAAATTATTACATTTGCAAATGTTGAGCACTCTGTATAACACCATTTTACACTTGAAAGGTAGTTTACAAAAATCATAAATTTTTGGTAACGTTTTCCTTCATTCAATTGATTTTGTTGCTTATAGTAGCCACCTGAAGCATTTTTTTGCATAGAATCGTCAATATCTCCAAAATAGTTGGTGTTAGATCCATACAACTTGATATCAAAATGATGAGTATTTTAACTCAAAACTTTTAAGCTACCCAAATATAGAGCATTCCGTTTAAAATAAAGTAAGTTTCATTCATCACACTTTTTTGAGCCACTCTGTATAACAAGAACTATTTTAGTAATGTGCATTACCTTTGTAACTACAACTTTTATGTACATAATATTCATGTAACTCCCATAGTTTTAGAAATATCTTCCACCCCACCGGACTCAGTATACACGGTGTTGATTCAGTTATATTATTAATTATTTTCGAGTAAAAAACTGCATCTAATATATTGATATAGTATTGATATTATGTTAATCTCTAATAGACTGCTAAATTACTCTTACCCATTCACTTCAAAATACTTTAAATAAAATATTTGCCCTAATATTTTATTTTATTTATTTGACTTGGCTAGCTCAGTTGATAACAAAACATCCCATGTCAGGTGGGTACTTGCTTTAGAAAATTCTATCAAAATTATTGTATAAAAATGTTTCGTTATTGACAAGTTATTTCAGAATGACTTTAAATCTTTCAACTGTCACTATCAACTTCCTAATATTGACACTTAGCTGAATTTATATTTAATTAACACAAATCAGTTTCAATATGTTGAAAAGAGTAAGTATTTTTGTAAGTAAGTGATTATTCTACTGTTAATACTAATTAATGTTTATTATTTACATATACCTGGATATCTTCCACCTTTAAAATGGATCCAATTCTTCTGTAGAAGAACAACATAAATATAACCAAGCTATTTATTTTGTCACATATATTTGAATCTTCAACACCTCCAAAGTGGCACGCTACTACTCTAAAAGTCACCCAGCTCTCCTAGATGGTAGATCCTTTATTACATACAATTGCAAATCCAAGATGTAATCTTTTTTACAGCAACCAACATGGTATCCAATCCTGCAATTCCATTCCATAAACACCGACCCGAATAATGAATTTGTGACAGCAAACCCAATGAAAATCCAATTCACAGATGACCTCACCTCTATTGCGACCTGCACGACCTCGAACCAGCAATTTCCGTTCCAGGTTATAATAATTAATCCATTAATAACTATATGCCAGCATACCCATTCAAATTATTTACAGGTATCTACGTATTGACAGAAATCCACACCACAGCTCCTCCAGTCAACCCAATTAGTACGAACTCATCTCACGAATTCCAATATTCCTAGTTCTTTCTTTATTAACTAATTCTATGGTCCCCTTCTTTAAATTAAAGCCCAACTCAGTTTTTAAAATTCTCGTTTATTCCATTTTGTTTACTTAATTTAGTCCTTTGCACCCTTGTATATTATTGCACTAATATACTTTGATTATAAAAGGGTTTATTTCGTAATTTATTTTCAATACAAAATAATTATGTCTAACTTTTAAGAATCGAAATCAGTTGTTATCTAATAATAATTTTTACTATATCAATTCTCCATTTTAAACATAATGTTTTAAACTAACATCCTGGATTACTTTATACTACATACAGTTCATTTTCTTAATTAATCTGACAAATTCCAAGTAACTTAGTTAAATATTAATTCAGCTTATGACTTCCACATTGTTTCAGCCTATCTTATAGTTTGTTATAATTATTTACTTTTTAATTATAAATTGCTCCTTGCTAATTTCAATAAGCATTAATTTTTAATCCAAAGATAATAATTTGAATTTTTTTTTAACAATAGATCGGCAGTCCTAGTCTGTAACTATCACAATATACAAAATAATATTACATTTTTAAATATTACAAGAATTTATCTTAAAAATAAAAAATAGTACTCGTATATTAAGTATCAGGAACGGCAAGGACGGTTTATCAGCTGAAGACAATGTTTCGCTTCGTTCAGTTTCCAATATTGTCTGAGGCTGCTAAACCTTACTGTTAACTTAAATATTTATTTTTATTATAATATATTCTAATCCTGAAGTGTCAAAAGTGACATTTACCCATTGACAATCTACTTGTACTAAATTTATTGACATTTGTGAACGGTAAGTAATTAATTACGTTCTTTGAACGGTAATTGAGTACTTACCGTTCAGTTTTACTAAATGAAGCTGACTGCCATGAAATCCCATGTGGTAAATGAATGAAAAAGATCGATCGTGTAAGAAACCATTGAAAAGTTGACAAGATAAATAAGTGGCAATGACGGATTACTAAAACCAATCCTTGTGATCTATTAAATAATACTTGATTTTCGCGTTTTGGTAAAATATTTGTGTAAGTGATATAATTTTGTCGGTCTATTCTACAATATTATACTACAGAAGAGAACATTTCGTTTATATAGTGGTATTACACTAGAAATTCTTTGCGACATGTTGGAAATTTATTTGCAGGGATTTTTATGGATGGGCAAATGCATTCTAATTGTTACTCATTTTGTTACTACTAGACGTCTTAATAAGATATGCAATGTAAGTCAATGATTGGTTTTATTCAACTTTTAGATAGTTTCTCTTATTTTCAAGGAAAATGCCTGCAATATTTAAAATATAAATTATGCATTGGATCTTTTAAAGCTGAGCAAATTATTTATTCGCCATTTTGGTCTAAAATAATTAGGGGGGCAAATATTTACAATAATTAAATGTTGCAGTTAAAGGCCTATGTCTCAAATTTGAACTAACATCCTGTATATAAAAACACAGCACATCAAGCAACATTCGATGAGAGATTAATTCATCGAAAATATTTGTAGAAAAGAAATACAATAGGAAGTCAACATATACACCATCTTAAATATCAAAAGTGACAGAGTTAATGATTTCAATCGGAGGGTTGTGTCGCTGAAAGTGATCATCAAATACGTTGCTCGATTGAGCAACTGTTGGAATGGAAACTTGTTAGATGACCAGCCGGGTGGTCGAAAGTCGGTTTTCAAAGTGATACATTGCTGTGAATTTTATTGAACCTCAAACGTTATTTCCCACTTACATATTGGGGAATGTGGATTGAGCAGTTGATGATCTTGCTTTATATTTGTAAGTGTGCATCGCATACAGTACCTTTACAAATCTATTAAATTAAATTTACCCCATAAATAAGGAATCGAAACCTGATGTATGTACTAGTTATATGAGTACCATAGCTACTCTATTAAAGGGACAAACGAAATTATCGTTCACATATTCTGTCTACCACAAATAATTTTTATTTAGTTACTGATTAAAATATCAGCAAATGGTTTTTTCTAACACAAAATTAATAAATTAGTTCTAATTATTTATAATATTGTATATTTGGCAAGTTAATTAAAACTGAAGAATTTCTAATATAATATTCTAACAATGTCATTGAGAAACATAATATATTAAACCAAAGTTAATTCTTACTTTACTCTTAAAACTGTTATTATGACAGCATATTATGAGTTAACGAATTGCGCGACCTAATTTTTGCCCAGCTGTACTTACTACCCTCAAAACTAGACTTGCATTAATAGTTAATTTATATGAGGGGCGCTACGCAACCAGCTAAATATATTTCTAATATCAACAACTGCTCCTTTAGCTTAACAAGTAAATTTATAGTAGGTATGTCAAGGTTTTTATTACGATCCAAAAAGAAACACTACGTGACTGCAGCCACTAAACAGCATTAAACATTTAATTATGCCACCTTATTGAGTAGTACTTTGCTTTCTTTCTATGAATAATTGATATTAAAGAGGAAGGTTAACGCTTTCTTCTGCTTGTGTGTGGTTGTTTGATTGGCGTTTTCATTCATACTTGAAACTTGGCGTTAAAACTGAGTAAAATAGTCTAATTACATTCAATTTTTTATGTTGAAAATGTAAATATGGCTAAAAATAAATGTAGTCACTGCTGCTGTAAAGTTAAAACTCGATTATTATATACAATGCTGCAATTTAGGGCCCAAAAAATCTAAAAAAATCATATTGCATTGCGCAAATGAAAGCCGATTTGGAGCTGTTTGTAATTTTTAGATGCGAGCGTGCAATTTTAAATTAAATTTTTCTCATGCGCTTCTATTTCTGCAAAAGTAGCTCGAAGAATATTGAGTTAGGTAACTATTATAACGGATATGTACTTGTCCATAAGCGCAGTGTAATTTCGTTTCGACAACATGATATAGTATGGGCTCTTTATCTCTGGTATCTTAACAAATTTGTTTGCGAATTTATTTTGCTAAATTTACTAAAGTTTTAAGATAAAGTGATTTCAAATTCAGAACGTTTGCAACACTATTATCAAATTAAGCAAAAAGTAACTAATTTTTGTAATTAAAACAATTGAAATGAATCATCCGGCAATTCAAATACCCGTAGGAGACAATGATCTCTAGTATGTATTATATTTATAACTACTCCAGATTTTTTTAAAGTGATATTTTCCTTATTACATTATGGAAACTGGAAATGCTTGTTGTTGTTTTATAATAATGTTTTTTTTAAATTTTCCTTACTGTGATGTGTTTCGCAAACTCCTATGTGTTGCTATTTTAAATGTTGTTTTCTAAGATTGTATGTTTCTGCTTTTATACAATTTTAAACATACGTATAAATATTAGGCAAGTAAATAGCATATTTATTGAATAAAAAAAATAAATGAAGTAGGAAACATAATTATAAAATTTAAAGGTGTTGAAACGCATTTTTGTAGTATGCAATTAACATGTGAAGAAATTTATAATTATCAACATTCTCAAGTGCAATAAATTATCCAAACATATTGGAAAATATAAGCAGTATTAAGAAACATGGAACAACATCTTTCAGATAATCTTCTAGTTATTTTATAGCTTCAGGAAATGTCTCGTTTAACAGATATTTATTAGTGGTTCTGCTTGGACGATAAAATTTGATATTGCCAAACGATGTAATTTTTCAATTGCTGAAGCTAAGTTATCTCGATGTTCAATCAATTTGCTTAATTACTGAAGCTCAGTATGAAACACAAAGCTCAAAAATTTGAAATTTCCTCGCAATTACGGGGCGCTTGGATGGCTGTACGGTTGGGGGGGGGGGGGGGGGGGCAAATTTCGTGGTTGTCATAAGGAATCTCAATAACTATAGGAGATATGGAAAAATGGATCTGTTTTTCAACACAAGCTTAGTGGTCAAAACTAAAATTGGCAATCGTCTTCTGTTTTTGGGTTATAAGCGAAAGTTCGCTTTTTCGACTTTTGCTTCTGTGGCTAAATCTCGCTTATTTATGAAAATAGAGAAAATAAACTTCCACATTTTCCAGGTACTTTTTTTGATGAGAATACAATGGCGTACTTAGTTTTACAAAAATCTTTCGAATTTCGATGTGCATTGTTTATATCGAACTTATAGTTGGCTGTGTCATCATGACAAAGATGATCTTTTTCCATTCCAGTGATATGCAGAGTGACATTAATAGTTGTGCAAATATTTTAACTGGTAAAAGAGGATGGTAAAATAACACGATTAGACCAATTATGTCTTATGCAAAAACTTTTAGTTTTCGAAAAAAAGCAGGTTCAAGTTTTTCTAAAAAAAGTTTCAGAGCTACAGATAGGTTGGAATAAAAAATGTAATAATTAAAAACCAAAGAAGCCTGTTTTTAGTAGCATTTGTATTAATATTATGTTAACGTCATATTTTTGAAAAGTACCACGAAATTAATTTCAACAATGCTGAGATAAAACCATATCAGACCTCCCAGCTTTGGTAAAATTCACATTTGATTATTGCTTATAATGTCACACGGTTCCATAAATTTGGAAACATATGAAAAATTGTTTTATTATCCATTTATCAGAACAAAAGTCTCTACATCTTCTCAAACTGAAAATGCGCCTACCAAAATTTAAGTATCTCCTATTCCTATACGGAAGAAGTTGGAAAATATAAAAATGGCTCAAGAATAAAGTACCTTTGTTTTTCAAACTACACAAAAATGTTATTTGTAAATATGGAAGATGTAAGTACTTATATGGTACCCTGAATCGTAAACACCCGTTTACTGAGCTCTGCCTCTACGAGTAAAGAGTCTCATTATGGACTAAGCCCGTTAGGACTATAACGAAATTTACATCATCAATTGCTATGGTATTCATTATAATCCTAACCAGCTCTACCCGTAAAAAAGTAGCAACGTCATTTGAATTTAAGAATTACGATTTACGATTCAAAATAGCATGAAACTTTGTACAATGCTCGACCTTAACCAGAAATGTAAGGGCTCTCACGGATAACAAGCTCGCTATCTCTCACTCGTCAGATACCGTGTTCGAACGTATAGTTCTAAGTAACGGTCTTCCAATGTAAATAATAATAATAATGGTGAGGCACTAACAACCCATGAAGGACTATTACACTGATCAACACTAATTTTATTGTCAACAATATTTGAGCGATTTTTAGGTAATTTCGTGGTGCTGATCACGAATTTGAAGTCCATTTAGGTGAATTGGCTCTAATTTTAGAGATATATTATCAAAATATGATAAAATAGAGAAAAATATCAATTTAATAGACCAATGGCCCTTATAAGCAACTTTTAGTAAAAAATATTAAAATGGTTTCAAAAAGAGAAACGAAAAAATAATAAAATTCATTATTGATTAGGTGTAACAGCAAAGAAATAATTTAATTTAAAAAATTACATCTAATTCGTAGGAAAGAAGCTTTTTTTGTAGGATTTTCTTTTATGAGAACCGTCAGGTACATCACGTTGGAGACTCCAACAATAGTCTGCCATCATATGATGATCTCATCTGCCCTGATACCTTTCCTCCATCTCCTTTATATCCTGGTGGAACCGTTCCCCTTGTTCCTCACTGAAATTGCCAAGATTGTCGGGAAATTTATCCAAGTGGCTGTGAAGAAAGTGTACTTTAATACTCATATTAGTACCCAAGTTTTTAAAGTTTAATAACATCTGTTGCACTAATTCCTCGTAATTGTCCGCTTTGTGATTACCCAAGAAATTTTTAACTACCATAACAAAGCTACACCAAGCAGCAGCTTCAAGTGTCGTCATGTGATTTGTAAAATTAGAGTCCTTAATAAGTTTGCGAATTTGAGGGCCATCAAAAATACCCGCCTTTAGCTTTTCCATACTTAGCCTAGAAAACGATCTACAAATGTATTTGAAGCACTCGCCATCTTTACTCAAAGCCTTAACAAATTGTTTCATTAGTCCTAACTTGATGTGGAGCGGTGGGAGAATGATTTTTTCACGGTCAACCAATGGTTCGTTTATGACATTTGCTGTTCCTACAGTCATATTTTGTCTTATTGGCCAATTAACCATATTCCAATGATCTTGCTTCGCCCTACTATCCCACAAGCAGATAAAACAAGGGTATTTTGTGTACCCACCTTGCTGCCCAAGCAAGAAGTTGACCATTTTTAGATCAACACAAATGGAAAACTGATGTTCTTCATAGGATAGTTTCTGTAATACCAACTTAATGTTTTGATATTCTTCCTTAAGTTTTGTTGAGTGGGCGATAGGAACTGACGCATATCGGTTGCCATTGTGTAGCAAAACACACTTTAAGCTTCTACTGGAACTGTCTATGAATAGTCGCCAGTCACCTGGAACAAATTGTATTCCCATTTGACGAAAAAGTCCGGGAATGTTGTTGCAATAAACAAGATCTTCATCTTGGCTAAAGTAAGGAACAAGTTTCACCTCTCGTGTTCTATAAATGGTTATTTTTATATCTGGTTGTAGACAGTTTTTTTCTTTTAATCTGGATGCCAGAAGTTCAGATGCTTGCTTTGATAGACCGAGATCCCGTATCAGGTCATTCAGTTCTTCTTGAGAGAACTGCTGTGGTGTTGATTGTATTTCCTGCTCATATTCACTTCCACTGCTACTGTACTGGTCCTTAATTTCTTCTTCTTCCGACATCAGAACATCTGGCAGTGTTGTATATACTGGTACGGGAATCTCTTCGCTATGTGGCACAGGTCTTCGTGCTGATTCTAAATCAGGATAATCCCATTTGCCTTTCTTGTATTTGTTAAAACCTTTTACATTAACTAAACAAAAATAACAATCATCATGGTGGTTTTTAGGTTCTCTCCACACCATGGGCACACCAAATTTCAAACTTTTTCTTTTTTGGTTTGACCACTGTCGTAAACATTCGACACACGTTTTGCACACTATATGGGGAGCCCAGGACTTGTCTTGGTCTCCAAGCAGTACGCCGAAATAAGCTTGATAAGCTTGTCTAACAAAATCTGTGATATTTTTTCTTTGTTTCGCTACAGTATATTCGCCACAAATGTAGCAGAAGACATTAGGGCTGTTCAAACAGCTTCTGCGTGAAGAACTCATTCCTCTGAAAAAAGAGTAACTTTAGTTAAAAATATTCGTCACATGTACTCCTACCTTCCACTTGACGTCTATTAAATTTAAATAACTTCACTAGGTAGGCAATAAGAACTAAATACACAAAATACGTAAGAAAAGCACAATAACCGCGACGCTAAGTCTTAGTAGAACAACCGCTTACGCTGAACTGACAGTTAAAATCAAGAGACACAAGACAAACAAGTGCACGCACTGATCACGTGATCAGCAGTCGGCACGTGGTACGCTCACTAAACAGGGTCGAACTCTCGTTTCTGCGTAAATTTCTTGTTTGTAAATTATTCTTAAAAAATAAAAAGCATATGTTATAGCTAAATTCCTTAAAAAATTATGTATCCATTACCTCAAAAACTAGAGCCAATTTGGAAAAACTGCTTTTATTTTTGAATTCAGCAGACCTGAATTACCCTAAATTCGTTCAAAAATACTTGGCAACAAAATTTTTTTTTAATTTTGTAGGGCGGTGTTATTGTTGTTTCTTGTTACGATTATTTATATTGTGTTTTCGATTTGTTAGTTATTATATCCTGATTTAAAATAACAGTATAACAAGCACCAATAATGTAGTATAGCAACACCAACAATCTGCATAGAAACCATAGCACACTAAAAATTCACAGTGTCGGCATAACGATGAAGCAGTAGTCTGTAGCCAAAATGCTGAATCCTTGAATTTTCTCCATTTTGAAAACGTTTCCTCGTGCTATAATCTACTGATTATGCCCTTAATACATAAATAACTATTTGCATCTTCCTCTATTTTTGTGGTAAGTAATAAAATCGAAAGAATCGTGATATTTCGAGATTTTTTCGACCTTTTGGGATTTCTTCAGATCTTCACGTGTCAGGGTTCCTAGGTGACCAAAAACGGGTTTTCGCAATTCCATCTCTTTGTCTGCCTGTTGGTGGTAGAATTCAAAAACTATTTGTTGGAGGAAGATGATATTTTGTATGCATATTATATTCTTTCCTGGCAAGACACTGAGAAAATATTGGTAAAATATATACAGAGTGAGTACTTTAAAAAATAAAACTATGCCTATTTTTGCTTTAACTCAAGAACTATTCCTTTGATTAAAGTATTCTATAATTTTAATAGTTTTCGAATATCTGAGCTCTACCATCATAGTTCATACTGATGTCAAAAATAATGTTATTCATCTATTGCTAATTTCCTAGGAACGGTACTATGATATATCAATCTAGGTTTAGCAGCGTATACGTAATAATTAATTTTCTGTGACATTGGCACGATAAGAACCAATTAATTTGCATGTAAAACTGATTATTGTTATGGACCATCGATTTTCCACTTCAGGTAGCTTCGATGAAACAAAGTAAAGAAACAAAATATGAAAATTCCAGTGCAATGCGCTGTTTCAAAACATCCATAGTTTATTTAATTATGATAGAATTAATGACGTTTCGTACCAGTCATGCAATGCAGTTGCAATGGAGTATTTGCAGAAATGGGGATGTTCATATAAGCAGGAGTTTCACTAAATAAGTGAATATATTAAAAGATGTTTCGATACCCTCAAATGGGATTCAAAACACAAGCAATAAATAACACTCGGCATAAATTCCGCACAATCTTTCTCCAAAAGGGGTCGAGGCTTGCTTTTTATAGGCGATTTAAATTGCAAAATCTGGAGCTGGTAATGGAGAACTTAAACCTACAAGACTCGAGTCTGTCACAGCCACCATTCGCTTTAATGTAAACATATAAATTCATATTACATGGCATCCTTGTCAAGATTGACTATTCCGTTTGTTCGGGATGAACTAAACTAGTATTAGAAAGTGTTGAAGTGTGTCAGTATTTGTAGAAACTATTCATTAAACATCACATTCTTATACTTCATTAACTCTGAGTTGACAAAAGGAGCTCAACTTTTGTATATTGTATGAGCAATATGAGTATATATTTTATATTTTTCAAAACGCATGTGCCTAGAACTAGTTTTGGATAAATTTACGATCGATTATTAACGTTGTGAAAATGAAGTTTCCCGTGGAATTGGGTAACTGAATTATCTTGCAAGCGATTGTAGTTGAGCTAAAGTGGTGCTAATCAGATGTTAGAGCTCCAGCGGGTTCAACAATAAATTACGTTATCGGCACGACGCTCCTTCCTAACAAAACAGTTTTGCTTAGTTTATACAGGACTAAGTAATCTGATTGTTTTGAGTTCTTGTTTCCCGAAGAAAGCACTATATGATTCTTATAGGTTCGTTTGATCAAAATTATTAATAAATTTGGATCAACTTTCAGCATTTTTCTATACTACTCCTTTCAAATAATCGAAGCTTTATTTTTTTGTATATTAGAAACTATATACTTGTCTCCACAAGGCCCAAATATATTCTATCGAAGAAATGTTTTAGAATTAAAAAATAGCTTACGGGGCTTTCTTATTTTTTTTAAACTGATGTGTATTGTTGAGAATATGCTTATACTAACTGTTTACATATCCATAGATGGGTAGGTTTTACCTTCTCCTCACTTTGAAAGTTGTTGATTTAAATATTCTTTCTTATTTTGAGATAAAGATTTATTAGATAAATACTTTAGTAGTTTGATACTAGTATACCTCAAAACCCAAAAATAATTTATGTTAAATTAGTATAAAGTATTTCAGCATATTATTTTTTGTCACAGTTCTCATAAATTCTTGAATTTTCCCCAGTTTTAAAAAAATACAAATTCATACAGTTATCACGTGAAGCTATTTAGGACGAAAGATTTCAAATACATATTGTAAGATGTACTTAGAATGTTTCGAGAATTCATTTTGTTATAAAGAGAGTATTATTCATCCTTACCTCTAAAGACGTAGTTTTTGAAAATGTTATACTTTATTATATGTTTATATGGTGACTTTTTCAATGCTGCCGAGTATTGTACTTTTTTCTTTCGCAAGTACAGTGCGGTTAAAAAAAATTTGGACAAATGCGGCTATGGATTTTGAACGGGCATGTCTTAGCTTGCATCATGAACAATGTAATCAAACGTTGCCCATTTGCGTTAATAATGAGACATTAACAATTATAATTTTATATTGTGTTACCCATTTCATTCCTTTAGGTATACTGATTGCTACTAACCCTAAATTTAATAATAAATGCATTGCTGATAAAGAAATAAATCGCTCTTTACTTACTGTCATCTGCACTAATAGATTTTTAGTTAAACTATGTTTTGACCTTTTTAATGGAAAAAAAATCCGTGGCCTTGAAAAATATCTTTTGTTAAATGTTTCATCTTTCAACAGAATTTATATATACCGTACTTTAGGTGCGAACAAATAATGACATTTCAAAGTGTTAGATCTGGCGAAGGTGCAGGAAATTAGGCCTATAAACCTTGAATTATTAAATGGTCATGATAAAAGTGACGTAGATAATCCAGCGTTTCTAAAGTAGTCAGTAGTTAGTTATTCATTATTGGTGAGGTGTGTTATTGAACCACTGGGGATATAAAAGTCCCCGAGTATGATTAACCGGTAATAATTCATGAAAAACTTGTATCTTATATGGATACCATTGGAGGTCCTTCTTCACTATTAGTACTAAGTCCTATATGATAACCTTAATTTCTGTGAACCTTTCTTAATTCTCCGACAGCTGAATATTGGAAGCGTCCTTGTCCAAAATACTTTTTGATCGCCGTGTATCAACTATTGATAATTGCTGTGTTTGTTCTAGTGGGTTTATACATTTTATAAGTTATCTTCAAAAAATTTAAGGCAACTGAAGAAACCGTAGAAAGACCAAGTAACTCTATGCTCGTGATAGTTAAAACAATAGAAATACACGAGTTGTGTAACATATTATTGCATGCTTATACTGCTACTTAACATATGGTTGGGCAAGTAAAACTGTCAGTTTAAGAATTTAAATATAAGATTTACTTAATAATGTGGAAAAGCAGATATTCATCTTTGCCATTTGTCTACATATACGAGGGGAGGTCCATAAATTCGCTCCCTAAGTGTGAAAAAAAGGTTCTACAAAAACTTCAATATTTTTAGTTTTCAATATAACCTTCTTTTACTTTAATACATTTATTACATCTACCAATAATTAATTTTTCTAAACACATAAAATAATAACTTTTATCTTTATCTTCAAAATGGCTGTTTACAGCAGTAATCAGTTCTTCATTGTTCGAAAATCTTTGTCCCCTTAGCTCCTTTTTCAAATTTGGAAAAAGATAAAAATCCCTGGGGGCTAAGTCGGGACTGTAGGGTGCATGGTTAATTTCTTCAAATCCACATGCCTGTAGTGCGGCCATTGCTACTCGAGCTTTGTGTACAGGGGCATTGTCATGCAAGAGCAGCACGCCTCTGACTAGTTTTCCATGGCGCTTTTCTTTAATGGCCTCTTTCAAACGATGTAGAATGTTGGCATAGTATTTTCCTGTTATCTTTGTATCCTTTTCCTTGTAATCAATTAATAGAATTCCTTGTGAGTCTCAAAATATGGTTGCCATAATTTTTCCGGCCCACTGCGCAACTTTAAACTTTTTGGGATGCTCTGTACCCTTCCGGTGCCACTGCATCGATTCTTGCTTCGACTCTGGATCATAAAAATGAACCCAGGTTTCATCCCCTGTTACAATCTTATCAATAATTTCTGCTGGATTATCCCTACACATTTCCAAAAACTCTCTACATGTTGTCACGCGCGCTCGTTTTTGAACAGGTGTAAGTAATCGAGGCACCCATCTTGCAATGACCTTGGACATACCGAGATGATCATGAAGAGTCCGCAAAACTGTTGTTTCTGATATGCCACATATCTGTGCTATTTCTTTCTTCTTTAATCTTGCATTTTCTAAAATTAAATTTTCCACTTTTTCCACATTTTCTCCTGTGATGGCTTCAACAGGCCGACCAGAGCGAGGGTCATCTTCTAGAGACTCTCTACCCCATTTAAAAAGCTTGGACCACTTTTTAATTGTGTAGTCCGAGGGAGTAGAATCGCCATATACTGCCAACATTTCTTCCCGAATGGTTGTCGGACTTTTTCCCTGTTTTGTCAGAAACTTTATTATAGCTCTGTATTCAATTTTGTCCATTTTCTACTTTTTTATTGCAATTCACCTCACACTTTTATTTATTAAAATTAAACTAATTACACGAAATGGTTCAAACTTTCTAATTACCGTTATGACAGATGTACAAACGGAAAACATTCAGTTTTCTTTTGTTATCTGGTCTACTAGATATTCAGGGAGCGCATTTATGGACCTCCCCTCGTATGTCTATGTATACAATATATAATAAATATTATTATATTCTATTCTATTGTTAATTTCCAAGGGAAATTTAAATACTACTCATAACTAATGCTACAGGCGGAGTTACAGATACTGAAGACTTTGCACTTAGCACTTTCTTTAATTTACCTGCTAATGACCCTCTTAGCCCGGAGAAGCTGAGTATAAATAAACATGCTATTGATTGCTGGAATAAAATTCTGTTTACTCAAAGCTTTACTACCACATAAAACGAAGGAGCATAAAATTTGCAGTGATGCATTTCTGATTACGCAGACTAAAAACCCTATAAATCACTTTAATTAAAACTAATATTAGGAGATGCGTGCATAAAAGTTGAGTAAGTGAGCACATGGTTTTATGAATGAGAATATTATTGTATTTCACTTTGTATGGTACCAGAGCGCACATTAAACTTCTAAAAAATTGTTAAGGATTAAATGTTATTCATAATTGTTTAGTATTTATCATATTTTAAATGCAACTATTTAACAGACACTGAGAAGTAAATACAGACGCCCCAATTCAACAGAAATAATTTTTTTGTATAGATTTTGAATACTTTTCACTCATTGAAAACGGAAGGTATATCTACTACAGTAACAAACCTACAAGCAGATATGAATATTGAACATACGGCTTATGTATAGTATGTATAGTATGAAAAACTATTCTATCCAAATCTTTCAAAATTAATATATATTGAAAAAATCTAATCCCTTTTCAACTGATGTATCTGTAAGGGTGAAGCTTCTTTTCGATTTTGTGTTTCGTTCCAGTGGTTCTATTTTACACTTGTACCTTTCGAGTACAGTTACATATGTACCACATCTCGTCAATTACATAGGCGTAACGCGTATTATGCATTAAAAATGTCACTACGCATTTATATGTAATATCATAGTAAATGTGTACCGTGTGTTTTAAAAAAACTCATTTAGGGTAGACTTTGGATAGAAATGAATATATCACCTTTTTTATAGAGAAAAATTACTGCATCTGTACATACTATTGTTTAGAATTTTCCAGTTTCCGAAACCGTAGAAATCAACGAAATAAAAATGCAATTTTTAGAAAAATCACTGATGCCTTGGAATTATGTAAACAAACAACATGTACATTTACTTTGGTCTTTGCTGTTTGACTTTTATAACTGATTATTAAATTCTGTTCTCGTTAAAATGTATTCTTTTCTTCTAGAGAAAATGCTGTAGGTATCTGTACATACCATCGTTTGTAATTTTCCGGAACCGGAAAAATAAAAGAAATTAGTATCTAAAGCAGGATTTAATGAAATACCATAACAAAACATAATTATGTACCATCGAAGCCATAGAAAACTGGGACAAAAAAATACGCAGATACCCTTGTTTTCGGAAAGTGTAGTTTAGATGTGGCACTTTGACTGAACATTATTGAAGGTGGGCTGTCTCCTTTAATAACGTTCAGTTCAGTCAAAATGTTACATCTACGTTACATCTCGTAAATTACACTTTTTGAAAAACAGAGTAACTGCGTAACTTTTCTGTCCAGTTTTCTATGACTTCGATGGTACCTATAATCATAATACAAAAACACAAAAATTAATAAATAGTAACAAATGTTCAAACAAAGCACCATTAACTACAAAACAATGATCCAACCTGTCGTAAAATTGCCGTCTAACATTTGCTAACTGATGATATGTTTATATCGGACTTTTTCCACTGCCTAGGGTGTATATCACACGAAGTTTCGGGAGTTTTGATTTACCCCGTCTTCAGGTGTTCTTAGTTAGTCCTGAGAAGGACTGATATTGTACGTCTTTATGCTAACTGATATTGTGATATTTTATCGCATTGAGCTTGAATACAATTTTTTAGCTCTTCAATAGTTTGAAAGGTTCTTCCAGAGTAAATTTGCGATTTTAAATGTCCCCAAAGAAAAAAATCGTTGGGCTAAAGATCGGGGGACCTAGCAGCCCAGTTAATTAAATAATTTGGACCAATCACCTTATTGGAAAAACTGTAGTTTACAAAGTCGCGCACTTCACGAGTGTTGTGTGCGGGGCACCCATTCATGTGAAGCCAAATCTCTTGATTGTCTCTAGCAACTTCGGTCACCGCCGGAGCTATATCCTCTTCTAACAACTGCAAAAAGCGCTCTCCTGCGAGGTTTTCGCTTAAGAAAAATGGTCCTATAATGCGATGACCTAGTATTCCCGCCCAAATATTAACTTTTTGGGGATATTGGGTCCTGGTATGTAAACTGTTGCGAGGACTTTCAGTAGCCCATACTCTGCAATTTTAAACATTTGGTTCATTATGCAGTGTGAATGTGCATTCATCCGTAAGCAAAACGTTATTCAAAAACTCCCTGTCTTCGTTACATTTTTCCATAATTTGGAAGCAAAATGCACTTCTCTTCTCCATATCACGTTTAAGCAACTCTTGATGACACTGATATTTGTAAGAGCGAAACTTTTCGCAGGACTCGGCTGTGATGCAAGACAATGTCTTGAGCTATTTGCCTTAAACATACACTGGGATTTCCAGCTACTGCTACCAAAACATTCAAGGTGTTGTCATTTTCCTCATGTTGCTGCACGTTTTCAGCGTAATTGTTACATTTACAATTATTTAATACTGTGCCTGTAGTTTCCAATTTACATATTAATCTATCAATCGTTGAACTACTTTGAATTTGCCGATTCGGATATTTTACGCTAAACTAGGCACTTACTTGACGAGAACTATTTCCAGCATAAAAACATTTTATCATTTTTACTTTTTCTTCAGTTGAATACATTTTAAGGGGAAGAATATTAAATGATCTATTATAAACGTCAAACAACAATGACAAAAGTAAATGTGCATGTTGTTTGTTTACATATTTCCAAGGCCCCACTGATTTTTTCAAAAATAGCATTTTTTATTTCTTTAGTTTATAGTTTTCCGGAAATTGGAAAATTATAACCAATAGTATTTACAGATGCAGTATTTTTTTCCCTACAAAACACGTATTTACACTTTAATTTAAAAAAAATAGGGGAGCCAATAATCAAACATTAAAAATGTACCATTGTAATCTCTATGCTGCGTCGCGCAAGTCACCACCCTGCATACTGTTTTATACGTAAAAATGCAGTTTATACGCACAAGAATAAGAAAAACTGTTAGAATGTTTCTAGTGATACCTAGATTTCTCGAAGTTCTTCGACGAAGTTCCACATGGACGAATCCTGCACAAACTCGAAGATGTTGACATTCGTGCACAGAAAATTTGTCAAGAGCAGATTATCTTCCATCAGAGTTGGCCAAGCGATCTCTCAATCTAGATCAGTAGCAAGTGGTGTTCTGCACGAATCTGCCCTCGGACAGATTCTTCTCCCCATTTACACGTCTGACGTGACGGCAAGCATCAGATACCGAAATTCGATCTACACTGATGACACACAGCTTTATGTTCTTTCTTTGTAGCAAAATGAAGCAATGAAAAAGATCCAACGTATTGCAACTAAATGGCCATCGCAAATATCTCTTCTAAGATGTAAAGATCGCCGGAAGCTTCTTGGACTAACCTCAACCAACAAAAGACACAAGAGAGAGAATCCAAATATTTTCGTTTAAGGAACTGCCATTGTCGATCTAAACATTCAACCAGGACTAAGAGGTCATTGTTTAAAATTAAAGAAATGCCATTCCGATCATCTCACGTGCTAAATTTCTCCAATAGTAGCTTTCAGGTTTCAAACGCTTTGTCAAATGAAACTAAATACTCTTGCCGTGAGGTTAGCACCTGTATAAATAATATGCTTGGAATTTGTACCCCACTGTTAATCCACAATCGGTGCTTGAATCTCCAGTACGCGAGGACATGACGACAAACAAAACGGCCCAGCGATCCGCAGCTGCGCATACAACAGTCTTGTGCAACTCTTCTTAAATTACAAGAGAAAGTTATAAAACGACAGCAACAAGGCTGCTAAAGACACTTGGATCTATCAACCCATTCAACCAGCTTTAACTGAAAGAGCCACCGGCTCCTAAGCCCTCTGTACTTACCGAAGTCTCCTGCAACCAGAGAAGGCTTTTCTGTCGAGTTCAAATTGCTGTCTGGCCCTGGCACACAAGATAGACCTGCCGCACCGATCCGTACTTCGTTTTGCCCTGAAAGACAAGTTGCCGCTAGACCGAGATCTAGACCTGCGTGAAGAAGCCGTCCAGAACCGTAAGATACTTGAGTCCTTGAACTCACCTAGAAAAACCTGCCAAGAACTTCTTATTCGGGACTTCTTAAAATAAGCACCCGAATACTCTTCCAACGAATTCCCCCTTTTTCCTTCTCTCGTCGAATTTGTGGCTTATTGGAACCAGCCCCTGAGCATGACTCCCCAAAATAGCTCTCTAATTAAACCCCGTGGCCCTTCAGGCCCATTACACGCGGTTCACCTACCTTTGATATGCCCCAATGCGTCGGGGCTTCAACACTGAACCGCAGAAACGACAATAAAATTCCTTCAGAAGGGTTACGACGATACCGCAAATTACGACGAAACAAGCATTTACCAGGCCAATTCAACACCAGAGTTAATAAGCGCACGGCGTAGCTGCACAACGACTCATTCCTGTCTCACGGTGAGGCCCCAGGCAGTGTTAAGCGAAGATCACTGCCTTTACTTTAATTCCCGACGTAGTTGCAAAATTGTGCGAGTAAGGTAAAATTTATTGACATTGATAACACTCCAGTTACCGTTCAAGGGCCGCACAAAGTAATTTTAACACTTACACTACGCGATTCACACGTAGGAAGAATCCGAAACAGAGTTATTTGTCGCCATTTCGCAATACTACTTTTGACACCAAACATAAGCTACACAGCCGTTAGGTGCTGTCATATTCAACAGTTTAATTCCAGAATTGCACGTTCTAAAATATAGAATCGCTGTATAATATTGTTAGGTTAGTTATCTTATTAGTTATAACATAACAGGAAATCTACGAAATATACCGTGCTGCGTCAGTTGAATATTCTGCGGTGACCATAGCAAGGGCTACCGAGTATATTCCACGTATTACGGGCTGCAGCCCTGTTGCAGTTTCGCTTCGATCCGACCCGAATGCACTCTTATTTATCGTTTGATCTTATACATGCATTGTACAAATTGGTTTTAATTTAAGAATTCAGAATTGTATTATAAAGAGTAATATATGTATGGCGTTTCAACCAGTCTTATTCTATTTTCACTCGAGGTTAAACTAAACTCTGACTCTGAAATACCCATAAAAGGCAAATTACCTTTGATGAGAAAGTAATTAAGTTAAAATTATACTAACCAGAACAAAAGTTATAAATTCTATTTCAACATTGACTTTATATGCTTCTTTCAACTTCAAAATAAACTTATGTTGACAACTTACTATGGTATGGTGACAAAAAGAATTGTTTACAATGTATACTCTGTTCACTTCATTTGTGATTCTGTGATTTTTTTATGGCGTAAGTGACATTTGGTAACAACAATATTACTAAAAATGGTTGATCTCCTAATTACATTAAGATGCCACAAATGCGGTTACAAATGTTGTAGGAAATATGCATCTTAAGATGTTTTGATCAATTTATTACAATTAACGTACATTTTAAAATATAAATCTAAATATTTATGCAACAAGTAGGTAAAGTATGAGCGGGGAAAATTTAAATTCCGCCAGCACATTATTTACGGGTTGCATAATACGTAATTTTTCCAAAGAGCTCAATTCTAGTTCTAATAGTAATTTTTGTATCAAGTGCGCGAAGTGAGTGTTTTTGTGCGCACAAAAACACTTCGCGCATGTAATACAAACAATAGTTTTCTACATCCGTCAAACAAGAATATCAATATTATTTCGCGACATAGTGCGCCAAAATTTTTGGCGCTCTAGTGCGTGAAATGCATTTTTTCACGTCGTCAATGGTAACGTAAATAAATATCCCATTTTTTAACACGTTAAAAAATGGCAAACTTTGCGCATTGATAGCGATGCGCGAATGTCCCCTTGTTTTGACGGTTGTCGAAAAAGTATCTTAATTGTCCAGTCAAATGCTGCTCAAAAAGGGCGAATAGGGGAAAGTTTTGGTGGAGTTCCGATATTTGGTTCCTATATCAGATTTGCCAACAACAATTTTGACCGGAAACATGTTTTTTAAGTAAAAACGGTGTAAAAAACTGTTTTATTAAGTTTTTCTAAAATTACCCGAAAGCTATCCATTTTTCGTAAATGATAAGAAATGAAAGAAGATAACATTTCCTATATTTTATGTACTTGAGGTTTTTTTCTCCGACCAATCGATCAGCCGCGAGAGCGCCGCGAAGTTATAGTCCAGTCAAATGATAGAAAATAGGGGAAGGTTTTGGAGTTTTGATATTTGGTTCCTATATGTTTTTTGGGTCGCTGTAATCGAATATCAAGTTTGTCAACATTTCATTTATGAAGATTAATTTCATATACAATTTTTGATTTACGAAATATGGATAGTTTTCGAGTTACTTTGAAATAAACTGGGATAATTCCTCTTTTTTAGATTTTAACACCTAACTTCGCGGCGCTCTCGCGGCTGAACGATTGATCAGAGAAAAAAACCTCTAGTACATAAAATGTATGAAATTTTATTCTCTTTCATTTCATGTCGGATCAATATTTACAAAATTTGGTAGTTATCGAGTAATTTTAGAAAAACTAAATAAACCGGTTTTTTTACATCGTTTTTGCTTAAAAAACGTGTTTCCGGTCAAAATTCTTGTTGGCAAACCTGATATTCATGTACAGCAATCCAAAATATATATATGAACGAAATATAATACTTCACCAAAACTTTACCCGATTTTCTACCATTTCACTGGACTATAAATATATTTTTTGCACTTTCGGGACTAAAGTTGGCACTTTAGTCACTTATTTCAGGGACTAAAATAGCTCATTTAATCTCTAGGGACTTAAGTAATTACTTTAGTCCCTAGGGACTAAAGTAAAAATGTTACCGTAACTATCGTAAATGTATGTACACACGAGGTTAGTAGGTTAGGTTTGGTTTGACATTTGACACACACTGACGCAAAAATTAACCTGCAAATCTCGAATTTGACATAGACTGACAATACACTTCAGTAGTGTCAACTGATTTATGCTATCCAGGGCTTACTGTAAAATTGTAAAAATGTAATTGTCAGTTTCCAAATTGACAGATTTCAAATTTTTCAAATGTTTGATAATAATCTTCCTAAAAGTTAAAAAAATAGCGTATATCATACGGGACTAAAGTGCCCCTACGGGCGCTCAGGAAATAATATTCACTCGCGGGTTTTAATGATGCACTTTAGTCCCTCATGATATACTCGTAATATACTATTATCTAATCGTATTTTTTAAAACATCAAAATTATAATACCTCATTTGTTTCGTTGTTTGTTTCTGCCATATCTTAGGTAGGTAATACTAAACAACATTCATATTTCATTGTCTCCAATACGTACTTTTTAGTGGTGCGTTTTAATTTTGAATTTTATATTTCTTCGCAAAAATTGATGAAATTAAATTTGTTGCCGTATAAGTCTAGTTTTGGTTTGACATAAGTACATAAATTAGCTGCCTAAATACAAAGTTAATATTGCAAGGTTATGGCTTAAAGCTCTCTCAAACGAATTTAGAAGGGTTTCGATAAAAACTTCGAACTATTAAAAAAAATCAACAGAAAAAACTAATTTAGTAGTAATAAAGTAACACATGTAGGAAACGCTTCTTTGTACGTTAAAATAGAATAGATTAATCTTAGCTCAGTTGAACGATCAAAATATCAGAGGGTGTCAAAAATAATACCTCAGATATCGATTAGCTTTTAACGAAATTGGTGTTGTCGTTGTTATCAACGAAGAGTGAAATATTTTTTGTGCGAGCCACCCGCAACTTCGCCCCAGGTTGTTTTCCTCTGCTCGATGCAGTGTATAACATAGGTGCTATAATGCTATTGATCCGTACTTGCTCATTTGAAAGTTCGCGGTTTCAAATACAACGAACGAGTCGGAAATAAGCCGGCTGCGGTCATTTATCCACCTGACATATTGATCCGTCTTGCAAAATTATTTGCCCTTCATTTCTAATTACACTCTTTGTTATAGCTTGCAAGTGGCACGATCGCGGCTCGGCCGTTAAAGAAAACCGTTTGCGCATGGAAGGTGTGTAGAAAACAAAAAGGCAATAATAGGCCCTTTAAAAATTAAACTGGCGGTAGAATTTTGCTTATGCATGTAACACGTCCATAATGGGTTGCTTGTATACCGCCCCCCAGTCATAAAATCGATGCGCAAGTATTTACACTTGAATGTTTTCCAACTGGTCTTATAAAAGTTGTTGTAGGGTTTGTGTATCAGGCCTCATTTCCATGTTTTGCCACAACAAAATCGATGGAGAAGATTAATGGATAGGGGTTATTTAAGACTCATTTACTATTTATAGCTGCCGCAGTCTTCAAATACATACGAAACAGTTTCCAGAAAATATGATCGATATAGTACGTGGTATAATGCATATATTAGAGGAATCCTTGTATCTAATTTTGTAACAGGAAATTAGGCTTTCAATTCCTATCTATCGCAGGATTTTCGTCTCTTTGAATTATAGATCCTCTTAACCGTAACATTACAATTAATAATAAGTAGCTCGTGTAAAAAAACTAATTTTAGTTGAACTAAATTTGTAAAAGTAGGCTAATAGTACGTTCTTGTTTCTATACACTTTTTGGTAGTCTATCCTGTTTCTCTGCTTCTTCTTAGATTGTCATATTCCATATCGGACATTGGCGAGTGGGCCAAGGCAACATTTTTAATAACGCTTGTCGTCGTAGAACTTGTACATCTCATGGTCTTGGAAAATGTCCTTGCAGTGGTTTCTCGTTGTCTTCAGCAGACTTTTTTTTTGCGATCATGTCTGGTTACTAAACTGCAACCAATCACCCCGCAAATATAATTGGTGTGACTGATTGCTTTTTCGGTCATATGTCGATCTTAGACACTGGATGGATTTTAGAAAATTCCTTTTCGTTATCGAAGGTCCAATGCAACTGGGCTCTGTTGGAAAACAGAGTCAGTGTTTTATATTAATTTACACACTTGTAATTAGTTTATCTGCCAGTTTGACATTTGCCAATAGAAGATGTGTCTATTAATAGTATATTGTACAACTATTAGTTGAGAAAAGTGAAGTTTTTCTATGCAAGGCGCGAGCTTTTTAAACGAGGAAAATCCGAGATTATAAACGCGCCGAGTAAGGAAAACACTTTTCTCACGTGTTGGACATGCTATTTTTTCACGTACTGCAGGGAAATTCTTAAAAATGTTTATGTAAAAATATCACAAATCATGCGAAATATTGTGCATTTAAAAATTAAAATGTGCGTTGCTATGCACAAAAGAGTTGTTATGCAGAAAATCACAACTTTTTAAAATGATTTTGTGTTTACGAATATAGTATATTTCCCTATAGTACGTAAAAATAGTACCGTATGATCGAAAACTTTCAACGTCTAGAGGGCTATGAATTTTTTTAAAATTAAATTTATGTTGGCAGTGATGAGTAAAGCTACTTAATAATATAAACTATACAATTTTGACAGATAAACTTAACTTTTACAGAATGTTTAAAGCCGAGCACTAGGTGGTTGTGTGTATGGAAAATGCAGCAAGTCATTTTGAATAGCTGTAGTTGTTTTTGTTACTAACATTTTTATATATTCAACAAGAATGTTTGTATTTGTTGAAATGACAATCCTGACATAACCTTAAACTGACAGATATAAAATTCCAATGTGACTTACTATCACGACTGCCAACAAAATTTTTTGATAAAATAATTCCATAGCCCTGTAGACGTTGAAAGTTTTCGATCATACTGTATATTACTCTACAAGTTGAGAAAAACCACTTTTCTAACGTGTTGAGTATACTCTAAAGTGTGTTGTTGGTGACACTGTAAGTCGATGTCAAATTAGAGGTTAGCAGGTTAGGTTTTGCGTCAATCTGTGTCAAAACTCATGTAAAGCATAACCTACTAATTTCGAATTTGACATAGACTTACAGTGTCACCAACACACACTTCAGTATTGCCAAACGTAAAACGAATCGTTGCTAGGCATAAAAGTGTTGCTAATGATAAAAGTACCACATTTCTTATCGATTTTGAATAAAGATATGTAGTACATTTCCAAATGAAATGCGATAAAATTATTGAAACGAATAATTTAATAAGTAACAATATGCAATAGACGAAATTCAGAAGCCGTTTCGTAGTAACGGTTCAGTTCTTCCACTTATACTTAATTGATATAATTAGCAAAAATATGTATCTATTAATACGGTTAATGTGATCCATGCTTATTATTAAAATAATAATCGTATTTTTGTGTATGCTACAGGCAACTTGTATAATTCAGTCACTTTACGTAATGATTAGGCAGTTTATATAATGCCTAGCAAAGTTACGCAGTTTATGAAATTCATCTCTTAAAACCATTTTCATATATTGTCTAGGCATTATATACTGTGTGATCAGAATAATGGGTAACGAAGAGGCAACTTTTTTATTTACCATTTATTAGAAAAGTTTGTTCCCGTAAAAAGTTCCTGCATTTTCTAAAACTCAAAATAAACTTGCCAAAATTTAAATATCTTCTTTCGTATATGGGGGAGGTTTAAAAATATGAAAATGGCTTAAGAATAAAATAACCCTATTTTTCAAAATACACAAAATAAGGGTATTTAAATTTTGACAAGTGCATTTTTAGTTTTAGAAGATACAGGGACTTCTATCAGAAAGAAAATGTTCTAATATTTGATCACGCTGTATATTCCCTAATGAGCTACAGACATTTTATGAAAAATATTTTTTAACGTAAAAGTTACCACCTATTAGCCAATGAATTTAATGCGGGTGTACGCTAACTCATCACCCTAGCAAATTTTGTAGGTGTTTATGGCAAGCGAATACATCAACGGCATCAGACAACGATCGGTGAACACCACCGGAGACAAGCCAGCTCATCTAAGGATGCATATAACGCACACAATCAAAGGCCGAAACTAACCTAAACAAGCTAGAACGACAGACACCTTAGACATGAGAAGCAGCGATACTGGTTTACTTAACATAACGTCCAACTTCAAACATGGTATACACATTGCCTGTAACCGTGCGGTGATTGTATAAAATGCCTAGGCATTCTATATAATAACGACAGTTTTGCCGGCATTATGTTGAATATTGACAGAGTTCGAACGCAGTTAATCTCTTTTCCGTATTTGCCTTGAGTGTCCAGGCCTCGACTCCGTATAATAGCACTGAGTATATGCAACATTGCACAAATCTGTATCTTATTGCAAGTTGCAGGCTGCGTGTTTTGTAGAGATAATCTAGATTTTTTTAAGTTATCAGCCCGTAGCAGAAGCAGGCAAATTACAGTCTCCTACGATTTTTCATGTTCGCCATTTAATTAGGGAGAGTTTATCTTATGCCAAAAATAAATCGTAAACATGAGTTTTGCACTCTTTGCACTTGTTTGACATCAATACTATCTAAACAACCAAGGCATCAAATAAAACATTTTTGTGTTGCCAGACAAAGAATTTCTACAGAAATATAAGGTTTTGAGATTAATATAGGCTTGTTGAATATATTTATTTGTATGCTCTTTGAATCTAAACTTATGATCAATAATTAGGCCCAGATTTTTACAAAAAAATTTAATAGATATCTGAGAAATAATTGTCATGGGGATTAAAATCTATCCACAAGAATAAAAGCTGGGGACATTTTTCAAATTAAACAGAGCAATATTATTAAAATTTTGCCCAATCCTTCTGCGAAATTAGACGACACTGACAACCTATTCTATAAATTGAATTGTTACCTATAAGTTAAAATTTTTAAAAACATCATATATTTTTAATAATTTAGCTTATAATACATAAGCCTAAGTAGACTTAAGTTAAGGCTATATTGTGTATTTTTTATAGTTTTGATACCTACTAAATAAAGATTATGTATGTTATAAGGTCGTAAAAAATTATATTTTCATTGATTAACGTCACCCCACATCGGAAATCAACCCGTAGAACGCATACGTTTTTTCTAAATCTTATTTTAATTTTTTAAGTCCTTTCAAATGGGTTACTTTATATTTTATTAAAAGAATTAGGTTCAAAGTCAGTATATCTTTCTGAGATTTTTTACTTTTTTTTTAAATCTGTAGATGAGTAAAAACCGATATTCAAAGAAAAAAAAATCAACTATGAAGTAAAAAATTTATCAAAGTATCCCCAGTTTACGGTAATTCGAACGAGAAAATAGTTTATTATCTCACTTTTAGGATGTGAAAGAACCTGCAATTTGGAATATATGTTACAGGCAATTTGTATAATTTCAGTCATTATATAATCTCTAGATATTATATATATATATACAGGGTGATTTTAAAACGTTTCGCCAAACTTTGAGGTATTATTCTACACACCAAGGCAAGTAAAAAAGTCCTTATATACATGTGTCCGAAAATCGCACGTGTTTGAGTTATCAGCAATTTTTGAATTTGAGAATAAATTGCAAACTATTAAAAAATATTACGGTGGCTGTCCTGTCAAAATCAAACAGAAAACAGTTAGGCATCGTATCAAAATGTACACAAATGCAGAATTACCAGACATGCATTTTATGTATGGTTGGGGCCAAATCAACATCGGTTTTCAATTAATGTGTGGGCAGGTATCGTGAGAGATTGCCTGATGGGACACTATGTTTTGTCAAATCGGTTAGCAGGTGCGAATTATCATGATTTTCTGGAAAATGAACTCCCAGGCCTTTTAGAGGATGTGCCTTTACAATTACGCCAAGGAATGTGGTTTATGCATGAAGGGGCTCCACCACAGTTCCTCATACTTGTGAGGCAGCACTTATCGCAAGTTTTTGGCGAGCAGCGGATAGGCCGAAGTGGGCCTATTCCATGGCCGCCACGCTTCCCAGACTTTAATCCGTTAGACTTCTTCCTTTGGGGATATTTAAAAAGCCTCGTGTACACCACCCCCATTAATACAGTAGAGGAGTTAAAGTGGCATGTTAACGATGCCTGTCAAACTGTTAGAGGAATGCCAGGCGTTTTTGAAAGAGTAAGACAGTCATTGAGGTGGCGATTAGACATCTGTCTAGAGATGGGTGGTGGACATATCAAACATCTACTCTGAAGAAGGTTTGATTTCCCAAATTCAAAAATTGCTCGTAACTTGGAAACGTGCGATTTTCGGACACATGTTTATATGGATTTTTTTACTTGCCTTTGTGTGTAGAATAATACCTCAAAGTTTGGCGAAACATTTTAAAATCACCCTGTATATAATGACTGCACGGTTTTAGGTAATATGTACAATTGGAGGTTATGTTAAATAGACCGGCATCGCTGATACTCATTTCTTTGCCGTGTGTCATTCTAGCTTGTTTAGGTTAGTTGCGTCATTTGTGTGCGTTATACGCATCCATATTACATGAGTTGGCCTGTTTCCGGTGACGTTTACCGATCGTTGCCTGATGTCGGTGATGAGCTCCACCTGCCATAAATACCTACAAAATTTACTAGGGCGATGAGTTAGGGTACACCCGCATTAAGCCCATTGGCTAATTTGGCTAATGAGTGCTAATTTTACTTTGAAACATACATTTCATAAAATGCCTACAGCCCATTAGGCATTATATATAGGTAATACCTAGTCATTATGTAAAATGCCTGAATTATATAAGTTGCCTGTAACATATATAATTTATATGTTCGGATGACATTGTACATCCTAGCTCGCCGCAAAAGTTGTCATGTCGGCACGTGGCTGCTGAACCGTTTTGCACACCACCCCAAACATGGAGTTCTAGGCGCGTTCCTTTTAACTTGGTTTTCCCTGGAGGTCTAATCCACTAGGTATCATCATTTCATCACATTAATTGCTTAATTCATTATTTTGGCTTAAGTTTTTTTTGTGGGTTCCAGTTGGGTATCGTTATTTCCTTTGTCGTTAGAAGTCTCAATTAAAAATTCTTCATCCTCAATAAGCTTATTGCTATTTTCTATAGCCACGTTTGCACTTGAAACTATGTCCTAAAAGTGCGTTTGCTGTGCCGCATCCGATCTCGGTGGAAGTGATGCATGATTTGTTTTTGTCGTAGATAATTTCATGAAACGTTTGTATTGTAGCGAACTTAAGATTTTTTCTTTTTTGTTTTCTTTGTCTAAAGCAAAAATGAATATTATTTTTGCAGTAGCGACAAGTTGGGAGGAAACTATTTCTTTTCTGAATATTTTTAGCGATATTTATGCAGATGTGATTTAGGTACGTGTATTATTCTGAAAAATGGGCCTGGAGCAGGAAGCACTGTAGACGGATATGGAAAACCATCACATAGAAAGCAGCACCGGATGAACTTCTGAACTTGATTGCATGCAAATATAAAGGGAAATGTGAAACAGTTTGCAGTTGCAGAAGGATTGAAGTGCTTCATTATCTGTCAAAACTGCAGCGGTAAAACGTGTGACAATGTCTCGGACTTCCCGAAAATCTGTGATGAAGACGGTATCGACAACGGAAACGGCAAAACAAATGAATAAACGTTTATAGAAAATAGCAAAGAGCTCTAGGATGAAGAACTTTCAATTGAGACTTCCAACGACGAAGAATATAACGATACCCGACCAAAATCTACAACAAACCGCAAGGAAATTAATTAAACAAGGAATTAATGCAACGAAATGAGGACACATCGCGAATTAGAGCTCCCGTCGAAATCACGTTCAAAAACGCGCCTAGAACTCTATTATGTCTGGGGCAATGTGCAAAACAGTTTCACAGCCACATGGCGACAGGACGACCTTTGCGTCGCGCTACATTGTACAATATCAACCGAACATAAACATTATATATACCAAATTCCTGGTTCTTCCACGCCCTACAACGATAATAAATAATTTTCTCGCTCAAGTTACCCATTACGAGAAAAATACGGAGAACTGTATGTTGGGCTTTCATTTTCAAGTTTATCGCACAAAAAATAAAAGAACTTTAGTCCTATGGCAAACGCTAATGGAACATAAATTGTAGGAAATGTTACTCCCTTTAAGACACGCTATTAATTTTTAATATAGCGTCAACAGGAGCCAAGATATTTGAATAAAAATACTTTTTTAAAGATCATCTAACGCTATTTGTGTAAACTTCCGACAACACACCACTACACCCGCAGATGGCTTTCCTTTAACAAACCACAAAAGATCACTCACGGCGGATGACTCGGACTCTAGATAGGGATTTCGAGTATACTGACTGGACTACTAGGTTTTGTTGTACGAACTTGTAAGCCATTTCGGAACATTTATTCATTTTACAATGCCTCCATCCTAAGCAACTAGAGTTTCTGCTCTATCATATGGAGTCCTTTTTACGAGGGGCACAAATTACGCTTGCAAAGGATTCAAAATAGATTTGCTAGATTTCTTCATTTTAAAATAACAGGTTTATACGAAGCACAGAATAACTACTTTGTGCACATCGTTAAAGCTGGAACCACTCGATATTCCTTGAAGAAATTCCGAAATAATTTTTCTCTGTAAAATTGTAAATATCTTACTGATGCTCCCGACTTACTAAAATTAGAAGTCTTTAATATACCTGCAGTCAATTTGTAATATAATTATACATTAGTGGTCCCATATATAAGTACTTAATTAGTTTTATGGTTTTTGTGAACTGGCATCATTGATAATTTATAGTAGTGACAATAAAACAATACGAAGCATTAATATGCCAAACACATTTAGTTTAGTTGAAATAATCTACTGTGAAATTCAATTTCGTAATATCTCCATCACAGTGATGATAGACACATTAAATTCGATTTGTTATTGCACGGTTTCACTAACGATGCCGATGCTCGAAATAGATTTAGTGTGACCGGCATTCTGGCAATGCGTGTCCAACAAAAAGTTCCTTTTCTTAGGCGGCACCCTGATTCTGCCAGGGAAAATCAGCCACACCAAATACGTGTTCGTAATAACCTTTAGCGTTCCACTCAGAATTAACTTTCTCCGCGTTATTGTTTCGTTTTTTGCTCGCCTACCAGACAGTAATGAAAAAATACATTTGTATGGTTTCCTTCTTATCTTACCATTTTTCGAGTTTTATATCAAGGTTAAATTTCAGAAACGCAGTATACATATATCTAAATTGAAGGACAGGCTTAATATGTAGCGTAAAAGATTAATGGCGTGTAATTTAAGATAAAACCTTTCTAGGGATTTCAGTTTTTCCTATTTAAAATGTTATGAGTGCGTGCTAAACACTCATAATTCGACGCTTAATATTTTTTAGTGAAATAATCAACTTTTATGTCCATATTACGAAAATAATAATTGCAGGTTGGTAGTACTATTCTTATGATTTACAGCATTGGCGAAATACTGATTCGATCAATGAATACGTCAGCAAGTATATAATGGAAATGTCACTAATTTAGAGTCATGCTTCGCTTGAGAATTCATTTCATATGTCGGAGATAGACTGTGGCGCCAACTGTAATCGCTTAATTTATAATGTACTCCTCGTACAGTAAAACAAGCCAGTAACTTCAATCGATATTCACTTTCATTAATTCACTTCATAGATCATCAAAAATTCAAACCACATTAAGCTTGACTTGATCGTAATGAATTACTGTAATAGCTTCCTAGTGCATGAAAGACTTGTAAATAAGCTAGTCGTGTTATACGTTTCGACAAAGCAATAAATTCGCTTCTAATCAGAAAGACGAAAGAAATAAAAATTCACCTCCCATTTCGAGTTCCACTTTGAGCTGAGGCTCTGGCGTCCTATAGTTTATGTGAATCCGATAAACCTCGTGTTTTCAGATGACCTAACGAATGTTTCTACCCCACTATGAATAAATTCAAATATTCAGATAGATTGATGCGAGAACAAAAAAATGCAATTTTAAAAATGTAGTAAAAGGCGTTATGATGAGTGCTTTTCTTTTTTCTTAGCAACGTAATTAAGAAAACGTTCGCAGCCGTGACATTTAGCTTCCTAAAACCTTTGGTTAGTCTGGAGCAAGGGTTGCACATAAATAAGCTGTAGCGTTCGTTAGTCAGCCAGTCCAGTATGATTGGAATACTATTAACATTTTCCTTCAATCGCTTAGTCAACTTTTTGTTATGGAAACTAACATTTCAATGTTGGTACTTATTAGCAGACATATAAGAGCCATGAGATATAAGAATTAATCTGCAGGCGTTAATGTTGATGATAAGCTGTCACAAGAAATGCAAAATACCAAGACCAAGGTTATGCTTGTTTTAAAAATTTACATCAGGTCAAACATGCGTAATACTATTACAGAAAAGGTCTTTAATTGGGTACTTAAGTAAAATATACAGGATGTCTCAAAATTGACGTCCGTGCTTTTGGGATTTGATTCAGGGGGCTAAAACAAATCGAAAATTAAGGGTGGATTGTTTCTCGTTATGAGTTATTGATAAAAAACCAAAATTTAACATTTCAACCTTAAACTTTATTTAAAACGAATAATATTAGTAAACAAGATATTTTCCACATCTGTTGTCACAAAATGTGTTCAAATAGATCGCCTCCTACTTCAAGGCAAACAATCGCACGATTTATCATGGAAACACGAACGCTCTGTAGCATATTATCGTCTATTGACACCACAGCAGCTTGAATACGGGCTACCACATCTTCAGGATTCAGAACTGGTTCGCGGTAAACTGGTTCTTTCAAATAGCCCCAGAAAAAGTAATCCAACGGATTCAGATCCGGTGATCTAGGAGGCCATGGTATGGGTCCACCTCTTCCAATCCACCTCTCAGGGAATTTCTCACTTGTATTCCATAATGTGCCGGTGCACCATCATGTTGGAACCAACAATTTAATCTAACTGCTAATGGAACTTCTTCGAGCAATGACAGTGGTAAATTTTCGTTTAAAAATGAAGATACATGGCTGAATTAAGTCGGTTAGGTAGAATGTGTGGACCAATTACATTATTATTTAATAACCCAGCCCAAATGTTAATTCGCCATCGTCTTTGATAAGATCATTGGCGTGCTAAGTGAGGATTTTCATCCCTCCGTTCGTACAGGTTATGATTATTTATGATACCTGTCTCAGTAAATGTGGATTCATCACTCAACAGAATCTGAATGAAATGTGGATCATTGTTTACGCTATCCAACAACCGTCTACTAAAATTTACTCGAAGCTCCCTTCCTCGTCATGAAAAACTTGAACTTTTTGAGGCCTAAATGGATTCAGACCATTTCTTCTTAATAATCTGTGAATTGTATCTTTTTGGACATGAGTTTGGGACGATACAATTCGAAGACTTGTACTTGGTGCCGTCTCAACAAATTCAAGAATTTGCTCTTCTTGATCGACGCTTAGTGTAGGTTGACGTCCTGCCTGATATTTCTAGGATTTAAATTACCTGTTTCCCGTAATCTTTGTTCTACCTGTCTTATAGTTTTTGCATCAGGGTGCCGACGATTTGGAAACCTCTCCGCATATGCCCTAGCCGCAGCAGTGGCATTGTCATTACATGCATCTAATACTTTCAACATATCGACGTAATCTCAATTACAGTAGTATCGTTCCATTTTAAACACACAAAATCGAAGGAAATGATGCTTGTCAATATGACAAAACGATTCATACATTTTTAACATCGCCATAGCCACCTAATTTAATTATGTTACACAACTAATTGGCAAAGAGGGCTCATAGAACCACTATGTGGTTAAAACAGGCCACTGGCCTATAATAAGATGAAGAAGAAGAAGAAGAACTAATTGGAGATCCATGCGATAAAACTTATTATTTAAATTTTTATCAATAACTCGATAACGAGGGACAATCGGAAAATTTTCCACTCTTAATTTTCCATTTGTTTTAGCCCCATGAATCAAATCCCAAAGGCACGGGCGTCAATTTTGAGACACCCTGTATAGGACAAAGAGGTTTTATTCGTTGAAGAAACTTTTTACCGTAGAGACGTAAATTTTGAACTCAGATAAAATATTAAAGCATTATATGTTTTGCAGCTTCTTGTGTTACCGGAAAATCCCACTCAAATATATTGCGAAGGACATAAAAGGCCTCGGCTTAGCTTTTTTATTTATTAATGTTTAAATAATATTAATCAATTAAATTATTCTTTTTTATGAGTTGGCTCTCTACATCCTGCCAACTTGTTATGGTTTTATCGAATGTGCCCCTTTCTACGCTGCCTATTTAACTAAGGGAATAACTTTGTACGGGATGTTTGAAATTATGGTAATGTTCTTAATGACAGTTAGTAGCAACCTAAGCTCAACATATATGATGCAGTATAAATAAGTGTGCTTATTTTTAACAATTTTATCTGCTATAACTTATTGATGCGTGGCCTAGGTGATTTAACGTAAGTGAACAGCGCCACTATAAACAAAACACACGCGAAGAATTCCGCGGAAAATGTACTGAATTTTAGGAAAAAGTACTTCTAACCTTGGGATGTTGCTTTGCGAACGGATGTTTAGACTTGTATCGGCCCACCAGCAACTCCTTCAATGTTTGGGCCCCCTTTCTTGCGGTTAGCCTGCCCTACAAGCCTCCTGAAACTTGCCAAAGCGACGCCTGTTTGATGATCTCTGCTTCCGGGGTCCTATATGGGGCCGAGCAATGCTTTTGGCTTACAATTAGAGCTCCGCTGGGATGTACGAAGGTTGCTGCCGGCCCGGGGTTTCTATGGCTCCCGCTTCTTATATTAGACGTGTAACTATTTACTGAAAAAGGGCACCCAGTGCCAAATGCTCAAACCTCGACACTTTTAACACCTGCAGAGAGGCTAGAAATGATTGCAAACCTCTGCAGGATATTCACGACATTGCACTAACTTGAAACACTTTTTTAAGTTGTATAAATCGGTATTTATTTTCTATTTTTTCTTAGGCTTTGTGGGAAGTCAAATACACACCCACTTTATTGTGGCCCCACTTGATGTTGCATTGTTTTCTTTTTTGTTTTTTATTATTAGCTTAAATTGCGTTTATTGAAATATTCATATTAAATCAATATGACTTATATTCTTTTAAATATTGTGTTGCAGAAGAATACTGAAGATATAATGGATGAAGAACTAGACTTTCTTCGAAGAATTTCAATTGCTTAACATCATAAAATAAAATTATAATCATTCATATATGTTACACGAGAACAAAGATGCTTACTTAGGCAGACTAATTATGTAGAGTAAAATTAAACGATTGAGGAAAAACATATTTTATATTACTCGCGATTACTTTAAAGGCTGCGAGAAATAAAAACTCCCTCTTCACGTTCGCTTCCGCATTGTGGAGTTGATTTAATGTCGGTATCTAACAAACTTATAACATTCAAAGTAATAGACTTGTCGAGACGAAACTACGATTTTGAAAGTATAGGGGTTGCTCAACATGTTCTCCTTTTCCTTAAATAATTAGCTGGGCTTTCTTAGTCTTGAGATTAAGATGTCTAAGACTTGTAATTAATATATGGTAAGGGTTGTACTTCTAATCAGACCTCAGGGTTTATCATGGCCCTACTGGATTAATATGGAAATACTTTTAATTTTTTCCTTAATTATTTTGTAAAATGTTCTTCTAAGATACTTTAATATTAGTACTAATACAGGGTGTCCTAAAAGGTTTTTACCATTTAAAAACATCATAACTCATTAAGTGTTAGGTATATTAAACATTTTTTATTTTTTAAATTAACTACAAACTGTGGAAATTTATTTGTGAAAAATTATGCCGTCGAGGTGCTGCCCTGCCGTGCGCACCGTCTCCTCCAAACCTCTGAAATTGTTGAACACGCGGCCACAGAGTTCTCGTGGAATTTATCGAATTGCATCGCGAATTCTTTGCTTCAGTTGATTCAGATTTGCACAAAAAAATCCATGGAAGTTAAATCGGGATTTTGGGGGGGATAACTGACGTTACCATTCTTCGATATGACCTTTCCTGGAAACATCCTTTGAACGATCGCCATGTAAAGATTAGCAGTGTGAGCAGTCTTGTTGAAACCAAGTGTTTTGGTTAAATTCTTCAAAATTTTACAATTCTGGTTCAAGAAAATATTCCAGCATTGCCCTATAATGCTCACAGTTAACGGTGACTGTGCGGTGATTTTCATCTTGACAAAAAAAGGACCCAATTATTCCATATGCGGACATTGCTGCTTACACAGTAACTTTGGGACTGTACAGGGATCGTTGATTTTTCTTGCGTGGGTTATCAGCACCCCAATATCGGCAATCTGCTTACTTACAGCTCCTTTTGTAAAAATCAATGTAGAAACTGTTAAAGTAGAAAAAGTACACAGCTTTTTACTTCCTTTTACAATAAAGGAAGTATTGGATTCACCCCAAAAATTCGAAATTGAGTTTTCAACGAATCTTCACGTTTTAGAGTCCCCTGGACCCAAAAATATTTTTTTTCATTGGTCTGTGTGTGTGTGTGTCTGTGTGTTTGTGTATCTGTCTGTGTGTCTGCTGTGTGCCTGTGAACAGAATATCTCAAAAACTAAAAGAGGTATGGCGTTGAAACTTCATATATAAGTTTTGTGTACTATGTAGATGCAAGCTTTTGAAGAAAATTGCATAACCGGAAGTAGGTGTATACTCTTGTGATTTTTCAGTTTTTTTTCGATTTTTTCATAAAAGGCTCTAATTTTTTTCAAACTTCACATTTTTATTACATTTTGAATGTGGATTGATGTGAGATAGGTGATTTTCCAGTTGAATACTTCTAAAATGGGTTTCTTTTGTTTTTTTTCTATTTTTTTTATTAACTCCTATTTTAAATAGAACATTCGGTATTTTATTACATTTTTGAATTCAGCTTAAAATGTTAGAGAAAACTAACGCTCTATTTTGTACCGTTTTTGCAGAATTTGTAATTTATGAAAATGTTTGACAAATGCTTAAAAATTAAAAATAAATTTTTTAGCTAATTATAAGATCACTGTAAAAGGAAGTTATGTGCGTGTATTACACCAGATTATTAAAAATATATCACACCTCAAGGCGATCCTTCGTCAGTGAAAGCAAGTTGTTACAGTTATTTAGTTAGAATCAACAACAGCGTCTCTTTATTCACTTACTTTAGTAAATTATTAGACAATGAATCAACATCATGCTAATTTCAATACGTTAAGAGGTATTTGAAAATTCTCAGGGGATGTTAAGCGCCTCTTTGGTAAATTTAAAAGGCCCTCAGCCCTTCAGCGTTCCTGATGTTCGCGTCTATGCTGTGTTACAGAAGGAAATTACTATTGGAGCTTTTAATTTACCTCGAATTCCCAGAACGAAGTGGCTGTTGCTTTTATTATACTGTTAATAAGCTATCAATGAATGTGTTGGCCTTGTATTGTTATTTATTCATTCTTTTGGTACCAATGATTTTGCTTGAAATGCGCCAGATAAGGTTACCCCTGCATAGAATTTCGCTCAATATAGGAAATGACTTGGTCAAAGCCTAACAAATAACCATTTGATAAAAGAAACAGTCATATACATAACGTCACCGTCAAATGTCGTATTCATAATTTTCATGTGGATGTCGTTGAAGGATATCTTAGATGCTTAAACGACGTATCGACGCAGGCCAGAAGTCTCTCAATGACCGTAAAGTTTCAGTCTCATAGACATAGACTCTTCAGGAAAAAATTGTGCAGGTCAACATCCTTATTTAGTTAGCTTTGTTTGAATGTATCCCTGACTATGTAGAGTAGGTTGATAGCATTTGTTTTTCTATTTCTAAGGGCGTTAAAAACATTTTTAGGAATTAATTTATCATGTACTTGAAAACACCTCGCTGACGTGAAAATGTCTGCCCCTGCTAAATCTTTATTCATGGCCTTTCGGATGATTAAATTTTATAAATTTGATTTACATATTATTCATACATAAATTTACACAAACTGATAGGGGGAGGTTATAGATTGGAGACAAGAAACGATCGCCTATCTGCAAAGGTAAATGTGGTGGCACGCAGTACTTGGTTCAAGTAACCTAAGAGCATGATTTATACTTAGAAGTATCCACCAGATATACAACGAAGAATTGCATGCAACCACCTAGATTTCATATGGATAGATAAATTATTGAGAGACAGCATCGTTAGCATTGAAACCCATCCAAGAACAGATATCGAGTCTGACCATAATCCAGTGAGAGATGAAAAACCCAAAGACAGAAGAACTCTCTGAAATGGAGGCAATTGAAAGACAACGAAATGCAATTAGAATTAACACAAGTAATAGAAAAAGAACACTGCTACCTACACTTATTAAATATACAGAAAAATGATAGCTAATATTATAGTTATACATAGAAGATGGGTAAACAGAGAATGGAGTCATTAAAGCTGAAGAAAACGCCATATGAAAGAGAAAAGAAGTGAGTGAATGACAGACAATATACGTAACGTATGGAAGAGACTGAAAGGGTAGCTACAAAGGGCCATAATAATACCATGCCAAAGCACTGAGTTTAATTTGTTATCATGAATGTGAAATTTAACGTGTCAGGACAGAATTACACTGAAAAAAATTACACGGGATAAAATTACACAGAAAAGCTTACACATGGAAGAATTTACACGTAGAAAGAATTTCATAGAAAATAAATTACAAGTGTATATACTACACAGAACAAATTACACGTGCATAACGAAAAGTAACTGCAAAGTTAAATTAGGCAAATTGGTATTCTGATTTTCTACCTCCATACCAATTACTGTCCTTAAAAGGGCCAGGTAGCTAAATGGGTCCCAAGGTTAAGTTCCCTTGCAATTTCGATTTGTTGGTGACGTGTTGGGTATAGCCCTTATTCTCTAGTACCTGACTGTACTTAAAGTAAAGTTATGTCTTATTTTCTTCAGTTCTTGTTTAGTTACAGTTAATGCAGACAAATGTTATGTTGTAAAGTGACATCTTTAGTACTTTTATTTTATTTTATAAATTTTAACTATTTTAATTATGTTATCATTACTTAAATTTTTGCATATTTTATTTCTATAATTTTGTTTCGTGTTTAATTTCAAGTTTATAATTTTTTACTAAATGCTTTAAGCCAACTCGATAATCTTGTTTTTAATTCGAGAGAGTTTTCGTTTTCATCGAAGACCCTCTATGTTATACAGTGTGCAATACGTATTCAAGGGTGATACAATAATTTTTTATTTTACCATGGGTAATTTTGAATATGGTATTAATAATAAGGGGGGTCAAACTATTATTTACAAAGTATTTGAGTTTGTTGGTCATCGTGAAACTGATACAGGGACTATTCATTGGCGTTGTGCGAAATTCAGAACTTTACGCTGTCGATCGCTGCTCCATACCAGATACAACATCATCCGTGAGCATTCGGACCACTGTCATCCAAATAGGACTTTTGGAGCTGCAGCTCATAAAGTTGCAAATCAAATGAAAATGGAAATGTCGCATTCAGCGGTAGCAGCTCGTTCAGTTATAGCTGACAATTTAATAAATGTATCAGATGAGATAAAAAAAATTCTACCAAAAAAAGTTAATTGACAAGGCGATTAAATGGATCCAAAGCTAAAATAATTGGGCAAAGCCAAATAACCAACATTTCGAAATACCAGAAAAGTATGCAAATTGGATTACTCATGATTCCGGCGCAGATGACCCAGAGCGCATAATAGTTCTTGGTCACAAAACAATTCTAGATCTTCTTGTGGTTAATGATTTTTGGCTAGCAGATGGTACAGTTAAAGTTGTTTCAGAAATATATTACCAGTTATACAGTATTCATGTCCCATACGAATCAGGCATCGCTTTTCCTTGTCTACTGGCTTTTCTACCAGGGAAAGAAGAAAGAATATAAGTGGAGAAGTTAAATATGTTGCTGGAGAAAATTCTCCAAGCTCGTCCGAGAAAATTTTTGACTGATTTTGAAACTGCAGCAATGAAAGCTTTCCGTATCGTATTTGAAAATATCGAAATTGGGGGATATTTTTTTCATTTATCACAATCTATTCTATATTTACATGAATCTAATCAGTCGTTTGCGATACACATTAAAATGTTGTTATCACTTGCTTTGACACCAAAAGAAGAGGTTTTGGAAGTATTTTTGGTTGCTGATTTATTCTCTGATTTAGACAAGTCGAGCAAATTCTCCTTTATTTCGAACTTACACATGTTCGGGGTTAACAACTTAGAAACGACACTTACAAACCATCACTATTTAATATTTCCATTTGGAACCATAGTCAAATTGTATCGAAGGATGGCACTACGGACTTTAGTCACTTTTTTAATGTTCCATGCAACTGTTTGGAAATTTTTGGATCATTGTGAATGAATTATCCTTACAACATACAAACTATTTACAGTACTTAACTGGTCAATGAAACGTCGGACGTGTTAGGTACATTTCTTTGAAGCAAAGTATTTCAAATATTGTACAGAATTATGACTCTAATAGACGATTAGATTTCTTGCGTTGTGTAGTATAGCTCATATGACTTAGTGTTGTTTGTTTAATGTTCTATAATTAATTATCAATTTAATGTATTTAACCGTTTCAACTTAACTTTAATGTAGTTTTGTAAAGAAAACTTAATATAAATTGAATTGTGACATTTTTTTCTTAGTGTAATTTTTTCACATATAATCTCATAAGAGCATTAATTCTTTCCGGAAATTTTTTTGAGTGCGTTCCAACAACGTCGTATTAATTTGCCCGAGCGGGACGCGAGGGCAAATTAAGACGTTGTTGGAATGCATGAAAAATAATTTCCGGATATGAATTAATGCTCGAATGCAGATTCGGTAAGAAAATCGTAACGACACAAACCCTAAAAAGAAGTAATGTCTACCTACAAAAAATTTCCAAGAAATTTTGTTGTTGTCTTGGTTACGGCTTGTGAACTATTTTTTCTATTGGTCATTAATGAGTGTCGTACGATTTTCACATATAATCTCATAAGAGCATTAATTCTTTCCGGAAATTTTTTGAGTGCATTCCAACAACGTCGTATTAATTTGACCGAGCGGGACGCGAGGGAAAATTAGGACGTTGTTGGAATGCACGAAAAATAAATTCCGGATATGAATTAATGCTCGAATGCAGATTCGGTAAGAAAATCGTAACGACACAAACCCTAAAAAGAAGTAATGTCTACCTACAAAAAAATTCCAAGAAATTTTTTTGTTGTCTTGGTTACGGCTCGTGATCTAATTTTTCTATTGGGCATTAATGAGTGTCGTACGATTTTCATGTGTAATTTCTTCCTTGTGTAATTTATTCCCTGTGTAGTTCTGTCCATGTGAAATGTTATCAGGTGTAATATTTTTTATGTAACCGAAATTTAAATAAACCACATGAGGAATAAAAGAAACTTCAGTGGCGTCCTCGCACATTTTACTAGGTGAGTTTTTAAAAAATGGTATAAAATAGTTTGATGAAATTTTGGTGAGGTAATAGGGAGATGGGGGGACATATAAAAACATATTTTTGACATTTACCTCTTATCTCTATTTTGAGGGGTAGGGGGTAACTTTCGAGTTTTAAATAGGATGATGTACACTTGTGCTCATAAAAATGGAATACATTTACTGTTGGACTGATTTGAAAAGTTGTATTTTTATACGATGTGTAGATTCGAATTCTATAAACCAAAGTACATCATCCTATTTAAAATTTCAAAGTTACCCACCCCGGCCACAACCCAATAACAAAAATGTTACAGCATGTTAGAGTTAAAAAAATTAATGGGCATTTGTTACAAGATATGGTAGTAACTTATGTTTTAAATCCAAATTGGGGATATATGAGAGTGAAAAAAATGAATAAAAATTTAATAAAACAAAAGCTATTTAAAATTTTCTTAAAATGCCATCAATTTTTGAGCATTCTCGACTAAAATATATGGGAAACATAGGAATAGAAAGGCATCATACCAAAAGAACAAGTTGAGAAGACTACCTAGCAATTTAGTGTCTTCTAGTCTCAGGATATTCTTAAGTGTTATAGTTATACTACAGGGACCGGCAGAAAAACCGGACGGTTTTGAAATGGTTGCAAAAATTACAAAATTACAACAACATACATTTATATTACGAAAAATGAGAGAAAAAGAATTGCCATTTACTAAAATATATCTTTAATTGCAAAAATTACAAAATTACAACAACATTATTTACTTTATTTGAAAATTATGTCTGATAAGTGACGACCACCATTTCTGACACAGTGCTGCAGCCGTGTTCGGAAATTTCGCTTCGCCCCCAGTACCATGTCGTTTGGTATGGCTCTTCGCAGCCAAAGATGTTTGCCTAAAATTTCTGACCCAGCGCATTATTGCATTTCGGCTGGGTTTAGCACCATGACGACCAATATTGAACTCTCTTCGGAACAATCGCTGAGTACTGACTACAGAATCGCCAGTTTTAAAGTAGGTTTCTACTGCGAAAACACGGTGGCTTGGGTTCCACTGCTGCATTTTAGCTGTCACTAAATTAAATGGCGTAGATTGAAGCAACCAATTGTCTTCTTCTACACCGCCAACCTCAAATAGGAAAAAACGTAAAAACCATTTCAAAACCGTCCGGTTTTTCTGCCGGTCCCTGTACAAAATTAAAGGTAAATTGAGGATACAACTAGGCTTGAAAACAACGAAAGCTATGTATGTGAGCCTGGGTAATATTGGTAGAGGTAGAAGTATCTGTGTGTCAAGTAGACTACGAAAAAAATGTTTGAAAAAATCCAACTTCAAAAATTAATGGAAGAAGTGCAAAAATAAGCTAATATGGTAAAGATAACAAATCAAACGTCATCTATATTTCGATTAAAAAACAATTAGATAAGTAGAAGACGATACAACTGGAGAAATAAAAATGACAAGAGAAGTCTGTTAAGGATGCGTCTTCCTTACTATTTATACATATGTATTTAGAATACGCCAACCAAAATACACGATCTGATCTTCCTGAAGGAAGTAGTATCACTGAAACAGTTTTCAATCTCATGTGATGCGCGGATAATAGTGTACGGGTAGTCCCTACCGTCCCTGTGGGTTGGGGTTAGAATAGGCCCACAGTATCCCTGCTTGTCGTAAGAGGCGACTAAAAGGGTTGGATGGAACGGGTTAGCAGCCTACCCGCCGTAAAAACTAATAAACGCTCAAAGAACCATAATAGCCTCGGAACCAGGACGGAACAAACGGATGAACGACACGGCGAGACAACGGAAGAAACGAATCTGGAGGTCGAAAATAATAAGGGTAGGATGCTGGAATATTCAATCATGGACTAATAAAGACCAGGAAATCATCATGGAGATGAACAGACACAAAATTGATATCTGCTGTATCTCAGAAACAAAAAGAAAGGGAAAAGGAAATACAAAATATCAAAACTACATCATGATTTACAGCGGAAAGGACAAAGGTGAAAGGGCCCAAGCAGGAGTTGGCCTACTGATACATGAGCGATTTGAACAACACATAGAGGAAATAAAATATATAAATGATAAATTATTACACACAATACTTAGTTTTGATAATGACAAAATACACATTGTAAGTGTATACGCACCGGATATTAGTAAACCTAGAGAAGAGAGAGAGTCATTCTATGAGAATTTGCAAGAAACACTAAACCAAATACCACAGAATGAAAAAATCTTGATAATGGGCGACCTAAAGGCGAGAATTGGAAATGATGTGATCCAAGGGGTTATGCAAAGATTCAATGAGGAGCAAATAAACGATAATGGCGAAATGCTAATAGCACTGTGTGCGTAAAACGAGCTCAGAATCAATAACACATACTTTAACCACAAGAGGCAGTACAAGTACACGTGGTCCAATTCTCGGGGACAACAGTCTATTATCGATTATGTTATCACAAACAGAAGCATACATCCCAGTCAGATCCTAGACGTTCGAACACTGAGCTCAGCCAACGTGGGCACAGACCATAATCTTGTACTGTGCAAACTTCGTTATAACGTAAACTTAAAGAAGAAAATGCGTCCAGAATATATCACAAAATTCAACATCGAGTCACTAAGCAATGACAGCACAAAGGAATTGTATAAGCGAAGATTAACAGAAAAAATAAACTCTAAGATGATAACAGAAGCCGACAGTGTCGAACAAGCATGGGAAAAACTAAGCTCCAATATAATAAGCAGCGCAAGTGAAGCAATTGGAACCAGAAACATCAATGTGAATGGAAAACGGAACACCAAACCGTGGTTCACTGAAGAAGTAAAACTCCTAGCTGAAGAAAAACGTACTGCATATATTATGTATAGGAACAACAAGACAATGGAGCAATATGACAGATACAAACTTATAAGGAATAGAATAAATACCCAAATAACAGCACTTAAAAGAGAATACTGGGAAAACTTCACGAAAGAAATGGAGCACGACTTGTATGGGGGACAAAAGAAAATATGGAATATGCTGCGCAACAGGAAGAAGCCAATCAATGAATATATAGAAACAACCATTATCTCGCCCGATACATGGTTAACCCATTTCAAGAATTTATATGAGGCAACTACAGATGACGTAAATGATAATATGGGAGCAACAGAAAACGGGAGGGCCAACGATGATGGGCTGGATGCAATAGAAATCACCAAGGATAAAGTAACTGCCGCCATAGCTAAGCTTAAAAATAGAAAGTCCCCAGGAATAGACAAAATTTCAAATGAAATGATAAAATACGGCGGTGACGAACTGGCACAAGAGATAAGTACCCTGTTCCAAAAAATAATCGAAGCAGGAGCTGTACCTAACCAGTGGAAAACAAGTATAACAATCCCGATATTCAAAAAAGGTACCAAGAAAGATCCAAAGAACTATAGGGGAATAAGCACTGTATCAAAAGTGATGACAAAGATCATAGCAGAAGAAATAACACTCAAGGTGGGCATAAGCGAAGAACAACAGGGGTTTCGCCAGAATAGGTCCACAGTGGACGCAATATTTATATTGCGACAATTAATAGAGAAAGCGATCGAATTTAATAAGCCATTATTCCTTTGTTTTATTGACTTAACTCAAGCGTTCGACAGAGTACAGCTCGTTGACGTAATAAGAACGCTGCAAGAAAATAATATCGATCGAAGAATCATAAAGGTAATAAAGGAGCTTAACAGTAACAACAAAACAAGAATAAGAACTAATAACGCATTAACAGAAGAAGTACCTATATCAACAGGCATAAGACAGGGAGACAGCCTCAGCCCGATACTTTTTAATATCATTATGGACCAAATTATTAAATCCGTCAAAGAAGCGAGAGGAGGGTACAGGATGGGGAGTAGCAGGTTCAAGATACTGACCTACGCAGACGACGCAGTTATTGCAGCAGAAAACGAAGACGATTTACAACGCATGCTTTTTAAGTTTAAAACAACTGCCGAACAACTGAACATGAAAATATCAATAGAAAAAACGCAGTCCATGGTAATTTCCAAAGAACCAATACGGTGCAAACTGGTTATAGACGACAAAACAATAACACAGGTCATGAGCCTTACATATCTAGGCGTAGAAATATCCAGCAGCAGAAACATCAATCAAGAGACAAGAAAACAATCAAATAAAGCTGCAGCAGTGTCTGGCTATCTCCGCGACATAATATGGCAGAACAAATATATGACCACTGAGAGTAAAGCACGAATATACAAAACGTGTGTCAGGCCAATATTAACATATGCAGCGGAGACACGAGCCGAAACAGCAAAATCTAAGCAGACAATGAGATCGACCGAAATGAGAACGTTAAGAACTATCGCTGGACTCACTCTCCGGGATAGAGTGAGAAATGAAACCATCAGAGAAAGATGCGACATTCAAGACATCGTTAGGTGGGTGAGAACAAGACGACGTCATTGGCGAGATCACGTTGACAGAATGGGTGAGGAACGACTAGCAAAATGGTCGAAGACACAAAAACCTAACACAAAACGGACAGTAGGACGGCCACCCAAGCGATGGAAGGACTGCTGGACATCAGTATCCCAAGACCAGTAAGAAATTCACCCCCAACCAAGATGAGGCAAAATGGAATTAACAGGATATTATCCTATAATAAGAAGAAGAAGAAGAAGAAGAAGTAGTCCCTACCCACAACCAACGATATGAACATGAAAAGCTTAATAACCAGGCTTAAAGTAAAATGCAATAACCTGGGACTCAGTATAAATATTAGAAACGTAAAGAGTATGTTATTTGGTAACAAACAATTTTAATATTACGCGAAAAATTAATAGCATGGAATGCACTTACAAACAAAATAGGTACACACAATAACTAGTGAAAATTGTAAAACAAAGAAAAGTATAAATGCGATTACTTTAGGGTCCAATTCACTTAAGATTCCATTTTTCAAGATAACCTCTTGATCATACATAATTATATTCGATTATAAATTAAATATTCCTACATATATTAACCTTCCTATTTGTCGAAACAATGTTTTCCCCTTGATTTCCTTTACATTTGTTACAGAATAGCTCCATAGTTTAAATTCCAAGATTAGCGCCGTCAAGATATATACAGGGTGATTCTTGACTTATACGCATAATTGCCAGGACCGATAGTTCGTGATGTGTAGTGATAGGTAATTAAAAAAGTGTACCTAGTAAAAGTTTTTTATCAACGGAGATAACGAATCAATTATGTTGAGAGTGGTGAACTGGTAAAATAAATATTTTTGAATTTACCTCGAATTGTATCTGTCACTCTCCGTCACTAGTTGTCAAATTGGAGCTTCTTTTATTCGTAAAAGAAACATTATGGCACCTAACTTCACTAACGCAGAATTCATGGACATGATATTAACGTACGGGGAAGTACACAAAAATTCAGTAGCTGCAGCTCCACTTTATGTACAAAGTTTTCCTCAAAGATATCATCCGGGCCGAGATACTTTTCTACGTATTGTCCAGTAGGAACGTGTGGTGCAGCATGGATTCGACCCGCTCAGGTGTTCATTGAAAACGAAGGAAATCACTACGAACAATTGTTGTTAATAACAAGCCGCCAGTCTATAATAATAAGAAAAAAGAGTCATTTACAGAGGTACTTAAGCTTGTAAAGTGCATGTGAAAACGCATATTTTGGAAATGAAAGGCAATATGCAAAATGTAAGACAATATAGTTTATCAACGTAAATGTGGAGCTGCTGCAAGAGCCTCCAAAGATCAATTGTTAATTACGGATACGAATGCTGCAGCTAAGTCAATAGGAAGTTACAACTGTAGTTGTGGTAAATTCAACCTTGTAGTGAACCGGATATAGCCATGCGGCGGTCCGCATACAACTTGCAGACTATATTTCCCTTCCTTGTTCACAAACTATAATTGTGTTTTGCATATCTAGCATTCTGAGGCGGACAGTAAAACATGACGGGAATACAAGTACCTATACTACAGGACTTCGTGAATTATGGAAACCACTTATGAATGATAATGGTAAAAGGGACGATAAAAGAATATGTTTGCAGTACAAGTTCTAATTATTCCCTACACACTGGTAGGATACCATAGCTAATTTGCATCCAATAACCAATTACTATTTTATAAGAATTTTAATCTTCCTTTAATAAACTAAACATATGATCTTATACAACGTTACACTTTTTCTGATAGTAAGAAGACGTTCTCATATGTCAGTATGTTGTAATACCCGTAGTCCACAATGTTTAAAATTTTCGATAAAAAAGGTAAAATTGTACGGAAATCCGAACACTGCTTGGTGCCGTTGGCGTCGGCGTCGTCGTGGTTTCAGAAGTTTGCGACAGGAAGCTGTTTATTTTACAGAGCAATAGACGCCTACATTGCCACAGGTTTTACGTTGTACGTGAGAGACCCATTTTGACAAGTCACGTCATTGCTTCTTTCAGAGGATGCTATAAAACATGGAAGTTAAAGCTGATTATTTCGAATGTTACAATGAAATATGTCGTTATACTAATATAAATTTTGTAATATAATAATATCATTATATAATTGTAAGTATTACATTAATAATAATTACAGTAATTATATAATAAATAGAAGAAGTAATAGGTCAGGGCGGGTCAGGATTTGCAGTCCATGTAGTTTAAAAATAAAATGGAAAAATGCTTGTAAATACATACTACGAGACCTGTTTTTTATTTTTTCTATTTGATACTGAATCAAATAGAGTTAACGGAATTAATGTTAGTCTGTCATTTTATTTCCTGTTATGTGATAACTTTCAGCATAATGCAGGAATGAAATGATATTTTCACATATGGAGTGCAAGATTATCCGGAAGGAATAATTTATTTATCGGTACACTTTCAACGTGTTTGAAGTTTAACTGATCTTACAGTTTTGCTACGTTAAGTGAAGTAGATATGTTCATTTGCACACTTGCGAAATACGTCCTCTTCCAGCTTTTATTTGTACTTGAGATACATCAGTTTAAAGCTCCTTAGATACTATTTAACTATTTAAGAAGTTTCTAATAAGCAAACTTTTAGTATCTTCGAACTGTCCAACTTTATAGAAAGATGATAATTATACAAGTACTTACCCTTCCTGGCGTACATTTTGATCTTTTTTTTCGTGTTTGGAGTTTGCACGTATCTAGGACACTATGAATGAATTTGGTGAACTAAGCCGATTTTTTCAACATGTATAACTTTCTTAAAAAACTAATTTTTGGTAATTTCATTTATGTAGTTGCATAGTTTTAGAACCGTTAATGTGCATGGAGAAATTATTGAGTATTAGGAGAACTGAATTTGAAATTACAGAAAAATGCAACTTCAGTAACGGATGCAGAAAATAAACAAAAAAATCTGTAAAAGGTTTACACGGAATTTCCCTCTTGCGAATTAGATCAATTTGTAAATAAAAAAAATGTAGTCCGCTGGGATTCGAACTCCGCGCTCCCAGGCGAATATTTGACGGATTGTCTGGTCTGCCGCTAGAATAACTGAGCCACAGCCGGGCTTAAATTCGAAGAGTTTCTGCTGCTTAATAAAGATATAATTTATTCTGCCCCATTTCTGATATTTACCCTGCATCTGTTAGGTCTCATTTTCGCCAATGATAAAGCCTGAGATATATGCACATTATAACGTTTACTTTTTGCAAATAACAGAAGTGAAAGTTGTTAAATATTTTGACAAATTAAAGGCAAGTAGGGGTAAAAATATCTTACCGTTTCTAATAATACTGAAACAATAGAAAGAACCACTTGGTAATTCAAACTAACTCATGTTGAAAATAAAGGAAATTGAAAAGCGGACGGGACGTTTCTTGGAATATAAACGTTGTGTATTGAAGTTCAACTGAACCCCACGAATGCTATTACCACGGTTTAGTCAGGAATCTGCTTGCAAATCATTTTATTTCTCATAATTATAGTACGCTGATGGGATAGACGTTAATAATATCATTTGTAAATTTGTAAAACAGAAAGATAAATTTATTTGCGAACAAAAGCAAAACCATTAAAAGTAAGTAGGTACTTTAAGTTCTATTTATTCTAGCTTAAGGGAGAATAAAAATATATAAATAATGCAGTGATTTTCTCATAAATCAGCTATAACCACAAGAAAATTCAAGAAAAAGAAACTGTAAATATTGTTTTACTCTGAACGCCCTAAGCAAGTGACTTTAAACAATTTTCAAATCAAAGGAAAATAGGGCTAAAAATGTCGTAACGAGCCCAATTATATTGATATAATAAAACGAAACACTTGGTTATGCGATAAAAACTAACACACAAAAAAGTTCTCCCAAGTTTTACCAGTCTATGTGCATTTTACATCGCCAAGAGTAACTTTACGTTTTTAAGCAGAAAAAGTTCAGTAGGTTTCAAATAATTATCTTTGAACGTTTCGAAGATATTAAACAAAAACGATCCTCAGCACTACACTGTATCTGGAAAACCAAGGGTTGTTCGGCCTACGGTTATATAACGTTTTCTTAATATTTCCGGTTCTAGAATTCGCTATTAAAGTTTGGCAGGCTAATTTTGGGACACCCTGTATAATTATCTGATTTTTTTCGGATTCATGCCAGGTAGACATATAATCTGAATGAAAAATATCTTCATCCTCCAATTTTTTCACGATTACAATAATTCCTTCGTCTTTTAGACGAGGGAAGTATAAAAAACGTAGAAATCACGTTATAAAACTCCCAATTACAAAAGATTAAGAACAGCTTAAGCAAGATACATATTTAAAACAATTATTTTAGCCGACTTTGGCTATAGGTTACCTACAATGAAAAGAATATTAAGTAATAATAACGAATGTTCATTTCTATATTTAGAATCGAATATCAAATGAAATTGATCGCGAAAGAACATGAAAAATGTGACCGCTGTCTACACTGCACTTTACACAACCACTTTTGAACTACAATTGATGTAGTATTAGTGCGTGTGACTTCGACACCGTTAAATAAGCTAGATAAATATGTAATTTAAAACACATTTATAGAATAAATTGACGGGCAACATTAAAATAACGTGTGGATAACGTAAATAAGACTTCCAAAATTAATTTTAAACTTAAAAAAATTGACAGTTTTAGGTTACCAAAAAGCATGCTTCAGTTCAGGACAGTTTTATTGTTTTCCATGGCTCCCGCGATTAAGCCTATTTTTGACCACTCTGTAGATTTCTTCAAAACGAAATGTTTAATACAATTTAATGTTATGGTTTCATCTATACAAGAAAAATACAGCAGTAAATACTTTTCTTCGAAATCAGCGAAATCGAAAACAAATCTGTTCTTAACGGATCATTTTAGAGCAACTATTTCGCTCATATCAAGAATTTACCAAGATACTTGAACTACCTCTAACAGTACATATTTAACAGTTGGGTGCTTGGATTGTTGGTTGGAGCGTAAACCAAGTTCACACGCACTTAAACCTCACAGAGTGGGCTTCCACGCCATGTGTGTGCGTGTATATATAATGCGGAAAAAGTTTTGCCTATCCACAGCTTCGAACCAAGGATTTGTTTATTACAAGGCTGACACTCTACCCACTGCGTCACCAAGGTGGAGTACTTCTTTAACTGTGAAAAGCTTCAAATTTTGTTAGTAATGATTTTTTAAGTCTTGTTACGATTCATTTGCGCCGCCTTCTGTAGTATTCGTTTCGCATTGTTACGCATCTCCTTGCGCGGATGTCGGTGGATAAGTTCTAAGAACTGGAATTTGTTTCGAGACGCATTCTTTCCAACCTCGCTGGCGAAACGACAAGATGCCGGGGTAGCAGTTAGAATTATTTTGGGCTGCTGTTAGTTTCGATCGTGTTTATGGGGGCCTACATATTGAAATGGATTTTCTAGTGCCGGAATTTCGATATGAGGGAGGCTTGATTCCCACGCCGTTGGCGGAATTTTCATGCGGCCACGTGTTTCGCAAATTGCCTGGAATTTTTCCGGGGTAAGTAAGGAGTTCGCTTCGAAATATTCTGTCGTCCTTGTATGATATCGTGGATTTCTTCCTCCCTTATAGCACCTCGTACCGGAGGGCCGATTTGAGGCTTTAGCTACAGCTGGTTTTCACTTTCACGAGCGGACGTTTCATGCGCTGGTATTTTTCTGGATCTGCGGACCCGCTTTGACAGATACTGTTTGAGCCTAAGAGAGAATCCGACAAGGAAGCTTACCTTCAAGTTTGATTTGTCCCAGTATCGCACAGCGAAGTCCCCTCTGAGCAACCAGCTTCTGGCCGCCCAAATTTGAGGCCAAACGTTCGCACCTGGAATCGCGTTTGCGTTTCCTCCGAAACCAAGCACTCACCGGATTCGCCGCTGTAATCTTTGCCTGCCCCTAAATCTATTTGTAATGTGTTTCGTAAGGATATTGCTTTATTGGTGTATTACAAATTGTTAGTATTAATTTTAATTCTTGTCTGTGGTAGGTACCTTGTGTTATTACTGCTAAATTTGCCAAATATAATTAGTCGTAGCAAGTAATATTGTGGCCACCTACGATTCTGATGGTGGAACTATATTGTGATATTTAGATGTACTGTGATTATATTGTATGAATTATACTGTGATATTTGTATTCTGGCTTTATTTGTTACTGCGATCTATACTTGAGTTGAGCTTCTCTTTCAGATTAATTGTGCTACCTGCGTTTACGTATTCTCGTTTTGAATGCCTGTATATACTTGCCTTTATTTAATAAAAAATCTGTTGGCGCCCTTTTTGAGTATTTAAAGAACTGGACACGCCGTCTCCGAAACTAGCTGGTCGGCCGGCAATTGTATCCAAGTAGTCACTTAGCGAACGTAGACTATTTATAATAACAGTCTATAATAAGTTTTTTATTACATCATTTATAGTTCAATTGATTTTTAGATGTCAGTTGTTTTTTTCATATCTTTATACCAGTTTTGTATTTCGGTATATGCTTCATGTTCAATTTAGCACTTCTTTTTCTTGTACTTATCCAACTATCACGCCTCTTCATCTCCATGAATCGGCCCATTGTTTTGGAGGGCGACCTAGTGGTCTTCTACCTTGCGGCGTACCATTTATAACTACTTTTACGAGTCTGTCATTCTCAATTCTATTTATGTGTGCCCGCCATTAGCGTCTACGTATTATTATCCATCTAACTACTCCCTGCAATTTACAGCTTTCTGCATCTGTTTCTGATCACTCCTACTATTGATCTAAAGCAGTGGTTCCCAAACTTATTTGGCCTACCGCCCCTTTTCAGAAAAAAAATTACTCAGCGCCCCTGGAAATCTACATTCTTTAAGCGAACAAACAGAAAGATATTGTAGTGGTAGCTTTTTGAGACTGATAATTATCTATAAGAGTATTTCTAGGTAGGAAATTATTTTGAAAGGATAAATTAATTAACAATTAAAAAGTACAAGGGGGGATTTATACATTAAAAGTACAACATAAATATTAGAGAATTGTTTAATGAATGATACATTAGATACAGTTACTGTTAAAGTGTGAATAGTTTATTAAAAAGGTTCGAGCATAGAAGTTGATTTATTTGGGATGGTAACATCAGAGCTTAGACATTAATTTGTAGGTATTAATTCACAATCGGAATAACTAAAATGAAAGCCAAATTCAAATGATTATCTGAAAAAGTCAATTATGAAATGTTACAATAAAATATACCGTATAGAAATTTTGTATAAGTTATTATTGCTAAAGAAAATTATATTTTTAAAATAAACAAATCTTTTCTGAATTTCTAACCTGTATTTTGAGTAAAAACAGATTTGAATAATAAAAACCCTTTATTATAATGGTAATTACTTTCTGGATGGTGTATTCAAGGGTGTGATAAAGTAAAATTAAAGCAACGGAGAATAAACAGACTGGATAAATAAAGTAACAACTGATATGAAGAAGAATAGGAGTATTTAATAATGGTAAATAGTCTTCGTGGAATAAATAAATCTCTAACTTGCATTTTGTGTGTTTATTTGGAAAATAATGTTACACTATGTTACACAACAGATGAAATATGTACTAATGATTTGTCTAAATCTTTGTATCTTCTCTTCCTTCTTTAAGCTTTCACCGCCCCCTTATTTTTATTCACCGCCCCCCAAATGCACCAAAGGCTACTATTGCCCCCCCCCCCTGGATCGTTCCAGCGCCCCCCAAGGGGCGATATCGCCCACTTTGGGAATCACTGATCTAAAGGATCGCATCTCTGTTGCTTGTTGTTTAGTTTTAGATGTTTCCGCTCGAGTTTCTGCAGCATAAGTTAGTATCGGTCTTGCTGATATTTTATATACTTATACGAACTTTACTTTCAGTTGACATGTATTTATTGTCCCAAATAACATCTTGAAGACAGCCAGATATAACGGCAGCTTTTAGTTGCTTGCGCTCGTACTTGATAGCTCGCGATCGTTGAAACTCATAACTTACTCTATTGTTTGGTTTTCTACAAGCTTTTACAGCGAACAGGTTCCTTACTTATGATCATTGACTTGGTTTTCGTGAGGGATATCTGCATACTGTATGTCTTGACTAATCTGGTAAGTAATATAATAAGTTTTAGAGGCCATCTTCATTTTCCGCAATTAGAACGGCATCGTCAGCATAGCAGGTAATTTTGATTTCTTTATTGCAGATCTTATAACCATGTGATGCTTTTTTAACCCATTGTACTAATTGGTCCATTACAAGGTTGAAAAGTACTGAACTCAGGCTATCCCCTTGCCCGATGCCCGTTGATATGTGTTTATTAATTCGCCGCCAGTTTTAATCCTTGTACTGTCGTGGATGTTTATTGCTGGGAGTCGTATTACTCTTGGGTCAGTTGCCTTCTGTTTAAGAATAGCCAATACATCTTTCAGCGGTAAAAGACATTTTTAATGCTCATGAACCAACAATATAGCCTTAACGTAGAGATAGCTCAAGTTTGTTCGTGCATTTTTACTGCGTATCTTGAAATTCTGCAAATACTAAATAGAACCACTTTCTGGTTAAAACAGGCCAACGGCCTATAATAAGAGGAAGAAGAAGAAGAACAAATTTTTCTATCTTTTAAAATAAAAAAGATGGTAATGATTCTTCTCGAATATGAATCATTATTTATATTGATAGATGAAAGTTTTATTTTCGACAATAATTAATTAATGGCTTCTATTTAGAATCGGGCGGAATTTTCCACTTTATACCATATATTTGGGGCAGCACACGGGCCCTAATAGTTATTTATGCACCAAGGGCGTTATGAAGGCAAGTTTACAAGCCTGAGGGCTTCTGGTTCGAGGCTTTATAAGTCGCTCGAGGGCTATGAACGTCAAATAATGCTCGTGGTGCATAAACTGTTTTATTTTTCACTTTGAATACGCAAATAACTTGAAAAGCTTGCAGAGTAGTCCATAACGCTCTAGGGCGTTGTGAGCGGGCGTAATGATAATGTCCACTCATTATAGCGGGCGTCCTAGGACGTTTATGGACTGCTTTATATTCCTCGTATCACAAAAATAAACAACAAATAATAGATCAGTGGAAAATAATAGATATTTATGTATTTAGTGTATAAAAATGACTTTTATGGCTTGAGTTCGGATATTTCCGGACAACGCGTGGCACCGGGCTCAGTAGATCAGTGGTTAAGCATCCTGACTACTGATCTAAGTTCGAGTTCGATCCCCGATCCCGGTGATATTTTTTAAAATAAACAAATGCCCATACAAACCTATACAGGGTGCCATTATTCGGAAGTGCTGGGTTGGAATTTCTTAGTCTCGGCAAAATTTTAAGTAGGTCGACCCTCTAAGTGACACTAAGCGGGTCGTATAATATTTTACGGCACGCTCAGTCTCTTATTTGTTGGTTTGACAAGCAATGATATCTTAGGTTTACAATATTGATAAAAATTTGAAATCTGGTTTTAATTGTGAATGTTCCGGTCTGTACATAAAGTGTTGTATGCACCTTGTGGATTTTGTCGTGTAAAGCCAAAAACGTAGCCGCTGGACATAAACGCTTTCTTACGCCCTCGACATATAGATAACTATTATGTACGACCGGACGTGTATATCTTATTTTTGAGGGCGTAATGTGTCAATTTACAGCCCGGCTAGTGTCTTGTTTGTCAATTTCACAAGCAATGATATTGTGGGTTGCCAAGTTTTCTAAAAATTATAAATCTGGTTTCTTCTTCTTCTTGTTTTCTTCTTCTTCTCCCTATCTTAGTATAGGTTGAAAATCTGTTACGGCCACATACTGAGTGCGATTTTATAGGCCATCGTAAGCCGCGGCCGCGGCAAGTGGCTAGCCTAACTCCTTGAATTAAGGAAGAATGCCCTTTCACAGGGGCCACCACCACTAAAAATGTTTGTACGATGGCATAATAATATGGTTTAATTGTGAAGATTCTGGTCTGCAAATAAAATTTTGTTTGCACCTCGTGCACAGCGAGTGGTTATGACCCACGCCGGATTCCGTAAACGCCTTCTTGTGACCTTAGTACATAACTGACTATTATAGGCTTTTAATAACTTACCAAGGAATATGGATATCCAGAAATTTAATTAGAAGTATAGGCCTTATCACTAATTAGTTTTACTTATTTTATGTTTTTAAGCAAACTTATATAAAATAACTAAAAAGGATATGATGCTAGGGAGTATTTCAAAAAATGCTGTGAGACATTATGTGTTGACTCGCCCTGTGTAATTACAATAATTTAGTTTTTTTTTCAATTAATAATGTATTTGTATAATTTAAAAAATATATAAACATAATTTTGAAATAAAAACTGTTTATGAAAATGTTCTCCTTAAAATTAGCTACTCTTGGCTATACACAGTTTGTTTCACTTCTCACCTTCACACCCCTGTATCTTCTTTACTTATTTTTTTATCTCTTTCTGATTTTGGTCAGTATACTATGTAAATCTATTTCCGTTAGTTACTGCTTCATACATTATATGAAACGTATAAACTAATCACATTGACGTTTATTACAATTGATATTTTGTGACATTTACCTTATGTGAATATGAAAATAATTGCAACCACGACTAGCTAGTTCAAAGCAATGAGAATCTTTACCCACAGACAAGTAGATATGTTTATGTTAACAATTCTTACTTATATGAACTGTTCCTCTTTTAGACAGTAATTATTGTAATCAGGATAGGATATTATTCATTTTAAATAAATATTCAATTAAAGTGCCCTCAAAAATATTTCTTATTAACGTTTCAAAACCTGACAGTTATTACGTTTGACTTAACATTTACAATTAAAACGTCAAATAAGTTTTAAAATTAAATTTTAATGTCTTGATTAAAATATTTAAAAAAAAATACATTATATATTACATAAATAAATTCAAAATGTTAATTTCAAAAGCGACAAAAGGTAAATGCGAAAGTCTTAGTGGGTTAGTTTTATTGAAAAAAGTTATATAAAAAAGTTGCTCAGAATCACCAGAAAAGGTAGTATAATTGACCAAAAGTTGAAATCGATCAGAAAATAAATAAGGAAGATACACGGTTGTGAAAGTGAAAAACTAAACATTTATTTTATGAAATCGTAATAATAATAGAAATCATTTTTCGATAAAAATTTGAATTTCGACAATTTTTATGATTCTGGACCACATTTTCTAAGAACTTGTTTCGATAGAACTACGTCTACTATAATTCATCAATTTTTTTCCCATGTGTTTGATATCAGTGGGATAGTCTCTTGCAATAACATTATTTAAAAATTGTAAATATAACTCCTTTAAAGGTAGTATAACTGACCGAAATTTGATAGTAATCAGAAAATAAATATAGAATATACAGGTGTGTCAAGGAAACTATGCAGTAATTAAAAATGTGCAAAAAAGTAGCCTGCAAAGTATTTCACTCTTTTTAAATGCTCCAATAGAAATGCAATACACCGTAGAAACACACATTTGCGCTTCATAAGTTTTATTAACTTTTCTTTTTTTATATATCAGCATTTCATTTGTTTGTATTGTACCTATGGCTTGTGGTAGGAAAGCCTGGTGTCAGAGTTTTCAGGTTGCGCGAGCGTCTCTGACGTAACCTAACGACTGTCAATGACAACCGGGACCAACGGCTTAACGTGCTCTTCGAGGCATGGCTGGCTGCGATTTTACTACCACTATAGGTCGGACATCCGTCCGAGTTCCGATCGCCGCAAACGTTGCTTAAGTCTTGAGACTTTTGACCAGTTCTTGATGCATGCGGCCATGCAACCAGCTGCAGCATTTCTTTGGCCATATATAAATATTAAGAATATAATGTGGTATTTAAAAATTTACTTTTTTACGATCGTGTCAAAATGACAACTTTTTGCACAGTTTCTAGTGTCAAAAGTGACGGTTGTAGCACTCTTAATATTAGCGCCCGAATTACGTCTTTTTTGCGCGTTGCTATTGCTGGAGTGTTTTAATACTATATTAAAACACGCTTTGCCGTAAGTTTGAATGTCAACAAAACCTAGAATATCTAACACAATGTGAAGGAAAAAGTGTCACCGAACTAAGTTTTTATATTTCTGTTACGATCGTAGAAAAAATAGCGTATGATACACATGTATAAGTGTCATTAAAGCATTAGCGACGTTAAAAGCACTCCACTTTGCGTCGTGCTCTTAAACTCGTCGCACGTGCTTTAAAGGCGTACTTATACACTAGTATCATAATATACTATTTTTCATACCTATATCTATTATATCGTCAGCTCGAATATACTTTTTAGAAATTAATTAAAGTTTTCGAGTTACATGTATTAGTCAGTTATACACGGAATGAATTAGATTTATTAGTAGCTTCAGCGTACTTATGCGAACGTTTTGTCCGTCCGTCCGTCCGTCTGTCCGTCTGTCTGGATCGCCTGTAACTTTCGAACGGCTACAGATATCGAAATTTTGAAAGGGGGCAAAGTTGTTGCTAAGGTCCCGAGCACCTTCATGCGCTATTTGGTTTTGGCGAGAGGTCAACCGTTGGCGACTTATGTCAAAGGTCACTTTATTTTTCAATGTGCTTTCTCAGTGCTGAAGCTACTCTTTAGACCTGTACTTGAGCAGTTTATTTTAATTTGTTGCTAAATCAGTTCGCTACTACACTACTTTTACATTTTTAAAAACAGTTTCAGAGTAGAGGGATTTTTGTTTTTAGAGCTTTGTAAATGTGTTGATTGCCTTGCACAAGCAGTACTATTTATTTTACATATTTTCTAATTTTTAACTGAATAAACATATCCCGATGTAAAATGTCCCCTGAAAAACAAAGAACTGCAGTTCGTTTAATTTTCCGAGTAATTCGGATTGCATGCAATCTGAAATAATTAAGCGTTCTTGAAATTTCTTGAACAATTTTTGCACGTATGCCCTATTTAAATATTTAAATGGGAGAAACCTGCAGTGTAATACAAACACAAAAAGTGAGATTTAATCAAGTTTCCACGAAGTACTTGAACCTCGACGTATATAAATCATTACATTTACCACCGTAACTTTTAATTTGCAACCCCCCCATAGGGGTCGGATGTAGCGCATTATTCCGACACGTCTCGTTATTCAGATGCTAACTAAATTTTAGCGAAATTGTCGTTAGATGCTTGCCTGCGTTAAATCATAATTGCGTTAACCATAACTCAATTTAAAAAATCCTGTGACACGGCCGATTTACGTTCACCGGAATTTCCTCGGGAATTAATTTTAAAACCGACTTTACAGGAAGTTTAACCGTCAGCTTCAGTTTTCATCATTACAAATAGATTTCGCTTGGAGTTCCATCAAAGTTCTAGTTTGGGCATTGTTAGAAAGCTATGTATTTTTTCAATGAATGCTTTGTTTTATGATAATGTAGTTTGAGCCTTCCGGAACTGTCCTCCCTCTCCCTGGAGGGATTCGTGTCCCATACAAGTGCGTGTGATGAAAAGCCTTTTAGAGACCATTATTTGTATTCAACTTAGATGCTTAGCAGGATCCCTCTTAGCATCGCTTCTCGTCTTCACTTTCTCCTTTTCTAGAAATGAGTTTGGCAAACGCTTTGGAGATTCTAATGTACCAGTGCCATTCGTCCGTGTCGATATACTTCTCTGGCTTACTAGCAACAAGATACATTTTGACCAGCAGAAAAGGAGTGGGTCTAGAAACTTCAACACGATATGCTGGCTCGCAATATATTTTTTTAGCTTTAGGTTATTTTACATTGTAATCAATTTTACGGCGTCTCTTTCAAACTGATAATTATGAGGGGCTTCCGTAACAAAGACTGCGATAAGTGACCTATAAATATTATTAGCACTTACTCAAAAATTGCGTTCTACAGCTTATAGGCGAAGTCAGCGTACACAATGTATCGATTTGTTATGAACTGAGGAAGGTTAAATTAATCTCAGTTTGCAGTGAAGACTTTGTTGGGGTGTAATGAAGATTTATAAATAACGCAGCCATGAACTCAAGCCTTCCATAAAATGTTTTATTAAAAGGAAATTAAAAGTTATGGCGCACATTATTGCTGCATGCAAGTTGAATACGTGATTCAGTTACTTTGTTATGAATTAAGTCAAACTAATAAAGCTAGCCGGTGCTTACAAAATAAACATAAATGGCGAAGTAACTTTGTAGTGATAACATGATTTTCATGTGTAATTTCGAAGCTGTCTATTCTCCAATTTAAGCATGAAAATCTGGTTTAACCTAAAACAATGTCGATAAATTAGGACAAAATGTGGATATTTAAAATTATTTAAACTGTAATTTTTCATTTTTGTGTATTCACATGAAGGAAATTAAAAATGTGAAAATGTTCTTTGAGCAAATTTTCGTTCTTCGAAAAGTACAACAATAATCTTAGTCATTATTAAATTTATTTTATCTTCGCCTTAGTTGGCTTTTACATTTAGTAGCTTATTTCCTGTTATGTGCATTATACCCCATTTATGACGTTTACCTATATCCAAAAACCGTTTGTTCCGATAGTATTATGCTTCACAGTTCATTAAAAAATATTTTTTCGTAGAAAATAGAACACTTTGATCAATTCGATGAAATGACGAAACAGCTTGGGTATAAGTAGGTTGGGGTAAATCGTTTTATTTTTGGTATAAGAATCTGTGTGGTTAAGCCATCTCCATATATATTAGAAACACTATAACGGCTATCGTTAATTCTGCCCTTAGCTGCTTAGATTCGCCTTTTGAATAGATGCTTACGTCTTTTTATTACTAGCTCCATAGATTTTTGAGAGTAGTGCTAACTTCAATCCGTAGTTTTCGAAAGCTAAGCGAAATTTTGGATCGGCGTGCACTTCGTCTTTACATTTTGGCGAGCTAAGTCGATTAATTTTGTGTCGAGAGGGCCTCTTGATATTCCTTCCCCATAATTTTTTAAAAATCAATGAGGGCTAAAAAGTCTTCCCAGCTTACTGAAACGGTGGCGCAGTTACTTCAACCAAGATGCAAACCGTGCAAATTGAATTTTTATTGTACGTGTATGTTCGGGCCTCTCCATCTCTGTTGAATTGCGCGATTCACGTTATAGGCTAGCTAGGAAAGGCCCACTCCGCTAATTCGCTTGGCGCATACATCCTAAAATTTGCTGTGATACATTTTATCTCTCACATGAAGCGGTCTCGCTTGTCATAGTTGGCAAATGTTCGCATAAGCCAAAATTTTTGCGAGTTGGTTCACTCACTAGCTGCTCCGAAAGCCTTAATGCCATGACTGTATTTGAGCGGACATTAGCTCTATTTTGCAATATTTTAAATTGAATTATGAACTGTGGGTAAGAAAGTACAACAGAAAGTTATTTCCTAGCGTTAAAGCCCTCGCCATCGAAATGTAGCTAAATTTTATTTTGATAATATATATGTTTTATCCTTATAAGTTTTTCGAATGCCCATCAACAGACTTACATTTGATTTATCAGGTTAGAGATTAGCTTCAAAGGCTGCATGTCAAATGGTATAAGTTTTTCGCTGATTGATTCTTCTACAGTTGTATTAACTGTATTACCCTGGTACTATTAAATGCTCAATTCACTTTTGAGCCAAAACTTAATAACTTTTATTCACTATTTAACTTGGTTAATTATTTTATTTTTAACGTAGCTCTTGTATAATAATTATCATTCAACTTTCTAAGTCAACTCAGTTTAGCATTCAAGGGCCCATTTTAAATTGATTTTTCCATTTAACCATAGACTCTTTTGTACTGATGAGCCTGCTTTATTGTTTATGCATCCATTTACTCTCATTTTGTAGTGTTTATCAAACAGTATAACATATACAGCATCATTATTGTTCTCTACTACATGCATATAATTTATTTGAGCCACCGATACCTGCTTGGTTTTTATTTCCTTTTACAATAAAGGAAGTACTGGATTCACCCCAAAAAACATGTTTTTGTTCTTTGGTATGTCTGTCAGTCCGTGTGTCTGGCTACGTGTATTTGTGGGTGTTGACAGAATATCCCAAAAATGAAAAGAGGTATGACGTTGAAACTTGATATATAAGTTTTGTGTACTATCTAGATGCCACAGCAAGCTTTTGAAGAAAATCTCATAACCGGAAGTAAGATGTTTACTGTTTTAATTATTCAGTTTTTCCGATTTTTTCAGAAATTTCTTTAAAACTTCATTTTTATTACATTTTTAATGTGTATTGATGTAACATGGATGACTTATGTTGAATACCTCTAAAAAGCGTTTCCTGTTGGTTTTTCTTGTTTTATTAACTCCTATTTTAAACAGAACACCCGGTATATTATGACATTTTTGAATTCAGATGAAATTTTACAAAAAATTGTCATTTCAACTAACGCTCTATTTTGTACGGTTTCTGCAGAATTACAAATTTTTGAAAATTTTGACAAATGCTTTAAAATTAAAAATAAAAGTTTTGGCTAATTAGAAGATCACTGTAAACGGAAGTCGTGTGCTTGTATCATACCAGATTTTTTAGAGTATAGGATAATGTAACCTAGAGGCCGTACACGGTCAGTGAGTTTTATTTAGACACTGGTTTTGTGGTGATATGTTGTTTGAGGCTTTGGCAGTTACTCGAATTATTCTTGTTAAAAATGAACTTCGGCTTAGAGCGCGTAGTCTTTGTAGGTAGACACTCAGCATTTTCTAGCTTAATGTGCCGTGCACTTTGTGAAATCGAGCAAGAATCCGCTCGATGTCCATACTCTTTGGTGGCTCCTGGCTCGTGTTGTTTGAATACATTGAAAACAAGAATACTTAGACAGATTTGGCCTTTTTGCTATTTGTGCACCCATATCGACTAACGTTTTTCAAGACATTGGAGTTTGCATCATCAGAGTGAAAGTGGTTTTGTGGTGGTCGTGGTTGGTGACCGGTGCCCTTTTGCAACTTGCTTTATTATTTATTAGTTACCTTAAGAACCGTCGCCCGATCCTTACCCATGACAATAAAACAGCAAGAGTTTTGAGCTAGTCTGGATTGTGATGGCGTTTTGTTGAAGAGTGACAAAACATCATGTAAAGGGGATTCGAATTATTTTAGTTTATGTCTGATAATTTTAAGTTATTTGTTACTGCAAATAAGCTTGCCTTACAATACCTGTATATTAATTCAACAGTGCTTCAAACCGCCAGTTTGTTGCTCGCTGATATTCAATTTTTAAATAAATAGATCGTAATACGTATTTAAACATTTAAATCTGTCGACTAGATTTTGCGTTTATCAATACTGGTATATCACGAGGACATAGTAATTATGTTTAAAATCTATACTAAATTAATCAAAGACAACTACACACGTTCCATTAGTGGACTGCATGTTAAAGAAGACAGTTTCACTGCAGATAGTTTGAATCACTTTAAATTACTTAGTTAGACTATACTACATCACCTAGTACTATTAGGGAGACTCATGTTTAGCAAGTAGGCCTTTATAAGGCCCCTTTTGCCAACCCCATGAACAAGGTCTAGGCATGCAGAGTACCAGGTACCTTTGTCATACTTAGAATTTTGCAGAGACTAAGGAGTTCCAACCTTAGCAAGGGATCTTTTACATGCTACACGTCGTAGTAACATGGGACCCACGGCTTTACATCACTTCCGAATGATGGCATTCTGTAGAGGTTTTCATCCGCATTTTTTTATTTTTAAAAACCTTGCCGGGGTCGGGGATCGAACTCTCGACCCTTAGATCAGTAGCCAGAATGCTTACCACTGAGCTATGGAGCCCGGCATACATCACCTAAATGCTTTATAGTTTTAAATCAAGGACGCTTTGCTACACAAACAATTATTAAATAGTAAGACGTCATGCTTTACAACAACCTTATTAGCAACTAAGACATTAATAACCAGTTGAACCACCAAACACTTTGCTCTTAGAATAACAAGTCTACACACAAAAATAGTAAGTTGATAAGAATTTTCACAATACTGGAACGGGTAACTAAACGAAGGATCATTTAAAACATACCACAGCTTAGTTGGATATTCTTTGAGGTTAATTATTATTGTTGACATTTTTCAACTTTGTCTAATTTTAACAAACATCTATCACTTAAGTGCAGCGAAATTACTTCTATGGTTAATTTTTATGAATATTATATACATCTATACTGATTCATTGTAAGTAAAGTCGGCTTTTTTTTCTATAATAACTGTCAAAGTGTTACAATGTTGGTAGATATGTGATTAAAACGCTAGGAAATTTTTATACCTCGTGTTGGTAGAACTTTTTCAAAATTATAGTTATGTGTCAATTTTGAATGTCCAAGTTTCTTAATTTGGACTCTTGACAAATTTCTTTTTTTTAACATGGAATCATCAATACAAAAATATAATAAAATCGGATAAAAAAAGAAAACCAAGAAATATTTTTTTGTATTCGCTCCCCAAACTGGTTACTTTGGAAACTGTCTAGGATCCTCAAAATGGCCATTTAGAGGCCTTGTACTTAAAGTCGTCATGGCAACATTTTAGCGGACTCAAACATTAGTTGCCATGACGACTTTAAGTACAAGGCCTCTAAATGGCCATTTTGAGGATCCTAGACAGTTTCCAAAGTAACCAGTTTGGGGAGCGAAAAATACATTTTCGCGCGGCCTCCTAATATAATGCCGCGTTAATGGTAATTGAAACTTCATATTATAATGTTTGGAGAGCTAATACAAAAAAACGTTGTATGCAACACGTCCTCAAATGGCTTTGAGGACTAGTTACATAAAGTACTATTAAATGCAAAAATGAAGCAAGCAATATTAAATTATGACATATCTGTCAAAATGGCAATCATTTTTTTAGTGGAAGAAAAGAACTAAAAATCTATGTACCAACATTATTAAAACTAGGGACCCTGCAGGAATGCAACTTATCGCCTAGAAAGTTGACCTTGAAAATTATTATAGAACAAAAATGTACTTTACATCAATGTTTGTTATGCAAGAAGTTATACAAATTAATTAATTTACCACTGCATGTTCGTAAAACGCGTGGAGACAGAAACAAGTTGTATTTTAACGGACGACGAGCACAGCGAATACTATATATTGAAGTAGGTAGAACTTGGTAGTAAAAAGTTTGAGAAATAATACATGTTTTACAGTTTATGATTATTGAAAAAATGAGGTATGAATTATGAGTTGTAATTCTCGTAACATTTGCCTGATCATATAAAAACTTATTTGTAGTAAAAGATCAATACGGAATTTTAATTTGTAAAAAGAATAGTCAGAACAGGCTAAATGTTAACTGAATCTGCATGTTCGTTTCTACGTAAGTAATTCACGTACAAAGAAATTGTTAGTTCAATGACAAAGTAAAAATATGGTGATTGGGACGTTGCACCTTAGAAAATCGCCGTCTGCGTCTGGACTGCAGAGCGCATGGAAAATGACCGGGAGTAGAACAAAGCCATTCAGAGCGATATAAAGCAACTACCCACAGACTAGGTCGTTTTAGGATGACATTTTGTTATTTACTGACGCTATCTTGTTGTAAAATTGCACAATAAGTCCGGAGTATAAGAATTCGTTTTTTGATTGTACATAATTTGATCGGGCAGAAAACTTAAGCTTAAAAAGCTATATTTTCAAATTTGAATTAATAAATTTATGCCAAAGTCAGCTTGGAATAGTTTCAAAAGTTCTTAATAATCTCGATAAAACTCGGAAAAAGAACATTTGCTAGATTTGTTTATTATATAAACTCAAAACGGTAATAATGATCTTAAAATTTTCGTTGTTGTATGAGGTTACAGACATGCCTGACAATCACTGACGCAAAACAACATTATTACTGAAACCCTGAAAATGGAATATGAGGTAATATGCTTTTATGTCTATATAGTGTGTTTCATTTTTCACCTTCACATACGCCTAAATATGAAATGCCAGTCACCAGGTCAAAAATGTTAATTTTTCTAGACTTTTTAGTCAATGAGATTAAATTCTTTATAACTAAATTCATTAAAATTGGTTTTATTAATTAAATATAAGTAGTAAGAAACATTTTGAATAGAGTGTAATGTGAATTAAAATTAGAAAATTAACATACCACTGCCATTGTACCAAAACAAAAAGAATTATATGTAAATTAGGTGACATATTATAGAGTATGTCTAGGGAAATATATCAAAGTTGAGTAATCAATCAGCTAATCCCTGCTTTGGCTAAATTACAAGGTAGACGTGTTGTGCTTATGGACAATATTGTGGGGTTCATAAATCACCCATGTTCTCTTGTGCAAAAAGTCAATTGCAAAGGTTGATTAATCACAATGTCAAAATTGAAGTCAAAATTATATAAAAGACACATCCGGAATTAATGGAAACCATTTAAAACAAAAGAACATAAACATTACGTTGTAATCAGTATAATCCTATTGAAATAGTGTGGGGCGTTTATGCAGCTTTTATCCAAGAATGTGGTTGAAAAATGTATGGCGGGAAGCTCTTTCAAAGTGTACCTCTGGCATGTGGCCAAATTACTATAGCCATTGTGAAGAACTTATTTTGGCAGACTGGACGAAACACAAGGGAAATCATTCGTTAGAAAATATTATTTATTATTTAATTGGTCAAATCTAATTCAAAACGGACTTCGATGACGCGGATGGAATGGAAAAGGTCTCGATACAGGTATGTCCAGAAGTGCTTCCTGAAAAGTTATGAAAACCTTTGAAGTTTTAATAACCCTTACTCAAGTTTGCTACAAAATTATAATAGTAACCTATAAAATATACAGCTCGGATGAACCTGCAACCTGTAGAAGGCGGGTCACAAGGTGGCGGATCACGGAATGTTTTCCAGATATGTAAGTTGGGAGAGAAATAAAATATTTCCCTCGGACTAATAGGCCTGATGTAGTGCACCAGCAACCATTAGTATTGTATTGAGGCGTCAGAAGACGTTCGAAAATTCGTCCTTATACAACTAATATTAGTAATAGCTGCTTATCGACTAGTACTTTTCCAAAGCCACGGAAAAAGCTCTAATTGTGTCCGTTCCGAAGATATCTGCTCCAATTTCTTCCTGTTCTGTCAAAAATTTTAGAGAAAGTGATAAATTTTCAATTTTGTTCTTATTTGACAGATAATAATATCTTACCAACACAACAATCTCCGCCTTCCTTAATGTCACTGATGACTTAATGACAGTAGAATCAAAATAAAATGTCTGCGTTAGTTCTTTTAGATTTCAGCATAGCTTTTGATAATATCGATCACAGCATTTTGTTAACAATTAAAAAAAAAGTCCCAGCTGATTTAAGCGCCATTGCTATGACATCTTCAAATTACCATTTATGGTAATGATGTTTGGTAATAAACAGCGAGTGGAAGAATTAAAGTCTCAAGTACTTTTAAGCATCGATAACAAACTTATACCTATTTAATCAGAGGCAAAACATCTTGGTTTGATTCTAGATAATAGTTTCAGATATAATGCTTACACAAATCGATGTGTTAAACAAGCTTACGCAGGTTTAAAATTTCTTTATTCACATAGACAATACATTTCACCAAAAATTGAGGCATTGCTTGGCAATACTCTAGTGTCGAGTCATTTTAATTTCTGTTCTCAACTACATGGACCTTGTCTTCCTGGGTAATAGGCTGGAATGAAGAAACTTGTTTTTTAAAATCATTCTGTAGCAGGCGTTCAAATGTGTCTTTAGACAAATAAAAAAAGAGTCCCCGAAGCTGGTTAACCTATTTTCATATTTTTAGGTTCCTCACAGGACTTGAAGTTTCAAGAATTTTAGAATATTCTATGATTTTGCAATTCGCGATGACTTAAAAATCTTATCAATCACATTCTCAAAGCCAAGTTTTATTAGTTCAATATCTTCGGGTTTCTCATTAGTCTTAAAATTTAGCATGTTTAGCATAATACGTCTTAAATTATGCGTTCTTATTCGATCACACAAGTGGTAGTTGTATGGTTTGTACTAGTGAAACAGCAAATTATATGACGCCAATACTTAAGCTTTTTTTTGACGGAAGAGAATACCAATTATGGTCCAAGTGAAAGTATAGTAGTTTACGTAAATCCGGAAAGAAAGCGAGGACTGAAAGCCTACTAGTCCTGTAAAGGGTGTTTCAGGATGAGTTACGTATAGCTTTTTTTAGGCAATTTCTTCTTAATTTTAACTAAATATTGGAACATTACAATAACAAACAAGCATTATATCTTCGGAGATATTGGTAATTAATTGATTTCCTTAGTAGTGTCTAAAATGGAATTTGGTAAAAATTACTTTTGAACGCACACTTTGAGCCTCTTGAGGAACCTGAGGATGACAAAATGCCACTTCCAGCTTCTATATAGTGTTATATAACTACAAAAGGCATCAGTCTTATTAAAAAATAAGAGAAACCCAAATGCAAAAAATGCGTTGACAAAAATAACTTTTTTCCAAAATTTTGACTGAAGATGCCAAAATATTCTTTTCAGCTTTTGCATAGTCTTTTTTTATTATAAAATACACCTTTTGAAACCTATGACATAATAAAATTTAAAAAAAAAACAGAAACCCAATTTTTCCTTCCACCCTGCTGGGGAAGCTTCTGAGAAAATTCAACGAGTTCAAAATGTATGTATAGGCCTTATCTATTGAATCAGAAAATTTGAACATGTTTCACACAAGATTTATCGTGTCTTAATATGAATAACAGAAGGTTGCTAAATGCTGCGTGTCACAGAGTAATTACTGAAAAGTGCCCTTCTTAGTTATATAATAAAATATTTTATTTCATACTGATGTCAAAAATGACATTTTTCGGATTATTTATGGTACAAAAAATGGAACATTAAAATCCTAGTACTTTAAAGTAAAATTTTTAAGTTCAAGTACTTTAAAATTATATGTCAGTTGTTGACATGAAATTTGAAATGATTTACAACTTTTTATTTAAAATTCATTAAACTTGCAGTATGAAATAAACCGTTGTATTCACCACGAACGAAAAGTGTTTTTAAAGGTCCTCGCAAGTAATTCCGTCCTCGGCTGACGCCTCGGACGTAAACAACTTTCTCGTCTTTAAAATGCCACTTTTCGTTCTAGATAAATAAACTACTATTTTAGGGATGATGTACATTCTTTAAATTTGTGATTCAAAGATGGGAGAACGTTGTCTCTTCATGGAACAGCTATATATGAAGAATAATTTTAAATAATATTTTATCTCGTTACAACACATACTACGTCCAGGGTTTTTTCACGAGTGTTTAAAATTTTCATAACATTTTAAATAAATTAATGCGGCAACTATGAAATTTATTTAAAATGTTATCAAGATGTTAAACACTCATGAAAAAACGCTGGACGTAATATGTGTTGTAATGCGATAAAAAAACCACAGTGTATATTCATGTTACATTGCCATGTCATTGTGAAAACGAATAAAATTATTATTATTATTATTATTGTTGGCGCAGCGGAACTACTGCGGGAACGGTTAGAGTACTTCGATACAGAAGAGCACGCGAATCCACTGCATATATTTCTATGACTATTTATCGCATCTCTTATTATCCAATCAAATGCACTTTTCAAAATTCAACCAATCACGTGCTTTTATAGTGGCAAAAAATCAAAATTTTTCCTTGGGATTTGATCAGTTTCTTTTACCACTTGTATCCATGGCAAACATGTGGTTTTAATCAAGGTGGTTTTCAGAAACTTCATTTAAACTGTGATTGTGCATCAGTATAAATGTCAAAATGAACCGATAGTTGGGAAATAGTCCACAAAATGTATTTCGAGCTAATGATTTTGCTCGGAAAATGTTTTATTTTATACTGTCCGGAGAATATGACTTTTCGTCATTAATTTGAGTCCGGAAAGTTGAACATTACATCACAAGGCCGGAAAGTGTTGCTAGGAAACGCTTTCCGGCCTCTTGTCTTTTTTTACAAAAAATCTCATACATTTTCATAACACGTTTATTGGAAAAAAACCTTTCTCCAAGGGGGCATCGGTGCACCGCCCCTTTCCAGGGGGTCTTGGGGCTCCGCCCCTCTCCGAAGGGTCCCTCGGGGCTCCACCCCCTCTAAGGGGGCCCTCGGGACTCCGCCCCTCTCTAACGGAGCCTTCGGTGCTGCGCCCCTCTCCGAAGGGCCCTCGGGGCTCTGCCCCTCTCCCTAGGAGCCTCGGGGCTCGGCCCCTTTCCAAGGGGGTCCTCGGGGCGCTGCCCCTCTCCAATGCAAACGTAAATGCCGCCGCTACCGTAACCGGCATTCGCTCAATCAGGACATCACGTCTGCAATGGTGACGGACACACACGTCTGGATCGTTCGCCTTTATTATATAGAGGATTAAAGTCATTAGGACGATAATATAACACAGTATGAAATAAAATATTGTACGATACACGGCCGTAAAATATTATTAAAATACTCGTTTAGAAATTCCACATCTAAACTCGTACTTTAATAAGTCATTTTCCGGCCTTGTAACGTAAATTACTATTACTCAAGATTTGTTGTTTTTTGGCAATGCCCCTCGACAAACTAACTTTGACTAGTTTGTCTGGTGACATTGCCAAAACAAAATACTTTGGTAAAACATTTTTACCGGAAAAATAATGTGTCCTTAATACATTATTACAGAAAACAACTACGTATCATTAGCAATGAAACTTCGAACAACGTCATGCGATCCGATTGACAATTGACAATTTTAGGTAACGTAATCGATTTCTGGCGACATTTTCCGTTTCATTACAGTTCCGATGTTGTCCGATGTATTTAAGCAATGTGTTAAACAGGTTTGTCGAGATAGCATCGTTTTGCCTTATTTTCCTCTGCATCTGTTCTGTATGTTATACAAGACAGAAGAACACAAGACTAAATAAAATGAAGGAAGACAGTACAAGATACTGCAGTGGGCAATGAATCGTACTGGAGATGATTATATTTAACTACTTCTTAAATAAAGCATTAGAAAAAGCTGTTATTTATGTTTGTGTAGTTATGAATGCGTTAATTGCGTTTGTCCGCTATGTCTTAGTCCACCGTCTTTGCTCGTTTTTTGGATTTTTTAAAATTTTTAGGTCAGATTATGATAGAAGATTAAAAAGCAGAGTAGGAATGTCTGAGGAATCAACCTGATATTTCGTACAAAACATGGACAAAATGGTCGATAAAATTCGTTATGTATGTTTGTTGTCTTTGCGGTTTTTCGGAATATTTAAATTTTGACTGTCGACACGAATATAGTAAGTTATTATACAAGACGATAAAGTTAAATTTTATCGACAAGTGAATCGTTTAACGTCGAGACGTTAATGATTCAAGAGTGGATAGTAATAACTTTATCGTCGTGTATAATACATTTTTTTTCTATAGCAAGAACTTTAACAATTTCAAAAGAAAATAAGGAAAGTCAATCACATTTTAATATCTCAGTAACTAGATTGGGCTGTTTGGATAAATTAAAAAATTAAAGTACTTTTTCGTTGAACGCTTGTTAATTTCAATATTAATGAATTATTTTTCCTAAAAAAGGATCCATTAATAGACGTCATTAATACACTGTTTTTGATTAATACACTCTTTTTCATTAATTAACTGTTTTTTAAAAAAGGATGGAATAATAGATCTATTAATACACTGTTTTTGATTAATACACTCTTTTTCATTAATTAACTGTTTTTGTTATTTTGACGTTTTGATGATATTTTGCATGGAGGTTAGTTGTATTAATCAAATTTTTCGCCACAAAAAAAGATTTTGCGGTCAATGAAAAAATTTTCTAAGCAACTCGTATGTTAATGGGCGATTAATAATCTCAACTATTAAAGGCATTCACTCGCTATCGCTCGTTCGTGCTTTAAACAGTTTCGATTACTAATCGCTTTCATTAACACACTTGTTGGTTAAATAACTATTATCTGCCCGTGATGTTAAAGTGCTACTTGATCTACTATTGTGAGTTGATAAAGTAGCAATTTAACATCTAAATATAGAAAAAAATATTTTATCCACTGAATTAGCTATCTATATCATTCAACTGATTTCGATTATTCGATAGATTAATGAGATTAATGATTATAATCTCAACTATTAAAGGCATTCACTTGCTATCGCTCGTTCGTGCTTTAAACAGTTTCGATTATTAATCGCCTTCATTAACACACTTGTTGGTTAAATAACTATTATCTGTCCGTGATGTTAAAGTGCTACTTGATCTACTATTTTGAGTTGATAAAGTAGCACTTTAACATCTGCTATAGAAAAAAATATTTTATCCACTAAATTAGCTATCTATATCTTTCAACTGATTTCGATTATTCGATAGATTAATGAGATTAATGATTATAAAGAAATTGCTAAAGTTTTAATTGAAAATAAGTCTGGTATAGTTAGTGTAAGAAGCAAAATATTTATACGTAATTATAAACCACTCTCACAAATGTATTGCGTCGGTGCTTTCAAAACAAAACACATTCAAGTACTGGTGCTTTAATGTGTTCAGCTTTGTAACTTAGCTAAACTTATACAGATTGACTAGATATGGTGCAAAAGTGATCTTAACTTTTGACACGAAAACTGATTGCTCTCTACAACGATATTACAGAAATATAACTTCTGTTTCTTCAGTACATTAAAAATTATTAAAAGTACATTAGTGTAAATAAAATAAAAATAATGTAAGTGCAATAAATGGATGTAAATTACATAGCATTCCTCACTTAGTTTTTAGTTGGAGAACTGTTTTATAGTATTTTACAGTGGAAGTCCGTTAGGATAGCCTTTACTGCCGAGCCAGAGAATTTGTGAGACGAGCTCGAAGAGCTAGTCGAATAATACTGGAGAGGCAGTAAAGGCCCTAACGGACGTGTATTGTACAATAGTTTTTGTAATACCTACATACAATTTGGTCATATCTATGTTTTTATAATTTATTTTTTCTTCAAACGGCAGTAAAATATGGCATTAGACTGCTGGATTGATGATGCTAAACTGTCACTTTATTGCCAAGCGGCAGATAATATTATCTGTCGCTGACGAGCGGCAGATAAAGTTATTATCTGCCGCTGACGACTTTATCTGCCGCTGACAACTTTATCTGCCGCTCGTCAGCGGCAGATAATATTATCTGCCGCTGACGAGATCAAGTAATTTTCTTCGAATTTTGTTCACAAAGTTGTAAATAATTTGTTATAAAAACGTTTGAAGAAAAAATACTATATGTTATTCGGAGCAAAAGTATCTTTATGTGGCTCGGCTGTACTTATCTGCCTCGCAAGCTCGGCAGATAATCCGTTCAGCCTTGCCACATAAAATATAACTTTTGCTCCTAATAACATAATATACTATTCATCTAAACGCTAGGTTTTTGTAATGACGTTTTAGAATGATTGAGAGTGCGTAGAACGTTGCAACTGTTGTTTATAAATGTCATTTATTTCCAATTTCGTGTATGGCTGTAAGCAGTTTTAAGTTCGTAACTTATGACATCTGTAGAAAATGATGAAGATATTCCTAAAGTTAAGATTGTGAATGAGCAAGTTATTTTAGCTTATGTTCAGAAGTTATAGCAGTGTTTTGTGTCTTCTTCTATGTGGAGTTGAAGGCTTGCTTGCTGCTGAATTAGTGTGACAAAGTTCATTTTGACGTTTGGCACACAATTTAGCAGGCCGTGGTCTTTACGGACATTTTTTACGGCCTGCGGTTGTAAAGAGGTTGCTTACATTGTAGTAAACAGTCCTTAAAGAAATTTTTAACAAGTAGGTATTACCAAAACCAATTTACGTTCTTGGAGCGCTTTAACACTATTTCTTACTAGCTGACCCGGCAAACGTTGTTTCGGATTATGACGTGATGGGGAACGTCCCTCAAACCATTAAGCACAGAATCATAAAAGTGTGACTGCAAATAGAAAGTCGTACAGTGTATAGAAAAACACACATTCGATATTTTTCAATTTTCCGGCTTTGGATTTTTCCGAATTTTCTTTTTTGCTAAACCACCTCGGGAGTAAGACGAAAACAACAACAAAAAATCATCCAAATCGGTGAAGACGTTCTCGAGTTTTTGCGTTACTAACACACTAACACACGGCGATTGATTGTTATATATACAGTTTAACAAGCCTACGTCTATGCTCAGCGGTAGGGTTACTGCAATGGCGTCGGCGTAAGAAGGGGTGGTTGGGCGTTACCCTCAGCTAGACACTGGATTTGATTGGAACAAAGTTTATTATATTTACACATACAAATAAGCTTATAACTAGGTAACATTTATATACAGAAAAAGAAAAGAAAATGGCGGATTGGCATCCGCGATTGGAAGCGGGTGTGGTCCTTCGGAGGCGGGGCCGGCGGCTTCCTCCTGCGGTTGCAGCGGCGGCGGTGGCGACTGGCGACGGGGCGGCGAGCTGAGAGCAGCGGCGGCGGCAACGTCGGCGGCAGTGCGGATCTCCTTGGCGGAGGCGGCGGCTGGCGGCTTCCTTCGGCGGTTGCAGCGGCGGCGGCGGCAACGTCGGCGGCAGTGCGGATCTCCTGGGCGGAGGCGGCGGCTGGCGAAAGTGGCTTTCCAAAGACGGCAGGCAGCGGCGGCGGTGGCGACTGGCGACGGGGCGGCGGACTGTGAGCAGCGGCGGCGGCAACGTCGGTGGCAGTGCTGATCTCCTGGGCGGAGGCGGCGGCTGGCGGCTTCCTTCTGCGGTTGCAGCAGCGGCGGCGGCAACGTCGGCGGCGGTGGTGATCTCCTGGGCGGAGGCGGCGGCTGGCGAAAGTGGCTTTCCAAAGACGGCAGGCAGCAGAGTCCAATGCGTGGGATTGGCTCTAAGTCCACGAGGGTGATAGGCTCTGGAGAGGCTGGAGCTGCTAGCTGGTCCTGGAAGCTAAAGTGGCTCGAACTCCAAGTCCCACGAAGGCGGCAGACAGCTAAGTCCAGTGAAACGGCTGTTGGTCCTGGAGCTGAAGTGGCTGCTGGTAGTCCTGGAAGCTGGAGTGGCTGCTGGTAGTCCTGGAAGCTGAAGTGGCGGCTGGTGGACTCTCCTTGGCTGAGTGATTTCTTACTGCCAGCGTCTGACTATTTAAAGGAGCCAGTCCTTTGTCCAACGCCATCTCGACGCTCATTGGTCGAAGTAGAAGGGATGTTTTGCCCGATTTCGATATATTTTGAAATTATAGCATTTAATTGAGCGGCGTGATCAATTATCGACTTGGTTTGCGTCGCAATCAATAGTTGATGAAATGCCGATTCTAACGACACCCAATTTGCTATGTTTTGAGTAAAAATTAGCTCAACTTGGAATTTTTAATGCAATGTTCCGCGTAAAGCTTAATTAAGTATTATTCTTATGGCGTGTGTTAAAAAGTTTATTATGCTTTGATCGGTTGCGCGCTATTTTTATAAGATTTTTGAGACCAATTTCGCTTTTCTGGGACGCTTCCTTCCGTTAATTAAAATTTAATTTGTAATCTGCATCTTTGCCCGCTGTACTCGGTCGTGGCTCCTGATTTCTTCGTTACAATATGCCTTTCCTCGGGCCGCTGAACTCTCGGCCGCTCTCCCGGGCGCGTGTTTGGCTGCCTGATGGAAAAATTGCTTTTTCTCCACCTGTATATGTGCTAGCGCTCTGTGGTTTGTTTTAATAGGTAGCGGTTAATTTTTCCTATCTTCTGGTATCCTTTATGTGTGATTAAAACAGAGCGCACTCTGTTTTAAGGGCGTTTTAGTGAAAAATTCTTAATTTAATCTGCAAACATTCGTGAGGCGTATTTCGCTGGCTGTCACCTTTCTTGGCCGGCCGGCTCCAATAAAGTTTATGGTTGCAATCTTGCTGCACTTTAGAAATTCGTTGTAAGGACACTTATTTTTATGATTTTAGGGTTTTGAAAGATACTTCTGCGTAGGATCGCGGCGGTTTGTTAAACAGATGTAATATTCTTTGTTCTTCGGGCGCCTTTCGGGCGGCGTACGTTTCCTTTGTTTTTATTCGATCTGTTTAACGGTTCATATCAATTCCCCCCTCCTTTGGCGTCCGCGATCCGGGCGCAAAAAGGTTAGGGAGAGAAGAGGCGGAGTTGGTCGGCGTGAATTTTTCTCCTCGACAACGTCTAACTGGCTTAGCGGCGGATTCCTTGGTGGTACTGCGAGATATGAGTGGCCGGTTATCCGTAGATGCCCTTGTGAATCCTCACATGGTGATGATTGGTTGCGAGTCGCATGATCCCTTGTAGCAGGTTGTTGAAACCGGAGGGGATCTTTCCTTTGCTGGTTCGCTGGCCGTCATGCATCTTTGGGCTAAGTGGTCGCTGAATCCCTATGGAATGATACGCTGCTCGGTGGAGGTATCTCGATGAGCGAGATGTTGGGCCGTTGAAGGTCGTTGTTGGGGCCTTGGCGGCGGTGAGAAGCGTTCCGATGGAAGGTGTCGTCAGCCGGGACTCGTGGGGGGCGGATGTCGACCTGGGGTGTTGGAAACTTCGGCCAGGACTCCTGGTACCTGGGGCTCGTGTCCAAGCGAAGTCCCTTGGGGCGTGGGCTTTTTCACGTTCTGGAGCAGATCTGTGGCTGGGCGTACTTCGCCAGTACACGGCTGGTGCGGGCGGAAGCTTGGGGTCCAGGCGCGGCCAGATCGGTCCTCGGTGACATAAGCGCGATGCTAGGAGTTCGGGGTCTTGAAGTGCGTGCTTAGGCGGAGTCCTCTCCTTGACGCGGAGTTCCTATCCTTCTAGGTGACCCGACTTGCTGACGTGGAGACGGCTGAGGTGGGACACCTTGTTCGGGGGCTGCTAGGGATGATCAGACGTGTTGACGTTTGGGTGAGAAGCCAGGTGGATCCTCGTCGTAGAAGGTGCCGTGCTTGATCTTCCGGAAGTGGGAGCGCGTGACCAGGCGAAGTATGGCGGCGTTGCGGCAGTCCTCACGTGCTGAGCCAATCTGCGGAAGGATACACCTCGGCGGCACGCGGTGGGTGCGGGTGGAGGCTTGGGGCATCCTTTGCGCGGACAGATTGACCCTCGGTGGTGGAGGTGGCAAGTCCTAGCTTCGGGGACCTGGGGCGCCTGTTCCGGCGGAGGCGTGAGCTTCGGCCTTCTAGTGAGCGTGCTTCTCTGTTGCGCTTCTCGGCGAATTTGCGCTGAGTGCAGGTGCTGGAGTGCCTGCAGAGAGTTGGTGGCGAGCTTCTGGCAGCAGATTGGCACTGCCGGCCAGAGAGCTGGTGATGAGCTTTTGGTAGCATATTTGAAGTGCTGGCCAGAGAGCTGGTGTTGGGGCCTTGGTGGCGATGGAAGCGTTCCGATGAAAGGTGTCGTCAGCCGGGACTCGTGGGAGCGGATGTCGACCTGGGGTGTTGGAAACTTCGGTCAGGACTCCTGGTACCTGGGCTCGTGTCCAAGCGAAGTCCCTTGGCGGCGTGAGCTTATTCACGTGCTGGGGCGGATCTGTGGCCGGGCTTCGGCGGCACGCGGTTGGTGCGGGCGAAGTTTGAGGGTCCAGTCTTGACCAGATCGCTCCGCGGAGAAGTAAGCGTGATGCCAGGACTTCGGTATCTTGAAGTGCGTGCTTAGGCGAAGTCCTCTCCTTGACGCGGAGTTTCTGTTTCCCTAGGCGACCCGGGTTGCTAACGTGGAGGCGGCTGAGGGGAGACACTTTGGTCGGGGCTGCTTGGGCTAGTTGGACGCGTTGACGTCTGGAGAAGAAGCTAGGTGAATCCTTGTCGTAAAAGGGGCTGTGCCTGATGTTCCGGAAGCGGGCGCACGTGACCAGGCGAAGTATGGTGGTGTTGCGGCATTCCTCACGCGCTGGGTGGATCTGCGGAAGGATACACCTCGGCGGCACGCGGTGGGTGCGGGTGGAGGCTTGGGGTATCCTTGGCGCGAACAGATTGACCCTCGGTGGCGGAGGCGGCAAGTCATAGCTTCGGGGACCTGTTGTGCGTGTTCCGGTGGAGTTGTGGGCTTGGGCCTTTCAGTGAGCGCTGTTCCCCTGTTGCTCTTCTCGGTGAGTTTGTGCTGCGTGCAGGTGCTGGAGCTTCTGCAGAAAGTTGGCGGCGAGCTTCTGGCAGCATATTTGAAGTGTTGGCCAGAGAGCTGGTGCTGAGCTTCTGGTAGCACATTGGCGGTGCAGGCCAGAAAGCTGGTGATGAGGGATCCTTGAGATTGCTGTGAATCGTTGTGGATCATGGTTGTTGGTGGTGATGTTGTTGATGTTTGTTTTGGGCGCCACTGGGTGTTTTCTACCACTCCCAGAAGTGGTGTTGGTCGTCTTCATTCATCTCGGTTTGCACTGGGTTGAGACACTGTGATGGTGTCCTCTGTCCACATGGAAACGGAGATGCGCTGTCTTCTGTGACTCCCGAGTGATGCGGGCTGACACTTGGTTGCGGTGTCTGCTGAGGTTCCTTGTTGGTCCTCGGCGGAGTTGCGACCATCCTTCTTCGTCGACTTCACCATTGTAGTGGGCGTGGCTTCCCTCTGATATCCACCAAAGGCTGGCCCCACGTTCCGGGCGACAATTAACAAGCCTACGTCTATGCTCAGCGGTAGGGTTACTGCAATGGCGTCGGCGTAAGAAGGGGTGGTTGGGCGTTACCCTCAGCTAGACACTGGATTTGATTGGAACAAAGTTTATTATATTTACACATACAAATAAGCTTATAACTAGGTAACATTTATATACAGAAAAAGAAAAGAAAACGGCGGATTGGCATCCGCGATTGGAAGCGGGTGTGGTCCTTCGGAGGCGGGGCCGGCGGCTTCCTCCTGCGGTTGCAGCGGCGGCGGTGGCTACTGGCGACGGGGCGGCGAGCTGAGAGCAGCGGCGGCGGCAACGTCGGCGGCAGTGCGGATCTCCTTGGCGGAGGCGGCGGCTGGCGGCTTCCTTCGGCGGTTGCAGCGGCGGCGGCGGCAACGTCGGCGGCAGTGCGGATCTCCTGGGCGGAGGCGGCGGCTGGCGAAAGTGGCTTTCCAAAGACGGCAGGCAGCGGCGGCGGTGGCGACTGGCGACGGGGCGGCGGGCTGTGAGCAGCGGCGGCGGCAACGTCGGTGGCAGTGCTGATCTCCTGGGCGGAGGCGGCGGCTGGCGGCTTCCTTCTGCGGTTGCAGCAGCGGCGGCGGCAACGTCGGCGGCGGTGGTGATCTCCTGGGCGGAGGCGGCGGCTGGCGAAAGTGGCTTTCCAAAGACGGCAGGCAGCAGAGTCCAATGCGTGGGATTGGCTCTAAGTCCACGAGGGTGATAGGCTCTGGAGAGGCTGGAGCTGCTAGCTGGTCCTGGAAGCTAAAGTGGCTCGAACTCCAAGTCCCACGAAGGCGGCAGACAGCTAAGTCCAGTGAAACGGCTGTTGGTCCTGGAGCTGAAGTGGCTGCTGGTAGTCCTGGAAGCTGGAGTGGCTGCTGGTAGTCCTGGAAGCTGAAGTGGCGGCTGGTGGACTCTCCTTGGCTGAGTGATTTCTTACTGCCAGCGTCTGACTATTTAAAGGAGCCAGTCCTTTGTCCAACGCGATCTCGACGCTCATTGGTCGAAGTAGAAGGGATGTTTTGCCCGATTTCGATATATTTTGAAATTATAGCATTTAATTGAGCGGCGTGATCAATTATCGACTTGGTTTGAGTCGCAATCAATAGTTGATGAAATGCCGATTCTAACGACACCCAATTTGCTATGTTTTGAGTAAAAATTAGCTCAACTTGGAATTTTTAATGCAATGTTCCGCGTAAAGCTTAATTAAGTATTATTCTTATGGCGTGTGTTAAAAAGTTTATTATGCTTTGATCGGTTGCGCGCTATTTTTATAAGATTTTTGAGACCAATTTCGCTTTTCTGGGACGCTTCCTTCCGTTAATTAAAATTTAATTTGTAATCTGCATCTTTGCCCGCTGTACTCGGTCGTGGCCCCTGATTTCTTCGTTACAATATGCCTTTCCTCGGGCCGCTGAACTCTCGGCCGCTCTCCCGGGCGCGTGTTTGGCTGCCTGATGGAAAAATTGCTTTTTCTCCACCTGTATATGTGCTAGCGCTCTGTGGTTTGTTTTAATAGGTAGCGGTTAATTTTTCCTATCTTCTGGTATCCTTTATGTGTGATTAAAACAGAGCGCACTCTGTTTTAAGGGCGTTTTAGTGAAAAATTCTTAATTTAATCTGCAAACATTCGTGAGGCGTATTTCGCTGGCTGTCACCTTTCTTGGCCGGCCGGCTCCAATAAAGTTTATGGTTGCAATCTTGCTGCACTTTAGAAATTCGTTGTAAGGACACTTATTTTTATGATTTTAGGGTTTTGAAAGATACTTCTGCGTAGGATCGCGGCGGTTTGTTAAACAGATGTAATATTCTTTGTTCTTCGGGCGCCTTTCGGGCGGCGTACGTTTCCTTTGTTTTTATTCGATCTGTTTAACGGTTCATATCATAGTCAATATCCAGTTGGTGCAGCGGAGGTTGGCTAAACATTCACAACGGCAGAAACACATCACGTCGCTTCAAAACTTCGAGAAAAAATCGGGATAGCATCCAAATCAGCGACAACGATCCCCTCGTATACGCTATTTCTTAGGACACATTCCAGAACAGTCAACGGCACATCTGTTTCATTCCAGCAGCTAAAGATTTTTCAATAAATATGTAAACTTAAGCCGGAAAGGGCAGCTCATCAATGTGCGCTCGCTCCGATGTTATAACCCCGACTGAAAAACGCAGTGCAGAGTTTGCAAGTTTTGGTTTCAGCATCGTCCACTTAACGTGAGAGAAAGTGGACTGAAGTAAAATCAACCACGGCGATCTGAGGAAGATAAAATTCTACCAGGGCTGTCGTCAAATTTTAAAATATTATAGCAGTCATCTCTATTGATTTTATCTTATCAGCTTTTCCAGAAAAAACATTTTCGTTATAATGCAACTTACATCTGGGCACCAAGTTGTACGCTTATTTGAAATGTATAGTGTCTGTACAGTTTTACCTTCTGCTCGTAACATCTTACATGCACTTCATTAAAAGTGAAATTTTGGTCTATGACTGACCTGATCGTTCAGAAGCCACATCGGTACTCATCAAACATTTTTCTGTACATTTTTTTAATCGCTTTTCAGTGCTATGGCAAAGATTTTAGAAGTTTATATGTAGCAGTATTACGCTTCTGTAATTGTTACACTGCAACGAATTTTTAGACTTCCGCCCCAGACTAATCAGACTCAATTACTATCACCAGCTTCAAATCGTGCCAAACAAATGTTCAGGCTACATGCACGAAGAATCGACGGGACAACTAACAACTGTAAAGACGGCGTACAATCCTTTCCTGAAATTATCAAAGGGTGTTCATATTAGCAGGGGACGTCGAAGAGTCCTTCAATACAACTGATAAGTCCATTAACTTACGACAACTTGTAAACCCAATCAAATTTGCCTAACTAAATTCGCTACGACTTGAAACAGATTTGTCACATAAATTACTTGAATTAGCCATACATAAAACCAAAGTTAATAAAACAAGTTTATATTAAAAACGGTAATTCTGGTACAACCAAATAATTGCAAGCAAACCCTTAATTTACTACAAAATCCAATGCTACAGGAGACAGCTACGAATACAGCCAATCCTGTTAATAAAAGCTAAAGTGCAGGATTTGCACATTTAAACAGCTAACGGCTATCTTGGTATTAGTTAGGAAGGTTAAATTAGTGGACAATTATAGTTTTACGATGACACCATAAACCCAACAAAACAAAGTTAATAAAAGTACCACCACACACGTAGACATTTAGTATGTTTACTGAATACACGAGTAAGACTGTTATATTCATTAGTGCAAGTTAGAATTCGAGACTACTAACGCCATCTTTTTCGTATCCATTGGAAATCATTCTGAAGATTTCTGGACTTTTCGGGTTCCTTAACTTAAAGATTTCTTTACTATTTTCTAGCTTGCAATGTTTGTTATTAGTTTATATTACTGTTTGTTAGATGTAGCTCCCGCGACCGCCTTGACTTTTTCTCGTTAACATTTTTGGGTCACTTAGCAGACTGCGGTTTTATTTAGTTTTAAACAAAAGACTTGCTGCCCAGAGCTTCAACAGTCAAGACGTGTTTTGTGAAAATGTCGCCCAGGTCGCCTATTTTATGTACCGTTTTGTTACATACTCAAGCTTCTTTGAGAACCTACGGATTATCATTCCATTTAATTAAATTTTTGTTTTGTTGTAGGCCGGATTTTAAGTCTCGATAAGCAGAGCATTTTTAAATAAAGCTTTTGTGCGTACTTCCTCCATACGTGTTTCACAGCGGCAGTTTTGTGAAGGCATCCGCGGAAAGTCAAATTTGAGTGATACCACGGCTAATTTGGGCAAACTTCTACCTTCCGTTGAACGCAGTTCATCTTCGATTCCGAAGCAGGAGCTACGATGGTAGCTCCCTACGTAAAGCATTTGGTCGTATTTCCAGACGAGGAGGTCGTCGCATACCGATTGCAGTGATGTACTTGTGCCGTTTTATATGGACGTGACGAGTGTGCGTCGTTCACTTCTGCGGATTTTACGGGGGGTTAATTTAAACTAGTTTAATCCCGGGAGCCTGACGTCGCTCTGTGTTGTTATAACTATTCCGAAACTTCACTGTCCTTGACTGTATCTATTCTTCTCCAAGTCACTATGCAGTTGCAAGTTAGGTCTACTACTTCAGTCAAGCTGCTTTGGAAAAGATCAAACTCTCTTTGGCATCCTCCTCAACTTTCTTGACCCGAGGTATCTGTACTACATTTTACAGTGCTTCACCGAGCTGTGATCTTTCCCCAGTGACGTGATCTTTCCCCAGTGACGTGCACAAATTAGAGTGCGCTCGCACGAGTAGTTATTGACTTAATTTAACGTCATTGTCTGTTGTTTTAAATGTTGTGGCGCTTTTAGCACTTTCATATGCTTCAGTTTGAATTTATAATACCAGTATAATATTCCATGAGTGACCTACGTATTTTATTATTGGCGTATATAATAAGACTTTTCTGTGTTCGGAGATAGACTGAATTTTGTACAGCCGAGGTTGGCTGTTTTCAGGTCGTGCTTTCTCTCTTTCTGTATTTACAGAGTGAAGCCTTTTTGATTATATTGTTTGTTGCTGTGTTATTTATTTGTCCTATTTAAGTGCTTCGACTCCGTTGGCTATTAACTAACGGAGCTTCAATTTTACAAATTGAATCATGTGTTGCATGATGCGACCATTTGTATTTACAATCTGCATTTCCTGTTATGCAACCCCAGTCATTTAGGAGTGCATTAAACCTCATTCATTAAGCTACATTTTTTTCTTTAAGTGCAGATACAATTCTCTTGAACAATACGAGAACGGGCTCTGCATATGTTCCAGATTCAAAAGTGGTGTTTAGCCATTGATTGGACAATTGTTAACAAAGTTTAAGGGAAAGTTGAACTCCAAAAGTGAACAATTAGATCTTTAGTTGAAAAGAACTTAAGCTTTCATGTAAGTATCTTTTGCACCAGAATTCGCTGCTTTAACCATGAACAAAGCAGATACATGCAGCTAGAAGTTAAATTTTTACGGTGGAATTCACGAATAACGTAAGCCTCATCTTTTCGGCGATCCAGCTGCGAGCGATCAGAGGATTAATACCGCTGCCTCCCAACGCAAACTAATCTATGGTAAGTGCCGTCCGTTATTGTCGTAAAATCCCGATTATACCGCAACAAGACCTGAATAAATGCTCGGAGGTGATGCACATTTAGCAGGTAAATCCAGGCTTACGGAAAAAGCAAAGTAGGTTTACCTTGGACAACACAAGTTCGTGTTTTGATACTTCCAGGATAACCAGGGACTGCACCGGAATCAAACAGCAATATTCAGCAACATTCAGCTACCAAGAGTAGTTCTCGAATATACGACGGGGCTTCGGTAAAAGCTTCTTTCGGAAAACAATGCAATCTATGAAACCCGTCTTTGACGACTCTAGCAATAAATGGAAAACAGCAACAAAAGCTTTCACTTAACAACGAGGTATCAGCAATGGTTGTGCGAATTGGTTGCACAACCTTTAACTATTCCAAGGTCAACTCTATGAATTCGTAGCGAGAGTGCCTAATTAGAATAATAAAGAAGAGAGAATAAGTGCACAGATTTCTTAAGCTCTTGACTTCATAACTCGATGCATGGTTAGACAAGACCCAGTAATCTTTCTTAAACAATCCAGAAAAAACCGCGATAACTCGAGTGAACCAAGAGACACTATTTGCATTTACAAATCACTGTCAAACAGCCCCAAGCTAGGGCAAAAGGTCAACAACGAAATATTGCGTGCGATCCGCTTAAGCGATGCTGGCCAAACACAACGAAAGAACCCTGCAAGCAATCGACGGTGTGACCTAGTTACGGCCTAGCAACGAATCTATAATCTGCTTCGCATAGCTGAAGGTCGGCAAAGTAGTTCGGCGACTTCAAAGAGTAGACCACAACGGCTCTAACACGGGGTTGCCCATTATAGTATGCGAAAGACGGGAAAATTAATGTGTGACGCTTTTTTACCGTAACAACACGTTAGGTATTATGACTACGTTTTTCAATTTTTCTAGTTTTCTATTAGTTCATGTAGCTCCTTTATCTGCGCTGTCTCGACATATTTTAGTGGTTCCAATGGAATATAGTTTTCTCCTGCAGTTTTTTATTTTTAAGGGGATCTTTTAACAGTATTTTCTGCAAGTTTACCTTTTCTCGAAAATCTCACGATTCCCATAGTAAGTTACCAAGAACAATTATTATCAACAGTAATTACATAAGTGGTGATAATTTTAACTAGATTCACGAATCTTTGTTGCTATTAAGATGAGTGCTAATCTAGTTAAAATTATAAAAAAATATATTACCACGAATGTAATTCGGCGTGATTATTTTTAAACAGTTCAAGTTGTAGATAGGGTTTGATGGAGTTTCCAGATTAGTGTCCTGTTATTTTTAACAACTGCTGCTCACTTACTCCACTTTTAGCTAGTTGTGTTCCAGTAGAAGAACGGTTTGAATGGTTTGTGAAAAAATAGTCGCTGTAATTTGCTACTAGCAAATAGTCAGTGTAATTTTTAACGCTTTTGGTCGATTTGAAATGTTTTCTTATTACTATTGGCTGATAGGACTGTTTAAAAAATAATCACTTTTAATACCATGAGTAGTCAAAGTTATGTCGACTATTTTTGCGGTGGTGTCACGAATGTCCATTGCGCTTTGGTACGATTAGGACGAGTGCGCTAGCACGAGTCCTAATCCCAAGCGCAATGGACATGAGTAGTGATATCACCGCAAAAATAATCTATTTTACTTTGACTAAGAATGATATTCGAGGGTCTCTTTAATGAACCCAACTACTTTTTCAAATTAGCTTTCAGTAAATCTAGCAACAAACTACGCAATTTCTGTAGTAACAGAACACTAATTTCGACTTTTTCTAATAAAAATCACATTTGTTTAAAATAGTCACTAGAATACCTTCTAGGAAGATATATCCGCTGATATTTTTTGATTGGTCAAAAAACGTCAGAATTCTGGATTTTCATTGGTCACTTTTTGACAGATGACAGGTGAATTGAATAGTCAACGTAATTTTTAGGTTGTTTTTTAATTATTCCATATTCAACCTTGGATTTATGATCTTTTTATTGTTCTTGATACTTCGATTGCAATGAAGTACCTTTCGTCAATATAGTTACAAGCACATCATTGGTAGTCCAATTCCATGTAAAAAATATAGTAAATCGTTTTTTTATATTAAATACGTAGTACATAATCATTACCATATACCAAATGAATTTTGCACCAATTCCACATTTTTTAAGAAAAATGCGACAAACAGATTTGTTTATGTGACACATCTTCTACGAGGACTTTTGGTATGTACTCGCACGTTGTTGAGAAAAATATTAGCAAAATCTGTGAAGAAATTCAGCTTGTGACTAATTGTTTCTTTTAAAAATTTTAGACTGATTTAAAGTATCAATCGATCTACAAAACCATAATTATTTTGTTCAATCGCTGTTTGTGTTAACATAATCGAGCCAACTGAAGGAAAAAATTAATAGGCATAGTACTAATAATTTAAAAGTGATTAATTAATTAATGCTTTTGGATGGCGTGTTTGTGTTTGTCAATTTTAAAAAGCGTTGAGTTTAATACTTAATTTTATCATTCAGTTAAGGTCGCATAAATAAATGTATTAAACGCAAAGTCGTTTCACACTTCTTATAACGTTCAGTAAAATATTACCTACCTTCTGTTTAAATTCTTTTAATGGAACATCTATTATTACCATACTCACCTCAGGGCAGTCACGCTAGGACAAACGAAAACCAAACTGAGAAACGTATAGCTTTGGCCCTGCAAAGATAAAATGTTTTGATCCTTCGGCGGCTTATCGTTTTAACCCTTGGAAAGGAAATCGCTAACCCTTCAAGAGCGAATTGTTTTAACCAGATGGGCATTATTCTTCCCTTTTAAACAATATGTTTCCTCTTTGGATGTCCACCGCATCTTTTTCAAAGGTGCATCTGTTAGCCGTCTACACTACTCAGAAGACATTGAAAGAGTAAGCAGATCAATCGAAGTGTTACGAATTTGCCACTATTTATTACAAAGTAAATGAGGATCTGCAATAAGATTCTTGAATTAAAGGACTTTAAAAGTATAAGCATTGATAGCAACAATTATTTCAAGGAATGAACAAATTAGTCAAAGTGATTATATCGAATTATAAATGTAAAATTTTAATGTGTATGCACAGTGAAATTATTTTAATGGATAACATAGCAGTTTCGTTTCTATGCCAGCATTTAACCATACAGGTCACTTCCATAGTTACCAATGAAATCAATAAATTAGAGCGTTTTTTTACGAGTTAACATACGAATTTAAATTAGGTACTTGCTAATAAGAAACTTTAATTTTGTTATCGGAATTTAGGTATGCAACTAAAAAGTAGATACGTAGGAACAACTTGTGTGTTGTATCTTTTCTTCAGCGGTATACATTAGGATAACTTTTAATTGCCTCTTTAACAATTAATAATTCCTATGTTAACTCGTAAAATACACACTCGAATCTATTGGTCTCATTTGTAGCTATGGAAATAACCTGCATGATCAAATGGTGGCATAGAAACGAAACGCTTATGTTAACTATTAAAATAAATTCCCTGTATAATGTGAAATGGAATAATTGATAAGTGTTATCCTGATAAAGTTTGTGTTTTATCATAAATTACTTGTTTCCTTAATATATTACTGCAACTACTACTTGTCAAAAGGTATTCGAACCTCATTTTACGAAGATTGTTCAATATAAACACGTTTAGAAGCTATAGCATAATATATATTACCCACTATTGTACTAATCTCCAGATAATCTGCTGGTAAAATGCTGGCTGCTGTTGACGAAACTATTCTCTAATAGCAGTCCGAAGTGAATCGCTGCCCTTTTAGTAATTGTTTTAATGGACTAGAGACATGGTATTTGTGATAATTGCATGAATAATGAAATGGGCACTCTATATTGATGTTTATATTTTCTTACAGTTTTCTGAGTTGGATCTATTTTCATGTAAATCAGTTTCCAAACGTTTCACACTTTCATCTGAAATTGCAACTTGAACATGCCTTGGATAAGCCAAGTCTTTAGTCGATTCTCTTCCCTGTCAACATTTTCTGGACTACTAAACTACCGCTTTGTGAGAATAGCTGTAGTCACTGTCGACAGCTTTTATTCTCTCAAGGATTTCTAGTGGTTGACCTCGTTCGGCAGCTAAAAATTGAATAACAGTAATACTATTATTTCGATGGATTTTCTATAGTAAACGCCATTTCCGAGCCTTATAAAAATGTACATAAAGAAACAATCGCAAAGAAATTTGACAGACACCTCACTAATACGCCAATAAACAATTTCATTAGTCACATTCAAGTGCCATGATGATCAATTCACGCCTAAATGACCCAAACGTGTTTCTATTGAACAATTCTAGTATTAAGGCTCTCTGAGCGAATACACGAAATACTTTTCAAATACACGTGGTCTTTCTAGATAAAAACATTGCTATTTTAAAAAGGCACAACTGTATGCTATGTACCCTTACAGCCTAAACTAGAAGTTTTTTAGAATAGACCTACGAGTATATGTATATGTCAGTTGTTAAACCTTGTGAATGCATACAGACTATGCTAGGACCGGATTTTGAATTTGGCGTTTTCCGCCACATGGGATTCCGCGCTCTATTCTCCTGGTAGTAACGGCTTCGACCCCGCATTTCTTCAGACAGCTTGCCAGTTGCTGGGGCATCGGAATCAGCGGCTACGTTGGACGTCAAGCAATGGCTGCTGAACTCCTAAAAGGTACTGTATCTTTTATAATAATTTTAAAGCGCACAATAGGCAATAAAGTGATTATTTATACGAAGTGTCGCCATTTTTACGTAACGTAGTTGTTGTCATTTAAAATTAATAGTTTGAATAGTCATTAAGTCAGTTTCGATTATTTGCCTTCAAGTGTTACTGTCTGTAATTAGTTTAATTGTTGCGTAATTAATAATACCAACTTTTTCCGTTTTATTTAAATTAAAGTCAAATGTTTACATGGAATGCAGGTTTTTAATAGTGTTTATTCTCCAAAGTCACTTTCTTACTATGCATTTATTTGTTCGATAGATTTTGAACTCACTTACCTTGTGACTTCATCTCGGAGATATCTCTTCGTAACCTATCAAAATGTTTCATATTTTCTCCCAAATATTTCGCCATATATATGTACGTACATACACATATAAGCCAGAACAACTCTTTCAAAATTGTCTTTCAAAACTCTACTGCAGACTGTTCTAATAAAATAAAATTAGACATAATTTTTCCCTACACGTTTTACAAGGTGAACAGTAGAACACTACCTAATCTTCAACTATCGCATACATAAAAACATAAACGTCTGTTACAGTATCAAACTTACGGACAAGTGAGTGCCAAATACTTCGACAAGTCCGGGAAACGTCCAAACTTAGAAATCGTACAAAACAGGCTAAAGGCCACGGCTCGAATACGCTCAGGGAGGTGGGCGTAGTCCTAGAAACGGTACACCACATGGCAAACGTGACAAGGTCCAATAGGGGAAACGCACGCTTAACCGAACCTTGAAAGCCAAACGGGGTAGCAATGCTCAAATACTAACTCGGGGAACAACATTGTGCGATAGCACGTCGACCTACCTACAACACTCGCGCTTTGCTCCCAGGTCTCACCTTACATCGATCATAGAAGCGGAATCACCTTGTAAATAAGCATGCACACATACCAGGGATAATCATAAGTCAAATACAGTAAACAAATCTATTGGGCCAAACCCATGGCCAAAAGTTACATGAGGGCCGACAAAGGTCGGCGAATACAATAATATACAAGACCTACCCTAAACGAATAAATTTAGGCCCAGATGGGAGCGCCTTATCTAGTATCGACGCTTCCATAAGTACGACAACGTTTAAGACGGAGCGCCCAGTGCTTGGGAAAAGACCACCAGCAAATATATTTAATTGAGTACACGGAAATTAAGTGCAGTAATGAACGTACCGTGCTTTGGTTAAATGCTGTTAGCCAGTATATATCTAAACACCGTGCCCGAAGGCGACGGCGCCGGCGGCTCCAAGAGTCGAAAGCGCTCGCAGAGATGCGCTATCAACACCGACTCGAGACTGACTAACTAGATACAAACGCTAAGCTTTCCAGACAGACGTGCTCTAACTCGCCAAAAGTGACCAATCACAGCGCAACAAGCCTGGCATGACGACCGCGGAACAAACAGCGAGAATATCGAAGAATGCGAAGGAACGAATGCCTATCTGTCGCACTCGCAAGGCTTCGTTTTAAATTGAAATAAACAAGATGAAGCAGACTGCAGCTGCAAGGGAAACGGCTAGGGATTAGAGCGGTACACTAAACTTTTAAGCGAACCAAAAGCCATGTGCGTGTCAACTTTAGTATTTTAAATGTAAATAGCGGAAGGCTTATTAGTCCAGTGCATTTAGGTTGTGACCTCGGAAAAAATCCTAGAGAGCTGATATTTGGTTTACACCTACCTTTCATCGTTTCAAATAAGGGTTGAGAAGTCCCCAACAATCCGCTGTACGCATAACTTTTTAGAGTGCTTAGAAGGTCGATTTTTCGGTTTTTCAACTATATCTTCGTTCCTATCGGCTTTACGACTACGAAGGTGCAATAACAAAAGAAAGGTAATAAAATTCTCTACAAAAAAGGTTATCTATAGTTTTTACATACAAGTAACAGTTTTCACGGAAATTTGGTAGGAAATATTATTCATCTTGAATATTGTTGATGGGAGCAAAGACCCTTGCTCAAAGGCATACATAGAATCGATGTCTGGATTGTTAATGTTCTGGTCGCTTTCGATTTGGGTTACCTGCGAATCCTCCATTGGCGCAGCGTTCAAACAAGATTGTCCGTGACAATGACCGCAAATTGGTGTGCAGACGAGTCCCAATAGTGGTCCTCAGCCGTTCGTGCAATTACAAATAATCATTTTTAGAAAACAGTCCGGAGCAGGAGGTGCTGATGATTTTTTACGTGCAATAAGTTGTCCTTCAATATCCATCCCCAATCTTCTGGATTCAATTTATTACCACACCAAGTCTGTACTTGATAGTAGACTTGGTAGAGATGCTCTTCAGCTGCTTTGGCTCTAGGTGGTAATAGGCTTAACCTTGCAGATTTGTCTTTACCTACGGATTTAGCGAAGCACAAATAACGATAGGTGTTTATGGAATCTTCTTTAACTGGAGCACCATGTATGCACAAAAAATATAGTAATCCATTATGAGCAACTGATTTGTGGACAGCATCACTTTTATTGAAAACTTAAGCTGCATTCTGTAAGTCCTGTCTTTTTTACAATAATTTCAGAGCTCCTGTTTTCCCTTATGGAAAATAGCAGATGTTGTATCACAATCACAGAACGCATGTAAAAATAAAATATGGTCCTTGCTCTTTTCATGTTGATTGAAACTTCGGGAAGAGAACGTTTCTTGCTGGACTGCTCCTTTGCCCAAGTCGAGAAAAGTAAATCTTTACCAACAGGTGTTCGAGCCGTTAAAATAACCAAAAGATCAATATCTTCTCCAACAACAACGGTTGTATTTGTAAATGAATGTTTCAGTGCTCTTTCAATTATGACAACGTCAGCATCACCCTCAGCCTGTTCGACGAGGAAATTTGTGGCTTCGAATTTCTCTGACAGCATGGAAATCAATTTGCATTTGTTGTTGCTTTTAGAAAGAAACGTTTCCTGGCTGACTGTTAAATTCATTGTGTCGTCAAAAACACGTCTGAAGATGACGTTTTTGAAGATCGGCGAAGTTATTCCATAGCTTTCGCATTGTGTCTGCTGTTGTTATACCCATCAAAAACAATCACCGCCTTTTCACCAACATTTGTATGGACATAGTTAAAAGTTGCCAGTGACTTTTTTAAAAGCTTCATTTTTCATCGAAGTTTCTAATCCCTCCTTGTCCTGAATATACAAATGGGCCGATTTTGCATAAAGAAAATGTCCTGCTGTATGAAAATATGGTAGCATATTTTTACAGCAGTTAAATGCATCTTCCAATTTCCCATTCTTCCTGCTCTTACAAATTCCTTTGCAACAGTAGTCATTACGAAATATTGTCCCCACAATAGGACTTTTATTTTGTAACTCAGAAATTTTGTCGTCAAATTTTTCAACTCACCAACATTATTTGACTGTTCAACGTCTTCAAAAGATAGCGATGCTGCGTCTTCAGGAGCAGAACAAGAATATTTCCTAAACTTATGACCTTCCTACCGAATTTCCATGAAAACTGTTGCTTGTATGTAAAAACTATACATAACTTTTTGATAGAGAATTTTGTTACCCTTCTTTTATTATTGCACCTTCGTAGTCGTAAAGTCGATAGGAACGAAGATATAGTTGAAAAACCAAAAAATCGACCTTCTGAGCACTCTAAAAAGTTATGCGTACAACGGATCGTTGGGGACTTCTCAACCCTTATTTGGAAAGATGAAAGGTAGGTGTAAACCAAATTTCAGCTCTCTAGGATTTTTTCCGAGGTTACATCTATTTTTCGGATAAATGCACTGGACTATATGCGGTGAAATTTGACTGAAACGGAACCTATATACAGGAGAAATCGTAACCATTGTTTTGAAACTGCTCGAAACGGTCACGCAGCTACAGAAACCAAAGAAAAATGAAATAGCCTGGCACGTTAATCATCATTACTATGCAACTGTCACATTACATGAATCATCTTCTATAGAAGTTTTAATAAAGGAATTCGTTCGGATAGTTTCAACCAATTTTAATCCGTCTGTACTCTTAATCCCGCAATAGCTACAAGAATCATCACTAAAAGTTTAAAACGTAGAGCATATGGCGTTTAATAAATAACATCAACCATTTAGTATTTTTGCCTACAGAAATGCATATTTCCACCAATTGCAAGTTCACCGATTTAAACATCTCTACCCATACCTTTATCACAATATATAAAAGCTAACTTAGTTAGCAACCCAAATGTATGCCTAATATTTCCTTTTAGGTTATACAGAATCATAAAACGTTACTCAGTTATGACTTAAACCTAGCAGTTAGTATTAGTAAATATGCCATCAAAATGTCAGGGTTGCATGAGAAAATATTAATATAAAAATAAAAATGATGCAATCCTAGGCAACGATCAACCAATAACAACGTATTAAAACTAGATAAAGATGTCTAAGTTTATAATGTAACAATTCTCATGGGCGCCTGTATCCTCTAAAGGGGGCGTCCAAGTTGGCGGATTGAGAAACGCCCTGTAAATTTACCGAGTGGGAGAAAATATAGTACCTGCCGCAAACCAATAACTCTAGCAGCATCTTTTTCAGAGTGAACGGCTATAGGCAATGTCGGTATTGCATGTTAAAAGCGGCCAACGTGGTGTTTTCAACCAAAATATATTATTATACCTCAGAACCAAAGCCCTTAGTCTTAAGCTGCTATGATACTACCAACCGGGTTAGAGGCAGGAGGATAAGTATAAAAGCAAATGGTGATACGCTCATTAGAAGAAACCAAGTTGCCCCAAGTAAACTATGGATTGCAACATATAACGAAAGATTAATTGAAAAATATTAAATAGGGATGTGCGAAATAACAAGAATTGCAAGTTTGACTAAAAATGTACAAACCGCGGAGTGTAGGAGGACTTGAAATTCTGTTTAATTAAAAAGCAATAAGCCAATTATTGGAAATGGGAGTTATATGCAGAGTGCTCGGTATTTAATCGACAAATGCCGTAGAAATAGTTTAATAAGTATATTCTCTTACGAAGACATATGATGATGTGGTAGAAAACTTGTATAAAGTTGTGTAAAATGTTTAGCAGATAATAAAGCAATAAATGCTATAAAAACGAGAGACTCTACTGCCAAAATAATTCCAACAGAAAACGAATAAGAATTTGATATAAACGCTTTCGGGATTGACGTGGTAATATGCTATTGGTACAACAAAAACTATACAATATGAATTACTTCTTCAAAAACGGAAACAAAAGGCGATTGACTTGATTAGACTTTATTAGAATTTGATATTACCACACTTAACCGAGCTGACAGGTATGAATCATAGAAACTAGTAATAAACAAGAACATGGAGAGGCTAAAAATTATTTCAAATAAGAATAATCGTATATCTGTACAACTATGATCAATGTGAACCAACCTTACAGAAAAACTTATTAGCAGAAATCATAGACAGCACACGTGTTATTAAAAATAAAATCTTAAAAATACACAAAATATATTTAAAAAAACACTAACCGAAACTACTGTGCACAAAAAATATAGGAAAGAAAGAATGGCCGAGAAAGCAAAGAAAATGTTGAAGCAAAGACGGTTGCTGATCAATGAATTCAAATGAAATCCAATAGTTTACAGAAAAATAAAACTGTTAGAAAAATCTCCAAATATGATAACAGAAAAGATAAACTGGAAGAAAACAGAGCGTTGAAACAACTACTCAAAGAATTAGAGTCGGGTGAATTGAAATGAAGAGATGGTACAGTAATTACGAATAAAAATTACATTTTTAAAGGACAAAACTATATTATGGCAAACTTTATTTAAAATTAATAGATGTAAACTCCAAGAACATCCTGAACTAATTAAGACAATAAAATGAATAAAAACACCAGAAGAAAGCGAAATACTTCCAGAAATGGTACACGAAAAAGGGGGAGCATCTAATTAAAATAACTATAAACTAATAAGTCTGTTTACAATAGCAGCAGTGGACTGTAAATTAAAGTTCAACTAATCAAAGATTACACGAAGCCGACATCTCGGCGCCGCCACTTCGGCACGGCCATATCGGCGCGGGGCCAACTCGGCGCCGGGACAACTCGGCAAGCAGTCATCTCGGCTCCAGCCGATTTGGCGCAGGGCCTACTCGGAGCAGAAGTAGTTTAGAAAAATATACAGTGACCACAAAAAAGTCGACATCAAATGGGAAACATTTTTATTTTTGTTTTTCGAAAAAGCTTTTTATGGCAATAATTTGTGCTTGTCTGAAAACCTATTTAACCCGTATTAGATATATTGAGTGATTTTTACTTAGTTAGAAACTGGCGTTTTTCTAAATTGTGTAAATCCAAAAAGTGCTATTTTTCAGAAATTACTATGACATTTTTTATTGTGTGATAGTTTTCGCTGACTGAATAATCTCAAGGCCAGAAAACAGCTTTTTTCGTAAAATTTTTCTCGATCTTGGCTATAAATGCATTATTCGTAATTATTTTTAAAAAATTTACAATTTTACTGTAAACGGAAGTCACGTGACAACATTTATTTGGCCCATTTGTAATGACTTTTCAACCAACTCTGGACGCCAGTGTTTAATTTCCCAAAAAAGTCTAAATAAAAAAAATGTCTATAAGATGCCAGCATTTTGGCGATCACTGTATAAGTTTGTATTTGCTTTTTGTGAATTATTTGTATTTGCCTAAAAGGAAAAATTATAATATACACATACTTTATTTATTTTAGTACTACAGACCATGTTCAATAATGGCAATCTATTCTTGAGATTTTGTAAACTTATTGAAGTGTAATGTAAAGTTTTTGATGTGGCAGTATACATTGGAAACTTACAAGGCCTTACTAATAAATTGCATAAAATCAAATATAATAATTTTACTAAAAACTATATGTAAAATGTATAATACAGATAAATGTAAAATTATAAATAAACTTAATTACGCATAAAATGTATTTACATAATAATACATATTACTGTAACTCACAATTGGGTGTGTGAGCAATACCACGTAAAAAAATTATACAATCATTCCTGTTGTAAGTTTGAACTAACCTCAAAATCCTGACATCCAATTCCCGATACTTTTTATTTTTTGCTGGTTTTATTATTTGTTTTTAATGATTTTCTTACGTAGTGCATACTGTAGTTTGCGAATTTGAATTCGGCGCCGAGATGGCCCTGCGCCGAATTGGCTGGCGCCGAGATTACTACATGCCGAGTTGTCCCGTCTCCGGGCTGGTCCCTCGCCGAGATGGCAGAGCCGAAGTGGCTGCGCCGAGATGGCGGCGCCGAGATGTCCTAGACCCAAGATTACAACCTATTCTAGGCAAGGGCACGCTTGAACCAGAAGAAAAATGGAAAATTTTCCTTTAACAATAGTTCATGCACACACAAAATCATGCTACAAAACAACAAAACTGGACCGATCGACTCTAGACACGCGGTCGCTCGGCGTACTGGCGGGCAATTCTTCGACTCTCGCGTGTTTTTCCAGCGACACCTTGATTTCAGCAGATGGCCAAATTTTTCCATTGCATTATAATCTCCCCATATATCCCCTGTGGAGGTCTAAACAAAGACTATTAAATATTTCAAGTCTATAGACTGTTTACAAAGATATTTCCCAGTCGCTCAACAGCAAATTTTGATATCTACATATCAGCGATACAAAAAGGCAGGATTCATAAAAAAATTGTACCAATCGTCTTCATACAGTTCGATTGTTAATTGAGAAAGTAACAGATTATTAATAAGCCGTTTGATAGCATTGGTATTTGCGCGGTTTTAAATGCGGGGATTGACTATAGACAACTTACTAATAAAACAGCATTTACAAAAATGCTACTCCAGCTGTGCACCTACACGCCAATACATAAGAAGGTGACAGGGAAACACAATATCTCCTAAACTGTTTATCCTGGCATTGGCCTTTGAAGACGTGTTTAAGAACTCAATTGGAAAATAATTGGAATAATCATTTTGGGAGAAGTGCTCAACAAACTTCATTTTGCTGATGATGTCGTAGTAATAGCAAACAATCCAAAAGGTCTGCAAAAAATTCTTACAGAACTTAATGATGCCTCATAACAAATTAGAATGAAACTAAACATAAACAAAACAACAATTATGACAAACGAGCTTTAAAAGTAGATGACTTGGATATAGAACGAGTAGAAAAATACATCTATTTGGGAAAGAAATAAAGATGGGAAACAAAAATAATGCCAGATTTAGATAGACGCAATAATTTGGGATGAATGTTTTATAGTAGACTAACCTACTTAATGAAAATTAGTATTCTTCACACTCTATCACAATCATTAAAAGGATTTGAGTACCACGAAGACCACAGAACGTAAAGTGGTATGAATCATTCTAAAAAACAAGAAAAGAAATACCTGGCCACATGAGATATCAAAAGTAGACGACATCGTAAAACGAATGGCAAAGCAGAAATGGGAATCGGTAGGTTTTGTTGTAATAAATCAGAGCAAACGGACGAGGGCCGTATTGGAAACCATGGCGACACCTAAGACTTACATATAGAAAGGGTCACCTGCTATAAATACCTAGGGACATGGATACAGGAACAATGCGACCAAACTAAAGAAATCGGAACCCGAATTGTAATCGCTGCGTGTTCTCCATGCTAATGTACGGAATAGAGGCATGTACTATGAAACAGACTCACATCGGAAAAGTTGAGGCCTTTGAGATGTGTTGTTACAGAAGGATGCTCAGGGTTTCGTGGACCAAAAGGGTAACAAACGTAGAGATATTGCAATGCTTAGAGAAAAACTACAAGGTTATGATAACTATCAAGATACGAAAACTTGAGTATCTGGGACACGTTACGAGAGGGGCAAAATATGAACTATTAAGAAACATCATGCAAAGAAAAATAAGGGGAAAAGGAAATGTTGGAGGAAGTAGGATGTCGTGGTTGAGAAATCTACGGGAATGGTTCAACTGCAATTCCGGGGAATTATTCAGAAAAACCGCCAACAAAATTAAAGTTGCAAGAATGATTTACAATCTCCGATAGGAGGGAAATCTAAAGAAGAAGAAAAAGCTAAGGAGACTTACGCCAACAACTGGACAGAAGAAGAAAGGAAGAAGGTAGTAATAAAACATGTCATCGTATATAAATATATTTAGTTTTGATAATGCTGACATGCGTTTACATTGTAAAATTGTAATTTTGCAATGATCTTTTTCATATATACAATTAAATCAACTCTCAACTTGGCTATAAGTTAGTAGTATTTTGACATTTTAAGCAGTTTGAATCAGTTGTGAGCTATAAGCAGTCACTTGCTTTGATTGATCTGTCATCAAATTCCTTGCGTTAATTTAGAGAAAGATAGTACTGACAGAGCTACACTTAGAGCTTAGTCATACGCTGGAATTTGGATAATAATTTCAAAAAACATTGGAATATGAGAATCGCTAAGTTTCTTAAATATATTTGCTTATAAAAGCTAATATTTATTCTGTGCCGAAAACATTATCTTTTAATAGAATCTTCAAAGATTGCTAAACTCAAGGAAAGCTATTTTATATTCATAGCTTCTACTTCAAAAATCAAACTGTTTTACTCGCACAAACATTCGGCCTCTTATATAAAAATAATAACTTAATAAGGGCAAAACTCAAAACTCAAAAACATCAAGCAAATAAATGGATCCAGCATTAGAAAGATTGAATTTTCAGAGTAATATTATTACTTGATTCCTTCCATCCCTTCCCTGAGTGCGTCGCTTATAAAGTTCCAATTGGGCGATAACAAAATGTCTCGATAATTTAAACCATAGATAACAATAAAAAGGCAACATTAGTATCCGATTTTTCTATTTTTCATAGTCTGAAAAATCCTGCACTTGCCATTTATGGGTGTTCGAGCAAAACTGCATCTGCAAACTACTTCAACTTCTGTTGCAGACCTAACAATAAAGGGAAGTAAGTGGAATAACGCAGTATCATAAGATTATTATAAATTGTTATTCTCAACACCCACTTCAGCTGCAGTTCGAAGGTGTTTGAAACTGGCAATTTCCGCCGCCAGTTTCCGACCTTTGGCAAAACGATGAAAGCTGAATTGCATTGTTGAACTGAACCAGGGCGATATTGGACTTTATGACGGGTGTTACGGCATGTTTCATAACGATTTTAGTGTGACACTTTTTATTACTGTGCACTTTAAAATCGGTAGTCAACAATACATTCGCCTGTCTGGCGCCTCTGAACCGAACGCGATTAGCGCCATTCGAGATTCTGCACTGGTCGATATGCAGAAAATGCACCTGGAAAACCCAATGCAATTTTTATCAGCCGCGGCATCAGCTGCTATTTTCAGTACTATCAAGAGAATGCAAAAAAATGCCTCTCTCCGACTCAGAAAAAAAACAACACATCACATAAATGATAAATGGCGAGTTCCGTGTAGTTGTTTTGTAAGCAACGTCTAGGGAGAAGTGCATTTTGGTGTTTACTATTTATCATATTTTTAAGTACTAGAAACTTAAATCCACTGATAGACACGATTAATAGTTATAAAATTGGAAAAAACTATTTCTGTGACACAATGGCGGAGCTGTTAAGATGCAGAACCGCAATTATTTACTTTCACCAAATGATAATATTCATATTACATATTACATAAATGTCTATTCAGCAACAAATAAAATTAAACATTAATTAAAGAACCAGTTTTCAAAGGTGTTCTCAATGGGTATTGCTATTTTTTGAGAACTGCACCAGTTAACGACAAAAAAACTTAAAGGCTCAAAGGTTAGAGAAATAGATGACTAGATAGATTGTTTCTACGCTTGATACTGTAACGTTTCGCCCAGCGCAAACGCGTTTTTTTAAATTAAAATTAATTCGCGCGTTCTCCCTTAGCTGATTCAACGTTACGTATCGGAGTTTGAATCTTAGAAATACGTCATCGAGGAGGCGCAGGTCCCCGTTTGAGCAGTTCTCCCACTCCGAATGTCCGAAGTGGTTGCTAGATGCAAGAAGAGGGGACATAAAAGCTGCTCCACGCGCGTTCCACGAGAGATTTCCTCCGGCATTTCCACCAGAATTCCTTCCAGCATTCAAACTCAGCATTCATCCCAGATTATCCCCAATCCTATCCGTCCCGTCCGATTAATAGAGAATTCTTCCCTCACACTTTGAAATCCTGCCTCCTGAATTTACCTGTAGCTAAGTCGTACCGAAGACTCCAATCTAGGAGGCCGTGTTTCTAGCTAAAACCCGAACAAATCCCCGTCCTGCAAGCCAGTTCCTGGAAGCGACGACCTCCCCCGAGGACCGCTTCACTGGTTTGCCCTGTCAATATTATAACCTGAAGCCAACCTAAATTTTAGCCCAAGCTCCGTCAACGATTATTTGTAACAATTTCCTGGAAGACATGTTGGAGGCGAAGACTCGTTCACGAGGCCGTTTCGCATGCTTCTCGTAATAATTAAGCCAGCTACACAGCGTAATTATATTCGCCCCGGGCCGTGTCAAATTACATATTATTGAGGCCCGACACATCGCTAATCTTAGAGGCCGTTTAAAGTTGTTCTTAATATTTGTTGCCTACAGAGGTTTACTCACCAATCAACCCAAGCTCCTACAGCATCCCCGGAGGGCAAGCGCTGTGCGGACGTTTTCCCGACGTCCGTTCCAAACTCGAAGCCGAGCCCTAGGTGGAATCCACCGTCAACTTCTCATTCTATAACACCCCGCACAAACACAACACCCACTTTACAGGGGGCTTGCCGAATCTCCCGCACGACCCGGTGTTGTGAGTAAAACCCTGACATAGCCGAATTAACCTATATTTGCAGTTTACACGTGCCTTTGACATAGTGACCGAGATTCAAGTTTAACGGTTGGTATCCCTGGGACTAATTTTGACGGCCCGATATCCTGACCAGTGGCGTCCCATCGATCTACCAGGGCTCAAACTGTAGCGCCACCGAACGCACGGATGTATGACGGGTTGCAGTGACGCTAGATTTTCGCAACAGGATGTCTCGTATAATTGCCAATTTTATTGTGAAATACATTTTATTTTGTTTTATTGGATAATGCCTATGTTTATAAATAGATTTTGAACTATAATTAAACTCTCTAAAATTATCCTGGTGTTTGTTTGCTGGTCTCATAGTGTATATCTGTCTGAACCAAATTAACTCCGACTGAGAGAGCTTCCCGATGGTGATTAATTAATTCAACGCCCTTAATGGCAGAAGGGCAGAGTGTTACAATACCACATCAAGCGGTTTTAAGAATTTAAAATGAAAGCTCGTTGCACCGGTATCATATTAAGACTGTATAACAAGTATTGTCGTGTTTTCTCTAAGTTCTTCAAAAAGTAACAGCAAATTGTTAGTCAATGTTTTTTCCGACAAATCCAACTATTATAAAAATTTTGTTCAGAATTTCCATATCCAAAAACTGCATTCTGAACTTTAATAGATACATGTTCAACTGTGAATGAACAGTATATCGAGACAACATCGTCTAGAAGCAAGGCCAGGCCGCTCTGACGTCGCGGCCTCGTGCTGAATTAGGTTAGTTAGTTAATGGCTGCGACTTGTATAATCAAATTTTACTAATTTTTACTCTAATAATTTACCAAGTTAAATTCAAAGTTTAGTTTTGCTTCATTAATTGCGTCAGGATAGGCTCAGATGCCCAATTTCCGTTCACTCAAATGTATAAATGCAGGCATAACAAATATAGAAATAAATTGTATATTGTGTTTAAATAATTACAACGTAAGACTTGATCAGGATAAAAACGCTATGCACACAAATACTATTAAAAAATTCTTTTTGGTAACTGCGTTCAATACTCCTGGACGATCTGAAACCCAATGCGCACGTCTGCTCGGTCGGTTACTGTTTCTGCACGGACTCAAAGTTTTGTGGTCTGAAAAATGTCCTGAAACTAAGTGAACACAGAGTTGGTAGTTATCTGAAGTCGTGAATTAAACCGGGCAGGTACCGGTGAATCTCTGGAGGTTAAATTTGAATTGCCCAGGGCGACAAAAACTAGACATTTTAGTTTTACGACTAGTGCGACGATTGTCGGCCGTGTTAGCGGCGAGTGCTGGAGGACGCCGGAGATTTTACAGGAGAGTCGGATTAAGGCAGGTGCTTGGGACGTGCATGTAGCCACGCCGTTGGACCGAAAATCCACCGTTTACAGGTAAGCTAGGATCTAGGTTTAATTTGGAAGCCGGTGTCGCTTCGGCAAGGAGAGCAGGTGGCTGTACTATGTAAGACCGCTGTCGCGTCGGTCCGTATTAGGTATCAAGATTGAGGATCAGGAACAGGCTTAGTCCCGCCCACTTGGGAGCCAGAGAACTCCTCCAGGTTGGAGTTCTTGGTCAGAAACGGACGATTTAAGTTGCTTCAAATGGCCGCGCATTCTTCCTATATAAACTCCTGGCTCTTGTTACGGGGCTATATTCTACGTGGGATAGAGAGAAAATTGAGGCGAGTGCCGCGCCCTGCAGCTAGGTTCGGCTTATCGGGAATCCGTGCGCTCTGATTATGCAAGCGTTGATTGTAATCGAATAAGCACCGTATAAATTTCTGACATTATATTTATGTTTGAGATAAATTTGGTGCGGGGTCTAACGTTACACTTGAAGACATGCAAATCACAGCTACACGTTGATTAAAACTATCGATTATAATTTGAAGGGTACAGGGGTAAAAGGGTGAATGTCACAAAAACTAGTTTTTGAGAAAAAGGATTTTTAAAGTTTGGAGACTTACATCTTGGTTCTACAAATATTTAGAATTCCAATTTTTTTTCTGCATATATATATGTATGTTTACTCTTTTTGTATATAACGACTATACCAATTTGACTGCCATAGGCGTACGAAAAAATAATTTATGAGGGGGCAACACAAAGTAATCAAGTGACAAATGCATAAAATTGAGAACACAGTACTAATTTAAAAATGTATCGAACTGTAGTAGTAGTAAATAATAATAATAACATTAATAATAACAACAACAACAATAATAATAAGAATAATAATAATAATAATAATAACAATAATAAAACATGTAACATAGTCCGGTCTTTCCTTCATAACACTCAATAGCATTTCTATTCTAATTTGGCACTAGCTCGTTGGAAAAGAAGATTTTAGCATCAACTGATGAGAAACTAAGGACAGATAATAATAATATTAATAATAATAATAATAATAATAATAATAATAATATAAAAAAAAATAAAACTGGTAAAAAAGGCCGTTCAAAGAATGACTCGGGTATTTTTGTCGGAACTGAATTTATTACATTAATATTATAATAACATCATACCTTAAATTAAACATCATCACCATAAGGTAAATTTTCAAAATAACTATTTACACTAGGATCATCGCAAAACATTTTCAAGTGTTGCAGATTTGGGTACTTTATTAAAGATATAGGAAGTCCTTCGTGGTATTTCAGAATAGGTAATTTAAATTGACCATCAGGTAATACCTCAAGATTTCGTTGTATTACGTCCAAAGCATTTAAACCTGGTACAATCACAACTAACACCTGCTTCATGACTTTGTAGTCTTAGTATTTTTGAAACGTCTCTCATTCCCCCATAGGAAGCCCTTTTCTTAGAAGCTAAAGACAATTCTTCTCCCTCCTCGGCACTCATTGCGAATAACCTAAATGAAAATACCTTATTGAATTCCAATCACTACAAGACCAAACTGTTAAGTTTACTCACCTTTCTCACTGTTGTCGTAGAAGTAACTAAATAGATCAACACTTAGGGACCGTGATTTTACGTTTTGTTATCAAATTAATTAATTTAATAACTACACAAATATCACACAGTTGTTCTACTGACGGCCGATATCAGTAGACTAAAAGAACAAAACACTAGTTCTGTACCAAACACGTGTGCCCCAGTGGACATTCATCTTTGTTCACCACAACGCAAGGACATTCATCTTTTTTCCTCTGTACAGTAGAATTTAAATTCGCTGTAACTTGCGACCCTCATTGTTTTTACCTGGTTTAAATGCTCAGTTAGATTCTAACGTATTTTTGCTATGAATTCGCATCTTTATCTCAAAATGGCCTTTATTGGACGTTCATCTTTTTTCCCCTGTACCCTTCATTTGTGAGAGAGGGTCGCGTTACCTATTGACAAAAGTTATATTTGGTATTTGATCAGTTGATAAATATCGGCCTAGGACCATAGCTCGCTGTAAGGGTCGGGTTTCAGCGACGCGAATACCCTATGCTTAAAAAGAAACAAAATAATAGGCGCCAAGTCCTAAGTGCAGGAATACTTCTTTGTCGGACCTCCCAAAAGTCATGATACACCAAACATACAATAATAATAACACTGAGTCAAGCTAATATCGAGATTTAGCTCAACAAGTTCTGTTAACAACAGCCCATAGTGCAGCCGGTATTAAAATAAGCAATAACAAAAACAATATAAATAAAAAAATGTAACAATCGGCCGAACAATTCACTGAAAACATACAGAAACCAAATAATTTGTTTACTTGAATAAATGCAAGTTAGCCAAGGGCGATAGAATAAAATCGTGAACCAGGGAGATGTTCAAATTTGTGAAAATAGAGTAAATGCAATGTAAGTTAGTCTCAAGAAACATGTAAATTTTAATTAAGGCCGTAGCTTGTTTAACAGTAAATGAATATTTGACTGAATATAAAATGTAAATGAAATCGTTAAACGTATAATAATGTATATAACAAAAATGGGAATTGAACGAGGCAAGGATGGGGCAAATATGCGCAGTGCTAGCTGAACACTGGTAGCTAGATCGAGAAGTGTCTTTAACCACCCAAAATTTGGAACGGACGGGTAACACTAGATTATAAGGCTTTATAAAAATTTGTTATTTCTCTCTAATGAATCCATGTATAAGCAGCTGTTCGTGTCCGACAATCGTACTACAATAGAGACCAACGTTAAAAAATATTTTACAACTATGGGAGAATGTGCCACAAACAGGAATTGATAATTTAATATTAAGTATTCCCAAAAGGATTCAAGAAGTGGAAGCGGTTCAGCGGAGGGCATACCCATTATTAATCAAGGTATTTTCACAGTGTGCATTGTGACTAACGTACATACATATTTCTAGATGGCCAAGAAATAGTTCAGTTTTTTATGATTTTGTTGTTTTCCTTTCTTCCTAGAAAGTACATTTTTATGTAAAATCGTTTTATTTATTGAGGTTTTATTGCTAAGAGGTGATATAGCGATATCCTCAAATTTTTGCCACCAGTGTAATATATAAAAGTGTTATAGGGCTTTCAGTACTGAATGCCTGGAGGGCAGAAAGATGTTTGTATTTTAAACCAGTTGAAAATTACATGTTTAGCAATGTCAAAAAAAAATGTTCCTTAAGATAAAAATAATTAAATTTGTCCACTCTTTTGTTCATATTGCTTACAAGATCTGAATCGGATGCTACAGATCTTTCTATTTTACCCTTTCCTTTCCATGCAAAATTTAAAAATTTAAAAAAAGCAGGAAGCAATTAACGACTTTCAGATACGACTCCGTTTTGTAGAGTCCTTGCAAACTACAACAATTTCTATTGACACTCGATGAATCTCCCATTGTGAGATCCATCAATGTGATTGGTCTTCTACACTTTTCCATCGCGCATATAAATTTTACAAGGATATACAATTTGTATCGTATTGTGCACGTAAGTAGCAACATACAAAAGTTTCCCTTTCGACCATTTTAGAATAAGAACAGGTTTAACTTCGTCAACCCCTCCCCGTTCTATACTTTGTTGCACTATAGTTAAATCTGTGCGGCCCTAGTTCTAGTTCTAGTTCGGTAGTACGACTCGGGAGGCCCGAGAGTTGTCGACGCTTTTGGGTCGGGACCAGGAAATTTTTTGGTGTCGTCAACATCGCTAAACCCGGAAACCCGAGTTCAACTTGTGTTGTTCGAAAATCCCTTGCGAGAAGGAGGCTTCACTACTATTTTCCTCATTTATTTGTTTCCAAGCCACCACGAACTGCTACAGGAATCTGCTGAGCCAGTCCAAGCTGGTTTGAGAGAAATCAATCTCTTTTGGCACCCTTTGAAACTTCCTCGGCCTAAAGTACATGTACTAGATTTTTAAATGCTTCATCGAAGTGTAAGTGAGTTTTTCCCAGTAACGTGCATAAATTCTAGGGACGCTCACTCAAGTAGTTGTCAACTTCATTTTGTTTTTTATTTTCTGGCGCCTTTTGCACTGCAATACGACTCAATTTTTTGTTCGTGGCCCTAGTATAATGTTGCATGTATATGCTATGTATTATATTGTTGGTATATAGTAAGAATTATTATTTGTTTAAAGGTAAATCGAAGTTTGTACAACCGAGGTAAACTGGTTTTATGTCGAGCTGCCTCTATTTATTTACAACGGGAGCCCTCTCTATTTTGTGTTTTTTTACATGTCTTACTTAAGCTACTGGTTTCCGTTGACGTTTAGCTAATGAAGCTTCAACCTTTATGTGTTGCGTGCGTTAATCATTGTGCTTGCACATTAAATTTCTTGTTATGAGAGCCCAGTCATTTGAAAGTGTAATAAACCTCATTTGTTAAACCACATTTTGTTTCTTTGAGTGAAAGTACGATAATCTAAACAACAAGAAAGCTCGCTAGATTCAAAAGTTGTATTTAGCTATTGACTGGTCAATTGTTAACTGTAAGGGAAAGTTAAACTCAAATAGCTAAAGCAATTAGGTCTTAGGTAGTTAAAAAAATTGAGCTTTTACGTTAGTATATTGTGCATCAGATTCCGCTGCTTGGACTGTGAACGAAGCCGATTCATACAGCTTTGGACTGACTTTAACGGTGGCACCTTGGCATTAATGCTTATTTTTGACTGTCCTAAGATAAGACAACTTTATGCATAACGTGAACCCAACCCTCCCAGCGAGCTAGCTGAGGACGATCGGGGGCTTAATACAATTGCATCCCAACTCAAACTAATCTGTGGTAAGTGCAGTCCGGTGTTTTTGAAAAATCCCTATTACACCATAACAAATTATTCTATTATATTATTTAGTAGGTAAGTTTTTTTTAAGTTTAAAAATTTAAATACAGATCTGCAAATAAAATTAATAAAATATAATTGGGTCAATGGGTCAATAAAGTAGTATTATATTGTAATACTAGTGCGAAAAGGGCTTTATTGCAAAATGAATATAAAAGTTGGATCATGAACGATAGCGAGTGTTCCAATTATAAGAATCTTATAATGGAAATTTCTACATGCGTGTTACATGCTGTTCCTCTACGACCATCTCTCATTCTGCAAGAAAACCAGTTTTTCAATTTGACATCATTTATTTTTAATGCACGAAATACTGACTAAAATTTTAAAAGATCCATTTTCAATATAGCAATTACTTTAGTTTATATAACATTTTCTAATGCAGCTTATATATTTTTTAATTTCATGCACACACAATTTATCTAAAAGCAGATAATCTCCTAAATATCACATTATTTCCAAGTTAATTTTAACGCAGATTATAATTCAGTTTACTAAAGTTATTTTAAATTTATCGTAGAAATAATAATGAAAGGGTAAACTCAAGTTCCCTTAAATAGTCCCATATTACATTGTGTTTACATAATCCGAATATGCACCAAAAATGAGAGTTTAAAATATTCATAGTTACATTGTACTGGCAGTTCAAATTAGAATGGTAGTCGCGTTTGCAACGTAATTCTGTGTCTAACATTATAAATTCAGGTTACAATTTATTGCAGCGCCCTGCTATGCACACTATTTTGCGTAATATTAGATATTTAGCAATTTCCTTACAGTACACAATCGTTAGTCTTGTAAATTTTTTATTATATCGAAATGGGGTAGTGTTGAAGTTGCTCGAAAGCAAGCATCAAACTTGCTTCGGAAATTAACTGCATTTTTTAATAAACTTGCTAGGAATTTTTCTAAAATTTACACATGTATTGAAAATGTCCTACAAACTTACTGAAAATTTCTGTATTAGCTAAAAATGTTTCAGCAATTTTTGAGATCTTCCTGAAAACAAAAATATATTGAAAACTTGCTGCAGGTTTATTGACAATTCATTAAAATCTTGGTAAAAATTTAATATAAAATAACTGAAGATTCTGTGAACAGTTACTACAAATTTGTAAAAAATTTTATTGGATTTTATTAACCGTTTTCTGTAAAATTGCTGAAAACTAGCAATATCCTGCAAATTTACTAAACAGATTATTCGAACTTCACTGAAGTTTTCGAAAATATATGGCTTTACTACAAGCACGCTTTAAAAATTGACTGATTGTTACGACGTACAAGTCTCGAAGAGCAAAGTGTTGCAAGTGTGGACTCTATTATTGTAAAAGTCAAACAAAGCGGGTTCTTAATAATTTATAAAAAACAAACGACGTTTAATTCAGACAGCTTACTTGCGATTTCGGAACGGCGAAGTTCCAGGAGTTTATACATCATCTTGCATGTGCCATTCAACACTGAAACTAGAATAAGACACTTTCTGAAACATAATAGGTACCTAGATTGGCGAGCAAGTATGTGCGAACTAGAGCACGTGCATAGTAATATTTGTCCAACGAAAAATTCATAATTTAAATTATTTATTCTAGAACATACGATATAAAACCTATTTAAGATACCGTAACACGAGAAATAAGTACTGCTAGCTTAGTGAAGGTAAACTGTAACCGTTTTGCAAATGATTGAAAACTGCAAGTGTCATGAGAAATTTCAGAGAAGCAGTTGTAAGCCTGCTGAAGTTTATCAAGATTTAAAATTTGGTAAAAAATATGTCGACGCCTTGCTAAAACTTCGCTTTTTCCACGACCGGGAGTAGAAGTCCGTTTCTATAGCATTAAAATTGTGACAGAAGTAGAACATTTGCTCCCTAGAGACTAAATAAGACAAAAATTTCCCTAGGGAGTTTTCATTATGACTGACACAACAATTATGCCAAATTCGAGGTTATCAGGTTAGGTTTTGCGTCAGTTTTGACACAAACTGACGCAAAAACTAACCTGCTAACCTCGAATTCGACATAATTGTGAGCTCTTGGCATAATGACTTACAGTGCCACCAACTTTAAAATTTACCATAGAGTACTAATTTTAAAATAATTGTAACTAAAATGTCAATAAATGACGTTTAAAAAAACGGGTTTTTCGTTTTTAATCTTCCTGCAACGTGAAAAAAATAGTATATGCAACTCGGGGAGAATGCTATTTTGCTTCAGTGCAATATCTGACTCTCGGGCTTCGCCCTCGAGTCAGAAATTGCACCTCAGCAAAATAACGCATTTCTCTCCCTTATTGCATAATATACTATTAAACTTGCCGAAAATATTCTATAAAGTTGTTAAACTTTTATGCAGATTCCTGGACAAATATCAAATGTATCTTTTTTCTTGGAATTTCTCGACAAGTTTATAGTTTATACGATACATAAGGGGCTATTTGATTCATCTGTCATCTGTCAAAAAGTGACTAATATAATCCAGAATTTGACGTTTCTTGACTAATCCAAAAAATATCGGCAAATATATTTTCCTAATAGGCATTCAAGTGACAATTTTAAACAACTTAAGTTTTATTAGAAAACGTTGATTTTAGTTCTTTGTTACTATAGCAATTGCTTGATTTATTGCTAGATTTACCAAAAACCAGTTTGAAGAAATAGTTTGGTTGATTAAATAGTCTCTCGAATACCATTCTTAGTCAAAGCTAAATAGATTATGTTTGCGATAGTACCACTACTCATGACTATTGCGCTTGGAATTATTACTCGCGCTAGCGCACCCGTCCTAATCATATCGAAGGCAATAAACATTCGTGATACCACCGCAAAAATAGTCGACATAACTTTGACTGCTCATGGCATTACAAGTGATTATTTCTAAAAAATCTGAATATCTTGCAGTCCAATTGGTGTGATCCAGGGACGCAGGTTTGGGTCTTACTTGTTGACGAAAGTTGTATTAGGTGTTTTGTCAGCTGCTAGATATCGGCCTAGGGCGGCTAGCTCGCCGCGAGGGTCGGGGTTTCAGCAAAGGGAAGAAACTATGCTTGAATTAAAGAGATGTCATCGAAGAAAAGGGCGCCAGTATAACTTCTTAAGTGGGGCATCTCCAAGGTTGAGATATCCCAAATTTACAAAAATAACACCACCAACTCAAGCTAATAACGAGATTTGTTTTCAATAACAACGCCTACCAATATGCACTGTCCACGAACAATCAGCCACCAACTGGCAAAACCTTAGGCTAATTGTAGAAATGGTTCCTTTCTTACACCTACGCCTCTGTCACTCCTGCAACTTCCCTTTTTCAAACGTCTTCACGGTAAGTATGCTTCCACATATGAATGTAAATTAATCTTCTCCTTCCTTAGCTCCTACTCCATCCATTCACGCCGTCAGCAGCCAACAGACTCTCAAACATCCAGTATTTCCTCCGTCAATGTCTGTCAATTGGTCCTTACGTCCTCAGCAATCCCACCAGAACTCCAGCAATCAGTTACCCTCCAATTAACGTAACTTATTATAAATTGTAGTATTAAAATTAACTCAATTATATCCAATTCTTATTATTCTTGCTTCTTATTCTTGCTAGTATCTAGTTAAACCATATTCCAACTTCTCTTCAGTAAATTTTAAATAAACAGGGCTAAATTTCTATTTTATTTTACCAAAAATACCGAATTACATGTTGTTTTCAAATTTGCTATTTTTTCAATAATCATAACAAAATTTTATTTCTATGCTAAGTTACAATTATTTCTGCCATCTATAACTTGAGCTTATCTGAATGCTACCTACTTTGTTATTTTCTTTCAATAGAACTTATATTTGTCACATGCTACATGAGCTTGTATTTATCTTATTCCTTATAAAACCATCCTAGAATACTCAAATACTATACCTTTCATCTTAGTTTCCATCTTATTTAAATTCTATTAATGACTTTCAATTAAACAGGCAATTCTTTTATAAATTTTTCCCAATTTGATTATATTGATTTAACGACTGTATTTAAATTAATCTTTAACATTGACTTACATAAATATCAGCCTTTATGTACCAATGCAATATATAATAAATAGAATAAATAAGACAAGTTCAAAATACTGCGTAAAAATCCGCCAAAAATTATCGAACCACTGCAGCCACTTCTCTCGGACGCGTAACCTGATTGTGCCTAATTTTAAAAGTTTCGCCTAGAATTACGCACTCTGTGAAGCAGAGATTCAAATCTTTTAATCAAAGAAATAATAAATTTATATCCACAAATGACTAAAAGAAGTTGATAATGAGGCAAATTATTGAAGGAGCTAACTGCCGCCCTGGAAGTTAGCTAATAACCCGAGTACAAAACACTCAAAATTTTTACAATGCGCGAAATATCAGCGTAGTAAGACCTTACGAAGTTCTGATATTCCCTAATAGCAATCCATGGTAGCGTCTGCAGTTAATTAAAAACGACAAATTAATATCAACGATTAGAGTGCCGTGAACTGCAGCGAGGCCACAATCACTCCAAATACTTCATTTACCTCAATTTAGACAAACTTACTTTAATTTGATAGTTATCGCAAATTTGTAATGAAGCCAAATTATTGCGAGCAAGAACAGTAAATTATTGAAGCAATCGGTTAAGTATATAAATCAAGAGAGTGTGTGACTTCCCACAAAAAGACGCAGCTATTAAAAATCTTCCACAATAATGTAGCTATTAAAAATGTATGCTCTATACATACTAACCATTAACATAACTTTGCGGAAAAAATCACATGTTATGAATTACCACCTGGTAACCTATAGGTAACCTCTCTGAAAATCTTGCCAAGATGGGCCTCGTAGCGAGCTAGCCAACGTTGCACGGCGGCTCGCAGCGAACAGGCTGCTGGAATGACCCGTCCAAGAGCAGTCAAACCAGGTACGATCGAATGCCATCAACAGAAGCATCCGCTACAGGTAGAGCTCGCTCATGCGTTCGCTAACCTATCCATACTTTAACAATACAAGCAGCTAACATTGAAACAATTTTTTGGCTTAGCCTAATTGTTTCGCCATTTATCCAATTATTTCAGGCTTAACCTGTATATTTTTAGTTAAATTATAAATCCTTTTGCATCTCAAATTCTTCTATTTTCCAAAGCAGCATATTTTATACCTGGATCAAGTTCCTATCGTTTGCACGATGCCCTCTCGACCTGCGCTATCTCTTATCAGAGTGCGAGTCTACCTTTAGAAACGAAATTTTCGTCCGAGGCACTTATCCTTCTCGCCTCAGGCGGCGCATTTCGCGCGGCCGAGGTTTGATTTTGTTCAAGTCAAATTACGTGCGCTCAACCAATTTCAATGAGCAGTGTGTTTCTAAGAGCTGATTATGATCAGGTACGATTGCGCTTTTTTGTCTTATTATCCCCATAGTAATTATATTTTTCTTAGCTCTTAATTATCAGTTTCAACCTCGAGTTTATCTCGGAGGCCAAGTCGCTAACCTCATCGCACTTTCGACACCCGCTGGGTTCGGCGTATTTGCCGCCTTTTGGAGATGCTTCGAAGCAATTTTCGGCGCATCCATGGCGATTTCAACAAGGGTTGTTGCCGTTTACGTCCAGCTTATGTTTTGAGGTTAGTTCGTGCTATTCCGGAATTATATATCAACTTGTCTTTGATACCTGGTTTTTCCATTTAAACATTTTAAACCCGTAATGATTTGAAATTTAAATTCATACATTTTGCCATTATTTACATGTAAAGTTTAATTTCATACATGCTCTTATTTTACATTTAAATTTTTATACTTATATTTAATTATGCTGTATTTAAAGTTGCTATTTTGATGTGTATTTCGACCCTCTGTAAAAAGTACAGTCACGCTTTTTTATTTCAATAGCCTAAACAGAAGGTATTATTAAATGATTGAGGTATGCATATCTCATGAATAATTTGAATTTAGAGTTATTAAAATAACCCTAAAGGGGTTTTTAATTGTATGCGTGTCGCAACCTTCAGTTCACGTACACAATGTTGTTATAAAATTGTTTGCATTTTAATTATTCTGATAATTTATTACTGACACTACAAGTCTTTTTTATTGCTTATTAATTAAACGCTAGTCACTTGTAGTTTATTTTTCTTATTATTTGAAATCTTTTGATTTCTGGCACCCATTTCCATTTCCTTTCCTTTTTGAAGACATTCCAGGGTGCATAGCTGATGATTTGAACCTACGATCTAAGGCCGCCGATATTTGAGTTAGCTAGGGCCATTGCGGTTAGTAAAGAGTTTTTTTTAGAGCTGCCGTGGTGTATAAACGGTAGGGGGGTTGATCTGCGATTTTTTTACTACCATCAATTATTTTAATTAGTCAATCGCAGGTCGGCTTCTTTATTGTTTCAACATGTACTATCGCAATTAAAATTTCACCAGTAACAGGTAGGCTAAGTTCAAGCGTCTCAGTCACAATTAGTCTTTAGGATGGAGTGCAGCCTTCGAGTATGCCAGATGCTTCTTACGATGGTGCCAGCAAGTCCGCCTAAAGGTAAGGCGAACAGAGGTAATATACACCAAAAATTACCAGCGCATTTAAGATATTTCGATGCTCCCAAATACTCTATTCAGAGCTAGCTATACCATGCCTTAGTGAACCATCGAAACCATAATTCACAACCTCTCTCGCTCGAAACCTGGACAGAACAGATAGAAATAATTCCGAAACACCCGTTCACTGTCAAGATCCAAAAAAGAAATGGGCCAAGAAAAATATTGGAATGGAACTGAGTGTACATAGCTCAAAGTAACTGTAAACTTTCAAAATGTAACTAATGTTACCTATACCCAAACAAAAAGGTATTTAATAAGCTTGTTCAAACTTTGTTTAAACATGGATTTAGCAAAAAAGGTTTAAAACGGAGTGAACTCGTGTAAACCAAAAAGTGCACACAACTAGGCCACAAGAGTTGCGCAATTCGTGCTAGATTAAGTGTTTATAAACAGACTTTGCAATTTTATCGACCGCACTAGGTCATGTTACGAAGCATTACAGCGAGCGCTTTGACAAGGTGTGTAGTTTGCGCGGCCAGTAGGTCGGGTCACCTATAATATGACTTGTCACATTTAAAGGTGACAAGGAATAGAAATTGGTATCGGAATCTCCCAACAATTTAAAAAAAATCATTGCATACCCCGAAATCGTAACCTTAAGCTAGCATCCCAACCCTGTACCATTACACCACCGACTATTTTAGTGGTATCATAAACATAAATAAAAAAAATATACGAAGAAAAACCACCAATTTCGCCAAAAAGCTTCTTAGTTCTTTGCATTAATATCCCAGACACACTGGCGCAAATATGTCGTTGTCGAGATGGCATATTTACATCCAACCTGAAAGACACTTTCACTAAACTTCACTGTCCGACGTTGGTGTAACGCCAAGGTGAGTGTTGTCTTTACAAAAGTTATGCAGTTATATGAGGCCTTTCATATAATTTTGGTTTGGTCGCGATTGATTGAGTGGTTGCGGCAGAAACTGAAAATTAATAAAAATTGTTCGACCCGAAAGTAATATTTCGGCAGATCGTGCGGAAATAGTATGCATTCTATTTTTAATTTAAATTATAATGGTACTCACGTTTACGGCGGCTCAACTACGAGTAAGTTGATATACAGTTTATTGCAACACAGTTCTTTACGAGGCCTCTGTCTTTTCTATATATTATAGGATTAATTTTCTTTTATTCCATCACGCTTTCAAATTGATTGACTTTTCATAGCCCTCTTACCCTATTAAGGTTTTCCCCGACTTATTTCCGCAACTTTGATAAAGCCAACCAAGAACTCTCACTGGTCCATCCTATACTCTTACACCGTAAGACCAAGAGTAAAGGAACATTGCGAGCCCAAAAGCGGCCCAGAGCACTTAGTCGCGGGACGAAGGCGGAATATGAATTCTGTCGCAACTTTGCCATGCAATCGGGTATGAAACAAAATATCGAAATCAAGTTTTGCAGGCTCAGCCTGCGCCGAACGGAGCGTTATTTCCCTGTGACACGTTCAATCATAAAGAAAAAAGCTTTCCCTGCTTCCCTCACGTCTTTATTGTCAGCGGCAAAACGCTGGGGGCACAATTTATTTTATTATTCGGAAACTGTTGACTGTAAATTGTTTGCCTATGCGCACTCTCGCCATGGCACGTACAAGCTATAATCTGAAATATTCATGAGCGTCAAATGTCGGACTTGATCTATCGGGGCCACCTTGCCGGGATGATACCTTAATGCCGAAATTGTGTTAAAATTAGAGCAGCCGCAGTCCCACTGTGAGAGTTTCTCCGTGCGCGATTAAAATTTTATAAAAATCCACCCGCCAGTTGCTCGTTCGTGCCATTTTAATATAATTAATCAAAGGGGCGCGCCGTTATTAATACGTCATACGACTCTAGCCTTCGGGCGAAATGTAACTCGGATTAGGATGGGTACATCGCAGCTTTTAAATTCTGCCTGTAATTTGCATACATATTATGAATATATAAATAGCTGTGAACATAGGCATACATCACCACTCATTTTGCTAACACAAAGAACGACAGCGGCAATTTATTAACCTGTACATAGTAAACAGTCGCTTTATTTCTAGCAATTAAGACCACTCCTCGACTTGTCCATGAAATTTTGAATGCTAGATATACAGCTACTACTAAATTCAACATTTTGATTCTTCCAATTTCCATACAGAAATTATATTACAGTCCTGGCAATGTACACGGTAACCGGCAGAAAGATAAGCACATTTCACAGAGATATTTGTTTATTATTAATTAATGCTTCTGTACCTTCTCAAACTGAAAATGCACATGCAAAAGTTATAATGCCTATAATCGTATACAGCGGAATTTCGAAAATATGAAAGTCCTAAGGGATTTGCACACTGCGAGTGCTGCAATTGGTAGAGTGCCCGTGAACATGGATAATATACCGTGAATAGAGAAATACACATACGTCATCAACAACCTGCGCGCCGGGAATTTACCAATGGCGTAGCGTAGTGGTTTATATTAGGGGATATAATTAGTTTTAATTTGCATGATGTTGTTAAAAATGATATTGTACACTTTAGTAGTAGTATGAACTATGAACCTTTAATTATTGTTTCTGAAAAATCTTAAATTTCAGCAGATAAAAGTTTTAAAATTTACCTACAATCAGCCAGTTTTAAAATTTTCAAAAATGTAACTATAAAAACCGTGTTTAATGTAGGGTAAAATCAATGAATAAAAAGACTCAGGAAGAAGCAAGTGCTCTATTTTGCCTATGTTTGGTAGTTATGGATGTGACGTAAATTTGCTATCTTGAATCACCTTAAAGTTGGCTAATATATATTTATGCGTTAAGGGAGATATAAATGTTTCTTCCCTGAGGTTGACATATGTTGCCGAAGGTAAAGAACATGAATATCTCCCGTGGTGCATACAATATTTTATTTACGGAAATTATTTTCATAGCGTGTAATGTGTAATAATATTATATGTATAGTGTGCCTAATAACAGCAACGATTTATCCGTTTGTCCGCCCTAAAGGCCTGCTGACTTTACAAAACCGATTAATTGAATAAGCCGAAATAAGCAGATGGCCGAAATATCGAGATGAGAAGCGTCTATGAATTTGTCACTCAGCGCGATACAAAACAATATTTAAATTTCCAGTTCTTAACGCCTTTATACAAGAACCAACCAATGTTGGGTTTTCTTGTGTATAGGCATATTCAAGTAATAAATTTAATGGCTCGCCAAATCCTAGTGCACCTGCACAGAATGTTTGCCAATATTTAAAATAAATGCATTACTTATCTCAAGTTAGTCTTATTCGCTCCCTGGTTAAGTTACTATGTTACATTATTGTGTATCCTGGTTTACTTCGTTTTTTATTTGAGACTTTCATCCGATCTATACGGTATGTTATTTGTATCTATCATTTTATTTGTTAATTAATTTTATGTCTGCATTAGTATGTATTGCTATTACTAACGCTTCACTATTTTGTGCGCTTCGATGCCCAAACCATAAGGTAATGTAATAATGTAGTAAAGGACGTAATGATTTTATTATTTTTTACTTATAGCGATACACAAAATGTGTTGGTAATACAGATAGCTTTTTCAAACCCTGTAGCAATTTGTTTTTATATTTTTTAAAATCTAATAGCATTTTAGGTGTGCATCAAGTGTTTATTTTTTAGACCCTCTGTAAATTTAATTGTCTTATCTCACTATCGAAAAAATATTGCCCCTTCCTGAAAAGTTTTCTAACGGCGCCCATGTTACTAGCATGTTAGTAAGAATAGTATGAAATTTCAAAATGTCATAATGACATTTAAAATGAGAATATAAGAGTAACACCAAGGATTGCCTCAATGTATGGTTGCTAAGACGTTGTCTATAGTTGCATGGTCACCATGAGTTTGAGAGAGAAATAATTTGAAAAATCCCTTGGAGTTATGAGCAGCTTTTCATATTTTGTATCTATGACGAAAATGTACAATATCATATTGCTAGTAAATAACGTGACATTTCAAACATTTTCAAAGCAGAAGTTGTGCGGCGTGTGGCCTTACAAACTCAAAAATTAGTAAACAGAGGAACTTACTATCCACATGCATGCATAACAAGGTAGTCGAAATACGAATGAGGTTAGAAAACACTTAAGCCGCCGTATTGCTACTTTTTAACAGTTTCCTTCAATGATTACAATTTATCACCATTATGCCCTAGTGTTTTTATTCGTTGGGTAAAATAAAACAATATTTGAATTGATCATTAACAATTTAATAATTATTATTGAATGATATAATACAATTTATTTATTTAACATTGCATTTCTACTACTATCGCTAAGCACCGACCAATACAAACTTATATAATAAATATAATAATACATCAAATGCACCCAAAAAGATTACTAATAGTTTATATAAAATTAGTTTAAGCCAACCAAATAAAAACAACCACAAATAAAGCACGCCTATGAACGACGTTTCCTCTCCTTGATACTTATAATAAACTCATTCGAACACAAATCGGTCGTTGCCCACCTCTGACGTACATGTATTTCTCTAAATACGTGCGCTCTACCCCCAAGCTGTCATACCTAAATCCGTCTCAACTATTATCTGTCCCAGGATTGTTTCTCCTGACGTCATCTGTATATGAAGTAATCAAAGAAATAGTTGTCTAGCACTTTTGCATTTGTTGTCGTTTGATAGACAAAGAAAACAACAGTAATTGATGTCTGCTGTCGCGCCCATTAAGTTACGACGTGTGTCCAATAGAACCGACAGTAAATACAAGTAAAACAGAAATAGTACAGCACTGTCTAACTTTGATCTGCCGGACAACGCTGTATGAATTTGGTTTCTAATCTCACTTCGTGCTTTTGTCAAATTAGTCCGATTGGTTATTTTCTGGTTTCAAGTGCATTTTTGCAGTTTTCCTGGTCTTCATTAGAATTATAAACAGTTCTTTTCGGAACTACTACTACTTGCGTTTTTCGTATTAGGTATGCAGTCGGCTTTGTAAATTTCATGGTTAGGTTATGTACGTTTGTGTTTCCAGTCTTTGTTTTGAACTTCTGGAGAGTAATACCTGGGAAACGATTAAATTCTCAGGTCCAAGTAATGGTTCCTTCGCTTTTAGAATACTTTGAAGCAGAGATAGTAAATGGTGGGCCGCTGTTACCACTAACTGCAGTTTGTGAAGTAAGTAAAGCTATGCATAGTACGTTATATAAAATAAATCTAAATTTTAGAGAGTAGTAAATGCATTAAAAATCGGTAAATCAAGTGTTACAACGATTAAGCAGCCAAGTAAAAGAAATCCGATTTTGTCTAGTCCAGGAAAATCAATGCCGAGGCGTTTCAATAACTATTAAATTATATTATTGTGACGACCTAACCTCACTATTATGTGCTGACTTTGACAGCTGACCTGAAGTTTCACGATTATAGTTGTTAAATTACCAACTTAGTAGTTAATATTCAGTCATACACATGCGCATGTGACGTCAGGAGGGAGAATCCTGGGACAGGTAGTAGTCTTATAGGCAGATCCCTTTTCTATCAACCTTCCTCTCTTGTCTATTTATAAACATTTGCAAAAAATACAACCTTAAAATTTTGTTTTTTTTTATTTCTAAACAAGATATATGTGCCCCTTTGCATAGAATTTCGGCTTAGACCGCGTAGTATTTGTATATGAACACCCAGCATTTTCTGGGTGTTCATATACAAATACTACGCGGTCTAAGCCGAAATTCTATGCTAAGGAGAATAATTCGAGTAACCGCGAAGCCTCAAACAATACATAAGATATATGTGACAATATACAGCTGCAGAATCTGGTTTATCCCATAAATGCTCCAGACGAACATGACAGGGCACAAGCAAAGCAAAAATGACTATCCAAAATAAAATTTACAAACACACAAACACAAAATTCAGAGGGTTCCACAGTATTTACTTATAAATCCTTCTTCACCTTTACACGTCATAAAATAGATTATTAAAACGCTCTATACAGGGTGTTTTTAAATCGCTGGACAGCTTGGAACCTCGTTAATAATTGAGATATCGAAAAAACCTTTGTTTTGATTTAAATGCCAGTACTCAGCATACAAACTTTCTTAAACAAATTTCATTCACAGCCTCCTATTTTTGCGTAGTGATACACAACTTTAGTTTTTTAAAGGCGACACCCCGTATATTTTTAAATATTTGAAAGCATCTCTAAAAAGTCTTTACGATAGCATAACTAAACTTAAGTTTTGGGACTCATTATTTTTCAAGAACAAGAACAAGAAACACAAAACAAACTTCAATGGGCTCTAAACATGTTTTTTTTTATGAAACACTATTAGTTTTATTAAACTTTGCAACGCTGTACCATATCCGACATTTCATTTAAAAGTTGCTTTTAAAAATAAAAAATACCTAAAACATATTTCAAAAAATATCAAATATAGTACATCGTTGCAAAGCTCTTTTATTGTAGTTTTCAACTGTTAAATGAAACTCATATTGCTGCATTTCAAAAAATCTGTAAAAGGGGTTTACACAGAATTTCCTTCGCGCGAATTAGATCAATTTGCAAATTTAAAAAAATGTGGTCCGCTGGGATTCGAACTCCGCGCTTCCAGGCGAATATTTGACGGGAGTGTCTGGTCCGCCGCGAATAACTGAGCCTGCTGCATTATACAGATACGAATAATTCTCTCCCATTTCTGATATTTACCCTGTATCTGTTAAGTCTCATTTTCGCCAATGATAAAGCCTGAATTATAATCCATTCAAGAAACTCCCGTGACGTAAGAGTCACTATCAGTTAGTTAATATAAAAATTGCTAGTAGGGTGTTAGTACTTTTTGCAGTTGATGTTGATGCCATTTTCAATTTAAATTTCAAGTTTTTGCTTTTTACTTTCACTTTAACGTTTGAATTATTGAAGTACATTTTGATTGATTTGGTTGCATATATAATACAATATTACTTACTAAAGTTATTAATAAATTATGTTTTTACGTTCTTTTGCCAAAACTACGATTCATATATAATCAGCTGAAATAGTAGGTTCTTAGTACTTATCAAGTACATTCCAAATTTTGCATTTGTCGCTGTAAATGTCACTAGAGTTTCCTAAATGAATTATATATGCACATTATTACTTCCTTTTACGATAAAGGAATTATTAGATTCACCCCAAAAATTTGAAATTGAGTTTTCAACAGATCTTCACGTTTTCGAGTCCCCTGAACCCAAAAAACATGTTTTTGTTCATTGGTCTGTCTGAGTGTGTGTCTGTCTGTCTGTAAACAGAATATCTCAAAAACGAAAAGAGATATGACGGTGAAACTTCATATATAAGTTTTGTATACTATGTAGATGAGACAGCAAGCTCTTGAAGAAAATCGCACAACCGGAAGTAGGTGTTTACTCTTGGGATTTTTCAGTTTTTTCGATTTTTTCAAAACGGCTTTAACGATTTTTTTCAAACTTTACATTTTTATTACATTTTTAATGTGTATTGATGTGAGGTAGGTGATTTTCCAGTTGAATACTTCTAAAATGGGTTTCTTTTGTTTTCTTTCTATTTTTTTATTAACTCCTATTGTAAATAGAACACCCGGTATATTATTACATTTTTTAATTCAGCTTAAAATTTTAGAAAAAAATTGTCTTTTCAACTAGCGCTCTATTTTGTACCGATTTTGTAGAATTCGTATTTTTTTTAAATTTTTGACAAATGAATAAAACATTAAAAATCCCATTTTTGGCTAATTATAAGATCACTGTAAAAGAAAGTTGTGTAAGTGTATCAGACCAGATTTTTACTTTTATCTTTTGCAAATAAAAGAAGTGGAAGTGTTGACAGTAAATATTTTGAAAAATTAAAGGCAACTACAGGTAAAAATATCTTAACATTTCTAATAATACTGAAACAATAAAAAGAACCATTCAGTAATTCAAACTAAATCAATTTGAAAATAAAGCAAATTGAAAAGCGGACCAAAGAATCGTCATGAAAGAAACGTTTCTTGGAATATAAACATTATTTATTGAAGTTCAATTGCATCGCACCAATGTTATTTACCACGTTTTAGTCAGGAATTTGCTTGAAAATCATTTGTATGCATTTTATTTTCATATTTCATGTTCTATAGCTTGTAATCTGTCATAATTCCATATTGCATTTCATACTTTCTGTTATTTTTGCTCATTTGTATCCCTTCTTCAAACGTGTGTTTTTCTGTTTTCATGTATATAATAAATGACGGTGAACAGGATTTAACAATAAAATATAAAAATGGAATTCCTGAAATCATCAAGCAAAAAAACTAAACACGCATGGCAGGCTCTTCGAAATTACATACATGTATACAAATATAGATTCGCTAATGACAAAGTTTAATGAATTTGAATTAGTTGCAAATAATCTCAACCCTACAATAATATTAATAAGTGAAACATGGCTAAATGATAAGAAAACTGATAATGTCGTTGCATTACAGAACTATACGCTCTATAGGAAAGATCGGCAAAACAGGCGTGGCGGTGGTACTTGCATTTATATAAAAAACGAAATTAATTCCGTAAAAATAACAGCCCAAGAAAATAAAATGTATCCAACTGGTGAAAACGATTCTGTTTGGTTAGATATAAAGGTACATCGTACTCAGTTCTTAATTGCTTGCATTTATCGAGCCCCAAATTCGACAGCTGAAAACGATGCCGAAATGTTAAACTCGCTAAATAAAGCTTCACAAGAAAATGCAAATCTCTTGGTTTTTGGCGACTTTAATTTTCCTGAAATCGACTGGCTAAAGCCAATATTAAACAACACAGTCAATGCTGAATACCTTTTTACTGAAATGTACTTAAATAGCAACTTCACGCAACTGGTAAATCAACCGACACGATATCGGAATGGCGAAGAGCCATCTCTACTAGACTTGATTCTTGTCACGGATACAGAACTCATATCATATATACAGAGATTTCCTCCAATCGGAATTAGTGACCATATAGTATTGCTCGCAACATCGCAAATAATTGTCGGAAATGCAAACGCAAGAACCAAAAAGCCTATGAGAAATTATTTTAAGGCAAATTACGTGGATATAAATAATTTTCTACTGGAAAGTAGATTTCAGGCATCGGAAACCGTGAATGAAACTACAGCAACGTTCTACAACCTGATGGAATTGGCTATAGAAAAGTATGTTCCTTCAAAGAGAAGTAGAAAGAACACAGACAAGCCATGGATCACTCCATTAATGAAAGCCGACATACGTAACAAACGGCGTTTATGGGACACATATCAACGTACTAAATCACCCTCAGACTATGATTCATATCGTCTCCATGCAAACACTCTGAGAGCACAATTACGAACAGCCAAAAGTAAATATGAAGCGAGCATTATTGATACTGGACCAAAACTCTTCTTCAAATATATTAAAAAAGTCTTGAAATCTAGAACATCGCCCACCTTTCTACGCCAGTTAGAAGATGATACCTTACAGACTGATCCCCGAAGTGTGGCTGAAATGTTTGCTAAAAAGTTTCACAGTGCTTACGTGCGAGAAACTCTGGAAAACTTTCCTTCCCTACCAAATTCTACCCGAACCACACAAAGTATTACATCCATTCACTTTACTGCAGAGGAGGTGCAGAAACAGCTAATGTCGCTAAATTCGGACTCTAGCCCTGGACATAACGAACCGTCTCCACATTTTTTTAAATCATGTGCTCCGACTTTGAGTATCGCGCTGGCATGTCTAATGAACCAATCCCTTACTTGTTCAATGGTTCCTACAGTTTGGAAAGAGACCACAGTAATTCCAATATATAAAAAAGGGGATAAACTTTTACCAAAAAACTATCGACCGATAAGCCTAACATCTGTCTTGGGTAAATGTATGGAGAAAATAATAGCAAAAGAGTTGACGGAATTCTTTATTACAAACGACGTGATACCAAAGGGTCAACACGGATTTATGCCCAGGAGATCAGTTACTACAAACCTTTTAGTAAACCTTGATGTTTGGTCAAAAGCTTTCGATGAAGGATACCCTATTGATGTTGTGTATATTGATTTTGAGAAGGCTTTTGATAGAGTTCCCATCGAAAGATTACTCTATAAATTAGAACACTATGGAATCAGAGGAAACTTATTGCGCTGGTTGGAAGACTTTTTGAAAAACAGGTACTTTAGGGTCAGAATAGAAGGTGAACTCTCTGAAAAATATGCAGTGCTAAGTGGCGTACCACAAGGATCAGTTTTAGGGCCGTTACTTTTTCTATTATACGTGAGCGATCTTGCAGCCTGTCTTCATTCTAATCCAACATTTTTCGCGGATGATACCAAACTTTTTAATTTTCCCACGACAAATGCAGATATATTAAGATCAGATCTTAAAACACTTGAAAGTTGGTCATCAAATTGGCTTTTAACAGTGAACGAAGACAAGTGCACTATTTTGCATATTGGTTTCAATAATCCTAGATTAGACTACACTTTACATGGAGTTACATTGAAAAAAGTTAACGTGCAACTGGATTTAGGCATCATAATATCTGCGGACCTAAAATGGTTCCACCATATTACATATATAGTGAAAAAAGCGAACACTGTGCTGTATTTAGTGAAATGTGCATTTAAAGATCTAACTCCCGAAATGTTACTTAAAATCTATATAACCTATATTCGGCCTATATTAGAATGTGCATCGCCTATTTGGTCACCATATTTCGTTAAAGACATTGATTTAATCGAGAAAGTGCAGAGACGAGCAACAAAAATACCACAGGCGTTGAAAAACATGCCATACGAGGAACGACTATCTAAGCTAGGTCTAACAACCCTACAAAGGAGGCGAGAACGCGGTGATCTCATAGAAACTTACAAAGTCATCTCGGGATACTATTCAACACCTGTGAACATTTTCCATCTAAGCCAAAATATGCATTTACGAGGACATTCATATAAATTGGAACTTGAACGATGCAACAAACTTCCAAGGAAGAATTTCCTGTGCAACCGTGTTCATAACAGTTGGAATTCATTAACCAATGACATAGTGTGCAGTGCCAATAAAAATTTATTTAAAAATGCTCTAGACGATTATTATTCACGATAACCATTTCTTTCTTTTTATGTATGTATAATTATTCATATGCAAGTGCATGTGCATATTGTCGTAATATGTTTCATTTCAAGTATATGTACTTATATATTATGTTTAAGTTAAATAGTAATAATTAGCTGTATAATGTTAAAATATGTTGAAAATGTACAACTGCTTATTTTGTATTTATGTACGTAAGCGATATCGGCTTGCCGCCTGCTTACTATTCTTAATAATAATAATAATAATAATAATGTATTTGCTATATCCTTTATATATGAGAAACCTTTTTTTTCAGCGTAAAAACTCAAATTACGAAATAAGCAATCGTTATATTAACTTTTAATTATTCAATTTAATTTAATCACAGGAAGTGTTATAATTAGAGGTTAAATAAATTATATCAATTTACTAATGACCTATGTAAAACTGTGAAAGTTAATCAGTTCAGTACAAAATAAGCCTAATTGGGCAACGGCAACGTTCTAGAGCTCCTAAAATTAAAAATCCCTACAAATTGATAATTTTATGGAAGTTGATATTTGGGTTGGTTTGAAAAACAGGCCAAGTTTTATCAATGTTAGAAAGTGTGTAATTTTAATATAACCAGTTCTGTCTAAACGTCTTCCTAGACTTTGAAAAATGTGAAATAACGAAAGCCCGAAGTAAAAAGACGCGAGCAGTAATGATACCCCTTAAACTTGCCGTGTAGTTGGAAAAATCACATGTTTTAGCTTCGAGCGTTAAATAATAACTATTAAATAGACATCATTTATACTTTCATAAAATCTACTTCAGCCAAAGCTAATCCAATAAAGTTTCTGTAAAATTATTAAATCTTAGAAATATCACAATTTAACAATTTAGAAAAATCGTTAGCAAAACTGTAAAAAAACTGTTATAAACAAATGCATAACAATATAGTCAAAATAGGTTTTTATTAAACCATGTATGGAAAAAAAACATTTCATTAGATTTTTAGTTATTATAAAATAATCAAAATGGAATTTTTTTTTTCTAAACATTTCTGCTGTGAACCATATTTGATGGAGTATCTATATGGCTTTGAAAATTAGTTTTTTAAGTCAGAAATTTAAAATTCTGTTGATACAATGATATAGTGTAGGCAATATGACAAACTACCAAATATGCCTATGTTACAAAATTAAGAAATTAAAAAGTGGAATCTTTTAATGGCAGGGATTTCTGCAAGAACTATTTTACATCTCACTATACGTTATAATGGTTATAATGATACAATTAATGTGTTATTAAATAGAAAAAACTACACATTTCGAAAAAGGAACAACGCAATGAAGAATTTTACCATAGTCCCAATCCAAACATACAGATTGCCTAAAATTGTACGTGGCAATTCCATGAATAAGAAAAGGTTAAAATGCTATTTGCTATAAGAGCAACAGAAATGGAAAATACAATAATTACTTTAGTAGCTAGGCAACAAGTACAATAGTACATATTTATATGTTTGTTTATATAAAAAACATAACCTTAAATTTGGAGATTTGAGTTATAATAGAACACTAAATTGACAACTACTAAAGTCACGCAGCTGAGCAGCATTGTAAAATCTAAATGTAATTATTGCCACAATACAGATAATTTCATCTGAAAATATAATTTCAATTCTTTACATTCTTACAGTCAATAATGTATTGCTCATTATGACTACTTAATACGAAAGTTTTCAATTAATTTCTAATTATCGTGACTGCATTGGCATCAGAAGACCAAGTTCTTATATTACAACAATATTAAATTAATCAAATAAAATTCCTAAAATATGCCCACAATAGTGACAACTCAAAAATGTAGTCGTTACCTATATAATCTGAAACAAATTCACTTAACGGTAGTAATTAAAACATAAACTTTATGATAAAATATGTATAACAACCAGTAGTATATTACCAAATAATACAGATCAAAAATCGAAAATATTAACAAGATGCAACTCATGTAAAAAATACTAAACACAAAAAAGGCGCTTAGGTAACAAATAATTGTAAATAACAAAATCACGTCATGAAATTTACAAAAGTAATAAATAACGCTAACTTACTTTTAACCAAGCAAATGTAACTAGAAGGGAATAACAAGGCCCTGACAAGAGTACCACTTCTTGATAAACTAATTCTATAATGTCAAGAAGTCGCCAATATCTAGCGAGGACCCCGTACTATGATCACAAAGTGTCCGCGATGCTCCTTGAATTTATGCAATCCGTGGATTATTTCTTACACTCGTTCAGGACGCACTTCGAAACATAAATTGTATAGTTATAGAACCAGGTTATTTTACCGAACGGGTTTATACTTAGTGAAGAAAGTTGTAGAATAAGATCTGAATGGAATAGCTAGGCCTAACTACCGGTTAAGAAATTTTTAGCCCTTGTCTGTTCGTCAATGAATACACTTCAGAATTATAAAGTATATTAGAAAATCAAATAAAGTACAGAGCTTTATATACAAGTAAATTCTGTCGTGTTTTGCTATACTAACTAACATGAGAGCAAACGAAAATGAAATCAAGCTTGGCTTTGAAATATTTGTTGTATGAATAATATGCCGGTGGCACTGTAAGTCTGTGTCAAATTCGAGGTTATCAGGTTTAGGCTTTGCATCAGTTTTGACGCAGACTGACGCAAAACCTAACCTGCTAACCTCTAATTTGACATATACTTTTAGTGCCACCAACATATTATTCATACCACAAATATTTCAAAGCCAAGCTTGATTTTTTTCGTTTTGCTCACATGTTAATAACATACTATTTGCGTAAGTGCAAAACACAACGCTTGCATAAAACTCTTTGTATGTAAACAATGTGTATTAAACCTAATGATACCATATTAATGCTGAGAGTGGCACACTTCTATCGTTATTGTTACACATTGTGAACTAATTTTCCAGTCTAATTTATTTCCGCACAATTTAACCGAATTGTCTATTTCATGGGCAAGCAGGAGTTTAAACATTTTGGCCAGGGCCAGGAGGAGGGCCGCTCGGCGAATTTCGCGCAGATTCCGTGGTTGCTTTCTGCTTGCATTGCTTGCCCTTGCATCTGCTCTTCCATAGCAAATAGCCTATTCCGCTGAATAGACAGATGACGACAAGCATGGTTAGACTGCTGACAGACCCTGTTGTGATTAAGAGGTGTTTCCAGTGTTTGTTGGATAAGTCATGAATGACCTTAATGATAGGTTCTTCCGGGTTATGCCGTGGTCGTCGATTTGAACTTGACGTTTCGCTGCTCATGCTGTCAGCTTCTTCAGAAGTTTTCTAAAGACTGATGTTGGTGCATTTTTCTCCTGGTTATATACCGAGGAGCCGTTACGGTTGGCTGCTCATGTAGATCTTGAAGAAGAGTCAACTGCTTGCATCGTTGGCGTTCTTGAAACGCTGCCGTGACAAAGGAGTCAAACCTAAATTTGTCAAGGTTCAACACCACTTACAAACTGCTGCTGCCCGAACGATTATCGATCGGACCGAAAGTGCCCTTACTAGGGAAAGAGTACGCCATACTTATTACGAACTCCAAGGAACATCTACCGAGCTCTTCTACCTAAATCTCGAGCTTAGTAGAATTTTGGATGTAAACCTTTGGAACACAGTGGATCGTATCAGTTATGCTCATTCAGAACACCACATGAGCAATACGGCCCAAAAACATATTAAGAAGTTCGAGAAGCTTCAAGCCAAAGTCACACCGGTACCAGGATTGGATATCAAGAAAACGGTAATTAATTTTTCGGACCAACCCCTTTCTAAGGACTGTACCTCGATTTTGGCAAAAGGATTGAATTTTGCCATCACTCCATCCCACATACCTAATGAAGAAGTGATCGCTGAAATTGGAGTGCTATTCGCTCCCAGTTGAGCAAGCCGAGGAAGTGAGACACGAGACCTGTCGTATATTAAAGCGTGCTAAACCACCAACGAAGAACGTCACCAGAGCCGAAACACAAGCTCCGAAGGAAATCCGAAACAATCCAGACATTGTAGTTCTACGAGCTGACAAAGGAAATGCCACTGTTGTGATGAATAGAAACGACTACCGGAACAAAATTCAATCACTACTGAATGATGAACAGTACGTAACACTGAAGAAGGACCCCACATCAAGGATAGAACGCCAGGTTAGAGGAGCTATCAAAAGCTCATTAATACCAGAATCGGAACATCGACGACTACTGCCTAGCGATACTAGACCGCCCAGACTTTACAGACTTCCGAAGATCCACAAACCAGACGTTCCAGTCAGGCCAATTGTTAGTACTTGCGGATCTCCTACGTATCAACTAGCCAGATACCTCGCTAACGTATTACAACGATACGTAGGCAGAACAGAATCCTACGTGAAGAACTCTGAGCATTTCGTGGAAATATTGGCTGAGTTGGAAGTAACGGACCAGGACATGTTGGTCAGTTTCGATGTGGAATCCCTGTTCACCAATGTACCAGTAGAAGATTCAGTAAATCTTATACAATAATGCTTCGTTCCTCAAGGACTGCGAGAAGACATTCCAGAGTTAGTAAGGATGTGCCTCACAACCTACTTTCTTTGGGAAGGAATATACTACGAGCAAAAGGAAGGAGCCGCGATGGGATTCCCGTTATCTCCAGTCATTGCTAACATATTTATGGAAGCCATTGAAGATGAAGCTATTCAGTCCAGCCATCTCAAACCTAAATGCTGGTTCCGCTACGTTGACGACGCTATCTGTGAGGAGGACATTAAACCACAGGAATTGAGTCATGTGGAAGAAGCCTTACTCAGGAATGGCTACAGCCGGCGAGACATCAAGAAAGCGTGCCAATATACCATGAAACCGAAAGAACCTAAACCTAAACCTATTAATTACGCCTGCCTTCCTTTCATCGCCGGAGTAACCAACAGAATAAGAAAGGTATTAGATAAAAAGAACATTGGATTCCGCTATGGTACAATAAGAAAAGTCGAACAATTGATCCCCTCCAACAAAGATTCTTTTCCCAGACTGCAGACAGAAGGCGTTTACCGGCTCCAATGTACCTGTGGCAAATCTTACATCGGACAAACGGGAAGAAGCATCCAATGTTGAATAAAAGAACACCAGATCCACACACGACTTGGAAACATACAAAAATCAGCCATCGCAGAACACTTATTAGGACCAGGAGACCACAGAATAAATTACGACTCCGTAAACATACTAGCCAGAACTAAAAAAATACTTCCCTTGTGTTATTCGGGAATCCCTAAAAATTATTAAAAATCCAAACAATTTCAATCGAGAAGACGGCTATCGCCTTAGTAACACATGGAAGGAAGCGCAAAACCAATCCATCCATAAACAAGTTTCACGCAAGCAACCAGCGGAAAAACGAATAACATACAAGATCTACATGAGCAGCCAACCGTAACGGCTCCTCAGTATTTAACCAGGAGCAAAAGGCACCAACATCAGTCTTTAGAAAACTTCTGAAGAAGCCGACAGCATGAGCAGCGAAACGTCAAGTTCAAATCGACGACCACGGCATAACCCGGAAGAACCTATCATTATGGACAACGGCCGTGAAAGCCTGCATTCGACTATGAATGACCTTCTTATTTTTACATAAATCACAGCTACAACTGGATTGTGGTCTAAGTTTACGTCCTGCATTCGTTTCGGCTATCCCCCCTTCCCCCGGCTTGGAAAACGCAGTGATATTACCAGATCACTGTCTGTTTTTCTGTCTCTCTAGTTCTGCAAGAACCTCAACCTCTCCTCATCTTCTTCCCAACGCCCTTCTTAACGTTTTGGCCAAAAGCTCATAGCATCCACAATTAAATAATTCCTAGAGGACCACAATGTCACCCCCGACTTTCAGTACAGTTTCCACCCATCAACCTTCTGCTTGAGCTCCGCACCACACCACCCTTATTGCCATTCACTTCCTTCAATGCCTTCTCGCCGTCGTGCTAGGCATTGAGGGAACTTTCGACTCCGTCTTATATGGACTGCTGTCCACACTTGTTGATTTCCATGTCCATCCCTTCTTTCTCCGGCTACATCAACACCCGCCAACTTCATCTCAAGACCGTTTTCTCTAAGGGCCGGGGTCTCTCAAAGCTCAATTCTTGCACCACTGCTCTTCACAACCTTCTACTCCGACATTCTTCTCCCACTCAATGCAAGAGTTCAGCTTTTAACTTCCTTTTACAATAAAGGAAGTATTGGATTCACCCAAAAAATTCGAAATTGAGTTTTCAACAAATCTTTACGTTGTAGAGTTCCCTGAACCCAAAAAACACGTTTTTTTCATTGGTCTGTCTGTCTGTCTGTCTGTGTGTGTGTCGGCTTGGCTGTTTGTGAACAGAGTATCTCAAAAACGAACAAAGGTACGGCGTTGAAACTTTATATATAAGTTCTGTGCGCTATCTAGATGCGACAACGAGCTTTTAAAGAAAATCGCATAACCGGAAGTGTGGTGTTTACTCTTGTAATTTTTCAGTTTTTTCGATTTCTTCAAAAACGGCTCTAACAATTTTTCTCAAACTTTACATTTTTATTACATGTGTATTGATGTGAGATAGTTGATTTTTCAGTTGAATACCGCCAAACTTGGTTTCTTTTATTTTCTTTTCTTTTTTCATTCGCTCCTATTTCTCCTATTTTAAATAGAACACCCGGTATATTATTACATTTTTGAATTCAACTTGAAATTGTAGAGACAATTTGTTTCTTCAGCTAACTATATTTTGTATGGTTTCTGTAGAATTTGTAATTTTTGAAAATTTTTAACAAATGCTTAAAAATTCAGAATCAAATTTTTGGATAATTACACTGGTCATAACAATTTGGTTTTCTTATACATCAATATGTGTAGTTTATGTCTTTTGTCATACTGATTCTAAATCTGATTTAAAATTTGCTCCATCTCGTCAGAATTTTGAGAAATCGGCTGCTCCATCGAAAAACACAGTATCCAACATTTTCTGTGAAATTGAGCTGAATGTTCATATGTAGATACTGTGTTGTCCCGCATCTTTCTAGCTAATCAGATTTGAGCTATCTATACTGGTTACCTATTTACAGCTACCCATAAACACAGTATCTACATGCATTTCTTCTGTTCTCCAATTCAAAACACAGCAAGTCATTATAATGTTCGAAAGAACCAAAGAAAACACAGTATCTGGTAGTTACTGTGTTTTAGAAAAAACACCGAGCAAACTTTTTTTTGTCAAAATTCTGTGTATAACACAGTATCTACGAGATACTGCGTTTTGTTGCAGACATGCTCATTCAACGTACCTACATAGAAGCCGTTCACGACCTTTTTGGGACAGAGTTGGCTATGATTTTTTCTTTTCATGTTGGACTAACTGATTCGATGATGTAGCGGATGCAACTTTTTTTTTCTGTCAGTGTCTGTTCGACATTTTCTTGCCACCACATTGCCAGATTTAATATTTTATTATTCGTAAGAAAATAAATGATTTATCAAATGTGTAAAAATAATTTTAATTTCCGTCAAAGGAAAAGTCAAAATGCCCAAAATAATTTTGTTGCAACAAAAAATTTCCACTAAACGATGCTACTTCCAATTTAAGAAGGACAGACCACATTTAAAAGAAAGCGAGTCGATGTGGAGACTAGAGAATATCCGGCAACAATGTACCTATTCAGAAAATATAACCTTAAACTGAAAACAACCTAACCTAACACAAAAATTGTCAATTTCCATGAGGGAGTTTAGTTGCAACAGAGGTACTGCCAACAAAATTACTAGATGGTCATAGCCTCACCTGACCCAAAAAGATCGTGAACGGCTTATAAGCTTAATTTGTGAGTGTTTGTTATTGGTGTGCAGGGCGCTAAATCATAAATTTTGATTATTTTTATTGTTTTTGTATTTGTTTAAGTGGTCCAGCCTATCTTTTTGATTAAAAAAAATTCGTATAGCTATCGTAAAAAAAATAATAAAACTGTTCTTGTAGATACTGTGTAGAAAATTTATTTAATCCTCACTTCCGCCCACCCATTGGATTTCAAAACACAGTAACTAAATTTTACCATGAAACTTTAGGGTTGCAAGATTTTTGGTCAGACAGTAAAAATTATACTTTAATACAGACTGCAAATATACGGGATTTAACTTTGGGAATGCATGCAGAGTGTGGGGCCATCGATCTAAAGTGTTTCCTTGTTTCCCACAATTTTACTCATTAACACATACTGTGTTATTCGATGAAGCAGCCGAAATGTTCTTAAATAGTTTTTTTTAAATCACAAAATTGTATTCAAATTGAAAAACAGCGAAGTATTCTATGAGAGAGTAATTTTAGTTGCAGGAATAAAGGTGGTAAATAAGACATCATTCGTGAATAACCCTGTATAATAAAGATAGTACAAGAAATATTGTTCTGCCGAACATTGAGTGGACATGTCTGAACATATGCTTGCATGTTTCCTACGTCAGAGCACTTAACCACGCTTATTTTTGCTCTGGAACCAATCAAATTAAGAATTGGGCGATTTCTGGCTATGTGGGTATATAAAGAGCTACACCGGCTCTTTCGATTCAATGTAAATCAGTTTGTGATAGCTGAACGTCTTTTTACTTCATAATGTCCCGTACATGTATAAAAAATCCAAACAGCTTCTGTTATGTATGTGGAGAACCCACCAGCATAAGCGAAATATTACATCTTTAATAGAAAACATATTTTCACTATTTTGGCTTAACCATTAAACATCAAGACAAGCCATGGCCTCCCAGCATTTGCTGCGGACGCTGTGCTGTTACTCTGAGGGGCTGGTTAAACTGTAAGAACATCGCTATGCCATTTGAAAGACCTATGATTTGGCGTGAACCAACGGATCATTCGACTGATTGCTACTTTCGCTGCACGAAAACTTTAGGGCTTCCAACAGAAACAAGAAAACTATTAGTTACGCTAGTCTGCCCTTTGCTACTCTTCTTAGTATCTCATTCGGAAGCCTTGCCAGTACCAAGACCCTTAGGTGTTTCGAGTGAAGAATATGCTGTTACCGAACCAGAACAACCAAGTGTCGAGTCAGTATTATTATCGACCAGCGATGATAAATATTTGCCATCTCAACAGGACGGACCACATCTAATAAATCAGTTAGAATTAAATGATATTATTCGAGATCTGAATTTGTCAAAAACTAAAGCAGAAATACTAGGATCTAGACTCCAAGGATGGAAACTGTTAGCTCCAGGCACACATATTTCTGTATATCGTAATCGTCAGAAAAAACTATCACAGTATTTTTCAACACACGAGGGTCTTTCATACTGCAATAATGTGGACGATTTGATGCTGGCGTTAGGTCACCAACACCATCCAGAAGAATGGCGTCTTTTTATCGATGCTTCGAAATTGAGTTTAAAAGCTGTCCTTCTTCACATAGGAAACGTTTATCCATCTATCCACGTTAGCCACGCAATCCACATGAAAGAAACGTATGAAAATATGACTCGTCTTTTCGACAGAATTAATTACAAAACGTACAAATAGCATATCAGCGCAGACTTCAAAGTTGTAGCAGTTCTACTGGGTTTACAGCTAGGGTATATAAAGTATTGCTGTTTTCTTTGTGAGTGGGACAGTCGATCAAAAAATTCCCACTACATTGTTAAAGACTGCCCAGTCAGGGGTCAGTATATTCCTGGACAATAGAATATACTTCACAAGCCACTAGTGGAACCTGACAGAATATTTCTACCGCCATTACACGTAAAATTAGGTTTGATGAAAAATTGGATTTAGATGGCCGTGGATTCCAATACCTTAAACAAAAATTTCCGAATATCTCAGATGCAAAACTTAAAAAGGAATTTTAGTAGGACCCCAAATTAAACTTCTACAACAAGATACAAAATTTGAAGAAACCTTAAGTGACTTGGAGCGTGTTGCTTGGAATGCTTTTAAAAGTGTGACCAAAAATTTTCTAGGAAACACAAAATCAACCTGACGTGCCAGAATAAATTTGTTTTTATTACTATTATTAGAACTATAAAAGAAACGAAAATTGTACATAGTTTCTAAAGAAAAATAAAAAAAATGAACAGTTGTTGTCTAGTGTTATAAGATCACTGTGTCATACCAGATTTTTTAGTTAGCAGATGACAATGTCATATGGGTCACAGCCACCACAAATGCCTGCACCTACAATATTCTTTCAGATTCACTTCTGAGACTCGAATGCCAACATAGAATGGGGGAAACAAACCCAACCCGAACAAAATCCAAGCCATCATGTTCAAAAATTCCCATCACCACAGCAGATCCACATTGGACACCAAAAACTTCGCGCTGACACTCTATACTAGAACTCCCACCACCATCATATTATATCTCAAAGTCCACTTTACTTCTACCATAAACTGGTTCCCCAAAATTCCAAAGATACCTCAAACTTATGCAAAGGGGTGCTATCTTACCTTGCCCCGACTCAGCTTTGGAGGTTATCATCCGAACACCCTCATCGACACCTACGAGACCTTTATTAGTCTCATATGTTTCAGGACTTTACCACGCTCCAACATGAAAAAGCTAAAAGCAAAGAAGAGCGCCCTCGCCAAGAAGATGCTGCTCCTGAATTGGTTTCATCCCCTGCAATCGACGTCTGACTTTCCGACTGCCGCGGCCGATTCGTGCAACGAGCGAGCTATGAGGCCCAACAACAAATGGTTACCACTCTCAGAACTTCCGCTTTCCAAACCAGTAACCCCCAGACGGAGATGTTTCTCTCGGCCATCCTCCTCGGCAACGCACAAGGTTTTCCCGAGGAGCTCCAGAACATTCCAATAGATCCCCTCGACCTCCGATAACCTCTTCATCTTAATGACATGCAATTAACAAGCGGAAGGTAACGAGAAACCACCGCGGATGCCTGAAAATTTACCCCTAGAAGTCAACACAAATGCAATAACGTATTCAATGCGTTGTGTTGAACCCAACCAATCTACAGGATTGACAACCATGCGAGAGATTTAATTTGTATTTTCAAGTTTATGTAGGCTCCTAAGTAGGTTTTCACGGTCTTGATCAAATATTTTTGCGCAGATTTAATTGGGATGCAGTCTACTTAGTTTCTAACAACTCGATCCTCTGCATCTGCAGTTGACTTCCAGGTATCTTCCCTTGTGCAGTTTAAGCAAAGCGTATCGGTTCTTGTATAACTTTCAATTTTCTGATGTTAATTTGAAATTAAATCGTTAATTCTATTCGATGCGTCTAGTTAAAACAAAGCATTTTTCTTCATGGTTTGTGAACATGTACTCTTAAAAAGTATCTTAATAAACAGAGCATGTACGTTAACGACACCCTACATATTATGAACTGTATATAAGTAAATGCTTATAAATGATGTGCGAATCTTACACTTTTTTATAAACTCAATAACATTTTCTGTGGGTTGCTGATTTAGGTTAGCGATTTTCCTCTCTCTGTTGCCAAATGCGAATATAAATAGGATTTTACCTCTTCTGGTTCTTTATTGTTTCTAAGTATTCCCGTTATCCGCAGATACTTGGATCCTGCTGCTAGGAACTTCTGCAGCTATTATCCAGTACGTAATTCTAAATGACCTTTTTATTATAATCTATTTGTATGTCTTCTGGACTTAAGTGTATTTTCGACGCGTTTCTATTGTAATGAGGGCTTCTTCAACTAGCCCGATTCAGTTCGTACTCAGTGTCAGATTCCTATTTTGAAATGTAATAAGCAATAACTTACACGTTAACACTTGCGGTACTTACAATAGACATCTCATTAGCGCAAAGGTCCAACGCAGAATTATATGTATTTGCGAATTTCTGTATTAGTTCAAAATTTACAACTCTTACACGGTAATCTAAGCACTAATCAAATACAGAAAGAAACTTATTAAGAACTCCCATAGATATAATTCGCAATTTCTTCAAAACGTATTCTCAATTAAAATTTATTGTCAACTTTACAGCAATGCAGTCTTTATTAGCTGCGCTTCGTTTGCTGTTCATGCTTTATTTAATTTTGTAATATTTATACTTAAAAAGCCTAGCAACCTCTGTATTTTCAATAATATAGCTCGAGAATGAGAAGATAAATAAAATAATAAAGTAAGTTCACTTATGCAGAAAGATCTAATATTGGCACTTTTAAGTATATATTTCTGAATTTAATAATAAAAGAAAATATACGGTACCCCCCACCCAAGAAAAGCGCCCTTCCGTGCTTTTCAAGAATACTTCGATAGGTACTCAGCATCACTCCGTTTCGCTAATACAATGAAATGCTATGAACCAGTTATTTATCAAAAAAAAAAAAAAAAAAAAAAATTTGCCGACGACCACAGCTCAAAAGTTGATGTTGCCTTCATTTTCGGAGGACCTATCGTATGAAAACGATCCAAGACTTCAGGAAGGTTCCTGGCGACCGGAATCGTGTACACATACGAACATACATCCCCCGCACAGCACGTTTAGGCACCCCCCAATACGGAGGATTGATCTAGTGGGCTGGGATCTTCACCAAAAGATCCGCACCGCCGCGCCGAGACGGAGATTTGATATAGGGAGTTCATTAGTCGGTTGGCTCGAATTTTAGAGATATTTGACTCAGAGTGGTTTTCAATATGAGGGAATTTCAATACTTCATACACTTCGTGTCGAAGTAATTAATAAAGTTAAAAAAATAAAAAACACAGTTATAAACTGTAAAGGTAGTAAGCCCTGACTGCTGAAAATCAAAATGTGGTAATCAAGCCTTTAAAGCTAAACTTCTTTTCTCACTTAACTATTTCTCTATCTACCCATGAGTGAATGAAAACGAAACTCACACCGTATATTCAAGAAGATATGGAAAAGCGCGTAACCTAACACACAAGAAATGGCTATAGATCGACAAGATTTTTTTAGTTTTCCAACACAATCCCATATTATATTACCATTTAATTTGAGGAAAAGCTTTTCCTTTTCAAATATAGGACACAATCAATCAATGTAAAGCAATTTTTGGCAACGCAACCGAGGTTTTAGAACAAATTTTTATTTATTCAACGCAATCTCCGTAAGCGTAACCAGGGAGTTGTGAGCAGATGCGTTGTCCTGGCAGAAGAGCTCACTAAAATGCAAAGTTTATCAAAATGACTCCGTCTTTATTTAAAACCGCTGAAAGGGGGATATTTCCTGCAGACTTCTAAACGCCAAATTTCTTTATCAAAGGGTCAGAGCGTTTCCATTTCTTTTACTTTTCTTGGTTCTGGATCAAATAACTGTTTACTTTCTACCTTCAACTTTATTTTCCAATAATACCAATTGTAATGAGCAGTTCTGGCCTGCATACTTTTATAAATTACTGCTTTTCTACCTTGCAAGCAAGCTCGATAGCTCTTGTGTGATTTACGTCAGCTCGTGGGTAGGAAAAGTTCCTCCTTGTAATAACCCAAAATTTTGAACTAAATTGGTGCTAAGCTGAAACTGTTAGCTCCAAATCTACTCCAATACAATTTGTTTATACCTAAATGAACAACAAATATTTATATCTTCTGTAAAAGACAACGCCAATAATAATTGACCTAAATAACGGGTATTCATTAATAATACCATTTAGGACCATGACTTGAAACCCGAGGCTTCTCTGAATTAAAAATTCGAAAAGGACATGACAGTTAACACGAATATATAATTCATCTAAACTTATGTTCAGCAATTTATAGCCGACCGCAAACAGTTTTATTAATACCCTCTGTTAAGCTACAAAGCATATAGCTGCTTCTACTCCGCATTTTCATTGACACTAATATCAAGCTACACGTAGAAAGCTGTTTCTGTACACATTTATAACAACAATTAACTCATACTTCAAGAGCTGTTTTTATGACCCGTTTACACTGCTAGTCTATTGCGCAGACGCCACAGCGCTGGCGCTTTGAAGAATAATTTAAATAACTTAGACAGCTGTTTCTAACGACGCCTTTGTTGTGACAACCTACTGCGCATATGCTTAAGGGCAGTGAACATCAAACACAAGAAAACGTGCGCATATGCACGTTAGCGCCCAATGACTCAGTCAGCCTACTTCTATGGCACTCTCGAATGACCAAATATGGTATTAAGTCAGCAACGTACAGTGATTACTAACAAATTACAGTTTGCCCTAAAAGGAATTATTTTTTAAGCAACATTAAACTCTGCAGAAATTCCTTCCGTCACAGAGATCTTGACCGGCTTCCTCAAAGCAGCGAAAAAGGACGTCTCGGTGCACCTTCCACGAAACCACCACATGAAGATAACGCGAAATAAAGGACCCTCACACAGCATAAAAGCAAGCAAATTCGAAGAGAAAACAGAATTCGAGTTACACTTCGCCATCCTCTTGCTCCCTCCTATGTTAACAGTTCTGCAATCAAAGCTGACCCGTTCCTCTGTACGATCTCGGCTTTGGTCCATCAAGGTAGAGAACCATTAATTTTGTCAACTACCCTACACATCTGCACTAAGTCTGAACTCAAAAGCAAAGTGCATTTGAGCACGCAGAAAATGCAAGTCGTGACCGCGACGCCGGTGCCCACTCGCATTTCCGTGGAGGAGTATTATTTATATTATTATAACATCGTATGCCCTGTCAATCAACACTGGCAAGAAGTTCCGAGAACGTCTGCAGTCCTCCAGCCGATAGCAACACCAAACAGCTATTTCTTATACGGATGGGGCCATAATTATACCGTGTGTCCACAGAAGTACGCACCATAGAGATAAGATAATGCTAATAGAATATAAATATCAACCAGTGCTATGACCACCGTCCCTGTTCTTGTACCATTTATAACAATATTGTTTCATACAGTGGCGAGTCAGAAGCCAGAAAACAACGGTTTAGCATGCCGGCGATCACAGCATTAGCCGATCTTTCTATTCTATTTGATTATCCCTATGGTGCGTCCTCCCGTGGACACACGGTACCTATATAACAGCAATGAGATAACATGAATAACAAAATAGAATGCTTGAGTAAGAAAGAGATGGCCATACGAAAAAAATATTTTAGTAGGCATGTTTAGTTGACAAATGTCATAATTAAATTAAGCGTCAAGCCCTCTCGAATATTTGCCACTATGTTTATCTCTTTCTTACTCACGCAATACGAGTTATTTTCTTGTTCATGTTATCTCATTGCTGTTATATATAATTGTGGTCCGATCGGTATTATTATAGTTTCGCATCACATATCACTCAACACCGGCAAAATTCCAAGATCGTCTGCAACCGCCCTCTAGTCCCTCAGCCAATCGCAGCACCAAACATTTATTAGTAAGTAACCCACTAGCCACAGTCATCATCATCAACCCAGATTTGTCCACTGTTGAACATAAATCTCTCTCATTTGTCTCAATGTATTCATATCTTGTGCCTTCTGTATCCAGTTTCCACCGGCGACTGTACGACTATTGTCACTCCATCTCTTTCTTTGGTCTTCCTACACTTCTCTTTGTGAGTCGAGGTCTCAGTCTCAGCAGTTTTTAGGTCCAGCGGGTCGGTTCGTGTCGCGTTATATGCCCCGCCCATTGCCATTTTGCCTGGGCTACTCTTTGCATTATATCTGGCACTTTTGTTCTGTTCCTTATGTCTTCATTTTGGATCTTATTTCTTAAGCTTACTCCTAACATCGCGCGTTTCATGGCTCTCTGACATACCATAGTTTCACTCCCTAAATACATAAATTATTAGAAACCATTGCAGATTTATCCGCCGAAAACAAACAACGTTTATCAAGACTACAGATATTTGGCCTACTCCTAGTAGTTCCGTTGAGTACCCTGAGGACAGCCGACCTCCCCGGAACATAATGACGACCAGTCACCAAATATTCAATTGAAGTTAATTGTTACTGTATTTACTTTCACTTTATCGTGTATTTAAGAAGAAAATAAATAACTTATATTTTACCTACGTTTCTTGTTAATTTTCAGTCAAGGCTAGTTTTATGCTATCTACGATTGAGCTACTTGATGGTATGAAATAAACAACTACATTTAATCTACAAGCGAAGATTAATTTTCGCTTCACAATTACACTTGAAAAATGGTTTCCCTGATCTAGGAAGAGCATTGCAGTACTGCCCGCGAATTTTGCAATATCTAAGTAATTTAAACTGGACCTTTTGTCCATGTTACTTGGTAACTTTGCGCTAAAAAAAGTAACAATTTCATACAACTGTAACGGCATTTGAATTGATAATAAAGTTTCCATAAAAAATTGTGGTGCCATTTACAATGTAATATAAATGGTGTACGCTTTTTTCTGGATACTCACGCGATGCAGATCAAATTTCCGTTTCACAATAAGGAATCAAAAATTCGGACTTGACCTTGTCATCCAAAGAGAAAAATATTCCCTTTCATAAAAGCCTAATTTTCATAAGGAATTATAATATACTAGCTTAACATGCCCGTCATAAAAACGGTTGGGAAGGGATCATCCTCAACTGTTTCAATCTCAAGGGTTTTCAGTTTTCAACTGTTCACTTGCACTTTGCATAATCTTGATAAAACTTTACTTTTCAACTTTTTTAAAATACTTTTATTTACTTAACAGAAATTGATGTGAAACATTGTTTTATGAAATGGGGCCCAGGTCCGGTATTAAAATGAATAGTCGTTCTACAGTTCTACAGTACGACTTGGTAATACTAAATCACTTATTAGAAACACGAAAACCAAAAGAAGCTACAGACAACATCTTTGTAGCAGTAAAGCATGTGATATTGCCGTTAGATGACGCTGAAAAATGAGACAGCATCCCGTAACAAAAGAGCAGTAAAGTTTGTGCCACTAAAAAGTAACACAGCATCTTGTGACATTGCCGTTTGATGGAGCTAAAGCAAGTAAGCCCGAGCGGAAAGCAATAAAGCCAATCGATGACGATGCAGTGTGACAGACGCATTCAGCATACTCACGTTTATATAGTGGTGCGCAAAGTATGGAAACACCTATACCGTGCGTCCACGAGACTACGCACCATGGCGCTGGAGTAATGCTAATTTATTTTAAAGATTTACTCTTCCGGTGGCAATTGATAGTCAAACGGTTGCTAAGTATTATCCATTCAAATTGAATTTGCAAGTAACAAATAACACACAAAAATCCAAAACAGCAAAAATAAATAATTTAATCAGTTTCGCAGCCAAACAATTTATTCAAATTAAATGTTCAAATAAGTTTCCATTTACTGCCAGACAGTATCATAACATATCATAGAAATTACCCCTAACATTATCTAACAATTTGGGACTAATATTAAAACATACTTCCGTAATTTTATCTTTAAGAGAATCTAAATCAGGATGAACTCGGGAAGAGTCAAATTTAGATTTTAAATAAGGCCATAAGAAAAAGTCGTTCGGAGCCAAATCAGGGGACCGAGCGGGTCAACCAATTGCACCTCCACATCCAATACAGGTTTCATGAAAGGTATTGTTTAGGAATTCTTTAACTACTGCTGATTTGTTAGTGGGACATCCATCGTGTTGGTACCATATCGGTCGCTCTTCTACAAGCATTGTATGTTCAATTGCAGTGCAAATAGTTTCAGTTAAAAGTTCTGAATAAATCACTCCGGTCAACGTTCCGTTAATAAAATAAGGTCCAATGACAACGTTATTTAATATTCCACACCAAACATTAACCTTCTGTGGATATTGCGTGTGTGTTTTACAATTAAATGAGGATTGTCGGTACTCCAATATCGACAATTTTTAAAATGTGGTTGATTATTTAAAGTAAATGTACATTCGTCAGTAAAGCACTCTTTCTAGAACATCAAGTTCATTGTTGCATTTATCCATCATAATTTGACAAAATGCAGATCTGTTTTCGGAATCTTCCTCCCGCAGTTCTTGATGAGGCTGATATTTATACGATTTAAATTTGTTTCTTTAATATTTTATGTACATAACTTTTATTTAACCCATTTTCTGCACTTAATTTCCGCACTGATATGTTGGGATTAGCACGAATAACTGCCATTATATCAATTTCACGATCATGAACCACAGGATTAATGATATCAGGTGCTACAAATCTTGAGCAAACATTACCAGTATTTTCAAATCTGCTTCTGATCCTTCCAACAGTAGTGTGTGCAGAACAAGGTCTTTTAGGATATGTCGTTGCAAATCGTCTACACGTTTCCCTGTAACTGTTTCCTGTGTAGACCCATTTCACTATTTGAACTTTTTCTTCCACAGTGTAAATGTGCATGACGATTTTAGTAAAAATTCAAATAGAACTTGATTTATTTCAAACCATACGTCAAGTTGGATGCCACTTAATCGTTTATTGCCATGGAAAAATAAATACCTATAATAGAGTTTGTTGTTAAGCTGTTTTCGTAAAAGCAAGAGCTGATCTTTGAGATAAATTAACGTTGCTCTGATTCCATGGTGCGAAACCCTGTGGACACACGGTATATATCCTATAATATTGAAAATATTTAAAAAGTAATTTATTAAGTACCAGCTGGAATACCAACGAAATTCATGAGTCAGAGCCATTTTAAACGTAAACTAATTGTAGAAACTTTAAATTGCAATATTTCACATCATTAATCATGATTTTGTTTTTGTATCGCAAGCCTATTGCGACGGCACCAATTTTTTTATATTGATACATGTATTGATGTAAAAGCTCAACAAATTTACAAAACTAGATATTTTTAAATTCGCCATTCTAGGCACATATATTCGATGTTAGGGGTTAATTTATTTATTCCTGGATTTAGTTAGGTCCTTGCATAAATGTACAGGCTGGCGACATACGCAAAAATTTTGTGACGCACGAGGCACGAAAACCAGCGAGCTCTTTCGTGTGGCGTGTGTTCACACACACTCGCCCGTATACACAAAACATACAAATTCCACAATCAGACATGCAAGCAAGAATAACCAAACATTACGACATTTAGCAGTACGTATCCGTTATTATAATACTTACAGGAAGTCGTGAACCCTCCCTCCTCCGCGTCGTTGCCACGTAGTTACTAGTAGAAGAGTATTTCGTTCAGGAATAATCTTCAGGTGCACCGCCAATAATGTGCCTGTCAGATCCTGCAATACGGAGGCTTATAACATCTAGTGTCTATTAGCCGAATGCTAACTAGACCAATGACCTACAACTCATGTTAGTGTGATATGCATGTGCAGTTGCTGCCCCCGCAAAAGATCGAAATCGCAAGGCATTTGTGGGAAATGAGCATGTGACGTTTCGCGTGCCTCCAAATTGTTTTCGAACGTTTAATTACGTTATCAATTTGTAGACGTTATCACGCCACAATAATGTGTGATCCGCGAAGATTTTGAGCCACGCGGAGAGTAAGAAAAACTTGAGGAATTCCGAAGAGATCCTATCGATAATCCAGTATGGCGCAGGTGTGAATCCAACGAGCTGCGCAAGCTTCGCCACACCGCTAAAGTATCGCATCCCTACTCTCCGGCGCCCACCTAACTAGCATGTTTAAGCCCCATTCTAAGTTTACCAGGTCGACCGTCCTGAATCGCCTAAAAGAGCGATTCCCGCTCAGTCGAGAAACAGATTTAATCCGATCCTCAGCCAGACAGATCCAACCCATTCCTTTCCGAATCCAAACCAGAAGCTGGGGGCGCTAACTTGGGCCCTTGGACCAAGAGGCTCCACCAGTCATCATCAGTCCCGATATCTGTTCGGTAAGACCAGAATCCTGTCCCGAACTACCTGACCAGAAACCTTCCTTGCCTATGTTAATAAAACTGCAAAAGCAATCCTAACGCGTAGCGGGAGATCTTCCAGCTGATAACTAACTAACTGCCCTTTTCTAGTAATCCTCCAGCGCAATGGGAAATATTGCCGCTTAAAAACCTAACCTGTCTAATAGCCCGTGAAACTACCCTGTTTCTTCCGACAGCCCGCCGTAGAAGATCCGCCAGTCCGAGGTTCAAAACAACCTTAACTCAGTTTAATTGGAGAGACCGCGCATATATGAATTTGATTTAAAAGCAGGCCGAGCGAGCATCGGGAAAATTCTAGTTTTGCCGGCCTTCATTTATTCGAGTGGTAGTCTAGGAAGGTCACGCCCGGGCTATGAAATTAAATTCATCTCACTAACGCTGCGTAGCATTTTCGTTTGTTCAATCTGGGATCGCCGTTAATTACCACAGAATCATTTCGGATTTGCCTAAGCAGGACCCATATCTGCAACTCGGGAACAACGAGTCGAAATTGAACTATTAAATGTTGATCTAACTACAGCGATCTGAATCACAGAACCAGGGATTGATCGCCCATATCTCCTATCAGCCAGTACAGCTCCATCAGGACCGCCCCAGGATACCAGGATAATTTATAATTTGGGTTTTATTATTATATATTGAAAATAATCTTAAGACGCATTTTATTTTGTACAATAATTAAAATAAATATCTGTTTCTGACTTCAACTTATCCCTTACTTGAGCTGTTTACGAACTTTGGAGCAGAGCTATCCACAAGTAAAATTGTCCAAAAATTACATGTGGTTACAAGCAGCACAGGCTATCCAGATGAGCTTTCTGGATCACTGATAATTGCTTACCAGGTCAAGGATCATTTCGCCGGATTATCGCTAGTCCAGACACCTAGTGCACTAAAGCGGTTTCGATTGGGCACCAACCCAACAATAACACAATGAGCAACAACCCAAACAAAGCTCTCTACAGTCAGCAGCAATACCAACAATGACACAGTGCTCGACTGTGCTACGCAATAAAACGACATCAACTTTCATTGCAAAGCTACTCACTCAGTAATATCTATTACAGACCCTATTATTTCACTCATTTCTTATTAATCCACATAACTACCACAAGCAATACTGCAGAAGCGCATAAGAGCTCTTGCGTTGGAATACTACCCTTTGTGGTAAGTATATCAGATTTCAAAACATTTAAACATGCACACTCTCGACTAACTGACCGCCGAAGATTTAAAACCACGCCCAGTCCCTTAAAATAACTTCGGGCTCAATTTAATTCTAAAAATGTTTAGAACGTATTATAGTTCAGTGGTTGATTTAGTCAATGGCCCATAATTATACGAATACTAATAAATCACAGAATATTTTCCAACAACTCAAAGAACACAAAAATTAATATTACAACACCGTTAAATTCTCTATTCGAATGCAAACAAATATAAAAGGTGTTCTAATTAAGAATTTTTGATTAAACCTTAAGTCATATTAAAATACGGGTACTTCCACTTTACTTAACAAATGCTATACATACTTATACTAAATTTCATAGGAAATTCAATATTTTTGCCCACCACTGTAAATACGATAATGCAAAGAATCTTTCATACGTTTAATCAGGTCATCATAGCAGACAAACACCGTCAGACCATATCGAACTATTTTTCTTAACTTAAAGATAAGATTCCACAACTTTTAATTTCAAATGTGGTGTGAATGAACTGCAACTTTTCGAAGTGTCCGTCGCGTCGTATGTCTTATATTTTCATAAATATTAGAACGGGGTTTGCGCTAAGTTTATTAAACTCATCACACGACTCCGTGCAGCTGCAGTTGTACAGTTTCAACCATTAGTATTTTTAAAAAATATCTATCTGATGCCATGTTGATATAAAACAACCAGTAAAATTATTGCTAATATTAAATATAGTATCAATTCCGCTTACATATATTGTACTATTATTTGTAGTTAAATAAATAAATCGCAACACAGTTGAGTTTGATTTGAATATTGCCTCTCTCGGGGAAAATTAAAAATCATGATTATTCAATTATGTTTTACTGCAATAAAGGTATGTTGCGTTCTATATTTTAATTATTGGCAACTTATTAAACTTTTGCGCCGGCTAGCTATTGAGACTCCAGTATCTGCAGGGTTAGCCTGTTACACAGTATACATTTTACCATTGTATAGTAAATGCTCGATTTTAACAAATAACAGATAAACTCAAATATTTGACTGTAAACAAAGCCGTTCGAATCATAGAAATCCAGCGTGTTTTGAACACAAATAAACGAACAATTAATCAGTTCGTCTCAGGTAAATAATAACAATGCAATTCAAATAATCAAGTTGTTTGGCTAACCTGGAATTTGTCTTTTTCAAATAAAAAGAGACGCCTACCTGCCTTTGTTTCTTGCTGACTCGCCAAATCCACTTGATAAAGTCAAACCCCTAATTTCATCCTGGAACGCTTTCAGCGGCTGCTGCCTATCTCTGGACCACGAAACAAAGCCTTTCTCGGGTCCTGTACCTTGCTGTCCGCTTCTCGTAGCTCCCAGCCTTGTTGGATCGGGCTCGAAGGTTGACCTCGCACCGGCCTACAGTTGAAAGGGACGCCAAGCTCATACCTGCCTCCTGGCGATATTTTAGCTGCCTCTTATAACCACAAACAAGGGCTCATCTAGACGCTGCACTCTGCTTTGAGCTTTCCACAGCTCCAAAACTTGTCAAAACTTATCTTCAAAAACAATCAGAAATAGACGAAGCTCCAGGTTCAATTTTCTCTGGGACTGCACTACTGACCACTGCCAAATTAACCACAACTGGCCTCGGCACAGTGGAAAATAAATAAAACTTAAAGACTGGCACAAATAATATACTTTTATCAAAGAAATGAATTAAAAACAGGGAGCCAAAACTATACACAAGCTTTCGGCTTGGCTTCCTCATCAAACAGCAACAGTTGACACTCTAGGTTACCATAGCAACATGTTAAACATGTTTTAGTAAGTTTTTTCAATGTTTGATCCTTAACCTCTAAATGTTTTCTTAAATGTTATTCAGGAACAGTCTAACCGCACTTTGGTTGCATTTTTTTCACTTTTAGTTAAATAAACACTGATTCACAAGCTATTAGCACTTTCTTGTAGTTTTCTTTAATTCTTAGGTTGCTTTACAAATGCCCTTTGCATCATTGTGCTTTCTTACACTGCTTAATAACCCTTTAGCTGTTTTATCGATTGTTGGCATTATGATATAAATAGCAAAACGCTGCATAAAGCTTCTGTGACGCTTCGAAACACCTTTGCATTTAAGCAAATTTATTATCGTGTTTTGACGTTACACAATTAATCTGTCAGTCATCACCAATTATCTAGATTTGCCATACCGATCACAAATATTGAATACAAGCTAAACGCAACTCTGATGATACTGTTTTATTCAATTAGTAACCTCTGTTAATTAAATTACAGTTATTGCTAATCATGTTTTATGTAATTATCAATGTTTACTAATGACTTATATTGTTGCAATAAATACAATACCAATTCTGGGCCTATTTGAATATTTCCTTAGTCTTCGTAAGTTAGCAATACAACGAGAATTGTTGTATGCATCATACCATTACAATATTAAGTAATAATTGCAATGTGTGAACCTGAAAACGGGGATTGTTTGTGCCAATGTTAATGCTCTTTCAAGTGTTAGCTTCCTATTGCTGTTCTTTACTGTAATAATTCCCACAACATTATTTTTAATGCAAATCGCCTTGTTATCTGGTAATTTCTTCTTGCTAGGTCTTGATAATCAACAATAACCCCCCTTCAGCTAATACTATGCGATATACTGAGGTTTAGAACATCGTTTGATAGCTCATCTCAATCTGCCCATGCATTTCTTTGTAGATTATGGTCAATCATAACTTTTCATATTGCTTCGTCTTAGGTTTTCCTCGGAAGCTTTTTTCTCTCCATCAATATCCGGAACATGGCTTGTTTCGGTAGCCTTGTGTTGTTCATCCTCTCAACATGACTATATCAAACTAGTTGTCGTCCATTCCCTGTCTTCATTTATGGTTCCTGTAATTTCCGGTCGTTTTTCCACTTCTTCGTTTCTTATTCGATTACGAGATATTCTTGTTGACCTTGCATGCTTTTATTTTTCTGTTAAGCGTCATATTTCCAAATCACATATACCGGGTGACAATGCGACTAGGGCCATGCTTATATCTTCTTTATTTATGAATCGATTTGGATAAAATTTTATACCAAGATACTAGACATAATTTCTCATTGGCTGATAGATATAGTCAAAATGGCTGACTTCCGGTTTTACCGGAAATGATACTAATTTTGTTTTTTTAAATAGAACACCCTGTATATTTTATATTTTTCTGCATCTACGAGTCAAATTACATATAATAGTCCTGCCAAATTTCAATTTTTTTTAAAGGAAAAATTTATTTTTTTATTAATTTTCAGTTTCAGATAAAGATAAAGTAGTGGATGATGCATATCGTTAGATTGGTAATGACATTTTCTATCTAATGGCAAAATGGCCCTTAGTAGGTGCCATTTAAAAAAAGTGAGTTTTTCTTAAAAAACGAGTTTAGCAAATTATATTCTTTTATTAAAGGTTTGTTATTGACCTTATTGATAAAATAACTATTATTAAGAGTTGCTAGTGTCAATTAGACAAAAAAATTCCAATGCCTTCTATGGTAAAAAATAAAAATTAAAAAAAGAATTTTTTTGTTGAAAAAAATTGAAATTTTGCAAGACTATTATATGTAATTTGACTCATAGAATTATAAAAACATAAAATATACAGGGTGTTCCATTTAAAAAATCAAAGTTAGTATCATTTCCGGTAAAACCGGAAGTCAGCCATTTTGACTATATCTATCAGCCAATCAGAAATTATGTCTAGTATCTTGGTATAAAATTTTATCCAAATCGATCCATAAATAAAGAAGATATAAGCATGGCCCTAGTCTCGTTGTCACCCGGTATACTTACAGTAAAACCTCTCTTAACGAACATCTCTCAATAGCAGACATGTGTACACAACAGACGATTTTTAGTGTACAAAACTGCAGGGAACATATGGCAAAGAAACCTGTGCATAACGGAAATCTCTCTATAACGGATTTAAGATTGCTTATAGAAGTCCGTTATGGTAGAGAGGCCTCACTGTAGTACCTAACCACATTTTATTAATATTTAACAAATGTAATGTTTTCTCTTATTTGTTATTTCTTTATTCCACACTGTCGTATTTATGCAACCATTACTGAGTCGTACTTGTTATTTTCACATAGTTATGCTTCTGTCGTCCAACTGTGTGTCCATTTTCCATCAATGTAAATCTTTAACCATATATTTTTAAAAGTTGGTAGTATGCAACCAACCCTGTATTCTATAAATATTCCATTCAGCATTTATTTCCTCTGGTCTGCATGTTTTTAATATTTTATGTAACGCCGACTTCTATTCTTTCTTGTTTTATAACTATGTCAGTTTGAGACTGCCGAGTTTCAGTTAGTAACTCGCGGTGGCATTCTAGAGATATAATATTAAGTAATACTTCGTTCCTTTCAAAATAAATATTACGTCTTGTTCATTGCAATCTTCAGTACCAGCAATTCAAATTAACGAAAGTTTTTTTAGAGAAAAATGAAGCCATCTTCGGAGACTGAACAGCAGGCTGCAATAAAGTCCAATTACATAAAAAAGTCATTTAAATCGCGATCAGAGTTAACGAAATCGAAATGTCTTTACATTAAACCTAATTACGCCAATTTCTTTCTCAGCCGACGTAACTTCCAGTTTTAAGACAAACACCGATTAAGCTTTAAGGGCCAGCTCTAATCCTTGAGCAAACTCGAAAATTTGAATATGTTAATTAGCGAAAAGGTAATCCTAGCAACTAGACTTTGTTCTGCAAATTACTTATTTAAACCTGTTTACTACAAACTGTAATTGCGGCATTAACATTCAGATTATTGCCGGCCGTATCAGGCGTTCTTAAAAACTTAAATTCGTTATTAAGAGGGCGAAAAGTTCTGTCACGGCAGTTTTCATTAACGACGTGGAATCGATACCTGTGCCTTATTTGCATTTTATGTAATGCTCAAGTTGCCCCAAGGAAGAGAGAGGGTGATGCACAGAAACGGCAGAATTTTGATGACAATCTAAGAGACAGCCGACCCTTGCCTAAGTACCTCTTCTATTTGCAAATCTAATACGATAACTGGTTGTTACTCGGAGTAAATCCGCCGGTGAATGCAACTTCAGCTGTTGTTAAGCAAATGCATTCGTAATGGAAACAGTCCTTCGTGAAAGATAATCCCAACAATCGTTGAAACGTTACATGCTGACAATAAAGATGTTTTGCATGTTTGAAGAGGGTTTCAGCTAGAGCAAATTATTCTTCAGGTCCAAGTCGTTAGCATATAATGCATACACATGTAAGTGACATATAGCATGATCAAAAATTATATTCATCTAGTATGGCTCTGGAATAGTTCCCAATTTATGAATGCAACTATGTTTGTACTTATACGTCAAACTTGACATTTGATTTTTAAGTGAATTTTAGTTGCATTCATAAATTAGGAACCATACTAAATGAAAATAATTTTTTTTCATACTATACCTATATATTTATAAGTGAGGCTATCTACGAACAATTAAGTCCTTTAAAAGTTAAAATTAACAACCCATGGGAAGTCTTTCATATTTAAAATCAATAGTTAAAGGAATTTGTTACGTTCATTCTGATATAAGTAAATATCGGTGCTTTATTTACTAAAGTCATCCTTACGTGCTATGTCTTACACCAGGCTGAGCAACTCAAGTGCTAAGCAAATTTAAAAAGGATATAAATAATGGTAATTTTGCTTATGTTCAGGACCTCTGGTAACATCGTCCAGGGTTTCGAGCTCCATCTGAAAGAGTTTCGTCGAATAAATTAGGTAGCTTTGATAAGATAAATTGTCGGGTTTGACATTTGGAAAGTTAAATAATGTGACATTCAAGCCGAGAGTCTGTGTTTCTAGTACTACGGCGTAACTGCAGTTAACAGTTTGCCCCGATGTTGTTTTAAGCACTTCCTGATGGATTTTGCTCTGTTATGGAATTTATTTCGTGCGGCTAGACATTTGAGTAGCCATAAGCTCAAGGGCAGCCGCTTAGACATTTCTATTGTCAGGGATTATGGAGTTATTTCATGGTATTGCAGTTGTCAAATTGAACGGATTGGTCTTTTCTTTGACAATTGAGAAAGAACTTTGCAAAAAAAAGCAGTTAATAATTTTTATTCTTAACGCTGCTTGTGTAAATTAGTAAATTTTTGTTTATTTCCAGATAAGCTAGCCCTCCCAAAAACCCAACCCCTCCACCCAAAAAACCCCAATACAGCAGCGCCGTAGGGCAGCTAAGTTGGCATAGAGAAAGCACCACGCAAATATGCGAAGAATTTCCGCTGCCATTAATAAGATCTGTATAGCTTCATGGGAAATTACCTTTCTGCCGTTACACTCCGTATGAGGAGAAATGCACCCTGTAGATTGCAAATTCAGCCTATTCGATTGGCATTTGAGTTTAGGTATTGGTACAATCACGTCGCATCCAAGTGAACAAGCTCTGTGTGGAGCTGACGTTGATAGTTGCATAAAAAATTGAGAGTCTCATTTATCGTAAAATCACTCTTTAACTAAAGCTAAAAGCCGGATCAACTTTGAAGGCTCCTTAATAATTACACATAACTAAGGGTGATTCTCGTAACAAATGCATTAATGAAATTACTCTTCAAATCAAATGTTGTGGATATAGCAGCTAGTTGTCTTCCACCGTGATCACCTTTCAAGACAATTCTGTGTCGACTCAGTCCATGCATCGCTGTTTTTGCCTAACAACTACCTCACAGGATAGATTCTTTCCCCCATCGTCAAACAAGGCCTCCAGTTCAAGGTAACACCATTATAATTTCTTGAATTATAAGTGCATACACCGCGGAAAGTTAATTTAACTACGGAGTGTTTTAAACATTTTGTTTCTGCTCTTCCAGCAACGCCTTGTGCCCTAGTTCAGGCAGAACAGTAGCCTCTTCCAGGAATTTCGTGCTTACATTTTTAATAATTAGGTACTCCGGCATCCGGCATTGACTGAGAAAAACTATGTAGATAGCTTGTATATGTACGTGATGACGTCCACTAGAAATCAAGATTAACTTTGTTGCGTCCATGTCGTTCGGATTCTTGCAGTTGTCCAATAGATAACTTATTAAAGGTAACGACTTTGTTCTATGTGTATTGTGTTAATTAATGTAATCTAATGTTAGTTGGCAGTAGCGTGTCAAGAATCAACAAAGGTAGGTTCTCATGCTAATTCACACATCATCCTTAAGAAATATTGTGACAATTCCGCCTCCTGTTTCCAGTTCTGAAAAGATTAATGCGGATTGAAAAAAACGTGAGGTGGTCCAGGCAAACAATACCTTGTATTTAATTAGCTACTCCTTGTGTATCGCCCCACTTACCTTATCCCGACTGTATCTAGCCGTGCAGTTCTTCTTATATAATTCTGGGGCGAGTAGTTTTTCGAGTAATCAAAACATTCGACTCGCCACCCCTTGAAGGAATTTTAGCTTTTTCAATTCAGTCAAGCAACGGCCAAGCTTTCCTGGGGTGGCGCGAGTTTGTTTTGGTAGTGAATAATATCTTAAGGGTGGCCTTACCTGTTGACAAAAACTCTATTTGGTATTTGGTCAGTTGGTAAATATCGGCTTAGGTTGGGAGTTCGCCGTGACGGTGGGAGTTCCAACAAGGCGAAGACCATATGCCTAAAAACGGAATAATGGGCGCCAGGTCCTAAGCGCAGTAATACTCCTTGGGTCGGATCTACTCAAAGTTGCAATACACTAAAATTCCAATAATCATAAGTAACACTTGGTCAAACTATATTGATGCGCTTGGAGCAGTGCGCTCAGTGCTTTACTACGTTGCTAACGAGAATACGCTCCAAAACTTATTTTACAACAAACAACCCAAAAACACAAAAAAGGGGCGGTAATACACATGCAACTAACTTACATAAAATACATTTCAAATCAACGGCAAATTACACATGCAATATTAGATAATCATCCATAAATAAGACTTGACTGGATGCAGTTTGATGAGCTGAGATATCCAAAAACTAAGGCAAGTTACAGACCCCAAGTGCCGCTCAAAATCTTGGTCGAACGTACTGTCATGATGCCGGAGGGTTGCGAAACGATAGATTAATGCACCGGGTGTCGCTAAATCTACCACTACCTATGCAGATTGTAGCGGAGCACGATACCGAATGTTCATTTGTGTGATTGTTGCGTTATCCATAAAGTTTCTTCTTCATTTGAATGCATCACGATATCTTTCAGGCTTAGTTGCCAAGATATTATGGCTACCACGGTCTTCTCCCGGGAATATTAAACATGACAATGAAATACCTAGTTATATTATTTTTTCCATCGTAATACCATCGTATTCTGAACATTTTAGGCTAAGGACGAGTTTATACACTCTACAGCTCGCGTGTCTGTTATCGCATTGGAAAAATCTAATTTTAAACGACAGCTGCCCGCGTTTTATTTACTTCCCCGTGTTCTAGATTAATTGTCGCCACGTTGTGTCACGTTTTATTTGCCTTTTTAACCTTCGATGTTTTAACTAACCGTCGCCTGATAAACAATTAGGAAAACTAAAAAAATCGTATTATTCCAGTCGTGACCGGATTTTGGCTCTTGATTGAGAATTTGCTGCGCCAGCGTTTCACTGTCTAAGATTGCAGTAGCCGTTACGTATTAAAAATATTTCGTGCTACAAAAGGGACAGGGCGATTAGAAGGAGCTGGCCATACGCGAAGTTAGAGCAAAACCGTGGTTTGCTTGCGGAAATTTGTCAACTGTTGCCGACTACTGAGACAGTGAATACCTTGATTGTGAGATGCTGCTCCGGGTGTGAACGAGTACCCGGGATAGCCCTTAAATTAATTTTGTGCGGGGCGGCGAATTTAGATTAGCCCCCGATACTCGAAGAATTAATCCGTGGATTGTTACAGTAGCAATCATTTGAGGCGATCCAAATTTAAGTATTCGTTAATTTAATTTTTACAAGCCGCGTAGGCCGCAATGCCGGACTAGTTACTCATAGTTTGACTAATCAAGGCTTCCTGCCGAATAGGCGCGATGCCATGCAGCTGCCGAGGACTGTTACAGTACCGGACTGCAGAAATTCGTATCTTGGAGATCGTAGAAAGTAAAGTTGCGAATGAACATCTCGGGTTGTCGTTGAGTTAATTGTGTAGTCACTGTTGTGGAAAAGGCGTTTGTAGCAAGTGTTACTTGCCGACACGATGCACCAGTAGTTCACTGATAAAAAATCCGGATTTGAATTTCGTCAACTTTCCCGCAAATTACGAGAAAGCACGTCTGTGTTTTTGTCTATACTCGGCGGATTTTAAAAATTGAGCTGGTAGTAAATCCGGGGTGTCTAAATGACCTAGGGTTTATGGAAGCCTACCGAGAATCATCTTCGTAGGAAGTGGTTTACGATTACATGGTTGCACAGGACATAAGTCTTGAAGTCATTAGTAACCCAACTAAACTGTGGATCCACAACAACGGCCCAAAGCGGAATTTAAGGTGGAATTAACCCCTTTGCAGCATCCTCTATTAAGGACAACTTTCCTCAATTTACATGCCTATCTGAAATTAAATAATAAGGTATTTATCGGAATACGAATACTCTAAGGTTGTGGTTAAATTAAGAAACTAACTTTATTTAACGTCATTGAATGCTGCTGTGTTTGTTTTAATTTCGCAGTGTTGTCTGCGCTGCTCTTTATAGAGATTTTATAACGGGTGTGAATTTGAATTTGTGGTCTAGTTAGCTGGTATCGTTGTTAGCGAATGTTGTAGACTATGATACACGCACCGTTTTAACTGTTATAATACGCAACTACTTCTTATAACCCTTTTTACAAGAAATAGCATGAAACGCATTTTTACGTTACTTGTTATAATAAGACTCATAAATTTTCATTACCAATCGTTTGTGTATTATTTAAAGCAAATAATGCAGTAAACATGAGGTCATGTGTCCAACTGTATGATGTAATACACGACATGACCAACTCTTCCAAAGTTCACTATATCACAAATTCTATCACTCGTTATTTATATGCGTGTGACCTACTTTTTTGTTTTTGTTAACGTTTATTAGGATATGTTGTATTGCGTTCAAAGGTAGATCGACATGGTACACTCGAAATTTGATGTTGTGACCTGTACAATCGATGTTTACAATTTTGGGTTGAGTTGTCTTGGGGAAATATACAAGGGGTTCCCATATTTGATATGCTTTTGCCGAATTGTTTAGTTGGGTTTTGAATTTTGTAAATTGTTTTATGTGTTGCATAATTGTAGTTACATTGTAGATTGTCTGTTTGGCCCTTCCTGTCATTTAAAAGCTCAATAAACCCCGTTTGTAAGCGAATATTTTGGGTTTCTTTGAGTAAAATGTCAGTTAACTGAGCAGCAAAGAACTACGCCCTTCCGGCTCGTTTAATTTAAGAGTTTGGTTAACCCTTGAGTGGACAATAATTAAGAGACTGTAAAAGGAAAGTTGCAATTTAGTAGCTGAAGCAATTAAGCATTTCTGACAAACGTGTAAGTATTTTGCACCAGACCCAATTTACTTCGGCCGTGAACGAAGTGGATGTAGCGTAAAGGTTGAAATTCACGGTGGCACCTTGACATTTCATCATAAGACAGAACCGGACTTCACGAGTAATGTAAAGCACACCCTCCCGCAAGCTAGCTATGGACAATTCGGGGCTTTACTACCGTTGCATTCCAACACACACCAACCAGTGGTAAATGCGGTCCGGTGTTGTCCCAAAATATCGTCTATACCGTAACAGTCTTCCATTTTCAATTCGTTCTTGCAAAATATATTTGAATGCTAGTTCCAACTCCTAAAGAAAGCCAAGTGTAAATCTTGTGGATATGTAGCTCAAAATAGGTATTAAATAAGAATGACAGTTGATGTTCTATGCAACCCTTTCTTTCCTATAATTGCTTTGCCAGCAACGTGCCCTAAATTGATCTGGGGTTAGCATTGACCCTCAAGTACAATAATTAAGTTTCTATATGTATATACAATTGAAATAATACACTATGATACAGGGTAAGGTCAAAGCAAGTATAAATTGCTCCTGACAATCCACTTCTCTTCGCTACTTGGCGCATTTGATTAAAATAGTCATTATGGATTGAATATCGACTGCATCTATATATACCTGTAGTTATTGTACAATATCTCATAACATATATCAGTTTAAATTCCCATCGGTTAGCTTTTCACAACCTACACACGTTATTTGGCGAACGCTATTTCCTTTCCATTAGTAAATTCCTACCAAAGCCCAGCGGCAAATTTGAAATTTACTTCCAACGCGAATGCCTTCAATAGCGTGCAGTCTTAGCCCAGTGAGCTCGCCAGAAACCAAATAAGGCATTTTATGCTTTTCATGATTGAATATTTCAAGAGAAATCACTAGTCTTTGTTTACTCAGATGATTGGGTTCTCTGGAGGAGCAGCAATGGCGCATTTTATTTTCATATAAATATAGCGCTTTGCGCGCTGGGAACTGCGTTTGATCTAAATTTCATCGAGCCCTCGCAAGGGATAGGCCTATTAGCTCCTCAGTTTATTATGAAGCCTTTTGACACAGTCGAAGCCGAAAAAGTTTCGTTTACAGGCAGCTGGATTAAGCGGAAATTCGCAACCCTCCTAAAACAATGAAGGCTGAGCCCTTAGGGTATTAAATAATATCGTCCTGCAGAGACACCGAAAGGACCCTTGAAGTTTCCCGATGGCGTGCAAGAACGGAAATGAAGGTAAGACAGTCTTCTAAATGCAATTTTAAGTATACTGCAGTCCTAATGAAAATTTAATCCTTTGAAATCACTATAGAAAGATCGGAAGCGATTTGAATTTAATTTAAATGCTTTAGTAAGAATCTTCATTAAATTTAAAGGTATATGGATAAATACAAATACGCCAATTTGCTGCCTAAGCAAATTATGTATATCAGATAAAGTTGTTGGGAATTTATATTTAACAGCTCAAGAAATATTTCCTTCCGTCGGATTGTCAAATCTATGCCAAATACAGCACCCACCATGTTCCGTATCATCATTAACATGTGAAATTAATTACAATATATTGATATTAAATTTAACATCTAATTAGTTTTCATCAATATTGCATTCAAAAGCAAATATATCTATAACGTACCTATGTATTTACTCTAGACCACTTTAGAAATTGGTACCCACAATTTAATTTAATACGCAATTGTTTATGAAATGTATTCGTATATATAATTGTGTAACTTACAAAGGCATTTATTTTCCAGCTAGAACAATTTGGGACACCTATTACAGACTAAAAATGATAGTAACCATTGCTAGTAGCGTTTCAGTCACGAAACCAGTAAACAAGAAACATAAATACCTAAACAGAGGGTGTACCACGAAACTTGGAGTGCCTTACTGTTTGGGTTGCAACTAGTGATGGGCTTATTCGAATGAAAAATAACCGGTTATCCGGTTATTGAAATAACCTATGTAACTCGGTTTTCGTTCCAAGTATTCAAATGAAAAATAACCTCATCTTGATACGTACTACGTGCCGTATCTCAGCGACCTGCGAGTGATCGAAATTCTGTAAATAAGTCATTCAGAACCATAAGCAAGGCAGATTGTACTGATTGACCCAAGTGAGGCTCGCGGCTACTTGTTGATGTATTAACACATTTGAGACTCCCAGTGGACCGGTTAAATTTATGGGGCCGTTCCTATTAAAGATAACGCTCTGCTGAGTATGAGATTTGCCGAAGCTGTGTTGGTACTAATTTATAACGGCCTAAATTTTTGCTTCGAAACGCTGTTGATTATGCCTAATAAGGGATAAACAGAAAGCGAAATAAGATTTTCCAATATCGTAACAGATTTATATTTAATTTTTAATAACGGAGCAGTCGATGCCTATCCGTCGTCATATGGTACGAACGTGGGACAAGAAGTGGATTTCGATGTTTAAAATTTTAAGTGTGCGTCCTTAGAACCGCGGAAGGCTAAACGTAGATAAATTATGGATTCTGAAATATACCGGTATGATATGCAAGCGAAAAGGAAGGGTGCTACTAGAGAATTTTAGGAACTAAAAATAGATTCAATAGATACTCTGTATTGGCATATTTATAATTTCTTTATGATTAGTATTGATATAGCTATTCTCAATGGTTTATACTCCTTAGAAATCAAATAAAAATCATTTATACAATTATTATAATTAACGATTAACTGAGTTCCTCTGCTATCTGCAAGTTACGGTGCCGATGCAGATGACGGTGAACCGCCAACCGGCAAACCGCCAACCGGCGAAATCGAAACGAATCGAGAGCCAAAATTTATTCGAATGATTATTCAAATAATCATTCGAGTGCAAATAATTCGGTTATGAAAATTGTCCGGTTATGCCCATCACTAGTTGCAACCGAACGTACACATTTCAAGACAACACAGATACCAATATTTATTTTAAAAATATATAAATGACTATTTCATTTTGGAACCATAATCTTGTTTAATGGCCCTCGATAGAGGGCGTAAAATGGTTTTTATAGCCCTAGGGCTTATAAGTTGCTAAGCAGTATAACAAGCACCAACAATGTAGTATAGCAACACCAACAACCAAGAGACCATAGCACACCAGAAATTCACAGCGCCAGCACAACGATGATACAGTAGTCTGTACTGAATCCTTGAATTTTGTCCATTTTGAGAACCAAAATAAAATAAAACATTGTAGGTACCACGTGCCTAATCACGATTATAGCTCACGGGAAATTTAAAGCTCTCCGCTTCGCGTCGCGCTTTAAACATTCCCTCATGCTATAATTTATTGATTATGCCCTAAATAACTATTATGACGTTAAAGTAATTGACAGTTAACTAACAGCTCTAAGTTTTAAAGAAGTGTAATATGATTTAAATCATAAAATGTAAGTGAGATGTTAACAAGCAAGGAAAACATATTTTAGTGCATGTGAATGTCGTAGAGATGCATCGTTATCCACTGAACAGAGCACCATCGGAGAACAAGTTTCAGTTACAGTATCAGAACATTATGTGAACTAAAATAAATTACAGAAGAAAATAACAAAAATACTGTGAATTAACTGAAATAGATACATGTTTAAAGGAACCAAATGATGATATGAATCAGTCAAAGAAGCAGTGTCAAAAAATACAAAATTATTGAAATATCTACAGCATATAAAATAATATATAACAAATAAAAACAAATAAAGAGATGCCATAAGAGAAGCAAAAAAACAAGTGGAGAAAAATTCGGCATGAAAGTAAAACGTTATTGTAAAGACGATCAAAACGAATTCTAGGTAACAGTCATGAAAATAAAAGGAAGAACTCCTGGGATAAAAAAGATAAAAGAAACAAATAACAAACTGATTACTACTATACCGCAAATAAGTGAAATACTGAGAAAATACTATGAAGAAAATTTCAAGGAGAAAGAAGAAAAAAATACAAAAAACACAGAGGCAGGAAAAGAATCGATAAGTAGTTAATAATGCAACAGGGACGGTAGATATAACGGGAAATGAAGTAACAGTAACTATTAAAAGCTTTAAAAATCTGCAAAGGTCTTTACACGTAACTTCCCTCGCAAGTGCGGTTTGCAGCAGTCGTTGCACATTTTTTTTGTAATGTTTCCCCTATGTTTTTCGGATCCTAAAAATTCTTATCTTGTGAAAGGTAAAAACCTGAACTATATGCAAAATATTATTTTTCTCTAACTAATAGTTAACGCGAAAATAGACAACACTTAACCTTTTATTTGTTTCACATTATTTTCATGTTTTCGCATCAAGGTCTCTGTGATACATCGCGACCAGCAGTGCATTGCTTCTCATAGTGGGCATTTCGGAGATCTTATATAAACAAATACATTTTTACATCACATGACCCTACATTGGAAACGCAGCACTAGGGCATATGTTTATAGAAACTTATTTTATCGTCTTATGGAGTGGTTCAAAACTGTAACTATATAAATTATCACGATACTACTTGGGCACATTTGAATGCCGACAACTGCAAGGAAGGCGGTCGGGTTCTTCCACGAAATATTAAGCTGGGGGTGTCACCAAGTCTTCAATTACGACAAATGTTCCCGAATAGAGGAGAGAACCTTTAACTCAAAAGAAAACTGTCGGTCGTAAAATAATCTGAAAAATGTTTAACATAGGCCCAGATCCAAAGGGACGCAGCAACAAAATAAGACAAGTAATGGTAACAAATGTATGTAGTACTTAAATATAAAAGTTCAATACGAAATGTGCTCTCCATAAACATATAATCAAAAAATGATACTAGCATAAATAGCACCGATCATTCGGCGTAAGCAATTAAATGGATAAATGTATAAATACAATTAAACTTACGGTAAATAGACAAACTCTGCAATTGAAAGTTACAAAGTAAATATCATTATTAAGGCACTTATGCTTCGATGAGGCCTTAGGCTAAACTAATTGCAACCGGTCAAATAAGCTGGCAATCAGCCCAGCAATTAGTCTCAATTAAAATCACACAATCTAAACTTTACGGGAGAATCTGAAGGATTCAGCCTGAGTCGTGGAAGCACTCCATCAAAGTTTGTAAGTTTATAAAATAGCTAATAAAGTGCACAAACTAAACGGTTGCTCCCTCAGTGTAACTACTCGCTAAGTAGAATACTAGCTCTTAGTGACAGCAAGCATCTCATCCCGCTCTAGGTCAAGGTCGCCTCATAATTTGGGCTCGTTGGGAATTAGGTTCAAAACACCTATGCATACAAGGGTGTTTAGGGGCTTATTCATTTATCGATTGCGTTTGTTATTAAACCCATATTTTAAATCACCACGGTTGTAAGACCACAAAATGTCTTCGTCTGGGGCATTCCAGTGTTTCGATTTTTTCCTTTTTGTTTTGAATCATAATGATTAATCGAGGTTTTACCTATAGTTACAATATGATTAAAAAGAATAATACTCCCCAAAAGAGACTAAAATGTTACTCAAGGTCACTACAAATTTGCTAATTGTCTTTAACCACTGCTGAGTACTCATTGGGTTGAGCCATTGCACTATCACACTAAAACTTAAAAGAGTAGTTTTTATTTGCTCTGCCAGCGTGACATCATCAACCTGGTAATTTTAGGGCGCAGAGATACACCTACACTGTTTGTAAACCTGGGAATAGAGACAGGTAAAGCATTAAGCATTTTAAAGCCAACTTTTCCAAAATTAGGGAAGACTGTTATACCGTTGAGCGCCTTTCCACTACATCTCCAATTCAATGATAAGTTCTCCTCTTTTCTTGAGGGATTCTGGAACTTTTCCATTTTTTATTGTTCTGAAAAATGCTTTCAGTTATTTCTCTTTTATAATTTTTACTGTATCTATATTATTGCTGATTATATTCTGTTCTCTTTTCCAGTTCGTTTTTCAAATTTTTCTTTTGTTGTTTATAACTGTTTTCTGTGAACCTTTACGTTCTTCATTTCTATCTCTCGGTTGCCCTCGAGCTTTTGAAAATTACCCAGACTTGCTTTTAGTTAGCGCATAGTTTTCTCCAACATATTTTCAAAATTTTCTATGCCCTCTTCGCTTACTTTACGCTTTAATCGCTTCACTTCAAGTAGCGTAAAATAGACTCCTACGTGATAAATGCTGACAATTCGTGGAACTATCAGCTCAATTGAAAGTAACAGAATAGGACATGATGGTCAGTTTCGATGTGGAATCCTTCGTCACCAACGTACCAGTAAAAGATGCGGTAAATATTATACAACACCGCTTCTTTACTCAAAAAACTCATTACCGATATCTTTACGGAAAAGCTACATATTCAATCCAGCAATCTCAAACCTAAATGCTGATTCCACTGCGTCGATGACACATTCATTACACGGCCCTTTGAAAATCAGTTCTTGAAGTTGCCTTGCCACACCTAAACAACTACTATGCGGAATATGATTCACTACCAAACTGAAGAAAATCAAATGAACCCGTAACAACAAATTAAGTCGTAATGTCGAAAGAAGGCAGGAAACCACTAGGATTAAACCATGTAAAAGAAGCTTTACGGAGGAATGGCTAAAGTCGACAAGATATCTGTTACGGTATCAAACGGTTCTTACGACGCTGCCGATGGGCAGGCACCGATCGCGGGACGAATCCAGGAAATGTGGTACGCTCACCCTGGAAGATCGATAAAACAGGCTAAAGGCCCCAGCTGAAATGCGCTCAGGGAGATGGGCGGGGTTAACACCGATACGCCACAGGGCGAGCGTCACTTAATACGTGTTGATGGTTATCAAAGAATGGGCTCCACCAGCTCTGACTCGGGATCTCCACGTTCTGCCGGAACTGGACGGCCGAACGGAGAGGGGTTACAATCAAGTACTACTTCGGGTAGCACCTGAATAGCTATTTCGAGAAAATCAGCGAATAACTATTTCGAGAAAATACGCGAATAACTATGTCGAGAAAATACGCGAATAACTATGTCGAGAAAATACGCGAATAACTATGTCGAGAAAATACACGAATAACTACTTCGAGAAAATACGCGAATAACTATGTCGAGAAAATACGCGAATAACTATGTCGAGAAAATAAGCGAATAACTATTTCGAGAAAATACGCGAATAACTATGTCGAAAAAATACGCGAATAACTATTTCGAGAAAATCGCCGTACAATGCCAGCCGCAACCACCTACCTGGAAGGCCTACCCTCCGCGTCTGGTCCGCGCCTCACAGCTGTAGTGGCACAGCGACACAGTCGCCCTGTAATATGTATACACCAACACAATAGTGTCAAGAAGAAACAAAACGGCGATACTATTAATACGTCTATTGGATCCCTGGGGGTGATCTATACATACATATATACACAGGTTACAAAACATCATGGTTTTTAAAAGGAACTTAATGGTTAAGCCCAGCTGGGGAAAAGCGCTTAAAGCCTAAGGGGTTGGCGTACAGTCGTCATCCAAGCCAGGTGTAATGGGTAAACGTGGGCTTAAACCCAACGGCCGGTCGCCGTTACGTGCAAACAAAACCTCAATTCGGGCCCGAAACCTCTGAACACCCTGTACTAGGTCTGATAAAATTGCCCGGCGGCACAAACCAACGATAGTTAATCTTAAATTTAGGCGCTGACGGCGCTATCGATTAAGTGGGCTAACGGCGCGCGAACTGACGCACACCACTGGCTTTTTCAGCAGAGTGTACTTTTACTGCACTCTATCACACAAAGTGTTCCGCCCACAACGTGCGATTATGATTGGCACCGCACTGCAGCAATTTGTATGCGAGAAACGGTACTCACAAACTTAGTTGAACAAAGCAAGCGTCAGTACGCACAAATGCTATTTTTACAAGGAGTGTACCACGCTCTGACTTCGCATTGCAGCAATTTGTATGCGAGAAGCGGTACTTACGAAATTAGTTGAACAAAGCAAGCGTCAGTACGCACAAATGCTATTTTTACACGGAGTGTACCACGCTCTAGCTTCGCATTGCAGCAATTTGTATGCGAGATGCGGTACTCACAAAATTAGTTGATCAAAGCAAGCGTCAGTATGCACAAATGTTATTTTTCAAGCGTTACCTGGTTAGCTCGACCATCTTGCAGCCCTGGCAGCAAATGGTATGCGGGACTTGGCATTGTGGCGAAGCTCAAACGATGCGGAAGGCAAAAATGGCTGGCTTACTTACGAGTCCCCTTGTCGGGAGAAGTCTGCGACGACCTACCTAGGTTATGCAGAACTTGAGGACATCGCCGTTGCAATAAATGGACACAGCGATTATTATCCCGCACGCTTACTCAAAGAACTGCGGTTATTAAGCTAATAAATCGGCATGTTGCTGTGTTCCTGCGACGACTTGTTGCACCGAGAGCACCAACTGTTTCACACGTGTAGACTGTTTAGCGAGCCTCTGCCGACTGCCGCGATAATCGCGTGCGTCCGGTGCCCCTGAGCTTCATGGGAAAAACGCTCCAGCCAATCCTAACACAGAATTTCCTAGACACGCGACTTTTGACCCGAGAATGGGCACTACCCCTCCTTGTCGCACAAGCAGCGTAATTTCTAGAAGGTTCGAAAATCTTGCGAGCGTTAACAGACGGCTATCAAAGCACCAACAAAGGGGTGCCCCAGATAACGAGAAATACTGCGCTTGGAGGCCAAATATGTCCAAAATCATTATTATGGAATTATGCGATGAAGCCAAATAAGTACCTAACTAAAAGGGTTTAACATACGGGTATGCTGCTCTAAAGCCTAAGTGGCTAATTAAATTACGGTTGGGTGCCAAAATGACCTGACATATCAAAAAAGCATATCAAAACACCAGAAAACCAAAGGTACCTAAACTTACGAATGACGCCCGCCTTCCCTAGATAAATCGCCGAAATAACCGATAGAGCGAGAAAGGTCTTGAATAAAAAAAACATCGAGGTTCGCTATAGTGTCATTAACAAGATCGAATGATTGATCCCTTCCAAGAAAGATTCTTTACCCAAGCTGCATACAAGAAGCGTGCACCAGCTCTATTATACTTGTGGCAAATCTTGCATCAGACAAACGGGAAGATGTATCTAATATAGAATAAAATTATCTCTAAGCCACACACGACTTGGAAACACGCAAAAATCAGCCATTGCTAAGAACCTATTAGGACAATAGGAGCCCAAAATACACTACGATTCCGTAAACATACCAGGCAGGATTACAAACTACTTGTCCCATGTTATTCGAAAATTCCTGAAAATCATTAAAAACCGAACAACTCTAATCGAAAAGACGGTTAGCCCATAGCAGCACATGGAAGGTAGCCCTACAAAACCGATCAAAGATACACAAATTTTACATAAGCTAGCAAGCAGAATAACGACCAGTCGCAGAAAATACAGAAGACTTGCATGAGCAGCCAACCGGAACGACTCCCTGGTGTATAAGGAGAAGCATGAGTCTAAGTACTGTTACAAACGGAATCGTTATAGTACCACGTCAGTCTTTACAAAATTTCTTAAGACTCTGACAGTATAATTAGCAAAACATCAAGTTTAAATCGACGACCACGGCATAACCCGAAAGTTGGTTTGAATTCGCTCCATACTTACGACTTCGTTCCATCATTACGACCTTTTAAATTATGCATTTTAAGTTATTAGTTTTAACTGAAATATCTTTCTTGCTGTTTATAGCACAACTATTAATTTTGCCACGGTTGTTTCAAATTTTATGGGATTTGCAGTTAATGTTCCTCTGATTCTAATTCATTTAGTATAGCTCCTAGCTGCCTTTGGTATTCTTCTTTTAGTAAGTACTGGCCATTCCACCTTCTTAAACTCGATACTGATATATTTCTTTGTAATTGTAACTCACTTGTGTTGTCGAAATTTAATTATTGTGACACTGTTTTCTACTCATGTTTGGATAATAGGAATACTAATAGAGTTCAAATTTTGCAAAACCCTTGCATGAGATTAATTTGTGGAATACGAAAACACCATTGGGTTGGCCATAAGCTGAGGGCATTGGGTTGGCTAAACATGCTTGTCTGTACCATTATATTATTGTAAATCACAGTCCATCATATTTATATAACAAAATAACATTTAGGACCGACGTGCACAATCTGAATTTGTGATACAAATTACTTCTTACACCACCTCTTCACCACTCTGAAATGTTCAAACGTTTTTTCTCCTGTATCGCAAATTTGTACAATCAGATACCTCAGTCCATTAAATCTTTACCAAAAAGTAAATTCAAAAGAGTTCTTTAGAGTTTGCTGGTGGAAGGTCTGGCGTTCAATCTGTAGCTTTATACGTGGGTATTCTTATAATTAGTTCTTTCGGTTATATTTTTTCTTAGTTGCATGAAATTTTATTTATAAATTCAAGGTTAGTAGCAGATGTCATAGGCTTAAGTGTAAGAGCAGACGGTTCGTTTGACACCAAACTGAACTTCTCCCTATCAAATTTTGTGTGGCACCTTCTGTGCGTGAGTGATTGAGTCTTGTGCCAATGGATTGATTTTCTATTATAAAAAATAGAAATATGAAGTTCTACAAAGAGCTTTTGGGTCTGGAAGAACCAGGTGAATTGCCAGCGTGAGTGTTCTGCAAGAGAGAAAGAGCTAGTTTCAAAGCCAGGTATCTTTGAAAAAAGCAACAAAAGGCAGTGAATATTTGATTGAAACTTCAATGTGGGTTATCTAACCAAGTTTGATTTAGGATAATTAGAAACCACTATGTAATTAGATTTAGTGACTGTTTACATAGTGATTAATTGTATATGTTTTCTAAACTACTTGATCATTTTAAGTGTTTATAATTTGAGATTATATTTTTGGTTAGTTATCTAGATTAACAATAATTTTAATAAATATTAAAAAATGACAACGTATTTTGGATCAGTCATTAAAATTTATTTTGAAGGTTAATTGAATTTTGTTATGAACATGTCAGATCAAACAAGATAACTGTCAGTTGATGAAACGTTAAAAATAAGTAATATCATACTGCTTATAATAGCTGTCTAATAGATAAAAGTTCACATCAGTAAGATAGTTAATATTAACACATCCATTTAGCTGACGAACAAGGGGATGTATTGCTTTAAGAGAGTTAATTATCAAAATATGATATTAATTAAGGCTTTCCTAAAGTATCAAACATTCGATTTTTAAAAGGACATTAACATATAAAGAGACGCTTAGTTCATATGTGTGCAGAGTATAATTGGTTTATACAACAGCCATTGTTTAAAAGTAAGGTAATAATAACTTCCCACACACACCTTATATTAACTTTGTATAATAAAAACGCAACTTAAAATTAAATAACATACCTTCACATTTTCCTGGTACGCTGCTGTACTAGAAATATATTTTTTGTAGTTTCTGAGATGCACACGGACTTTATATAGCGATAATTTTCATTTAAGTTAATGATATCACTGTAACTACCAACTAATTTATCATGGCCTTGAAGACGTGAACTTCCTGGGTAGCGAAATAGAACAAACATCGGATTTCCAACGTTAGGTTTAAGCTCAAGTTATACAATAGCAGCACTTAAAGTGAAATTTTTCACTTGATCAGTTTAAATGAGGATTAAGCAGTTAAGTGATTCTCAGTGATTGAGGTACACAGATACATAATTATTCTATTGATTTATGTTTACGTCATCTAGAAGTCAGTTCACTGACTCGTTCAAGACTATTAAATTGAGTCCTTTATAATGTATAATGACTTCAAAAATCCTGTATCTATATTTCACTGATATTTGCAAAAGATTAATATCACGAGTCGAGTCAGAAATCAGTTATTAGCCATGAATTTCTCATCTGAAAAATCTTCAACAGGATTTGTAATGCTAATTTTCTATTTTAGTTGCATAAATAGAAATTGAGGGAAGTTTTCCAACTTTGTAAAACTATGAAATAAATTCATAACAGTACAGACCTAAATAGATTAACTTCTGCAAGGTAAGATATCAAGCATTTCCATTTTAAGTTTCTCTGAACAATAATAAGCATGCAGAGTGCGTGCATGTTGACGTCATAAATCCTTCGCGAATGTATTAATAATAAGTGAAATTTCACTATGTTTCATTTACAAACTCATCAACGCACAGAGCCATCGAACACCACATACTAACTACACCCTGCAGGCTAATTAACATCACATTATTCAAGCAAAACACGATTGCCTATGATAGATAACTTAAATTTTAACTGAAGTTTTTATATAGCTGCATTTATAAAATCGATATAAGTTTTATACTATCTAGTTTGAACACCAATTTTAAATTTAATCCAAGACCCATATTTTGATTTGACATGTATTATTATGGGGTTTAGGTAAATTCATCGAAAACAATTCATCGAAACACAATTCATCGAATACAATTAATCGAAATGCAATTTATCGAAACACAATTCATCGAATCAACAATTCGTCGAACGAAAAATTTGTCGAAATTTAGCATTTTAGGAACTTTATCAACTTTTTTAAGGATAATTACATTTTTTTTTGTTTTGAGTTTAATTATACCGAACAAATCTTAGGATTTGCAGCATAGCCACCAGCCCACAAGAAATGCAAGGATTATGCAGCGATAATAATACGGCTGATTGAAAAATATAATCAAAAAAAATATCTTGGATTTTTGCCTAGGAAAGACAGTTTACCAGAAGCTATTTCAATTAACGCCCTCATTTACACATATAATATAGCTTTCCCGTGGACACGTATAATCAACAGATGAGTTTTGAGTTTCAGGACCCCCTGTATGGAGTTTTGTAAACAGCAACCAAGATAACATTTCCACATGCATAAAACGAAATTAATTTATAACGTCGTAACCTTAAACGAATACATTTCTGTAACCTACCACAAGAACTATTCCCATTTCGAATTTCTCTGGGCAACAATGATCATCCAAAGTGCGTGTGCCCCGACGTCGCTAGTCGCGAGCAAATTCACAATAGGTGAAATTTCGCATTGTGTCATTCGCAAACGCATTAACGCACAGCTCTACTACACACAGAGACGAAGCGCTGCAGATAACACTAATTAGCATAAAGTTGAGAAAGTCTCTGGCGAAGAGCCACGTGCAGAAGTGGAAGTGCAGTCTGTACCGTTCCTCTGTCATGGCCACGTCTTGGCGCGAGGTGCTCCAAATCGCGATAGTGCTTGCTCTGGATATCGTCGCTTTCCTTCCTGGTAAGTCGGCGGCGAAACGGCCGCGCTTTTGCGGGAATTATCGTTGGGGCAGTAATGTACAAATACAAGAGGGATGGCTTGCTGTTGCCCTCGGGCCTACAGCGTTTGTATTTCGCAGCCACCAGGGTCAATGAGAAAAGACAAAATTTGCATTATTCTAGAGATGGAAATCTCCCTTTTATCTTTCATGGCGTGGGGGAAATACCGAGATGCGTACTGTTAGTGTGCAATTCAACATTGGTGGAAACAAGGGATGTCGTTGGTTAAGAATTGTTTAGCCAGAAGCTATCAGAAATATGGATTTTAGAAACACTCATACTTAAATTATTATTTTTAAATTTCGATTCTGGCTGAATCTATCATCTACTGCTTTAGGCAAACTCATACGTATACAGGGTGAAAAGAACTAATGTCACAAACTTCTATACGTGAACATTAATCCCAAATTGTCGCCTAAGTTAGCTACAGCTTTGAGAAGGGTAATAGAAAAACACTGTTTTTATTTAGTTAAAATAATATGAAAACAAAATACGTGTTGTCTGGCATTATTACATGGTATTGTATATTGAATTAAGTAGCCATAGCAAATGTTTCTTATAAAATTCAAAATAGGTAGTTTCTGAAACGACAGGAGAGTTCCTCACCATAATTTTATAGAATCAAAATATATGTCAATTCTAACTGAATATTCAAACACCTTTTTCTAAATAAAAACGTGTTCGTAATTAGATTCACTGAGAACAGTAGTTTTCAATCTGTAGGTACGATTTTCTAGAAAACTACGTTTTACACCGACAGCCTTGTTTAAATACCCAACGTCATCCAAAAACGTGGTTTAAGTAATCGGCTGACCTCCGGAGCAAAAGGAAATGGGGCAGCGTCGTGCATAAAATAGCTCCAGAAGTCTAGAAGTAAATATTTTCAGTAGAAATATAACAAGTGCTTGAAAAATTTCCGAAAATATTGTGAAATATGTTCTGCAGCTATTTTTGAATAAGTGCATGAATGCATGCCAACTGAAAAAATCCCGACTCCAAAAGAGGAGGGATTTTTTCTTGGAGGCATGCACGAATGCTTTTGTTGAAAAAAAATAGCTGGATAACATATTTCCAAATATTTCCATAGGGAAATTTTTTAGCACGCGTTATATTTTGATAGAGTATATCACGAATGATAAAACACAATAAAGAAAACATTTTTATTAAAAACAAATTACGAAACTAATATCTAAGTACTAATAGCTTACGGTTTTTTGTGATGGAAAGTGGAAATTTTCCGGTAAATTTCCGATTATCAATTTTCGCCGTTACCATGGAAAATTTCCAACTAAATTTGCATAAGGGGGTAATTCTCGAGGAAGTTTGGATAATGTCCGCCATTTGAAACGTATTAAAAGTAAGATTAATTATTATCCAACTTTGTATTTTTAGGGTTTAAGTTGCATTTTCTCAAAAACTCTAAGTCTTGGCAGTTCCAAACAACAGCATTTTTTATTAAAAAGGTCTAAGATTTTCGTATATCCAACCATAATTGACGAATATTTCAACTTTAAAAAGTTTAAGGTTATAAAAAACACCGTCTACCCCTGCTCTAACTACGGCTTTTAAAACATATATGAATTTTTCCTCAGCGTCATAGAATTTAGCATAAAACATTATGTATTTTTACTTCCCCAGTCTAAAAGACGAAAGAAGTATTGTAGTCGCGAAAAAATCACCTTTTGAGATTTCTCCAGAATTGCACGTTTCAGGGTCCCTAGATGACGAAAAACAGGTTTTTCCAATTCCGTCTGTCTGTCTGTCTGTTGGCGGTATAACTAAAAAAATATTTGTCGGAGGAAGACAATATTTTGCATACACATTATATATCTACCTGGAATAAAACCGAGAAAATTTCAAACAAATACAAGGTTATTCACGTACGATGACGATACTGACCAGGTAAAAATGCAACCCAAAATACGATTTATAAAGCTAACTGGATCCCTATTGCATTAGCATAATGCACATAAAATATAGATAGCTTTTAACGTCAGCCTCATAGACTTGTGCTTAGTCAAACGTATTTTGGGTTGAATTTTTACCTGCTCAGGCTCGTCATCTTATGTGAATAACCTTGTATATGCAGGGTAAGCACTTTAAAAAAATAAAATTTTGCTTATTTTTTATTTAACTTGGTAATAGATACAAGTAATAATTTGTACGTAGTGCAGGGTTTATTCTTGCCAAAAATTGAAGCTAATAGATACAGAATAAATGTTTTACGATCCAAAAAAAAGGCACAAATTCGCGCGTTACTAAATATAGCTGCGACGCAGGAACTCGAAAGGACGGTGCTCCGTGGCGCATGTAGAAATAGCCCAGTCCCTTGTGATATCCCACAAAACATTGAGGCCGAATACGCGGTCTGCCGGCCGCTCGAATTCGACTACCGGTAACTTTTTTTTATTTTAAAATTTATTTATTTTATTAGAAACGTGAAGATATTTTTACTCCTATATAAAGGCCGCTAATCTGACGTTAACTTTAATTCGTTGTTAAAATAAACAAAAGCGCATCAAAACGTTAGTGCTTATGACATTTTATTCACTAGTAACCAAATTTTTATGCGCTTTTGTTTATTTTAACAGCGAATTAAAGTTAACGTCAGATTGGTGGCCTTCATAAGACTGGCTGTTAGTGTCACAATGTCGACGTGGGAAGTTCTGGGTAAAGCATTTTACAGATTTTTTCAATCTGGTTTCTTTTAGTGGGTCTCAGTTAGTACTATAACAGTGTTTGTTTGTAATCCCTTTAACTACAACATCTTAAGAGGCTTAATTTTTTAAGTTCATATTCGAATATTTAAGAAATAATTATATATAAGGTTATAACTTACAAAATCAATAGAACGCTCATTAAAACTACAAATATATACAGGATGTTCCACTTAAAAACTCTGAAATTATTAAAATTGCAAGTGCTCCAATACATAGAGGCACTATCTTACACGCTTTCACGAGAACATGTTTTAGACACGTTTTTTAGTCAATTATTTACTATTACTGCCTAAAATTCAGCATTTTTTGCATAATATCCATAATATGTCCAAAACAGTTAACTTTAAACCCACACAACTTTATATCAAAGTAATGAGTCTTTCACTGCAAAAGTTTAGTCTATCTAAATATAGTAGTGATGGGCATAACCGGACAATTTTCATAACCGAATTATTTGCATTCGAATCATATTAATAACCGATTGATTATTTGAATAATTATTCGAATCAATTTTGGCTCTCGATTCGTTTCGATTAAGTCAGCCGGTTTGCCGGTTGGCGGTTCACCGTCATCTGAATCGGCATCGTAACTTGCAGATAGTAGAGGAACTCAGTTAATCGTTAATTATAATAATTGTATAAATGATTTTTATTTGATTTCTAAGGAGTTTAAACCATTGAGAATAGCTATATCAATACTAATCATAAAGAAATTATAAATATGCGAATACAAAGTATCTATTGAATCTATTTTTAGTTCCTAAAATTCTCTAGTAGGCACCCTTCCCTTTTCGCTTGCACATCATACCTGTATATTTTAGAATCCATAATTTATCTACGTTCAGCCTTCCGCGGTTCTAAGGACGCACACTTAAAATTTTCAACATCGAAATCCACTTCTTGTGCCGACTGCTCCGTTATTAAAAATTAAATATAAATCTGTTACGATATTGGAAAATCTTATTTCGCTTTCTGTTTATCCCTTATTAGGCATAATCAACCGCGTTTCGAAGCAAAAATTTAGGCCGTTATAAATTAATACCAACACAGCTTCGGCAAATCTCATACTCAGCAGAACGTTATCTTTAATAGGAACGGCCCCATAAATTTAACTCGTCGACTAGGAGTCTCAAATGTGTTAATAACATCAACAAGCAGCCGCGAGCCTCACTTGGGTCAATCAAGTACATACGTAGAAAAGGTTATATGAGTTATGAATGACGTATTATTTACAGAATTTCGATCACTCGCAGGTCGCTGAGACGCGGCACGTAGTACGTATCAGGATGAGGTTATTTTTCATCCGAATTCTTGGAACAAAAGCCGAGTTACACAGGTTATTTCAATAACCGGATAACCGGTTATTTTTGATTCGAATAAGCCCATCACTAAAATATAGGGTGTTCTATTTCATAAAAGTTAAGCTTGATTCGTAAAATTTTTTAGTCACCCTATACTCGGTATCCCAGTAAAGTCAGTCACCTAATATATCTCGGATACGGTTAGTCCCACAGCGTTCAGAAAAAAAATCGCTAAAGTGACCACGGGAAATTCACTAAAAATAGATTTGGCTCTTAATTCTGCTCGATAGAGGGCGTACTTTTAACACAAAATATATAGCCCCTCTATTTACATACAGTAGCGACATCGCGGAGCAAACCTGATGCAAACATGAAAATACAGAAAGTTACTAAACGGTAAATTTCAGTGTAAACAGTAAAAAAATAACAGCTCTGAATACCTGAAATACTTTTCTGCCACTATTTTTACACTTATCGACACAACACCCTGGTATTTCTACGTCCTCGACTTCGAATTAGCCCCCGAAGAGAAAAATTTATGAAAACACGACAAATGTCAACGTCACATTTTAATTAATTATCCAACTTCCTTGACGATTTTTAAATATGCTAGGGACTTAAGGGATACCAACGTGATTTTGCCCCAGCGGCAACATCAAAGGGTGTCGCTACTATTTGTAAATAGAGGGGCTATAACAAAATATAAGGTCACTAGATTAACACAGTATGTGTAAGGTGAGAATGTGAGAAAATTGTGAGATAAAGATAACAAATACAAATTTCCCAATTGCAATAGGGAAGACACTAGTTTAATTATGTGACAAACACCAGTAACATTTGTCAAACAAATCAGCAGGCAGTGACTTTTAGATAGTGTTTTTATCCCCAGTTGGAGAAAATTGTGCGGCAAGGGTAAATATAAAAAAAATCACTAATAGCGGTACCTTACATTTTAGTGTGTTGATCTAGTGACCTTAACCAAATAGAAAATTAACTATTTCTCGAAAAATCTCTGAGCTGGGAATAGTATCTTTTAACTTATTCAGAACGTTCCACAGACGCTCTGTAACTTTTGTATTTGACATTCTGCTCTATCCCTCAAAATAGGGGGAAAAGGTGGAGGGAAAATTTTTATTTAAAAAAATGCTCCTGACTGCGTACGTCTTCTAGCGGACAGAATTAAAAGCCAGAACTATTTTTAATGAATTCTTCGTGATTACTTTATCTGGCGATTTTTTTTCCGAACGCTGTGGGACAAACTGTTTCCGAGATGGACACCCGGTATAATCACAAATATTTTACTAATATGCACCACCTTGGTAACTATATATTTTATATTAAAAAACATTATGTAACTCTCATTGTAATAAAAATAGTTTTCGGACCCTGTATATGCTAATTTTCACCAAATCTACCTTTTCTGTTTTCTCTTAGTTAAATTATAATCAAGTTTTCCTATTTTTTCAATGCTCTCTTAAACGACACAATTTCTAATTCATCCACCCATAATAGAAAATGGGTCGCTTATTCTGATAAGAGCTATCACAACCACAAAATTCAGTTTTAGTAATATTTAATTAAAGTGCTTTTCTTTCACCTATGACGTTCATGTTCTACACGGCCTAAGCGTGAAAAAAATACATCTTTGGCCACATGTTATATAAAATACTATTAATATTGCACCTACAACAGTCATTAATACGTTTTTGCTGTCGAAGTAGACAAACCCACCTATTAATAAATGACTTTCTGTTGTAATGCAAGATATAATATTACAAAATGTAAGATTTTGCCAAGTTGCAGGCAATATTAAAATATATTTTAAAATATGCGATTTTTACTATTGGTGTGCTGAAAATGTATCCATCGATTACGAAAAAAAGTTTACAGAGTTCACCTAAATAGTTTTTTTATTTTTTCCAATTTTCAGATCTTACGTTTTAAAATATTATTAATTAACTTCTATCACACTCCACTATTACAGTCTATTTTCCTTCATCAAGGTGATAATTAAGCAACTAAAAGGTTGATCAGACAGAACAGGTCATAACAACGAAAATGACGTCAACTAATTAGTTTATGCACACTAACTTAAATAATTAAATAGTGTATTCAACCAACTGTGTATATACTCAAACATTAACAAAATAACAACAAATAACGATGTGGACAAGACAATTAACAACGTGAAACAACAATGTAGCAACACAACTAATGCGCACGTGTTAAACATAAAAAGTGAGGTTAAAACTACACACGGTAATGAAATAGATATATAAATTGGTTGGCAATTACATATACCAATCCACAAGCACTACATAAGAAATTGATTATCAGTTCACTACTTTTGATACATAAACAGTTAAAAATATAGACATTTCTAAGAAAGACACAAAACAATTCGTCGAAAACTTCTTACCTTATTCGTACAGTTTATCAAAAATACATTTCATTGCTCTATTGAAGTTGAAAAAATATATAGATAGTAGAATTAGTAGAACTAAAAGCGCTAAAAGATGGGTAAAGGAAAATCCTAACGTAGCCCTTAAAGTAGAGAAAACGTTTAAGCTCCAGCAGTCACTATTGAGGAAAGAGTTCGTGAGCGTTCGAAATAGCAACACCCGCCGATAAGCGAAAAATCGGTGATCTGCATCCGCGGATTCTCAAGATTTACCCAGCTCGCAGCGCGACCGTCAATGTTAGATTTTTTCAATGTTAGGTGCTTTAACCGCTTCTAGGGGAAATTCCTGGGTTTGCCGAATTACTCCCGTTGCCGAAAATTATTCGAAGTGGGCCTCAATTGTTGAATTATTATAAACAGAATTTGATTGTCAGTCGTTTAACGATTGAAGTTTACATTTATCTAAACCTTACTTTCGATTTCGTATTACGTATTCAATTGTAATAATAATAATAAAAGGGGTAACGTAATCATGTTTAGTCAAATACGTTACTCTACCATTAAATCAAAGAGTGTACACTAGAAACAACCAATAATATTATTAATTATTTGTATGGAAGCGTCCCATTCGAAAAATGCCTTTATTACTTCGCTTGATCCGTGCCTTATATATTTTGCTTACATCGTCCCGTGCGTAGAATATACTATGATAATTAACATGTCAGTAATTTCTTCTTTGGGTTCGTTGTGCTCCACAAACTCAGCTTTATTTATGTGTGTTCGTTTTGTCGATACCTTTTAACCTGTTTTCGTCTCGACTGATTTAATCCGTGTGGTTCGGCAGAGCGAATTACGGTAAGTTACTAAACCTGGTGCCCTTATCGGTTAACTCATTGTTGTTCATACCATTATGTCCATTTACCATATATAGCTGTTTTCAAGAAACTTCCGTTGCACGTCATAAACTTTCATAACGTCATATCTGTACGATGTTACCAGTATGTTAGCAGAATTTTAACAGTTCGCAAATCAATATCCTGCCTAGAGCGACCGATAGTGCTATTTTAGAATATTCTCGTCTCATCCAAACACATAAATTGATACAATGCTTTTTTTATGTGCTGATAAGACTTTTAAAAACTTCTCCGTTTTGAAGAAAAGTCGTTCAATTCCGTGAGACATCTTCGACGATTATCCTTTTGCCATTTAAATCCCATATTTTTAAAACCCTGTGAAAAGATGCTTAACTGTCCGTAAAAATGTTTTTCTACTCACTGTATATAAAGTCGGATTTTGCGCCTTAGTTTTAGAAAACAAAACTGCCAATTTCTAACGAGCTGGAGCCAATTTTTATTGACTCCCGGCAGGAGGAGCCAATTTTTATTGACTCCCGGCGGGAGCCAATATTTTTTTGCTCCCGCATTTGTGTTTACGTCACCATGGATATCACACCAAAGCTTTACAACGTTATGTTGATTTGGGAATTAGACAAAATGTCACTACAGAAATCTAGAGTCACTATAATGATTTGCTAAAGCAACATTTTTGAACAGCACGGACTTATTGTTGAAACGTTTTGACTCTTTTGACACATTATCCTGTACCTGTTGAGTCCTATTTTCGGCAAATGTAAAGCCTGGCCTATGTAAAAATTATTACTTCCTTCTATTTCAAAGTTAACGCAAAAATAAACAAAAGTTAATTTTTTAAGGTGCTTACTCGTATATATTTGTCTGAAATTTTCATGGTTTCATGCCAGGTAAATATATAATCTGCATATCGAGTTTGGCGTCTAAGAGGTTGAATTAGTTCAAGATTTTTCTGAGTGCACTAAGTATTTTGGTAAATTATCAATAGTAATATAACAAGGGTGAAACATACTTACCGATACTTTTGCACACGCCAAGGGTCAAGTGCTGGTTGCAATGAAAACTGTCCCAAGGGCTTGTCCGAGGGCAGCTTTCTAAGGGCAACCAGCACGATGACTTTTGGTACGGGCAAAATTATATGTGTGTTGCCCGCCTTTATATTTTGAAGATTATTACACAAAACTTGTATACGAATTATGATTAAAAATTGATTTAATAATTCCAAAAAATTATAATTTCTTGTTTCTTACCACCTACGGGGTCGATAATCAGCACTAGGGAGTTTATCACTTGATAATCATCCCTAGGACGCTTATCAGGTAATCAGTTCAGGGTTGGTCGATTTTCAAAAAATGCACGGTTCTCATTGGATGGCATCAGTCATGTGACAGTTGTGTGTAATAATCTCCATACGATACCAAACTATCTTATTAGATAATGAAGGAATATACGCAATTGATCATTTGAGTTTTTTACATTCAAATCAAACCTTGAATTTTAAAATGTAAATGATAAACGAGATAAGAACCAGTATAGTGTGATTTCTATAAATGCATTGATGTTATTTTGCTTACTGCTTATTTTAGACTCATGGATAATTTGCAATTAGAAAACACAACACCATATATTTTAGCAATAAAATAAAACAATAATTATTTTCATGTTGTCCACTTTTTCGAATACTTCGTTTTGGCATTTCTCTCAAGCGTTGACAAGTTATTAAACTTTGCTCCTAAAATTTACATTTGTAAAGTTTGCTAAATATTTTCGGCCATTTAAATATGTATAATCTAGTATTCGTCCAGAGAATGTCTCAATATTTAAAAAGTTAGATGTTGGTGCTTGATGACATACAGTAGTTTTCCTTTTTTATATGAAATTTATATCAATTTACAGGATTTCTATCTCCGGTAAATTAAAATTATAATGTTGTTGAATTTAATTACTTCTAAATTTTCGAAAGAGTTACTGGAGGCAGCAATGCGTGTACAATAATTTTAAGAAAACTGTAAAACTTAAAACTGTAGGCATCTTAGTTTCCTTAAAACGTAAATCAGTAGCGTTTGCGAATGAAATTACTATTAGAAAATGTTAGCTTTCCATGATGTTAGCATTCTTTTTACCACACAAAGAATTTCATAGAACTTTAAGCTCGCAGCTAGATTCTGAAAAGGAAAATTTAAATTAAGATTTCTGCTGCCAACCTCCAGCGTATTATGCGAAAGATTTAATCAAAACAACTTGAAATTTGTCGCTGTACCAGTGGCGTAACTGAAATACGTCTTTAGGCCGATACGAAGTTTATGCAGGATGAAGAAAGTATGAAGAAAATGTTTAATGTAAATATCTTACATCAAACAGTTCCTATGAACATACGTTTGGAAATGCTTCTTGAAGAAGCGACAGGTTGTTAAATGGAAAAACACATTGCTATATGAGTAGATGACGCTCCTGAAGTAGCAAATTTCAGTCTTTAGATTAGTTTTTTTCGAAAACTACCACTCTTAGCGATTCTAAACAAAAGTACCTTTTTTATGCAGAAAATTCTAAGATTTTAGAAAATTTAACCAGAATTAACTGTAAAAACAACCCCCACACTTGCTAGTTTAAGCATGAACTACCCCTTTTATAATTATTATTATTATTATGCAAGCGAGAGGCGGTGTAGTAGTTTATCTCGGGAAAACAAATATACACAGAGCACACAGTGCAAATATGATTTAACTCAGGATGATAAACTTACCAAAGTTTAAAAAATATATCTAAGCGATTTTTAAAGTCATTAAGTGTTCCAGCAGTAACAATTCATCTAATTCGGCACAATGTAGCTATATACCAAATTACACCAATTTTGTTTTTATCTGCATTATTTTAATTAAATAAAATCTTTGGCTTTTATCGCTCTTTTCAGGGCTGTAACTCCTTTAAGACGCATTTCCGGACCTAAGTTCATAGAAACTTTTGTCTTAGTTTGATGTAAGCTATCAATCATTAAAATTTTCTTCATACACTTGCTGACACTCCGTATAAATATGCAAAGGGCACTGCAAAAGTATGGTGTCAAACTTAAGGAGGTTATATAGGACGCCGAAACATAATAATTTTGCATATAAAGTTTTTCTTGTAAATACCCTCTCGCTCAAGGGATAAAATTGAGGTTTTTGTCGTTTTACTGAAAACTGGAAGAGTATTGAAATAAAAATTGACGGATATGTTCTATCAAGATTTTTCTTTAGTTTTTCGTATAAGTAAACTGAGCTGTACATCATAATGTATTTTACTTTACAGAAAAGTATTAATTTGGCGAAAAATCTAAACAATCTATATGGTTTTTAAATAAACCAGGTTTTCTAGTACATATTTTTATATGAACCAATTTTTGTCCTTTCTAATATAACAACCTCTTTAAGAGGGTGTAACTCGGGGAGGAGAGATTTTAAAGAAAAGGTGTATATGCAATGTCTAAACGTCCCCTATAACCTAATTAAGTTTGGCGTCCTGTTTTTGAAACCGCTGCCCTGTCCAGTTTTAATGAAAATTGTCAAATGCATTTGGGTAAGCTAATAATAGTTATGTATGGTACAAGTGAATGAAAATGCATTTTATCCATAAGAGGAAAAAAATAGCTCATGAGGCAAAGCCGATTGAGATAATTTTTCCGAATGGATAAAACCTCTTTATTAACGTGTGGTATGTATATTTTTTCCAATACCTACACTTAATTATATAAACAAGTTTTAAAATTGATTTTTTTTTTAAATATAATCATATTACTTGGTTGTGTACTAGTTCCCACAGTACACATTCTTCATCCTCATCACAAAAATTTTAGTTTATATACCATGAAGATTTTCATAGATAAAACTGGAAAAAAAAATATAAATGTTTGTTAGTTTATTATATTACTATTTAATTGCAGGGATATGTGACAATGTATAACTTGAGATATTATAAATACTAAATAAATATGTAATAATTACTAGATGTTAACCATCTAAAAATATCTGGAAGTAATTACTATTACACTATTGCAACGAGGATTTTATTCTCATCAAAAATTGATATGCCATATATCACATTCCTCTAAAGGACTCCATATGATTTGAAGATATTGCATAATTTCAAGGCAAATACAAAGCTAAATGTTACAGAGACAGAAAATATAAAATTATTAAAACTTAAAATTCACATCTAATATAGTAAACCTTTAAAACATTATTTTCAAAAAACAATTGCATGGCTATCGACATGTCAACTTTACATTCCATATAAAAAAAATATGTCGGATAATATCGGAAATAAGAGGTGGAGAAATGTGACATCTTAATTACTTTATTAATAATTACTGCCAACAAAATTGTCAGCATTTTTTTTAATAAGAAGCTACTGTTGTGAGTAACTTAACAAGTAGATAATAGACAGTTTTCTACACACTTCTATGTTTATTTGACCTCGTATAATACTACTGTTTAAATAATAGTTATTTGTGTACAAGTCACCGAAGTTTAACTTTGTATGTTTTTTATGTTTAATGTGGATCAACTTGCAGAGGCCCGTAGTGCCGAAGTAAATAATTGTATTGTATTGTATTATCGCTAACCTCATTTACCTTGCGGTGTAGAGGCTGGTGCTTTATGTGCTTGCATCTGGCGGTACAATGCTCAACTTGCCCCAGATTCGAGATACGTTGGAACACGCCTTTTATGCTTGCGCAGCAACCATTGTGTGAGGTTTGTCATGGTGATGTGTTGACATTGTTATTCTGTCTGTTAGTTCTGTGGTTCCGAGTAGAGCACAGTTAATTTGGTGGCAAACTGTGAATGGTCTCACCGCGCCCGATTACAATCGCCAATGCTGCGGAAAAATTTCGGCCCCCGCGGGATCAGAACCGAGAACTTGCTTAATGCAAGCCTAGTGCCTACCCAACTGCGCTACGCGGCTTCCACATGAAAAATAAAATGCAACTTCAGTGCCGGGGTGCACATTATGTTTTATTTGTTAATCGAGAAATCATAAAATTACCATGTATCTGTTAGGTCTTACTTTCGCCAATGATAAAGCCTGAGCTATGTGCAAATTATTACGCTTTTGCAAATAAAAAATTCCTTTGTTTTTTAGACGATGAAAGAAAAATGTAGTCCTTTGGGATTCGCACTCCGCGCTCCCAGACGAATATTTCAAGAAGCTTCTTGTCCGCCGCTAGAATAACTGAACCGCTGACGTGCTCGAATTGGACAAGTTTCTCCTACGTTATAAAACACCATACTATTCTGCCCATTTGTGATGTTTACCCTGTATCTGTTAGGTCTCATTTTAGTCAATGGTAAAACCTGAGCTATGTGCAAATTATTACTCTTATATTTTGCAAATAAAAAAATTCCTTCGTCTTTTAGACGTCAGTTAGAGCAAAAACAAACAAAAAGAATTAAGGTGCTCCCCTTGTATATATTTCTCAGAAACTTTCTCGGTTTCATGCCAGGTAGACATGTAATCTCCATGCAAAATATTGTCTTCCTCCAACAAACAGTGTTTGAGTTATATCACAAACAGACAGACCGACAGACAGGTGATTTTTTCGTGATTACAATATTTTCTTCATCTTTTAGACAAGGGAAGTAATAATGTATAATGGATAGCGCCTAAATGACAGTTCTAATTGCCATTTTATTCGCAGATCAAATATAGGTTAGCTACTGTATTTGTAAACTATAGTTTAAACAAGATGCCGATATGGTATGGAATAGAGATAAATCATATAAAAACTTAACTTTTATTCTTCTTTCTGTACATTATCTACAAGTATTTCTTATTATTTTACTAGTGATAACTAATAAGGAATACTCGTATTATCAATTATGTAAGTTATCACATTAAAAAAATCATTTGAAATAAAGAACAAACAACTTAAAAAAATACTGCCGCCCCGGTTCACATATAACACTAAATAAAACAAATAATCACGCAAAAAAAACTTTTTATTACCAAGAATGCAAAAGCTATCATTATAATATTTTAGTCATTTAAATACTTATGTAAGAGGTATTACGATGTGGTTGATGCAGTTTTTCTGCATCACCAGATTTTATTATTTAACCGATGTATTGCTATTTTAATAATGATTAATTTATATATTTTTTCATCTTTCTGTATAAATTCAGTGTGGCATTGAAGTGTGTTATGTATTTAATTTTTTTTAACAAATAACGTATTGTTCTTGAAGATAGTATTGCAAACCTATTTTGGTCCAATTAGGCCGTTTGCGAATCAAGCTTTCTTCTTAGACTCACATCAGAGTAATAGTATATTACAGCCCGAGATGGGAAGTGTTTCATTACTGTCGAGAGATTAGTTAGCTGATTGAGACGCGAAGCGTCGAAATCAGCTATTATCTCGAGACTAAGAAAACTTCCTGTCGAGGTTTTTATACTATTTTATTCGCAACCACTTTATTCTAAACAATAATTGGAAACATTATTCTATTATGAAACGTGTGGTTGTGACGCGCATGAATGGATCAACGAGATTCCCAGTGTCCCTACCTACTCAGCGGTCGGGAATGTACCCGCACTCACTTCCCGCACTTGAGCAGGAAGTGAGTGCGGGAAGTAGCGGGCTGAAATGTACGACTTCCCCCACTCAAATGAGGCCAGGAATGTTAACATTACATATATGGTTGCGAATAAAAGGTTTTAATTATTTAAGGTGCAACGTTTCTTCAATTGAATAATTGTTCATAGTTCTAGCACAACTTACAACACGACTTATAACTTAATTTTATTCAAAATGTTATGCTGTCAACATGGCGTTGAACAAAGATAGTTCATGGCAATTTTTTTTTAAATATGGCAGGGTTTGGTAGCTGTAAAACAAATATTTTTCTATGGCCAGGTTTAGTAGTTTTCACTTGGTATATGTAGCAATGGTACAGAGTTATACATAGAGTACGTAAAAACAACGAACGAACCGGAGGTGAAATCTGAATGCTAAAAGAACAGGGACAGAATGCTTAATACGCAATAGATCCTGGCGCCTCCTCATCTGCTGGTTATATATCCTGGGTTAAGCAAGAAGAGGGGTTACTTTATTATCTCTGGCTGCTAAAAGAATGCCTCGTATACTAGAGCTTACAATGAACCACTGTCCTGCGAGTAGAATATTCGAGCATCGAAATTCGGGTTCATTGCTTTCTTCCAGGCCGGTTGCCTCAATCCTGTATTTACTTACCTTGGCCGGTCTTGCACTTGGTTCTATTGTGCCGAAAAGGCTTTTGCAGCTGCGTGATTTTAGAATTGAATATTGCGTCTTGGTAATAGCGTAAATTGCGAGGGGTTATTGCATGATGGCTTTCGTTAGCCGGAAAGTTGAACGCTAGCCCTCTGTGATGCCTCTTTCTATCTGTAGCTTAGTTTTGCTCCACTTTCTTCGGATAGCATACTTTGAATGGCTGGACCCATTCTAAAACTGCAGAAGCGAAGTGCACGTGCAAGGCACATAATTCAATTCTTGAAGTTTTCAACAGTACGCTGCATATCGCGTCTAGTTTTCACTTGGACACCGCCTGATAACCCGCATAACTTTAGCACGAAGTGTCACTTCTTTTAGTGTCTTTGTACTTCTTTCGCAGGGCGATTTATGATAGTACTTATGTTGGTTCTTCGCTGTACTTACCCACAGTATAAATGATTCCTAATTTTCCGGCAACGCAATTTCCAATAAAGATTGGTTTAATGTGTCTATGGGAATATCAGAAATAGCAGATAAAGGTATCCACGAAAAACGAAACAGTAGATATTACCATTGCTTATTATTAAAAGAACATATTTAAAGCCCTTTATTATTCTACTTAGAAGCAAATTGAGAGAGAAAAATTTTTAAACTACTCTCTACACTTGTGAAAGTTTAGCTTTTCTAATTCGGCATATATTTTTTTAAGAGAATTCATACATAACCATTTATCATCAGCCAGGTTGTTACATGCCCACTGCAAGGGTATAAGCCTCTTTTCTTTTGAGGGGGTTTAGGCATTACGACCCTACGGTTGCTAAAACCGAATTGGTGAATGGCTTCCAAGATATCGGTAATCCACGTTTACTAATTTACACTTTAATTGATCAAATCTGTCTTTAATATATTGAAAAAATTGTATGAAGACTGATAAAACGTTAGCTGATGTTAGGGAAAATGTAATCAGAAGGTTTGGAGCTATTAACAAACATCAATTATTTTGTTTTAAGGTGTAATATGCATAAAAATAAGTGTACACGTTTATGTTTTGTATTTGCCCAAGCTGTAAGTTATACATATTCAAATTGCCAACCGTTTTACACATTTCTATTGTTTGTAACTTTAAAATATTATTACCCTAAATGAAATCTCATTACCTTATTTATAGAAATTGGTAGAAGTCGTTTACCATGTTAGGTCCCGGGTGGTGTAGCTTGAGCAAGCGTCCACGTACGATCAGTAGAGTTAAGCAACGCTCTTTCTGGTCAGAACTTGGATGGGAGTTTCACGGCTGCTTCTCTCGGCGCCTCGTGGTACGGTTGCCACGGAAATAGTTGGTCCCGGATGTCATAATAACATCATGACAGTTGTTAGTGGGGTTGAAAGTCCGCATAAAATGTACAGTGACGCCCATAATTGGCCTAACGGCTGTTGGTTGAGTGCAAAATAAATAAATAAATCAATAAGCAGAAAATTCAGTAAAATGTTCTGTTTAAAAACAAAATGATCTTAGTCTTTTCCGTATTCATTTTGTTTCTCAGTGGAAAATGAAATGAGTTAAATAAATTAAATTCCCTATATTTTTTTTAACTTATTAGATCATGAACTTTTTATGAGAAGTAAGAGTAATGTTAAATTACACACATAAAAGCCACGTCTATCATTTCATCTTCCACTATAGATCCTAAAATCCCGATAAACGTAATAAAAACAAAGTAATACTGTATAAAATCTAGCTAAATTTGAAGTTGCATCAAGAACTCTTACAAGGAGACTTTTCAACACTACAATTGAGCAATGGCCCATAAATACACATTTAGTTGATTGCATGGTCAAACACTATGCGAGCCGATCAAACGGTCTCGATAGTTAAGCAACGTTAGCCGCAATCGGCATTCGGATGGGTAACCAACCGATAGTGGTAGTAAGACTGTCATGTCGGTTACGCAAGATGCGCTAGCCTTACCCGAAAACTCTAACACCAGAATTTCTATTACAGCCATACGATATTGTATTATTATTATTATTATTACTACATAATACACAAATAAGGTAAATTTTTAAAACTTAAAATACGATTCTTTGAGCCGGTTTTTACCACATCGGAAGAGCTGCGAGTAAGTAGTTACGCCACTGATTTATTCCTCGTACAAAGATAAACTGCACACTAATTTGCACTTTGATAGTGGCTTGTCGTCCTTAACGAGCCCGAATTATTTCAGGGCGCAGCTCCTTCGCTAGGCTCACTTTAAAAGCGGTATTACGTACCGAGCAAGGGCACGAAATTATGCAAAGTGTACTTGGATTTGCCCGAACACGCAATTTTTATGATCACTGCTAGGCCCTTAATACTGCAATGATTAAGTCCTGAATGAAAATGCGGGCTTAAATTTGGCGCGGGATTAGGTCTTGTTTGGGGCTCGTATCTGCGGTCTTATGTGTTATCAAGAGGTTAAGGGTTCTTTTCGTTAAGATAAATATTTTGGTCCAGGCGAAAACTTTCCGTTCTAATTAAACTTAAATGCGGGCTGACAGTTTCTAGGGCGGTCGGAAAAAGTTCGTGGCGCGAAAGGTCGAATAGCTTAGTAAATGTTGGGCTGTGGATTTATTTATTTTGGGATAAACGGGGAGAGCTGCAATTTTTATATCCCCAAGCGAGTCGCTGCTGAAAAGTTAATAGCTGAGAGATCAGTTCGGTGTATTGCTTTAATACTGAAACAATTAGCTAGGTTTTCAATTATTTGCATGGCATTCTCTAACCTTAAAATGAGCACTAACACTATGTAGATAATTTTTGTTAGCCGTAATTTAACAGTCCTCTAGTGTTTGAGTATTTTTAACAGATGTTTGCTTAAAATGTTCGCGACACTTAAGTTTTACTGAGATTAAAGCTTCTGAATACACGTTTCTGTTTTATTTTGTTGTTCTTAATTCTTTCATGTAGTGTGGCTCTTTCTTATTATATACTACTTGTTACAAGAAAAAACGGTGCTTAAAATACACAACGGCCCCTCGATGGGGCAACAGGTCGTTACTTGAATAATAAACCCCTCAAGGGAGTGTCAAATATGGTGTACGATTACTTTTAATGGTTATATTTCTTCAGCACATAGATGTTTAGCTTACATCAAGTTACCCCGGCTAGTGAGTCAGTCGAGATTTAGGATCGTGGTTATTTACCGATAAGTAAGAACTAGATAAAAGCTCACACGATAGTTGCCTTAGCGCCACGAATTCTGGATTCATGACTGCTGGCATCGAATCGAAAATAGGAAACAACCCACTAGGACTCTGTCTGTTAACTTCTGTGCAAGTCTTAACAGAACCTGGAAAAATACAGTAAAACAAAACATTTATTGAATATTTCAAATACTAAGTGAAGGCTACATATGCAAAACAATTTTAAAAAGGTACCCTTGGAGGCGCCGTCATCTTACAGGCCACTTAGGGTTTTAACTGTTTATTCAGCAAGTGCCTAAAGAACTAATAATTTAATAAACAGTAGCCCAAAAGAGGCTAACGGTTCTCTATGGCTAAGCGTGGCAAACACAACTCGAACATCCCAATAGTAAAAAATGCAACGCTATTACTTTAGCCTTTAGTATGATCGAAACACTTCCACGAACACTCAGTACGACAAACAATGCAATTTCAGTTACCTTAAGTAGTTGGCAGAACTTAATGGGTTGCTGAAAGCATTTGCCCTAGGAGAACGTCGTCACAAATCCAAGGGAAAAGATGAGCTGAACGTAGGGATGCTGCTGGAAGCGTTCGCCCTCGGAAATAGCACCAGCTAGGAAAGATGACAAGCCTGCATGACCATAGGCGACAGCGGCTCCCATCCTACCACATATGCCTACCTGTTATGACCCGATACGGTTTGCCGCCTATCCTGCCTGTGGTGACCGGCGCCGATTAATACGTAGCTCACCCGCCGAAGCACCCACCGAAGCAAAAGCCCCTGACCAGCACATGGCCAACCACTGCCACTACGAGTTCCGATTTTTATTGACCAGCTAGCCACTGGAGTACCCAGACACCGAAATGCAGAGGCACCGCTGTACCCGGGAAGTGCTGATATTGCATAGTACTCGTGTAAATCTTTGACGAGTAACCGTGAAAACTACCACTGTACCACACATTTTTGTGCTGCACATTTCTGCAGTGGCAATATTTCTACCTGTAGCATCCTCACCCACGAGTGTGTAACCTACCCAAAGGCCCGCATTTATGGGACAGGGTAGCCCGCCACTTAAATTTACTAGGTGAACGAGCGTGGGGTCTGCTTCGGAAAGCTCGTCTCCGATATTAGTTCTTCAGTAGTCTGACCGACACCTCAAATGACGGCCTGACTCGTCTTAGATACTAGGGCCAGGATTATTTCTGGCCAACACCTAAAACGAATGCCCAAATCTTTTCGGAATACTGGTACGTCAGGCCACCTAACCACACCAAGCGACGGCTTTAATATGTCATGGGCCTCAGTTACTAGGTCAGGATTGCTTCTGGCCGGACCCCTCAAGAGGCAACTCGCGTTCACCCCGTCGATCCGCCTTTTTCTTCTCATCAAGCTAGAACAACTCTACCACGGGAAGGCAGGAGTACGGTCGTGAAAACACTAAGCTGTGTATGCGACCGTCTGAGCTCTCCTAGGTGTCCTTGAAGCCACTTCCCCTTACGAGTAATCTTTAGGTTTAGAGCTTGGGGTTTCGGTCGACTCAGTCGAGTTTCGCCTCTGACGTGGTTCACACGTTGAGTTACCGTGCTCTTCTATCCCTTCCCTTGCAAAGAGTTTTGTCTCTGGCGTGGCTAAGACGTTGAGTTACCGTGTTCTTTTGCTTTTTCCTCCTGATGAAGCCCCTTACGAAAGTGGGCGAAACGTTGAGTTCTTCGATCTCAATCATGACACGGTCCAATCCCGGAAGTCATTTGTTACTTAATTATCATATTTGGTGTTGCGGAATACGTGCCATAAATATGATGTTTTTCTTTGTTTAATATTTAGCAGTAATCGCTGGTCTTGCATACATCGCAAAGCTCCTTCGTTGGTGGTATGATCTATCCACGATATTCATGAAAGCCTACGGAACATCCACATTTCAAAAGCCTCCAATCGACTCATGGTGTTCACCTTTGTTGTCCATGTTTCACAACCATACAGCAATACCGAGTACATGTAACACTTCACTAATCTTATTCGGAGTGTCAAGCTTAGGCCAGTACTTGTTAGTAGTGGTTTCCTGCTATTGAAGGTAGCGCGGGCTTGTTTTATCCTAGCGCGAACCTCAACCTTCGGGTTCAAACCTTGGGTAATTCAGCTTCCAAGGTATTTAAGTTTTGCACTACTTCAATGTTTTGTTCCGTAGATTTGTATGTTATGCTGAGGTGCTCGAATTTTGCTTACTATCATAACCTTTGTTTTTTCAGTATTAATGTTTAGTCCTAGGTTGTCTATTGTCTCCAGCATCCGTTATTTTATTGAGCAACCGTTGCTTCAAGACTGTCAAAAATTATAGCAGTGTCATCAACGTATCGTATGTTGTTCAATACTCTCAATATCACTTTTATTAAACTAACAATTCTCGAGTTAAAGGTAAAATAAACAGAATTTATTTTCTTAAGATGCGTTTGTTAGGTTCCAAAAATGAATATTTCCGTCAACGATAAAAACCTGAGCTATGTGCAAAATCTTACTTTTATCGAACTAATCATAGTTCTCGAGTTAAAGCAAAAATAAGCAACATTTTATGTTTTAAGGTGCTCACTCTGTGTATATTTGGCCGAAAGTATATTCGGTTTCGAGCGAGGTAGACATCTAATGCGCACGCAATGCCGTCTTCCTGCAACAAATAGTATTTGACAGACAAACCGACAGACGGAGAGACAGACGGAATTGACAAAACATGTTTTTCGTCATACAAGGACCCTGAAACGGTAAGATCTGAAGAAATCTAAGCAGGAGATTTTTTCACGTACAATAGTTCCTCGATAAGGTAAGCAAAAAATCCAAAATTTACAAATAAAACTTAGCTACTTGCCTCGTCTAAAAGCCGAAAAAAGTATTGTAATCATGAAAAAATCACCTTTCGAGATTGGTGGTATAACTCAACAACTATATGTTGAGGGAAGACCATATTTTTCAGGCGGATTATATGTCTTATTAGCTCTAAACCAAATATACTTTCGTTAAAACATATACACGGTGAGTACCTTAAAAATAAAATCTTGTCTATTTGTGCTTTAAAGCAGAAATAGGTAAAAGTAATAATGTGCATATAGTCTAAGTGTTTACTCTTGACGAAAATAGGTCCAACAAATACAGGGTGAATATTGTAAATTTAACAGAAATACTGTGCCGGCATGGATCAGCGGTTAAAACTTGAGATTAGTAATTATTAATCGGATTCCGCCTGACTTGCTGCCTGGGTGAGCTCCTGGGAGCACAAGTTGAATCCCAGCGACTGCAATGTTTTTCTTATTTGCAAATTGTTTTAATTCGCTCTAATATCGTTCCGTATCAACTCCTTTACAGGTTTTTTTACTAGAACTAACAGATTTAATGATTTAATTACTGGGAGATGCCTTGATTGAAGGGTACACATTATACAGAAATCATGTTTACACATTAAAAATTAAGAAACTCAAGGGAATTCAAAAATTGTGAAAACGATGGACGTCAAAACTGTGAAATAAAATAAAAACAAAAAAATATAGATCGAATTATAAATATAGACACCAACCCAAACGCAACCGCGAACATCGGCCATTACAAGTCTAGGTCAATCGAGCTGCATGCAACCGGCTTACCAACAGAAATATTCTATTCAAACTTAGCGCTCATCCGTTAGAAGTATTTATTGAAGTTGTTCGTTAAACGTAGTAGAAGAGTGTTTTATTGTTCCTCGATCCACTTTTTGCCATTGTTGGCATCTGATTTTGCTGGTTTTGAAACGTATGCGTTCGATTCGGAAAAATGGATGGCTTTGGATATGTACATGAGTAACTAAGGTAATATTATAAATAATGTCATTTTGAAGGAGCAAGGCGCTACTTTTCACCTAATGTAGGTCGTTTAGTTACAGGAATGAAAAAACAAAATTTTTGGCTCCCGCCGGGAGTTAATAAGAATTGGCTCCCGCTGGTTGGAAATTGACAGTTTTGTTTCCTAAAACTAGAGCGCAAAAGCCGACTTTCTATACAGTGAGTAGAAAAAATACATTTTTCCCACCCCCACATACGAAAGTGGCAGTTTCCATACAGTCAAGTAGCCACGAAAAATTAGAATATTATTCACCGGGTCGTAACCATAACGAACGTGTGTTATGAAAAAATGCACAATTCACAGTTATACAGTGGGTTAAATATGTCATTTTAACCTAAAACTACTAAAAATATGTCATTTTGACCTAAAAATTATGGAAAATCTACTGACTTGTCAGTTGTCACAATAAATCTGTCATTCTTTAATATACAAAAATGTGTATTTTTTGTGGTCGTGGGAAAAATAGTGTTCATAAGTCTCTCAAAAGTATATCGTACGCTCGTATTTTAAGTCACTCGGCTTCTCCAGTCTTCTCCTCGTTTTCCAAATATACTCGCACGATATACGCCACTTTCACAGCTTGTTAATGTAATATACTATAGCAATGCTGTGCAACCATAGACTATATTTTTAGTTACTCTATACACATTAAAGATCCTCTGAGTTAATTACTCAGAAAAGATATCTAACTTATTTTATTATTATTTAAAATGCTGATACTTATTGATTTACTGCGGATTTCAACATATTTTTTTCGACAGTTTTTATTTATCTTTGCAACAAAACTCATTAGCAACATTACTAAACAACAAGTTTGGTAGTGTTGCATCTAAAGGTTTCCTCATTTTTAAATGTTGGACTTTGGTTGTCTTGAAAACGCACTGATTTCCCAAAAAAATCAAATTTTCTCTATATAAAAGAGTTGTGGACAATTGAGATTCGAATTTTATTACTACATAGAATTTATTTGTATTTGGTTAGCGAATTATAATAACTGCATTTGCCTGCATTTGTAATTTAAAACAAATATTTAGTAAAAAAGATCGAAAGAAATAATAAATTTGATTGCATGTTATGGCTTCCATGAATATTTATTTAAATTATACATCAAGATATGTTACGTAGTAACCTGTCACACTATAGTATTATCTTTTGTTCGCTCGTTAGTTTTCTTAGAAATGTTTACGCCAACGTTTTTACTTTAGATTTTACACTTTTATTATTAGTTTTAGTCCTACAATTTTTAGTGCATAAATTGAAGCAGAAATGTAGACCTGCTTATTTAGAATCTAAAAATATACAGGCAAAATTGCAATTTTTCAAACTAAAACTATGCTAAGTTGAACAATTGTGTTTAATTCCAAAACAATCATTGACCTCGTTTTAACAAATCGAGGCAATGTAATTGTTAATGTGCAGGTTCCAAAAACTTCTGAACACAATGCAATCAATGTCACGTTACGAAAGGTTGCGCAGTATAACAGCAATTTTGAAAGAGTTAATATCACAACGTTTGCTAATTACTCCTCACAAAAAGTGCTTGATAAACTAAATAAATATAGCTGGATCACATTATTAGATAGTAAAGATGTAAACAATCTTGCTACACATATGGTCAGCAAAATATAAAATTCCGTAAATGACCTCATTGACAACAAAACAATTGCACTTAAAACTGACACCCCATGGTTTAACGCTCACTTACGTAAGATCCAGGCGGAACGCCACCAAATGTACAAGACAGCTAAACTTACTAAAAACGCGGGACTGGGAAAACTATAAACTTATTCGGAATTTTTACAGCAATAAAATTAAGGACAGGAAAACTGTCGTGGAAATTCGAAGAAGATGTGGAAAACTGTTAAATCTTTAATGAAAGGACAAACAAACCGCTTTGAAGAAGCTACGTGTCCGGATAATATCAGTACTTTTAAATTTAAAACAATTACATTAAATCATATTAAAAAAATAATAGCTAAAATTAAACAAAAGGTTTGTTTCGACCATATTACAGTTGCTGTAATTACAGATGCCTTACCAGTTATAGGTGAGATATTTGTTAAATTAATAAATCAGTGTCTCGGAACAGGGCGCTTTCAATAATCATGGATAATATCTAGAGTTGTTCCAGTACCTAAAGTTAAATTAACTAACAAGTGCAAAGAATTTCGACCAATAAATGTGTTACCGGTATACAAGCAAATTATTGTGAAAGATCAACTCCAAATATTTTTAGATGAACATAACATTATAAGTAAAAACCAATTAGGATTCAGAACTAAACATTTGTGTGAAACAGCGTTAAACTTGGTTCTCATGAATTGGAAGAGTGACTTAGAATTAAATAAAAGTGTAGTTACTAGATTACCTATAAACGTGCATTTGAGACTATCGACAGGCAGCGGTTAGTAAATAAACTACATAAATATGAAATACGTGGTAACGAAAATATGTGGTTTCAAAGTTATCTCACTCATTGACTACAAACTACATACTTCAATCAGTGGCAGTCAAGCTACATGGAAAACAACTTGGGTACACCCCAAGGCTCTGTTTTGGGTCCATTATTGTTTATTTTGTATATAAACGATTTGGAATTGAATCTAAATATTTCACCATAAATCTGTTTGCAGACGATACATTAGTGATAGTTACTGACGAAGATGTCAGAAATGCTATTAATAAAATGAATATAGATTATTTCTAAGTGGTTAAAGTGTAATCAACTGAAACTGAATATCGCAAAAACAAAAGCAATAATTTTATCAAGGACTAATGCAGAATCGGTTAATAAAATTAAAATAGAAAAGGTATCTCAAGTTAAATATCTAGGAATAATTATAGATAATAAATTAAACTTCAAAGCACACGTAGATTATGTAATTAAAAAGGTAGTTAAGAAAATAAGCTTATTCAGTAGAATTTCTAACAAACTTAGTATATAGTCTAAAATTATGATTTAGAAAACAATCATGACAACGCATTTCGATTACAGCTCTAGTATATTATTTTTATGTCAAGAACAAGAATTGGCTAGAATGCAAAAACAGCAGAACAGAGTAATGCGTATTATATTACGCTGTTCGAAATATAAAAAATTTCTGCGATGCTAGATTGTTTACAATGGTTAAGTATAAAGCAACGTATTTATTTCATTCTTTGTTGTTAGCTTTTAAAGCAGTCAGTAACTTGTTACCAGAATATATGACCAAAAACTTAGTTTATGGTTGTGATATTCATAATTATAGTACTAAAAATAGGCAGAATGTTAGATTACCCAAACTTACAAAAAGCAGTTCCCAAAATTGTTTCTTTTATAAAGGCTTTAAAATTTATAATAACCTTCCAATTGAAGTTAAAGAAACTAAAAATATCTATGAGTTTAAAAAAACTAAGCGATTATGTTAAGAAAAATTATTAGTTAAGTAAATATGTAAACAATTGTAAATCTTAAAATAGTTTATAACTAAATAAAGATTATTATTAAATTTTAAAATTGAAAGTGTAAAATCAAGTATTCACATACTATTTAGCTAACGTCGAACATATAACCTTAAATGGCAATCATAATCACACTATTAATTTTATTTGAAGCGAATGTTATCTTACCTTGCGTTTTCAGTTATTAATTTTAGTATGTAGCTCCATGTTCTACTTTTTCAATTTTATTTAGAAATTACTGATGTAGCAACAAATACTTTTTATAAGTTACAAGGTAATTTAGCGATTAATTTAGTTGTAACGTTTCTTCAGGGTGCTTTAGGTTTTATGTCCTAACATTCAACCGAAACCGAAGGAAATATTCTAATTTTTCTCTAAACTTAACGTATATTTATTTAGATATTTGTTCATAATAATATCTTACACGTTAATAAAATATTGTGTAAATATTCCATATTGAACATATCAAACCAAGCTTCGGTATTTTCAACTAACACACGTTTACGCAAATTGACATTCTCACTTCCTAGATCAAACTTCCATGCTATGTCACAATGCTGACCACCGATTTTTTAAATTCCATATGTAATTCTCGAACATCTTAAAATACCTGTACGGCACTTTGAATTTAAAAGCAGGAAATCTAAAGGTTGCAGTTGCAACATGGCTTGCAGTATGATTGCCATTCTAATTATGAAACTAACCGGGTTTCGTCACCTGGAATCTATCGCAGTTTTTGCACGTTATCTCATGCATTCTCAGGATAGTTTTATAACTATGAGATCAAAATAGCACTTCCTAATAGCGATGCTGCATATAGGAGTACTGGAAACACCTAAAATAATGTTTAAACCTGTGGGTTGTTAGGTAATTAAAATTACTAATATGAGCGCATAAGAATTACATTTTTTAATATATCTGTAGTGGTATAGAACTGAATTTCTCTATGCTAGAAATATTGAAAATGATTCATTAATTCCCCGATTCACTAAACATTTCATTGACGACAAAGTAAAACTAATGTCACTACACACCTAATATTAAGATGTAATAAACCTCAAGTAACGAAATTAGTAAACTTGAATTAAATAACTATAAAATAATCAAATCACGCGAGCATTAACTACTAAAGCAATGGCAAGATTATTGTCACATTTTCAAAGGTAATGTGCTGAAAAACAATCAATAAATATTGTGTGTTTCAAATAAAACACATTACACTAAAAAATCTTTTTGGTGATATACTCAAGCTGACTAACTGAAAAATATTTAATGTATTATGTCTATGGCAATATTTTGTATTTAATTATAAGTAATATTTTACAGATATTCGTATGCATATCGATGTTATTTTCCTCGACAAAGACACTTGTGTTTGATTATAGTATAATAATCTGTATACAAATTTCTTACTATTAACAATAAAACTAAAAACGCTTATAATACGTACAGGGAGATCAAAAATACACTTGATCGCGGCAGCCCATGAAAAAATCTGTCTACACTGCACTTCATAAAACTAAGTACATTTGAACTACAATTACCTCAATTATTAGTTCATGTGATTAATCGAATCATTAGCTACACAAATATGAATATATCTAATACTTACTATATTGCTAGCGGCTATGAGTGGGAAACTCACGAAGGAAGTGAGACAGACAACCAACTCTTCAATGTATAATGGTGAGCTGTGCACAAGCGCGGCGGCGTCGTCCGCCCAATGGGGAAATGGTTAAGTTTAAAATTCGCTTCTAAAGGCGGAGTTCGAATTCTCACGCAAGCGCACGAGACGCGTTATACTCTAAGTGAAACTATGTCGGCGCCGTAATGTTTTCGGGCGTTCCGAGGCCCTACTAGCAATATATGTGTATTATATATATGACAAATATGCAAAAATATGTAATTAAAACCAAATTTATACATTAAATTAATAAGTAACACTAAAATAACAATGGAATACGAGTAAGTTAAACAAGATGTCGAAAGTGAATTTTAAATTTCAATGTCAACAAAAAGCATACTACTGATTACGTTTGATTCTTTTCAATGGCTCCCGGGATCAATAAGTTTATTTTTGATCTTCCTGTACGTCCTAACGTTAATATTTATAATATTTAGGCCGTAACTGTATATTTCCCAAAAAATCTAAATACTTCCTTTTACTTACGCAGATAATGAAGAATGCGGCACTTCAATGAACAACGTGCCTACAAAACTCACTTGTTGTATAACCACTAATTTCATATAAGATAATGGGGTCTTATTACTTAATAACTCTACAAATACATCTACACATAGGCGCCGATATTGGGGATGCTCCAGGACTAAAACACATTTCGAGGTTAGCAACTCAATGCCGCTCTTTGAAAATCCTAGTTCTCATCTGCCCATTTTATATAATCGTTGGTCTAGAAACTTCTATACCACTACATTCATATCCATCTTATTTGAATAAAAATCTGTAAGGGGGCTTACACGGAACTTTCCTCGCTCGAATTAGAACAATTTGCCAATAAAAAAAATTTAGTCCGCTGGGATGCGAACTCTGCACTCCCAGGCGAATATGTGACGGGAGTTCCTTGTCCGCCTCTAGATCATCTGAGCCACGAGGGCATTCAAATTCAATGAGTTTCTGCTGCGTTATAAAGATACAATATTATTCTGTCCCATTTCTGATGTTTAGCCTGTATCTGTTAGGTCCCATTTTCACTAATTATAAAGTCTGAGCTGTACGTTTATCTTTTGCAAATAAAAGAAGTAAAATATTTCTAAAAATCAAAGGCAACTAAGGGTAAAAATACCCTAAAATTTTTAATAATACTGAAACAATAAAAGGAACCACCCGGTAATTCAAACTAAATCCATGTGAAAATAAAATTGAACAGAAGGTCGAAGAATTGTCATGGAAGGGACGTTTCTTGGAATTGTTTTACTCTAAACGTCCCACGCAGGTGACTCTAAAAAATTTCCAAAATCAAAGAAAAATAGGGCTGAAAATATCGTAACGAGCCCAATAATATTGATACAATAAAACGAAACACTTGATTATGCGAATTATATCAATTATCAATTTAAACAAAATACCAGCTGAGGAATTCGGTGTACATAGACGCATCCATATGTTACAGTGAGCCATTCAGCTCCACTAGTATGCGTGCGACGCACGGCTGTATTTAACTTACCGGCCTCATTGTTAAAACGTTTTGACTCTTTTGTGAAATTATTCTGTATCTGTTGGGTCTTATTTTCGTCAAGTGTAAAGTGTAAAATTATTACTTTCATCTATTTCTCAGTTAACGTAAGAATAAACAAAACTTATTTTTTTAAGGTGATCACTCTGTATATATTTATCTGAAATATTCATGCCAGGTAGACATATAATCTGCATGCAAAATAGCGTCATTCTCCAGCAACTAGTTTTTGAGATACCGCCAACAGACAAACAAACAGACGAAATTGAGAAAACCTATTTTTCGTCATCTAGGGACCCTGAAACTTGAAGATCTGAAGAAATCTCGGAAGGTGATCTTTTATCATTACAACACTTCGTCTCTTAGACGAAGGAAGTAAACAATTCTTCCTTTTCTCAAAAAACACACCTTTGTTAGTAATGAAGAATACTATAGGTTCCTAGTTTTACCGTATTCTAAGTAAAGGAATTATTTCGTCTTTTGAGCAAAAAGCTGAAATGAGACCCTTTCTGCAGATTCCTGAACATACAACTTTTTGGGAGAGGCGAACCTATAACCGATGTGAAACTATAACTGAGTAACTTGATATACTAGTGTACTTTGACCTACTACATTCAGTAGTTTTGCTTTTCTTAACTAAAAACTAATATGGGCAAGATTAACGTACATAATACGTAAGTTCGTTGCTTTGGATATTTTTAGGGGTCGCACTTCTCCAACTGAATTAAATAATTCATTCATGATCACGTTTGCATGGATACTATTTCTGTCTTTATATTTTTTACTAACCCCTTGATTTTTTTCTCGTATTCCAGGTGCTAATAAGTCCTTATGCGTTAGTTAATTAACATCTTTTAAAATGGCAGTATAATGTCAAAATTTGAGTTGTCGGTTGTGGCCCAGAGCTGAATACTATAACTCCAAAGTACCCTGAATGTAATTTTGTAAATCGGCACTTTATTCCATAGCGTTAGTTGGAATTTTGTTACAATCTAAAATGGATTTACCACAATTAATCATACCAACGGCTAGCTACAGAGGGACACGGGCGTGGTTCTGTTATGAAAGCGTAACTGTTTTTATTTAAGTCAATTTAAGAGGGAAGTCGAAAGTAGATAATTATTCATACTATTTTGGAGTTGATCCTCACCAGCAGATATGATTGGCATTTCCGAATCCAAAAAGGGCACTCGGCAAAAAGGTAAACACATTATACAACCATAGCGTATATTTAATTCACACAAGACCACAGGGCAAAATATCCAGCAGCAGTCAGCACTGTTCGCTATACAGCTGCTACTATTTCAGAAAAACTGCTCTAAGGTGACGTCAGAGTTACAAGCTATACTTTATGAATCTTATTAGGTTAGTCATAATTCAACCTGTGTTTTGACAATACTCGAGACCCTCTCTGACAAGGAGGAAATCTCTAGCTGGCGTCCGTGAAGCAATTAACACAAATATGTACTAATAATATCTAATTTACTTCTAACTACATATGTATATACCGGGTGTCCGTTCTCAAAGTCGAACATAGGCGATTAACATTGTATTGAACGTTTTTGCCGATTCCTGGTCGCCAATTTAACTTACAGGGCAGGTAATGGTACCAATGGAAAGATAAAATCATTACGCATCAAATGATACCAATAATAATATCCAAGATGCGACTTTTATTTTAAAATGCTAATTTAAAACTTGGGTATTTTTAAATATGTCATGTCCTGCTTTTCAGGTTCGATAGCATTTGTCAAAAAAATGGTAATTAGTTAACGTAAATCAAGTATTTTCTGTCAACGTCTTTTAAAATTATCTACAGAAAAATTAATTATTTCAATGAAGAACGAGTGACTGCACTAATGTTAATTTCCTATGTTTGACTTTGAGAATGGACACCCGGTATAAGCTTTACCTACTAGAAGGAAAGGCATAAACTTGCAAGAACTACAAGTTCTGTACAAATACGAGTATAGAAGCTATCCAAAAAGACCGGAAATATTTGTCTCACTGCGTTAACTATACCGACTTGAAAGCACAAGCCTGCAGCTTGAAGTAAAGAAATTCAGAGGGCTCCGGAGGTACACCTGATGGGACGAGAGGGTTTTCTCCAGACTGAGATACAAGTAAATTTCGAAGATATGCGTCGAGACGACAAAAATGTGACAATTCTGATCTGGGACACAGTCAGCATTTTGGATATCATTATAAATTTTGTAACTGCTCCTTCAATATCGGTGTTTTGGGCGGGATCTTGAGATTTAGCAGCTCCTGGAACCTTAAATACATTTCAATCTGTATTTATTACAAAGTAGAGGTTGATTAGATTTTCTGCTGGTGTCGTGTAAATTATCATAAGTGCTGGCGAGTGGTCGGATATCTTATTTCTGTACGTCGGAGAATTTCTATGTGTAGGTTCACCCATTTATAAAAAAATCTGAATTATTAGCAGTTATGGTAGCTAATAATAGTTCCCTCCTTTTCAATGTTATCAGTATGGAACACCAATGATTCAAAATGTTGGAAAATCCTAATAGCGTGTGCAAAACGACCTATACATATATGGTTTTGGTCAGTGTTCTAGTATTTGGGAATTCAGTTAGTAGATAATTTTCTTATATTCAAATCAAGATATACGATAGAAAAAGTACATTCATATGAAATGTGTGTCTGTTTTAAACCTTAGCCTGATTTATCAATATTTCAAAATTATAATATCAGCAACAAATTAAGTTTATTAAGAACGTACGATGTGCCAAGTTTAAATACATTTTAAAATGGGGGTATACCATGATCGCCTTACATTCTATACTCTATTTTTGAATGCCGCTGACAAAGTTATGCAACCTATTATACAATTATACTAGTCAACTCGATAGTATTTTTTTAATTTAATTTTATGAATCAAGGATCGTCCCGTTGTCAGCTTGTCATTTAATTTTCGTACCTTAGAAATTTATCAGATAAGAAGTATATCCAAGCGAATATAAGTGTCAAAATAGTCATAAAATATAACTTCGTTATGTTTTATTACGTTATAATTAGTATTAAACAAATATATGACATTAATCGAACTTCGCATAGAACAACCTAGCTTTATGACGCATATTTTTAATGCTCTCCTGGGTTGAATTTGTATATATATATATATATATATATATATATATATATATTAGCTGTAACCTCTTTTACATACCGGTGTAGATGTTGATGCTTTGTACGCTAGCATCTGGTGGTGCAGTGCTCAACCAGCCCCAATTTCGAGTTACAAAGTTGGAGGGCATCTTGCTTAGCAACCATCGTATTGTGTGTGTATTGCTGATGTGTATCTCTTCTAACACTCTACCACCTGCGCCACTCGGTTTCAACGGATTATATTCGTTGAAAATAGAATAGTTGAATCTAGATTACATTGGAAATAGTGTTTTGGGTTGCATAACTTTGTCCGCGGCATTAAATAATATAGTATTTGCTTCAGAACAGTGTTTATATAAACAGCTGTCTGACAGATCTAAGTTAAAATGCATCGAACTGTTGTCAAATTAATAAATGTAAATACCTAGGCACGAGCACATAGTTCTATCAATGTAAATATTAGAACAAATTAAAATTAAATTGACGTATTTAGCAACATAAGTTTCGGTCATCTTCCTTCTCAGTTTATCTACAATCTACCGTTGAAAGTAATAAAGGACGACACTAAAGTGAAATTTTAACCTACTCTAACACCTACTAAATTGAGCACGCGATGTTTATTGAAGAAAATTTAAAAACTTAATTATCTAGAACGACTTCTTGGCAGAGCACTTTTCCTTCTTGCGTGCAGCAACGCAGGGGCATAATTAGCAAACCAGGCCAAGGAAAAAATTAACTTCTGATTTGATATAAAAACAACCTCCAAGAACCCTATTTCGACAATCCCCTCACAGATGCAAAATGTTTGAATATCTTAAGGCCAAAGCATGAAGAGTGATATTTCCCACATAAATTGATATACGCACAGTGTAACAGAAGAACAGTTGAAGAACATTCCGCCACACATGGTACGAAAAAAACTGAAATAGCAACGGATTAAAATATATAATTTCGAGAACTTTATTGCAGTACTTATGAAAATATTTAGATTACAGAAACATAAATATAGTACATCTATGTACAGGTTGAGTTTAATCGTAGAGACAAGCTAATATTTTCATTATTTTTAATTTTATAAAACTGTAATACCGTAACTGGTTATATTATTAGGTACAAACATTTTCTCTTTACTAAAGCTACTTTACAATAATTTAATGATCAGAAAATATTGTTGAGCAGCACTAAAGACAATTTAGGTACTAGTGCAAAAATTAAATGTTGTTATTGTAAACCAATATAACACTATATACTGCAGTTTAGTTACTTCTGCAATAAATCAACTTATCCATGAAAAAACTATAAGATGCCTTTCTGTTACATTAGATGTAATCGAACTTTAAAAAATGTATTATATTTTTGTCAATCAAGCTTTGTGTACATCGCTTTGAACGATTTAATTGATTTGGTTGAATGAGTTTCTAAAAATGGGGTAAACTACATATGTCTGCCCTGAAAAAATGCACAAATAGAAATACCATTACGCTTCAATACCTTTACTATAACGCAAATTGCGGAAAAAGTAAATGTTTCAAAATATATGGTCTCAATAATAAAGATTCGAGTAGCAAATGGTGAAAGTCTCAGAAATCATTGTGGCCGAAAAATAAAAACCACCCAAAGTAAAATAAAATAAATAGTTAGTTACAGTTGAAGCGCTCTCTTAGCGCTTCGTACTGTGTGAACGCACCTTTAGAGCCGATATTTGGCTTGCGCGCTTCGGATTTCGTTAGGTTGGCAATGACTTTTTTGGTGGTGGGGCTCATGGGATCCCGGCCTTTTTCATTTTTGCAGCGAAGCAAGCAGCTTGTACGGTTTTTCGCGTTCTATAATCCGATGAGGGAGTTAATCTACATTTGATCTTTGTGTGACCCACGTCGTTTGGCGGAGTTTTTGGTTTAGAAGCGAAATTTGCACATTTACGTCCGCTGCAAGTAGTGAAGTTAGTTGCAAGCAAGTTTCTGTAGAAATTTCCGGGCACATGGCCCATATCCTTGGAACGTACCAGCTGCGCCTGTCAACCGTCGTTTTGGGATGTTTAGTTTAGTTTTCGTGGCTCTTATCAAGTCCTGAGCTAATGTGCTGTAATTTCGAGTGATGGGCGTCTCCGCCTTATAAATATATTCAGCCTTGCTTTCGGAACCCAACCGTCTTCAGAGTTAGGTGGCCGGCTATTGTGCCCTCGTAGTCTCGCGATTGTAAGAATGAGCCAATTTAGTTTTGTTGGCATTTTGGTCTAAATTTTGTTAACAGGTTACAGCATTGAAATTTCCCACAGTACTGTTAGAAGACGCATACGGAAAACGGTCTTATTAGTCACCATCCAACCAAAAAACAAAAACTGTCATCTACCATGATTTTACGGCAAAAACGTTGGGCTAATAGATTTAAACACTTCTCGAATCTGAAACAAGCTAATTAATCTAATTCAGATACCCAATTAAGAATTTTCTAAAATTGTATTTTATTCATTCGATTGGCCTTGTATTTCTGTTTTCCGAAGAACTGGCGAAAATGAATTCCAGAAGTAATAAAGCAAATGTTAAAACATCCTATTTCTGTACTGTTGATGGAACCATGAATGAATCTATTAAAGTTCTTCAAAAGCACATGTTACCAACCACAATACAATGTTTCAAAAGAAATGAACAAGTTTAGCTTCTGCATAGTGCTCTTATACTCTAGTTTTCTAAAATTCAAAATAAAGCAAATATTACAGTGCCCCTACGTTTCAACCTACCTTGTGTAGATCAAACTTAAGTGATTTTTAAATTTGTTAGTTCATTCTTAAAGAGAATGAAAAGGGAGTCAAAACTGATAAAAAAGTTTCAGTGCAATTAAAAAAAAATCTAAGATGGCAGCGCGGACAAGACAATTTGCCATGAAAAACCAATTGACTGCCCAGAACTGTAGAGCAGTGGTTTTGCAATAATGTTTTTTTTATAGCGCATGGCATTAAAAATATATGTAAAGATCGCAAGTGTTTCCCCACCCGGTATACATATATTATATAGGGCGTTTCAAAAATACTTGCGTTAATTTTAATATCTAGTAGAGCTCCCTAAATTACATATTTTTTTGCTTGTACTTTTTATAAAAAATGACCGTCAACCTGATGTAAAATGAGGAATAGGGCATGATTAAAAATATGCAGCTAAAGATTCCTCAGTTGTGGTAGAAATGGAACCTTGTAGATCATAATGACTAATTAAGTTAGATATCAAACAACTAGATTGGTCAAAATTATGGGACAACAAATTTGAAAAAATATAGGCATGCGTGAATACACCATATATTATTCAAAAATTACCTATAGGTGCAAGGTACGTGCATACGTTTTTATCTAGCTGTGTAAAAACGATTTTCTTTAAATTTCATGATTTAAATTCATTCTCTGAATTGAGTTTCATAAAATTACAAATCGTAGTTCAAAATAATTATTTGGCATATTATTCAATTCCTCTTCTTCTTCCTCTTGTAAGATGAGTTGGTCCTGTTAATTCTATTACCGCCTTTCGGCTTGAGATTCTGATGTCCAACTTTCATCCCAGCGCTTAGATAGTCTGTCTACTGGACGTTTGGTGCCTGGTTTTTGTGATTTTTGCCATTTGGGTAATCGTTATGAGCCCATCCTATCGACTTGGTCTCTCCAAAAGCGGCGCCGTGCTCTTATCCATCTTACAACGTCCTGTATTCTGAATGCTCTTAATATCCTGTCTTCTTATTTTGTCCCTGTGTAACTCTTTGGTGGATCTCAATATTCCATTTCAGTTGTCCTCATTGAGCTTTTTGTTTGTAATGTTTCAGCTCTTGTATGAGCGGCATGTAAGCACAGGTTTTATATACTCGTTACTTGTCGGATGATATGATCGTCACCTGCTAGCTTGCATCTAATCAGATTTTCGGAAATTGCAAGTTACTGGATTTTTTAGCAAAGTATGAACAAATTAAAATTTTCAGCTGTTGTTTGAAATTTGTAGAGCAAGCGTTGTAGATTGTCCTCATTTTCTACCAGGATAATGGCATCGTCCGCATAACATAAAGTTCTTAGGGGGCGATCACCCATCGTATACCCGGCATCGACTTCATTTTCACTTCTGATTATTTGATCCATAATGATGTCAAAGAGGCAGACACTTAAGCTCTACCCTGTATGATGCCTGCTTGTATATTAATTTTTTCCTTTAGGCCGTGGTCGGTTTTTATTTTGGTTTTGTTTTAACTATTAAGTTCTGATTAGATTTCTGTACTTCTTATTTACGTTGTTTTGTTTTAAAAGGGTGATTACATCGTTTAATCGCACCCGGTCAAATGTCTGTTTTAAATCAATAAAACAATGCAAGTAACGACACAAACGAAAACAAAAATTCAAATTCAGCGTGGAGTGCGACAAGGAAACTCGATCTCTCCAACACTTTTCACTGCAGCCCTGGCGGATGTTTTTAAAAAATTAGAGTGGGAAACAAAAGGCATTACTATAGACGGCGAGAAGCTAAATCATCTTAGGTTTGCCGATAATGTAGTTTCGATAGCAAACGATAAGGATGAACTACAGGGGATGCTAATGAGTTGAACGAAGAGTCAGGGAAGATAGGAGTTAAGATAAACCTCAGAAAAAGAAAATACCTGACAAACGAAATAGAACAAAATCATGATCAGCATATACTAATACAAGAGCAAAATATTGAAAAAGTCGAATCATGTATATACCTGGGACAGAAAATTGAGCTCTCCAAGAACATCCTGAAGTCAGATTTAGAAAGAAGAATTGCCCTGGCCTGGGCAGCGATTGGTAGACTAATGTTTTTTTTTAATCTTTAAAAATTTAATTTGATATTTTTTGTTTCTGATCTCCCTTATATAATGTATGTCATATTACTGTTAATTTATTTTTATTCACTGGTTCATACCTTCATCGTTAGTTTTAGAATATAAAAATTTTGTTTTGTGAGGGTTAAGTGTAAGAGCAGATGGTATCTTCGGATGCCATACTGAACTTCGCCCTCTATGATTTACTATTTTCTGTTTTTTTTTTTGTACATTTGTACATTGAATTTGTTTAAATAAAGGCATTTATTATTATTATTATTATTATTATATTAAAATCCGACTTACCAAACACATTAAAGGCAAGAACTTTTGACCAGTATGTGCTACCAGTTCTTACATACGGAACAGAGACATGGTCGTTCAATAAGAGCATCATAGATAGACTATAAAAAACTCAGAGGGCAATGGAGACAAGAATGCTAAATGTAACATTACGGGATCACATACCTAACACGGAGATCAGAAGTAAATCGAAAGTAACAGATGTCATCCAACGCATATGCCCAACAAGATGGAAATGGGCGGGACATATTTCTTTATTTATTTTAGTACTCAGCCAACAGCCGTTAGGCCAATTATAGAAGTCGCATTTTATGGGGACTTCCAACCCCACTAACGACTGTCATGATGTTATTATGACATCCGGGACCAACTATTTGAGAGATGCAGCCGTGGAACTCCCATCCAAGTTCTGACCAGAAATAGCGTTGCTTAACTCTATTGATCGAACGTGGACGCTTGTTCAAGCTGCACCACCCGGGACCGTGGAAGAACAAACGACAACAGATGGACGCGTCGAATAATAAGGTGGCGACCTCGACAAAATAAGAGAAGTAGAGACCGGCCACAGACAAGATGGAAGGACGATATAAAAAGAATAGCTGGTTATAATTGGTTACAGAAGACAAATGATAGAGACCAATGGAGAAAGCTAGGGGATGCTTACATCCGACGATGGATGACATAAGCTAATGATGATAATGAGTTAGCTGGGTAGTTCTTTGGGTCCTTTTTACTTCCCTCGTCTAAAATACGAAAAAAGTATTATAATCACGAAAAAAATCACATTTCGAGATTTTCAGAGCTTCACGTTTCAGGGTTCCTAGATGACGAAAAACAGGTTTTCTCAATTCCGTCTATCTGTCTGCCTGTCTGTCTGTCTGTCTGTATGTTTTTCTGTCTGTTGGCGGTATAACTGAAAAACTATTTGATGGAAGAAAGCGATATTTCGCATACATATTATATGTCTACCTGGCATGAAACTGAGAGAATTTCGCAAAAATATACAGGGTGAGCACCTTAAAAAATATATTTTTGTTTATTTTTGCTTTACTTGAGAAATAGATGCAAATAATAATTTGCACATAACCTAAGCTTTATCATTGGTGAAAATAAGACCTAAGAAATATAGAGTAAACATGAATTAGACAGAATAGTATGGTGCTTTATAAAGCAGCAGACATTCGTCCACTAGAATACGCCCGTGGCGCAGTTACTTTAGAGGATGAACGCGGAGTGCAAATCCTAGCCTACCACATTTTTACATCCCTCGTATAAAAGACGCAGGAACTTGTTATTTGCAAAAGATAAAAGTAATAGTAATTTGCACATAGCTTAGGATTTATCATTTGCGAAAATGAAATATAACAGATACGGGGTAAACATCACAAATGGGACAGAATAGTATGGTTCTTTATAACTCAGCAGAAGCTCATCCTAGTCGAACACGCCCGTGGCTCAATTATTCTAGCGTCGGACAAAACACTGGCTTTCACTATTCGCCTCGGAGAGCGGAGTTCGAATCCCAGCGGATTACATTTTTTTATTTGCAAAGTGATCAAATTCGCACGAGGGAAATTTCGTGTAAACCCCTTTACAGATTTTTATATATAGAAATGGTTATGCCTAACTTCCATTATTTTGGTATTGAACTGGTAGTTTCAATCTTTTGGAACAGATTTGTAATCTCCTTTTCGGGGCCTCCGTACTTGATCAATTCGTTGGGGCTGTTGTCAGTGCCAGGCGGTTTATGTGTTTTTAATTTTCCTACAACTACTTTTACATCGTCTATTTTCTGGTTATCCGTTTTTTTTTTTTGTAATTGAGAATTGTAATTCTTCTTGTTCTACGATATTCACTTCAGTATGGAGATAAAGATTCTCAAAATACGCTACCCACGTTTCTGGTTTTATGGCAATTGCATAAATAAGAACTTTGCGTGGTCAGTAAAAACAAACTTTACAATAGTATAATTTTGATGAGCGTGTATAGACCTACTAACAATTTCTTAGTGTCACAAAATAACAAAACGAGTGATAACAAGTCTGTTATTCGCAACGGGCATAATATTTAAATTTTGAGTTTGCGAATATTAAAAATGTGTTGTAAATATTACTAAACTAAAAATATATATTAAACTTGAAAAATAGTAGTTTGTATACCAAGGCACTGAAATTTAGCTTTATATCACGAATGTGGATTTAGTTGCCGAGGCTCGTAGGGCCAAGGCAAATAAACCACATGAGGAATAAAAAGGAACTTCAGTGCCGAGGTGTACACTATGTTTTATTTGAAATCGAGAAATCGTGAAATTACAACATTTTAACCAACATTTGTAGGTTATGTTAACGTCGGTTGACGTTTGTCGCCTGGCCACCTATAAAAAAGTCGTAAAACAATGGATTACTTTACTGCCTATTTCTCGTATTTTAATGACGATTTCGAGGTACTTTAATGCCGATTTCAAATAAAATATTTTTACTTATTCTAATTTCACTAGGGAATAATTTTGTTAGGATATAGCTAGTATTTACATCATTCGTGGTTTCTAGCATCCAAGTCAGCATGTTCTTCGTGGTCTGTCCCGTTTTCTTCTTCCACGTGGGATCCGAATCTACATTTCTTATGGCTTATGGCCATCAACTGTCTGCCAGGTATCCGTGCCAGAGCCATCTCTTCTTTTTTATTCTATCTATATCTTTTTCTGTTTTAATATTTTCTTTTACTGCACCTACTTCAAGATGGATCCATCAAAGATCTATATCAAAGAAGGCTCTACCAAAAACTAAACGAATTCCAAATTAATAACTTCGAAAAAACGTACACACATAAAAAATAGTATAAAAGAAGCAGCGATGGAGGCCTTAGGGAAGGTAGAAAATGGAAACAAGGAATACCTGGAAAATATAAACGACGATACTAAAAAGTGCATAATAGAAAAAAAACAGTTATACGAAAAGTGACTCAATACAGACAAACCCGAAGATCTTAAAAAGTATAGGGAAAAAACAGAGAAGTAAAAAGAAGGGATGCTAGAGAGAAAAATGAAAAGTGGGAATCGATATACCAAAATATAGAGCAAAATATAGGAGGAACCAGAAATACAGAAGCCTGGCGAATAATCAAAACGCTAAGAACAAATGACAAAGAACGGACGCAAATAAATTATATCTCAGAAAAAGAATGGCAAGAATACTATTAAGGTCTACTCACGGAAAACCGACCAATGTTCCAGAGGTCAGAAGATAATAGTGATAATAATGAAACCGATCAACAAAACACAGAAGAACAACTTACAGTAACTTTTAAAGAAATAAAGGATATTGTAAAAATACTGAAAAACAGTAGATCTCCCGGACCAGGAGGTATATCTCCGGAGCTTATAAAGTATGGACCCGAAAAGCTTCTTCGTATGATCCAAAGAATGTTTGAGAGAGCCATTAATGGAGAAAAGTTGCCACAGGAATGGACAAATGCCTACATTACATCAATCTTTAAAAAATGGAATAAGAAAATATGTGAAAACTACAGAGGCATCAGCGTTATATCTACAATGGGTAGGCTCTACGGAAAACTAATTAAAGAAAAATTGGAGGAAGATATTAAGGACAAAATAGGAGAGGAACAGGCGGGGTTTACAGCGGGAAGATCCTGTAACATCTACACAGTTCAACGACTAATCGAAAAGAAAATGGCTAAAAATAGATCAGTACATCTTGCATTCATAGACTTAAGAAAGGCATACGATTCAATACCAAGAGAAAAGCTTTGGAAATCTATAAAACAACTCAACATCCCAAACAAACTGATAATCGCAACCAAAACCTGTATCAAGGGAACACGGTGGCTATTAAACTAAATAATAAAATCGGACAAACCTTTGAAACCTCCAAAGGGCTATTACAGGGATGCTCAACGTCTCCTACACTATTTAAGATATCCCAAGTAACATTAACACCATGGAAACAAAAGTGCGAAGGCATGGGTATTCCAATTAGAAATGAACATCTATTCACCTTAAGTTTTGCGGATGATCAAGTAGTAATGGCACAGGATGAAGAAGACCTAAGCTACATGATTCGCAAACTTGCGGAAGAATACTCAAAAAACGGGCTAGAAGTGAACTTTAAGAAGACAGAATACCTAGCCACAGGAACGGAAGACGTTGCAGATCTAGAAGTCACAGACGAGATCACAATAAAGGGGAATAAAAGATTAAAGTACCTAAATTTCACTATCTCCAAAGAAGGGACAACCACAGAAGACATGAAGAACTAGATAGGGCAAACTAGATCGTGTATTAGGCAACTAAATAGGATTCTATGGAATACTCACATTACAAAGAACACAAAAAAGATTATCTTTAACTCAATAATTAAAAGTATCATGACATATGGAGCAGAGAATTGGGTAATAAAAAAGAGTGATCAGAGCAGAATTATAGTCACAGAGATGGAGTACTGGAGACGGTGCGCTAGAAAAACAAGACGGGATAGAATTCCTAAGGAAGAAATAAGGAGAAGGATGTCGGTAAAGGAGGACATACTGACCTAGATCGAAGGAAAACGCCTGCAATGGTACGGCCACGTTAGGAGAGCAACACCCCAACCATGGATAATAAAGATAACGGAATGGAGCCCATTATGAAGACTAAGAGAGGACGACCCAGAAGATCCTTTAGAGATGAGGTGGACGAGGCCATGGATAGGAGAAGTCTCGGAGAAGGAGATTGGAACAACAAAGAGGAATGGAGAAATCGGTTGAGAGAGGGCAGACGGCAGCAGCTGTTAACACCCTATATATATACTTTTATTGTATTATTTGTAATGTGAGGCAGTCTAGATGCTCTACCACTTTGTCGAAGGGCATTTATATCTAGAGTTTCTAATTTTTTGGAGTAGTTTTCGTTGCACCCCCATGCCTCTGATTCATATAAATGTATAGTAGATCTGCTTCTTCACGGAATTATCCACTATTTTACTCTATTAAGATGTTGTATAGCTTTCTTCTTAATATTCTTTGATTTTTTATCATTCTGTCAGAGCACCGATCGTAGATAAGTATTTAAGTAATTTGTAGTTTTTATTAAGGGTATCATTTATTTTTCAATGCCTGCATTTTGCACCGATTGCGGATTTCCAACCCCCATTATTCGTTATCTTTCTTAGGTTTTCTTATGGTATACCTTACATTGTCTTTATTTGCTTTTAGGACCACCTGATCGTCATCGAATGGCAATGTGAAAAGCAACAATTTATCGGATCATTTCTTGACAAAGTGCATACGTAGAATAAAATTTTAAGAAGCAAGAGCGACATGCAACATTCTTATACTCGAAGTAAGACTTTTGGCGGGTTAGACATTTCTGATATGGAATAATTACCTTTAATGGCTGTTTCTACACCTTTACTGCGTCTTGTTGCTATAGGTTTTCTTACACAAAAGATATTATATGTGCACGACCGACCTGCTCTAAACCCACTTTGATCATCTCTTTCCATTCAATTTCCATTTTGTAAAGTCTCGAATTAGTACATTTTTGTTAGTTTCTGTATTTGTATACTGCTGATATATGTCTTATCCTTTATTCTTTAGAAACATTGTCTCTTTTTATAATACAGCTGTTGAAGGTTTCAGGTAAAATTTATTTTACTTGACTCGAACTGATTGTTATTAACTCTGTCGAAATGTTTTGAGGATAAGAAGATTTTAAACGTTTCATCCTTGTAGCACTTTCTCTATTTCTTGTGAAGTTATTTACTTTGCTGTAGTTTTATTTATCTTTGACATTCGCACACCGTCTTTTTTATATTGCTCTCTATTTTGTTATAGCAAATCTTTTTCCTCGTCTCTCTTGTGTCTTGTCGTAACTGTTATATAAATGTTCAATCTTCTTTAGCTTTGGTCTCTCCTATCTTATAGTTCCTTTTTAACATATTTAATTTTTTGCTTTTCAGTCTTTTTGTAACTTTCAGTAGTAGCCGCATGGAATTAGTCATTATTCAAGTATGGTATGCTTATTGGCCATTCTCTATAATCTGTTCAAGTTTATTATTCATCCATTCGGTTTGTTTTCTTCTATGCAGCTACTCGGTGTACGCAATTTTTCAATCATTGATGCTTTCCAATTGCCGAACCTACCTATTCGTTTTTCACCTTTTCACTCAGTTGTAGTTAATATAAGAACGACGTTGAATCCATTTTCAAACTGTACGACATGTTTGACGCAGCCTTCTTTCTTCATTTTATCAGTTTGGTACTATAGACAAAGAAAGTACAAAGTATTTGCCTGGTGTCTTTATTCACAGTGAATAGATAAATCCTAAATGAAGTGCCAAAGACTTAAACATCACTTTTTATTTACATAAAGAAATATATTTATTTTAAAAAAATATAAAAATATTTTGCGATAATTTTGTTATAAATGTACTTTTGTTAATATTATTGTTTGTCAAACTGTTTAACTAAGAATAAGAAATCAGTGTAAAAACCAATAAGAATAACATTTTCACAGATAACAACTACGCTACTGCTGTCATTTAAAGACGTGTAGAATAGGCTTTATAGTGCCGGTATCGTAGGAAAACATCTAAGCGCATTCGCATCAGTAGAATGCCAAATTCAAAAATATGTTTGCTGCTGACACAAATCTACTACTATTTTGCTAGCCATGTGGAAATCTATAGGACCAAATCTACATTCTCAGATAATATAAATATTTTACTGGGCGGAATCTTCTCACATAAACACCGAATATAGTGTGTTTAGCCCCTAACCATAATATTAACACAAAAAGAAATTTCCTTTTTTTAAATAAACGTAAGGTTTTAACAAAATTAGCAAGTACGCTAATACACACGCAATTGAAAATAACGCGCACTTAAAAAACTCTAATATTCGATCCAAACCATATACGTAGTATTTTTACAGAGAATCGCTATACCGGGTGTCTATTCTCAAAGTCGAACATAGGCAATTAACATTAGTGCATTCACTCGTTCTTCATTGAAATAATTAATTTTTCTGTAGATAATTTTAACAGACGTTGACAGAAAATACCTGATTTACGCCAACTAATTATCATTTGTTTTGACAAATGCTATTGAACTAGAAAAGCAAGGCATGGCATATTTAAAAATGCCCAAGTTTTAAATTAGTATTTTAAAATAAAAATCGCATCTTGAATATTGTTATTGGTACCATTTGATGCGGAATAATTTTATCTTTCCATTGATACCATTACCTTCCCTGTAAGTTGAATTGGCGAGCAGGAATCGACAAAAACGTTCAATACAATGTTAATCGCCTATGTTCGACTTTGAGAACGGACACCCGGTATAGTATTGAATCAATTAGTATGTTATTTCGATTAATATCAATTTCTTGTTGAAAACAAAGTCATATTCAATGACCATCGCACAATTATGAAATCTGCTAAATTATCGAAAAAATAATACGTACTTTCATTTTCAAAAATGCCTACATTTCAATTAACACTGTTTATTAAGTTTTTTTTTATATAAAATTAATGATAACTTCAGTGTAAGTACTTTTTCCTACTTTATACTCACCTTGTATATGATCAAACTGCCATAAAAACATAATATAGAATTAATTGGAGAATTTATGGACAAGAATTCTAGTTAGGTACTTGAAATTTTAAACATTTTTTTAACCCTATCCGCTAATTCTAGTAAGCTTACTCGCTATTACAAAATTATAAATTATTATATATACCACTAAGTGCCTCAGGAGTTCTAACAACGTTATTTTCGTTTAATTACTATTAGGTTTCCTCTAGCCGTGGAAATGTATCTGTTGAAATAAGCACACGTTTACTTCAGCTATAGTAAAAATATTGTTTTTCAGTGTAAATATTTTCGGAACTGCAATATATAATGCTTTGAAAATAGTAAAGAAATTACTTGAAATTACTCAAAATTGCTGATTTTTATTTCTAATTAAAAAGCTTAATAAATTTAATTTCAAAATAAGCACAAATACGTACATTTCTCAGAAGCAACAGAAAGTACTCTCTTTATCGCGTTTTCAAGCGCACACAGTAGTAATTTTCTGGGCTTAATCGGACGTTAATCACATAGATGAAAGAAACTGTTGCTTCAGGACCTGTGTCGTATCAGTGCAATTATTTCACCATATAAAGAAATGTGTAGTTCTTCTAGTGAACGGGAACAAATAAACTCTTGCAGCTGTTACTTGCTATCTCGATAATTACGAAATGCATTTAAGGAAGCAGTGAAGCAAGCAACACTTGTTTCACTTTGCTAGGAGTAACGTTTGTTCTTGAACTATATATTAATGCAGTTTACAATTATTTATTGCAGAAGTAAATTTGGCAAATTTTTTCCTCCAGCTTAAACAAAATTTTCGATAGCAAGGTAATGTGGCAGAAGCTGCAGTTATAACCCGATTTGTTGGCATTTATCATAAATTCATTAACATTGTGTATAAATACAAGTAATGAAATACCAAGAAAGTGCGTATTTTTTTAATTTATTTTCTTGTCAATAAAAAATTAATAAAATTTTAAAGCTATTAAACGAATGTATTGTCAATTTGTTTGCGATAAACATTAGTATGTTAAATAATTTGTAGTTAATAATTTACGTTTCTCTAAATAATCCTAGGCTAAATTTGATTAAGGATTTTACTTTCGACTGTCCAAGTATTATTTTCGAATTCTTCGACCATTTTTACAAACTTACTTGTTGTCGTAACCGCTCAATCAATCACAACTAAAATGATATGACGGGTCTCATAAAACTTTACATAACCTGTAAAAGCAGCAAACACTTTGGCTTTAAAGGAAAATCGGAAAATTAAGTTTGTTAACACCACTGCTTATTAACTATAGTTTCCTTAAATACTTTGACGGCCCCTCAGCTAGACTCAGTAAAGACGGCGTGCAGTTCTTTAAATTATATAAGTACCATATATAACTAGCGCCAACAAGTTTTCCAATTACAACAAATATACTCAGATAGGTCGAGAACTTTTTATAAGTTTATAAACTTTGAATCGCACCAGGCTATAACACAAAATCAGAAATACAGAAGGTAGCACTAACGAAATCAGACAATAAATTTATTAAAAAACGCTGCATACACAGACCGCGCAGCGTAAATAAAATTCGGGACGCGCAGCTGCTCGGCACTCGATCGGCAAATGTCATGTAAAATGCTTCAATATATCGAAAACTTCGCCTTATCGAAATTCGGATTGCTAATTTAAAAGCAAGGCATTTCGTACACTCGCCGCTACGGTGAGATTTGCCGATCGGGTGCAGAGCAGCTGAGCGACCCGAATTTTACTTACGCCGCGCGGTCTGTAGTAACCACTACAGAAATTCTATAATTTTTTAGGCGTTACTTACTCGAAAGATGTACCCAAACTAACACTAACATAGCAATTCAATACGCAATTTAAGATTAAACCAGTAAAATGTACAGTTTCAATTTCTTTCATATTGCCCGCGATAGCAATATCATTACCAGAGAGCATTAGATCGTAGACTATCTATCTGAGAGCATCATGCCTCTGCAGGAGGTGAATTAATTAACCCCCAAACGGGATGTGGAGAATGCTGCCAAACGTCACAGCATACAAAGCACCAAAACGATAAGGCCCAAACTCGATCTAGGCCCACAAGCAGAGGAGCCCTCCAAAGTAAAAAAAAATAGCTGAAGTTTTTACAGCTCTCGGGTGACGCCTGGAGGAAATTCTCAAGCAATCAGACTCGTTTATTTTTTACAACTCCCATGTAATACTAGAAATGCCGGACGAAATTCAGGTAATATGTATTACGTCACCAAAATTGAAATTGAAGTAATTCAGTCACCATGTAATACAGACAATTGGCCAGGACAGCTAGCAATTCTGTGATAAATAAACCGTCTCAAGGACGCGGACGTATTTGTCCCACGTAACTGCCCAAAGCCCATAAACCACAGGAAAACGAAGCTTCCACAAATAATATTTCAAAACACTTGAAGCTAACACCTAAAACTTGAAACACTATCACAGGGATTCTGCCGACATTGCCACTTTTTGCAAGAGAAATACAAACGAAAACAAAACGAGCGGCCTGAAACAGCTGCTAAGTCTGCCGGTAAAACAGGTTACCAAAGCTGAGTTCGCACGACGGCCGCGTTCAAATAAAAGAGCTTTTACACGACCAATAATTATGCATATAATAAATTCAAACGTTAATTACGCTTTTCACAAGTAAAACCTTTAGCGAAATGTATGACGACGGATGGATGTAAACACGATAACTCGAGAACATGATTTTTGGGCCAGTTTGTGTCTAATATTAATGTAAAAAACTTAACAGCTTATTTATGTTCATCATATTCTTTTTTAGGGTATTTTGTCACTCGAAAAGATTATTGGCGAGATTGGTTGCTTTTTTCTTTGTATATGTATTTGTCTAGCTGTATGCGTGTTACCAGTAATAAACCTCAAAAAGTCGCATAACTGCGCTGTCACGACGGTGTACTGACACACTCGTGAACTGTCGAGTCTTAGATTGCGAATTGAAATCTCGGTCTGAGCCATATTATTTTTAAGGTATCAAAAAATGTGGGATGCAAATTTCTATCTCTTCTCACATTTAAATCTAAAATGCCACGTTATCGATGCTTTCTACCCCATTCACACTCTTAGTTAATCGCCGACTCGATTTTAAATTGATTTTCTCCGTTTAAGATTCTTTTCAACCGAAGTCGTCGTATATATGCCGCGATCATGCATATACCATAATATGATAACGGCTACACTGCACTGAAAGCATTAAATGATACATAGACCATTATGTACGTTTTCTGCTTTTCTCTATGTAGGTTTTGCAGTCAGTATCTTCTGTCGATGTAAAAGCGTTTACCTTTATATTGCTCACTTGTATGACACTGCAAATATTATCTCAGCGCTTTCTTCTTCTGTTTAATCCCCTCCTTTACTGGCATCTCCTCCAGCTTCTTTATTCGTTTATTTACCTTCGGTTATTGTCCACCACAGTTTTTATTACAATTTCTTTTAAAAAAATTTATTTTTCTTTCAACCTCTTCCTGTACTTGTATTTCTATAATGTTGCCTCCATTCTAGCTTCTTCTCCTGTGTACTTCGCGTTTGCTATCAGAAGGTGTTGGCGACACATAATTCTATCACTCTTATTTCCCTTTTATTCCATGTATTTTCTGCATGTCGTTAGAACCATTCTTCTATCCTTAATTACTCTTCTCCACTCCCCCATTCAGGATGCCCCTAAATATAGCATTGCCATCCGCTTCATCCAGCTGTATTTGTAGATCTACAAAAAACTATGTATGTGCGCTATTTTTCTGTCACAGTAGATCTACCCAGAAATGTAAACTCAGTCGCTGAAACTTCTACATATTACAAGGCAATAATGGTAAAAGATAGAGTACAACAAAAAAAGAGAAAATTGAAATAGATTTATATCATTTCCATTAAATGCAGAGAGAATAACACCACAAGTTTTTATGGACAATTAATAAACCACTGCCACAAGTCGATAAAAATATTTGCATTCGCTTATAGGTGTAGAGTATAAAGTACAGTAATACAAACGCTCCAAAACAAAGTACAATGGGTGACGCTTCTCATTTTGTACGAAATTTTGACATTTTAAATGACCTATAAATCAATATAGTGAAAGATCAAATAATTTAGCGCGGTGAATATCATCAAAACGCATACGCAATAAATTTGCTAGACAATAATACGCATACGTTGTTCTTTCTCTTATTATAAGCTGGAAGTATGTTACCAGCTACACAATGCGTAGTTCTATGATCCCTCTTCGACCGAGGTAGTCAGTTAGGGCAAGAATGCCATTCGAGAGGGGTCACGACCACCAAGGGCCGGTGACCGTAAGGTGGTGATGTTCATGGGTTCGAACACTACCTACCGATCACAATCTCAAATGATTTAATTCTCGGATATCCGCTCTATGCGTAAACTAACTGACAACTGACAAAATAGAAATAGATAGTTAGAAGTAGCATGTAGGTCGTATGAAATACCGATTTCAAATGTGAATATACTGTGATAGTTGCAAATCAGGACTGCCGATTTATTGTTAAAAAAATTAATTACTAGATAAAAAGATATTTTGGGGAAAATATACTGTATGTAGTTAAAAGTAATCTAGGATGTTAGTTTTAAAACATTATATTAAAATTAAGGATTGCTATAGCAAATTTTATTGTTAAGAATAACAACTTATTTCAATTTCTGAAATGTGAGCATAATTATTTTGTATCAATTTAAATTAACAAAATAAACCCTTTATAATTAAAAGTTTATTATTGGATGGATATATAAGAGTGCAGACGACAACATTAATTAAAATAAATGGAATAAAAGCGAATTTTAAACTGAAACAAACTTTGATGTGAACAAGGGGACCAAGTAAGAATAACGAATCTTATTGCAACTGGTGAAAGGAGTCCGTTCTAACAGGGATGATTGTAGTAGCTGTAATAGACATTTTCTGTCAATATGAAGATATTTGTAACTAATTTGAATCAGTATGCTGGCATAAAGTTATTCATGAGTAATTACAACCTGAACTTGGGATTGCTGATTCGAGTTTATACAAGTTCCGCAGTTAAGTCGAGGACATCTGGGAATTGGAATTTAATTGAGCTTGCTGTCGCAAACTCATCATTTGGGTCGGTGTTTGTGGAATGGAATTGAAGAATTGGATTCCATGCTGGTTGCTTTAAAGAGGACGACATCTTGGAATTGTAGTTGTATGCAATACAAAGGATCTACCATCTAGGAGAGCTGTGTGGCTGTTGGGATTGTAGCATGACACTTTAAAAGTGTTTAATTTATTATTACACCGTGGATTCTAATTGAAGTAGGGTTCCTGGTTGAAGATGCAAATACATGTCACAAAATAGGTTGTTTATATTTGTGCTGTTTTCTACAGGAGAATCGGATCCACTCAAGAAGGGGAAAATAACCAGGTATATGTAACTAATAAACATTAATTCATATTAACAGCGGAATAATAAGCTGCATACATAAATACTTACTTTTGTAAATATGTTGGAACTAATATGTGTTGATTAAATATAAATTCAGTTTAAGTGTCATATTAGTAATTTGACGGTGACAGTTGAAAAATCTAAAATCATGCTGAAATAACTTCTCAATAACTAAACATTTTGTACAATTATTTTGATATATTTTTCTAACGCAAGTACCCATTTAATTAATATTAACAGCGGAATAATAAGCTGCATACATACATACTTACTCTTGTAAATATGTTGGAACTAATATGTGTTGATTAAATATAAATTCAGTTTAAGTGTCATATTAGTAATTTGACGGTGACAGTTGAAAAATCTAAAATCATTCTGAAATAACTTCTCAATAACTAAACATTTTGTACAATTATTTTGATATATTTTTCTAACGCAAGTACCCACCTGAGATAAGATGTTTGTTATAATCTGAGCTAGGGCAAATATTTTATTTAACGTATTTTGAAGTGAATAAATAGGTGAAGTTTAGCAGTCTAGTAGCTACTATTATAATATTATTACAATACTATAACAATTCATATAGGAACATATAGGTAAAACAAAAATTTTGATTACGTTTTGTCTTTAACTTAATTAAATAATTACATCATTTTTAGCTGTTATACTTATGTGTCAAAAGTATAAATTTGTCGACTTCATTTTGATTCTCTAAAAATAAAACAAATATACTATATTCCTCCTGTGCAGTGAGTAGGGTAAGTGGTGGAACCTGGTTCTAGCCCAAAATACGGGTTTGATCTCAAACACCACAAAAAACTAGCGCCAAACCGACTGCCACTCCCCAATCATGCTTTAGCAACCGGGAGGCCTTAATACCTAATCCTCTTCAAAAAGAGCCGATGCGATGCTCCTGCAGTTCCGACACAACAAGGCTCACGAAGACGATTTCCTCTATAAATTTTTCACAAAACTGGCTGCTTTGACTTAGTTCTGCAATGCAATAAATATTTCTAGCAATCGTGTATTATAATTCTCCATCACCGAATGCGACCATAAAACTGAATTTCCGGCACCCTTGCAATTTTTCATATTTAAATCATAAGCAGCAGATGCGAAAAGAATTTGGCTTATAGAGCGTTTTTTGCTCTCGCAAAGCTACAAATGTTCGCATAATCGAGTTTGCTAAAGCGCCTTTATGGGAAAATCCCCATTATTCCTCAAAGCAGCTTAGATAGCACTTTCCGAATAAGCGGTTCCACTTTTATTCGCCTTCACTTTGGCTCAATAAGTGTTAATAAATTAGTTCGATTTCTAAACAACCGACTTCAAACTTTTGTGCTGAAGTGCTAAGATTTATTCACGCAGAACTACTTTTACTTGGATTTATAATGAATCAGATTTACATATAGCTGATTGTAACCGTTGTAAACATGTTTGGATCCAACCCGCTTTTGTAATGGTTAATTTGCTTTCGATCTTTTAAACAAAATAAACTGCCTGTTGCAAATTTCTGTGCTGCAAAATATAGCAACTTTTGTTGAATATTTTAAACTACAGCAGTTGTGAATATTGTCATAGTTTTGCAATATAAAATGTAACATGAACAAGGAAGCCAGTCACAACTCTATAATATTTATTCAATTCGTATAATATCGCCTTACGACTGCTACAAAATTCAGACATATAACAGTTAACAAAATAATATGGCAAAGGCCCACGATATTTAAAACTACCTGCCCCCGATTTGAAAAATAGCCCTCGGTCTTGAATTAGCTTTGGGCTCGTTTCGATTCTGTGCTAAATTTAGAACATATATTATTTCGGTGGTTGGTTTAGTCAAAATCCCAATATTTTACGAATACAAATAAAATAATAGAATATTTTCAAGCAACTCAAAGAACACAAAAGTAAATATTACAACAGTCTGTATTGACCATTACATTAACTTCCAACATAATCTCTTTGAACTTGAAGCTATTTATTCCACCTATATTCAAACATAGAAGTACCATCTTTGAAAAAATCGCAGCCTTGTTGACAGAACAACTGCTTGAGTAACAGCATCATCAGCTCAAATTGATCCCGGAATATTTCGTTTAGCTTTGAAAATACATAAATACAAATCACTAGAAACTAGGCCAGAAAAGTGAGGTGGATACTTCATAACTTCAAACTCAAATATCACAAATTGCGTTCATAGCAATGTACGTATAACATTTTTTCTCTTTCTTTTTTCTTTAATACAAAAGTGTTGTAACTACTGTTACATAATATTGACCAGTGTTTTGAACCTACGATCTTCTTTGATTACGTCATTCACACCATCACTATTTTCTTGAACACACGCAGAATGCGGCCGACCAGTACTTTTTGCTTGTTGGAAAGCTTTCTGCCACATTCTCCTGATACCAGATTTTTATTACCTAAGAAGAAGGAGCAAAATTCTCATGCACGCCATTGGATCTGTATGCATTTCTTTCGGCGTTAAACCATTCTTTTGTGGGCATTGAATGAATTATTGAAGCTGATTTTTTCCGTTTCGCAATATATTCGTACCAAAGCCATCTAATATGCTAGAAGCAATAAATGTTATACAGAGTGGTAACATTTTGATATTATTATAGGGAATCTCGATTACTGCAGGAGATATGGAAAAATGTACCCCTATCCTCGATCTCTTTTTTCAAGAAAAGCTTAATGGTGAAAACCAAAATTGGCTATCGTCTTTTGTTTTCAAGTTATAAGCGAATAGCATTAAAATAACATTTTAGCTTGACAAATATGAATCATATAAATAAAGGAGAACGATCCAAACGTGTGTGTCCGTCACGACAATTGCAGACGCGATGACCCCCATTTGCGTTTGCATCCATTTTGCCGTCGCCTCGATTTCGCAACCGGGGCGGAGCCCCGGGGGCGCCTTGGAGAGAGGCGGAGCCCCGAGGGCCCCCTTGGAGAGGGGCCGAGCCTCAAAACCCCCCTTAGAGAGGAGCGGAGCCTTGAGGACCCCCTTGGAGAAGGGCGGGGTCCCGACGGCCCCCTTGGAGAGGGGCGGAGCTCCGAGGGCTCCCTTGGAGAGGGGCGAAAACCCGGGGGCCGCTTGGAGAGAGGCGGATTTCCGAGAGCCCCCTTGGAGAGGGGCCGAGCCTCGAGGGCCCCCTTGGAGAGGGGCGGAGCCCTAAGGGCCCCCTTGGAGAGGGGCGGGCCCCGACGGCCCCCTTGGAGAGGGGCGGGCCCCGACGGCCCCCTTGGAGAGGGGCGGAGCCCCGAGGGCTTCCTTCTTTGGTCAGGTGGACGGCAGGGGGAGGCAAGGGAGGGGTGTGTAACAGAACGGAAAGGCCCAACGTAATAGGCCTAAAAATTGTAAATTGAATAGAATAGACCGCGCAATAGCGCGCGCAGCCCCGTTTATTATTAATAAAATTAAAATGACTATTCACTTCAACTGTCACCTGTCAAAAGTGGGCCAATAAAAACTTCAAACTTACATGTGTAATTAACTAAAATTTACACCGTTTTAATTTGTAAAATGGGTTTTGTTCACTGCATAGTGCACCGAATACTATCCCTAGTCCAAGTAAGTAGATTATTTTTAGGCAGTAGGTATCACTTGTCCATTGCGTCTGCAATATTTGTACCCACGCAAAATGAACATTTGTGATACCTACTACTCCGCAAATAATAGACATAACTTTGACCCCTTACAGTATTATATATGAACATTTACAGGGTTTTCAGATTGCTCTTCACTATGTATTAGTTGTGTTTTACTTTATCGCAAATGTTTGCCATTTTTTTCGACTTGTGAATATTGACAAAAAATTGGAATTACATTTGACAAACAGTGAAACACAATTGATACACACTGACAAGCGATCGGAAAACCCCACTTGTGGTACAGAGAAGTACTAGAAAAACTGCCAGAGCTGTAGGGTCGTTATTTGTCATCCGATTTTCAAAATTCAAACACCAAATTAAATAGTTCAAAATTCGCTATAATCTGACACCAAAAAATATTTTTTAATTCAAAATTCATTTGAGCAACTATAGTCAACTTTTTTTAAATTACAACTATAATTATTTTATTTTTGTTTGGACTCCACTGATTGTTCTGAATACAATGATGTTAGAATGTAACATTTTTATTCATTTACAGTTAAGAAAAAAAATTAAATTTACGATTTCAAATCAAACCCGTGCACCCGTGAACTACAATCAAGTAGTCTGTGTAGAGCAGATGTTCCGCAGTTGAAGTTTTACTGGTTTTGCATTTATTTTTGAACATCATGCTGTACTCAGCTTACTTGATTGCATCTTATACGAGATTTGATGCCACGGAGATGTGTAAAAATGCCATATTTTTTTCTGCAGTATAAATAAAGTAGAATATGATAGTATTACGTCATTTACGTCATATAAGTCCGAAAAAAGTTTAAAAATATTGTGAGGAAAGCACCACGTTGGGCGACCATTAATATGGAATGGTAACACCACTCTACATTTAAATCCTATATTTATTTACTTTTAATATTACTTAATGCAATTTGAGACTCTTAACAGGGTGTGGGTCGTTAATCTAGTTATCTGTTCTTTGATATTCTAATTTTATATGAATTTTTAACTATTGACTGCTACCAAATGTCAGTTTGACTTTAAACAACTATCAAACAATAATCAAATCAAAATGACAAATATTCTCTCTACTCACAAATCAAAGACTCAATTCACTAAAGTAAGTACTGTGTTATATTTATTTCAAGTGTTTAATTGTCATTTATTCAATATGCTTCTACAGGACTAATTAAAAACCAATCTGATTCCCTCTTATTTCACTGTTATTCACATTTAACACCACTGCCCCTGACGTTCACAGCTAAGCTCATTAACAGCCAAACCTCGATACTCTTTCAACCAACTCGAGCACGTCCAAACCCAGTCTCCTGCACGTTACCGTCAATCGAACCCTCCTGGTAAGTTTCCACTAACAGATGGTATCCAAACTAATTTCCCATTGTCCTCAGCTCCTACCTTGTAGTAACCAACCCAAATCAATCAGCCACACTGGCAACTCCTTTCAAATGATTGATCCATCTTCCGTATAATCACCAAATCCAGTAATTAGTATAACTTATTCCTTGTATGTAGTAAATCATCCAATTCTAATTAAATATTATTTTATTCTTCTTACTTGCATCTAATTAAACCATATTCCATTATCTTTTCAATGACTGCATACTTGCATCATTTCATAATTATATATTCACTTAATTTCACCTGGCAGATTTGTTAAAAACCTTTTTATTTGTAGTCAACCAAATTATTTATACAAATAAAGGCTAAATTTCCAGTTTTTATTAATACAAAATTATTTTTTCCCAAAAGGTTTGTTATTATCACTATCTTAAACAAATTTTAAAATTCAATTATTAATGCACTCTTTTTTAAAATTAAATGTTTTACCTACTACATGCTATATTCTAGTATTAAGCATATTTGTCACATGATAACATTATCTTATCTTTCATATTAACTTTCACCACCCTGATTGAATACTCAATTGCTATAACTTAACAAAATTTATTATAAATTGTCTCAAATTTAATGTCTATTACTCAATTCAACTTAACCAACAATCTTATCCAAAATTGCCTAAATTTGATTGTATTAATCTTCCAAATTTATTTCTTTAAATTTTTATTTAATAAGTGCCCTATGTGTATCATAATAATATATAGTTGACTATCGTTGCATAGAGACATTTCAAATTAATAAATATTGCCTACTGTTGGAGTTTAGCGGGATTTGAACCATTGAATTTGGTGTTTGAATTTTGAAAATCGGATGACAAATAAAGCTCCAACAGCTCTGGCCGTTTGTCATACACCTCTCTGTATATTGTAGAAAAGAGAAACGTTTTATCTTTTTAGATAAATTTCTGAAATCACTTGTATTTCAATTTTTTCTTTTTTAAAAGTGACTACCTACACCCTGTATTTTTGTAGTCAAAAAATGAAACTTTTCTTTATAAGTCGAAAACAAGAGACAATAGCCAATGTTGGTTTACACCTATAACAGGGTACGGACAAATACGTCAAATTGACATCAAGGCACCCTAGTTTTTACCATTAAGCTTTTCTCGAAAAAAAGATCGAGAATGTGGGGTTAATTTTCCATATTTTTTATAGTAATCGAGATTCTCTATGAAAACATCGAAATTTGTCCACCCTGTATATATCTCTCGTACAAAATACTTTAACTATGAATACGGCCTACTTCCTTTTACTATAAAAGAAGTATTGGATTCACCCCAAAAATTCGAAATTGAATTTTCAGCAGATCGTCACGTTTCAGAGTTCCTTGAACCCAAAACACATGTTTTTCTTCATTGGGCTGTCTGTCTGCGTATCCGTGTGTGAACAGAATATCTCAAAAACAAAAAGAGAAATGACGTTGAAACTTCATATATAAGTTTTGTGTACTATCTAGATGCGACAGCAAGCTTTTGAAGAAAATCGCATTACCGGAAATATTGTGATTTTTAAGTTTTTTTTTTATTTTCTCAAAAACGGCTTTAACGATTTTTTCAAACGTTACATTATTAATGTGTATTGATGTGAGATAGGTGATTTTCCAGTTGAATAACTCTAGATTTTTGTTTCCTTTTTATATAAGGTACCTAGTAGGGAAGTTAAAACACATTTTTGACTAATTATAAGATCACTTTAAAAGAAAGTTGTGTGCGTGTATTACACCAGATTTTTTGCATTGGAAACAATTTTTCAAGAAATTGTAAATCCTAAGAAGCCAAATATTAATATCGATGTATAAAATATTGGTAACCAACATCTCCTTATTATGGCGCTATAATTATATCGATTTTAGTTGAATTATATACGTTATAACGTGGAATGGAAATTTAGGTAAATACCTATTTACATAGCGTCTAGGCATTTAAGTGTGAATGATACTATAACGCGTTTTGAGCTATTCTCTTTAATTTGCCTTATTTTAAGGGTTTGTGATTTACTTTCTACTTTTTAATCTAAATTTTAGGTATTGTTTCCTAGTTCTATTATCTTTCGCTTATTTTTCTATCTTTCTTGTTTTTCAAAGTGAAGAAATTTATTGAATACACTGTGTCGCACGATTTTTTTAAATCGGCAGCGAAGAACTTCAAAATCGTCATTAAAATACCAGAAATCGCCAGTGAAGTAATCCAGTAATCCAGCAGACAATGTCAACATAACCTACAAAAGCTGGTTAAATAAAATGTTTTACTACTTCGCCGATACGTCGTTTATAAAAACATAATGCTCCCCTCGGCACTGAAGTTTTTTTTATCCCTCATGTGGTTTATTTGGGCCTCGGCAAGTAAATTCCACATTCGTGATAAATATTTAAACTTCACTAATATAATAGTAGTTTGTATGTTAAGAGCTGAAAGTGCAATCTTGCCGCTTGCATATGAATATTACTGGTTGAGGCGCAGCCGAAGAGCACTTTCAGCTCAAAATATACATAGTATTTTTTCGATGACTTATTAAGGCGAAAATAATAATATTATTTCATGTTATTAAAATTTTCAATTGACAGTAAATTTAATATCACATATTTGATTTTATTAATCAGGTTAGGTTTTGCGTCAGTCTGTGTCAAAACTGACGCAAAACCTAACCTGATTAATAAAATCAAATATGTCATTTTAAATTTACTGTCAATTGAAATGTAAGTTCGAATTTGACATAGACTTACAGTGCCACCAACATATTATTCATACGTTGTAATACTATGACTATTCAAAAACGTTCGATTATTTCTTTTAGTTTGACACAACTAAACATGACCTACTGAGAATACGTTTCCCAAGGATCATGCGAAATTGAGATACAATTGAGTGTACCAAATATTTAGTTACAAAAAGTTACTAATGATATTTTATAACTTGTGAAAACTACTTCCGTTAGAGAAAACTTATTAGTGGCATCTTGCTGGACTTTAACTCACTTGATGAATGAAGAATGATGAACTGTCAAAGTTTTCTTAGCTTTAGTGATTTTTCTTAGTATATGAAATTAAATGCTTACATTATTTCGTGTTTGTTCTACGTCTTCTTAAATTTCTGGTAGCGCTCACATTTGAGGGGTGACATTAGATATTGCTCTTGTCCATAATTTTATTGATCTATTTTTATCTTCAGTGACACTATTTACATTTGTGTTATAGTATTGTTTATAAAATGCCTAAGCCAGTTCAGTAAGATTGTACTCATAATGATATGGGGATGCCTTTACACCATGTTGATAACATTTTGTGTCAATTTCATACTTTTGTTAAAATGGGTTCAATCAAGTGCCCTAATTGAGCTTATGTAGATATATATAAAGCATTGTCAAAAACAATAGCATTTTAGAACTATCAAATGGTAGAGCTGGTATTAATTGATTTTGTATCCGCCCTGTAAATAGCTGATTATCCATAGTTTTATGGTAGTCTCTGTCGTTTGATTTTAAAAATAAAGTACAACCCTCCAGAAAGCCATCAGTAGATCTAGTATGAAGCACCGTAAAGCGTTCACCTTCTGGTTTCCTCATTTTGAAATCTTTCTTGGGAAGATTGCCGCAAGTCCAAGATTTAGTACGAGAACCGTTTGTGTAAATCTAGTTCTCATCAATAAAAATTTACCTTATATTGAGGTAGTCTTGTTTATATTTTAAATAAGTTTTCAGAAATTTATTTTTTATAATATTATATGGAGCTGTTCCACTAAAATGTGTCTGTTATTTTCTTTTTTGTATCTGTAGCCCATTAACTTCAACATTTTATGTAAGAATGAACGCGGCCCAGTATAAACTAATTTGTTTAGCAAAACGCAACAAGCCATTTAAATTAAAAAGTCAAGACTTTTGCGAGCTATTTCTTCACGCAAAAAATAATCTTAAAAGTTCGATTTCTTCCGACCGGTGTGACTCGCAGATGATTCCTCTTTATGACCAGCATTAACTTTGTGTATTATACTGCGAACTGTAGCTCTAGATACCTAGTAATAAAAATAATATTGTTCAAGACTCGTAAGTCGATGTTCAAGACAAAGTACAATAAAATTTAACTTGCTGAAAATATATTTGAAAGTTTTTCCTCTAACTGGGGATAACTCAAATTTAGCGCTAAATAGCATCATTCATGGAAACACTTAATTAAGGAGTATTTTAACTTTTGATTAAGTAAATTCTATACTTTACACGGCATAAGTTATATTTAAACTTAGCAACGCGCCCGCGTAATAATAAGAACTTATATTACGATAATAAAAATGATTTTGGCATAAGCGCTGCCATACTTAGTGAAACAGAAGTTACTGCTCTATTAATTTAATTAATACAACAGGTGTAATGTGGCTTTTCCTATGCCCTATACTCTACTGTACTATGAATTTATAATGCCTTTTGTTTGCTAATTAACGTAGTCGTAAAAGTACAAGACCCGCTCTTACCTCAGTACAGCTAAAAGATTTGTCAAAATTGCTCTTGCCGGTCTGCTTGTGATCACCTACAATGCTGTAATTATACATGCAAACCCTGCCAGAAATGAAAACCAAGAATTTTACATGAAAATATATATATATATATATATTCTGTAAAAGAAACAAACATGCATAGAAATACATAGAAAGAATACACACTGTTAATTGGTAAATGTTATATGCGCTATGAATAGTAGCATGGAACATTCCACGAGCTTGATGCTTAATCTGCATGCAATGTTTAAATCTCGCTTAATGCGGTCCTGGCTCCAGTAGCTCGAAATCAGCTGAAGCGATGTGTGCTGGCTTTGCTAATTCAGCAAGTACGCACTTGGCATTTATTGCACAATGCGTTGCAACAACAGGTAATTCCTTATTACGGCTTTGGGTTTTCCCAATCTTTCTGGACCATACATTCACTCTTAAAATGTAATTACAGTAACTAAACCTGCCTTTATTTCGTAACAAGGTGGCAACATGATCAGCTCAGAGTGTTGACAAAGTCAACTGGCTTCCTTGAAGCTCAAACGGCAGCCCGAATAGCAGCTTCCGGCTTCGCGATTGTCCCCCGCGCTTTGGCTCCCGCACAATTTGCACCAAACAGTTCTAATAATAGCACACGGGATGAGTATTCCGTTGGCTTGTAATTTATTATTCGAGCTGGCAGAATATTTGTTGCAAGTTTTAAATATGCAATACGTTATAATTTTATTACTACAATTAAATAAATACAGTTTAGTTTTATTCCTAGCAGAATAATGATTAAATACCATGGTGATTATTGAATGCTAAAGTGGCACGAACTAACCTGTTACACAGGTGGTGGATTTGAAAACAGCCTTCAAGTGCGTTTATCGAAATGGGGATTATTAGGCCAGTCGGTAGGATTTTTTTTTGCTTACATTAATTATTAATACGCTAAATTTTTGTACACACGTACATATTGACGGCCTAACCAACATCTCATATTTTTCTGACAAAAATTGAAAAGGTTGGCCGCCCTTACAGTAAGTTTCACGATAAAAATAGTTATTAGAAGATATGTGGAGGAGAAAATTTCCTATAAGAAAATGTTGACTAATGATTTTATATCTGGTGTGATACACGCACACAACTTCCTTTTACATTGATCTTATAATTAGTCAAAAATTTGTTTTTTATTTTTAAGCTTTTGTCAAAAATTTTCAAAAATTACAAATTCTACAGAAACAGTACAAAATAAAGAGTTAGTTAAAATTAATCAAGGAAAATCCAATTTAGAGGTATTCAACTGGAAAATCACCTATCTCACATCAATACACATTAAAAATGTAATAAAAATATCAACTTTGAAGAGAATCGTTAGAGCAATTTTTCATAAAAATCTAAAAATACTGAAAAATCACAAGAGTAAACACAATACTTTCGGTTATGCGACTTTCTTCAAAAGCCTGCTGTCGCATCTAGATAGCACACAAAACTTATATATAAAGATTCAACGTATACCTTTTTTCGTTTTTGGGATATTCTGTTCACAGACAGACAGACAGACACACAGACATACAGACAGACCAATGAACAAAAACATGTTTCTTGGGTTCAGGGGACTCTAAAACGTGAAAACGTTGAAAACTCAATTTCGAATTTTTGGGGTGAATCCAATACTTCATTTACTGTAAAAGGAGGTAAAAAGTATTAAAGCCTTTTTGCCGAAAACTCAACGGTTAGTTATCAATTGCTCTAGGTAGATGACGACTCATTACTTTTTTGCGACTTATCTATTCTAAAATATAGATAATCCATGCAACAACTTCTGAAATACTACTTCAGCGATGAGAGTCATTTTTGATTACTTTATTGTATACCTGTAGATTATAGGCCAAGTTCTCACGCTTTTACATTAATTTTCGCACTACCCTGCATTAGAATAAATGGCGCGTTTTTTCGTAGCAGTAGTCTACAAAACTAAAATAGAAGTTTTAGAGTAGAATTGAATTAATTATCGAAAAACGATACAAGTTTCAGGGTATCACAAGTCTTGTTTCGCTAGTCAAAGTTATAAATAAATTGAATACACTAGATTCATTTCAGAGATTTAGATTAACAAGAGGTACATAAGAGGTCTCTCTTTACATAAGTATTAAATATATAAAAGTATATTTAAAGGTATTCAAACACATTTAAAAATATTAAAAAATCATGTTATATCATTTGTCTTCTTTTAATCAATGTATGTGTTGAAGCCCCATCAAGATCATCTGAAAATTTACCTATTTCTAGAATGTCTGCTTCGGAGGTATCAATACCAGCTTTCTTTCAGCTTCACTTTGACTGGAATGAGGTTACCGCTCGGTTTCTGCTTCATCGAAATCGTTACGATCTCGTGGTAGACACTTTAAACACGACTGTTCAGTTCAGTTCAGTTCCGATGTTCTGCATCCGCAACCTGATCACAACCCTTTCCATATTTGCACGATATAAAATGTTGTAATGGTACAGGTCTATTTTTCGATAGCTTTCAGCCACATCTCAGGTTACAAAGGGTTGCTTTACCACTGCTGTATTAGGTGATAGGACCTCAGTGAGTGTTGCTTGGTTGGTGGAAGGAACGGTAAATTGAATTTACCCTTGGTAATTGATCTCGGATAGAAGATGTTTCTCTTAGCTTTGCTCCGTACAGAAGGAGGAACCGATTTCTTGCCTTAGCTATATTTTCTAGGTCTGCATTAGTGTTTTGCAAAATTCGTATAATATCGTGCAAGTGCATATGTTTTTCAATCAGCTTTATGAACTTTGCCTTGCCTTGTCTAAACAGTGCCGACGTTGTCACAGCCTCTGAAATAATAAAGGAATAGCATATTCTCCAAGACGATGCGGTTGACGTTCAAAGTATTCTAAAAATACAACTTTTCCTCTACTTTGCCTTTGTCAGGTTTGAGAAAGTATATATTTGGAATCGAAGCAGCTTCAGCGGACCGATCTCTGTAGTTTAGTGGTTAGCACATCTACTTAGCATTCGGGAGGTTATGGGTTCGATTCCCACGACCGTCTGCTCTGATTTAGGTTTAGAGGTGATTTTCCTGAGTCAACAGAGTACTTTCTCTGAGGCAACTGCTGGTGTAGTGTTTCTCCACCTTTCCTTGCCTTTCTTCCGTTCTCCACCCCTCTTTCCTCTCACCCATCCTATAACTCCCGCTCTTGGCTGAAGAGGGACGCAAGGTCCCTTTAGCCCGCCGCCAGTTGGGGGAATGGTAATTACCTTGAACCTTCACCTTTTTTACTTTTGCTTCAGCGGTCAAAATAGCTAAATGATCGCTATTCTCGACGATAATAATTACCGAATGGTATTCTTGGAAAAATCATTTGCTGTTTCCACGAAATGCGGACTTTCTTAGAAAGGTGGGCATTATTTTTTTTCATCTCCAGCTAATCCTCAGCTTATTCATCGAATCTTAGGGCTTGATCGAAAAAGGCAAATGTAGAGGTAACCACCGAAACACGCGTGTGGCATCAGCGTCATCTCCGGCGATTCTAGGTGGTCTCATATCGACATGCTGTTCTACGGTACCCAATGATATGTTGCAAAGTTCTTCAATTTTTTCCAAACCATCTGTGCTGTTCATGGATCACATAAGAGTTTGTTCTATTGTTATATTAGTCCATACTCCCCGACCAATACTGATCTGTTTGCCCCATTCATTACGAATTCCAGATTCCAGTTTCAACATGTCTTGCAAGATGCAAGTACAAATTTAATGTGCCAAGCGTTTTACCACGTGGTAGAATACATTTTAATGTTATAACAATATTTCGCCTGCTGCGTGGACTATATTAAAAAAAAACAATAAATTATCCGCTACTTAATCGATTTGACATCTAAGCGTTGCGTTGACGGCGAAAATGCTTTAATACTTTTTATAGGTAATTTTCTCCTCTAAATATTCGCTAAGAACTATTTTTATAGTCAGACTTAAGATAACTCAGATATAAGGAAAAGTTCGATTACACCGAGCCTATTTTTGTCAGAAAAATGTAAAATTTTTATTAGAACCTGCAAATCTACGTCTATACAAATTCAGCTTATTAACAATTAATGTAAGCAAGTCATACTTTTAGTTCCTTTTATTGCCATAGGGCAAAAACCTTCATAGGCATAGGCAAACTAGCATCAAGCTCTAGCTACCAGTAGTGCCGGATTCTTACCGGTTAAAAACCCCTATCTCTTCATACAACACCTCGGTACCGCTATTCGCATTTCATCAAGACGTTGGTTGTCTATTCTTATGACTTCATTCTTTTGCTTGCCTGGTCCTTTCTTCTGGTTCCTTCCTACTCATTACCTCTTCTATATAGTTTTGTACCTCCTGCCACTGCTTTTTGTTGCTGGTCAGTATCGTGGTCAGATTAGCTGTGCTCAGTCGTTCTCTTGGCTTAATCTCCACCTCTATGCTTCTCCTTTTCCACCTTTCACAATCAAATAGCCTATGCGCCACTGTGTCTCTTCTGACGCAGTATACACACTCTCCACTGTTCGTTTTTCCTATCCTTTTCGTATAGGTTTGAAAAGAACCATTTCCCGACAACGCTTGTGTTAAGTAGTAGTCTGTGTGTGCACTTTACCCAGTTTTCTATATTTGGTATTACTCGTAGTTCCCTGGTCCATTGTGCCACTTCAGTCATTTGCTCCCACTCAGTCTGCCATACTCTTAATGTTCTTTCTCTCTCTCTTCTCTTTTTGCTTCTATCATTTGGCTGTAATTTCGTTGGTGAAGCCTCTTCCGCTCGTCCATCATTAGATCGATAAGTACAGTGTCGGTGATAACCTGTAAGGCTTTTCCCGAGACTGTCCTATAGCCGATGGCTATTCGTAATATCATTTTTCGTTGCACCCTTATCATCGTTTCTTTATACCTTCCAACCTTCATCGCCTCCTGCCATACGCGTGGCCCGTATAATAAGGTCAATTGCACCACCGCATTCAGGATCTCTCTCATCTTACTCTTTGGGCCGCCTATATTCGGCATTATTCTTACTAATGCTGCTGCCTTGGCTCCTGCCTTCTGTGTTGTGCTTCGTACATCTTTCCCCAACAATCCTCTTTCGCTTATTATGATCGTATTGATCTTTTTTGTTTTATGATGTTGCCCACACACTCGAATTGGATGTCCTTGTTTTTCTATGTCCCTTAATTACTACCATTTCGGTCTTATTCGGCGCCAGTTCCAAGCTATGATCGCCCATCCAGTTTGTTGTGATTTGGATAGCTTCATTTGCTGCATGTACTAACATTTATATGTCGTCGGCTGTTACTACTAAGGCCAGGTCATCTGCGCTTTTACTCCCTGCGGCCACTCCTGGTTGAATACTCCATCGTACACCATGTTCCACGGCATGGGCCCAAGTACCGAACCTTGTGGGACGCCTGCTGTCATCTCCATTGTTTCGTGATCCGTCAGTTGTAATCTTCTGTCCTTCAGATAGTCTCCTATTATTTCTACTAATGCAGGTATATTTCTATTTCTATTTCAACAACTACCAACATACATTTTAGAAAGACGATTTCGCAGCCCCAGGAGAATAAAAGTATTCGATTATTTAACATTTATTTTGGAGTGGGTGCCACACTGGAAATCGAATAATTGCAAGAAGTGAGATATCTCTTGTAAGACATAAAATTAAACTTGACTGTACTAAATATGAAATGTTTTATTCCATTCAGGAAAATATCTCAAGATGCATATCTATAGCGTATAGGTTCCTCTTATACATTATAAAGAATTAATTATTTAAACAACCAAAATTATTAATTCTAGAAAGTGTGCACATTTTTTAATAATTCTCGTTTTACTACACTGTATGCATATTTATAAACGACTACAGAAGTATAAAAACCGCATTACAGAAACTGTCACGTCATTGACATATGTGCAGTCTGCATTGCCTAATGCATTTATCCTATTTAAACTGCGGAACCCAGAGCAAAAGCGAAGCAGCCTAATCGGCAAATTACAATGAAATCATTTGTTATGTCATAATGCAAAGACGACCATTAGCTAGCATTCCGAGCATAGCAGCCATTGTAAAAGCAATATTCCGGCTCGGTCAATTATTATCCACTTTGTAGGTTTGTAGAACACACATCCAGGCCGCTCGAGCCGACATACAATTGGAATGATTAGATGATATTGTCACGGTTTCACTCGGCGGCAACTCGCGAGAGTTCAAGTGTAAATGTAAAGGTTCGCTTTAACCGAAAGCGAACGTAACAACGAAAGTCGAGCCAAATTCCGCTTTTACGTTCGTTTTAATGTGTTACAGTGAGCATTAAATGGGGAAGTAAGGATTAGCATCAAGAGCGAGTGCGTTGAGAAAAGCCAGCGCGTGCAGTGGCAATTTTAAAAATGCGGAAATAGCCGCCAAGTGCTTTCATTTGTTTTAAACTCCTCTAACACTAGGATCTTGCATTTTAATGCCTTTGGTGCTCATGCAGCTAATTCGTCATCTTGGTGCTACAATTTGAAATTAATATATAACAATTGCGTTTACTATACTGTTCGCATACGAAGGACCAATCAATCCATGAGGGAACATATGAGATGAAAACAACTAAAAAAATAGTATAGGAAACTCTTGTAAATAACGAGAAGATGAGAGCTTTTCAATCTCTTTCTGTATTATTATTTTTTTAATTCATACTAGGCTATGAGGGACAAATTCAATTTTCTACTCAGCTACCTTCTACACGTACATGCTTATTCCAACGCTTTTCTAACTACTATATTTCCCAATACAACTTTCAGGAGCTCTTAACGGCGTTCATCTAAAACAATTTTCATTGTCTGAAGGAAATCTTTACAAAAAAATCTCAGAGGGAGCTAGATCTGGCGTTTAAGATATTTTGAACTATGCGCGCTTTGTGCACCCCCTTATTGTCATGCAAAAGCTAATTCATCTGTTTCCAAGACTCTCACTTTTGTTTTACGTCTTTTTAAATTCTAAATTTTTTGCGTGGACATTAATTGTTGCTTCTTTGTGTACATGTAACAAAAAAATCTCCAACCTAATTTTTTTTTAAATAGATCAAATTGTGCTAAGTTGAACCTGTTGCGATAATAATGTATGTATTGCTATGCTATGTATTGTACCACCAACGTAGTTTTATTTATTTAATATTTTCCCCGCAATTAGAATTTTTCCTACGTTATGGCACTATTTGTTATGATTTAGCTTTTACGTTTGACTTTTCTGATACTACTTAGCATTTAACATATTCTCTTTTAAGATGAATTTATGTAAGTTATATGCCCGTTAATATAAATTACTAATTATTAATTTTATTAAATATTTCCAGTTCCAGCAGAAGCAATTACTCTTAAAAACAGGTCGGGTTCATGCTTTATAAAGATTGTTCTTACACTTGAAAAATCGTTTTGTTTCAATGAAAGTTTACTTCAAAAATTCTATGACAGTTCGGTAATTGTGAATGTCAAATAACTATGGAAGTGGAAAATTATTAAAAAATTTACTTGTTGCAATTATTATCATTTGATGATTATAAAAATGTAAGTAGTTCTTTGTTAATTACTTTATTCACTTTATTATGATGTTTACCTCTTAGCTTTGTCACAAATACCTGTAGTTGTAGCCTCTCCAATCACTTCAATCAGCTCCTTCACTTAACTATGTGGATTCAATCCGCTCACAGAAGCTCTGGGACACCCATGCACAACACAAACCCCAGCTCAATACTGCAAACTCCTGTCAAACTCAAAAAACTTTCTTTTCCACTGCACGTCAACCCAAGTATAGTTGTAATCAATTACTAGTAACAGTAGCTACAATGCCTTTTTCTAAAGTCTCGCAAGATGTTTGCAAACTTCTCTCAGATGCTCGATGACGTCCACCACCAGTGACAGATAACGCCTCCTATCCAATTCACAAGATGTTTCCTTCTATAAGAAGCGTGACAATGTCCACTACTAGTGACTGAAATGCTTTTATCTAATTTCCATAATGTTTTCTTCAGTAAGAAGCTCAACGAGGTCCACTACCAGTAAATGAAATATCTTTTATCCAATTCAATTTATTATTACTCACCCATTTTCATACACCAACCAGATTAATAAATCATTTCATAGCAAGACGTTTATTATTTCAAAATTTTAACTTTTTACAAATAAGGTTTACATAATTTCTAATCTAAATTTTTGTTATTATTTTTTTCTATTAAGCTTACCATGCAATATTTTAACACTCCTAGATACTATACAATTATATTTATTTATGCATGACATATCAAATGATTTCTTCAAATAAGTATTCCACATTAACTCTCCACTTTAATTCAAACAATATTTAAATCATATGTTAGAATCTTTCTGTTTCTTAATTTGAATTGTTTGACTGAATTTAAATTCTAATCCGTTATTATACTAAATACACATGTGAATAATTATGATGTTCTTTCTAATACTGAAATTCATCTTTGTATTTTTAATAATGAAATATTTTAATCATTTTATACATAATATCAAACCCATGAACTATATTTCCCAAATAAATTAGCAATCCTATATACAACCATTACAGTATATATTATCGTTAATCTTTTGTCACCTTAGCGGTGTAGAGGCTGGTGCTTTGTAAACTAGCATCTGGTAGTGTAGTGCTCAACTTACCCCGAGTTGCGAGTTACAAAGTTGGAATGCGCCTTTGGTGCTTGCGCAGCAACCATTGTGTGAGGTGTGTGTCTTGGTGATGTGTGAACCTTGTTACTCTATCTCTTAGGTCTGTGGTTCTGAGTAGAGCACAGTTAATTTGATGCTCAACTGTGAATGGTCTCACCGAGCCCGGTTCCAATCGCCAAGGCTGCGGTAAAATTCCGTCCCTTGCGGGATTCGAACCGAGAACTTGCTTAATGCAACCCTAGTGCTTTTCCAACTGCTCTACCCGGCTTCTTTGTTGCAATAATAATGAATAATTATTCTATTCAATAAAAACAGAACTATCTAATGAGCTGGCATTCGGGTAACATGCATCGCCTAGGAATAGAAGTCGTTTGCTCAAAATGTTATTAGTGCGTAGCAAATTCTATAATTTACTATAGTTTACTCGTCACCTGTGGTAATTATCAAACTAGAGCTATGTGTTTTCATAAAATAACAATTACCACCTTAATTGATTTATAACTCGTTTTAATTCTAAAATGCCTAATATATTGCTATGAATAAACGTTAGAATGGCAGGCTTGTAATTTGTAAGAATTCCTTATTGAGTATGAATACATAAATGTACATACAAGTACAGTTACATGATATTTCAATTAATAAATACAAATTCAAGATTAACCATAACTAATATAGTTTATTAAAATTATAATTACTTCAAGTTCATCCTTGTAACGACGGGTGGAATAGTAAATAGATAAATAAAGGCATGTGCGAATCAATGAATAGTAACTTCAAACTAAGTAGTATTTAAAAATAAAAATATATTTTTTTCAACTTTACAATAATATAATAATTATATTTAAAATAGTAACCATGTAATTTGAGTAATTAAACTGGAAGCTAGAAAATAGGGGGTAGTTAAAAATAACAAACTAACATTTGATTATTGTTTTCCTTAAACGAAAATAGACGTTTTATAAGTGTATTAAGAAATTATACAATCAGGGTTGATAGTAGAAGAATGTTATGTTATTGACTTGTACTATACCAAAGAATATAATGTTAACATTGAGAGTTTAAGGTATATGAAAAACTTGTTGAGGCTAGTACTTATTTAGCTGTAGCAGAGATCCTCATGATTGTTGTTATCTGGTGCCGTAATGTACAGGGTTTGCTGTGCTGAATATATTGTTAATAAGTATATGAAAGATGTTGCTGGTTAGAATTAGTATTTGGCTGTGGCGGCATAATTTCTATTGTTTGATGCTGGAATGTTCATGGTTAGCAACGCTGAAGATTTTATTAATAAGATTTGAGCAGTGTGATGCTTCGAGGATTGGAGAAAAACATATGTAAAAGGAAATAATTATTATAAATAAGTATAACATTCAATATTTAATTAATAATTACCTGAAATGGGCTAAAAAAGTAATGTTTGTAAGAGTAGTTGAGTAGAATGTTTAAACGAACTGTTAGTGAACGTTGTAGATTAGAGGAACCTATAGAATTGATAAAAGGTTTGATCCAAAAATAATTTTAAATTGAAAATCATTTAAATGTAAGTCCCAACCTGAACAAAGGAGTATCATGTTCAAATGATTTATTTTAACTAAGTTAGTTCTGGGGATTTAATTAACCTTAAGCATTTATTATACCGGGTCATTAATAGGTACCAATGATAGAATACATAATCAAAAATATCTTGGCTCAATCTAACTTATGAAGAAATAACGTTAAGTAAAAAAAAATTTGATAATGAAAAAAATAATATGCATTAACAGTCATAAAATTGGAAATTTTAGATAAACAATACAAATATTAGATATAATAAATACAAAATTAGGTATTTAGAAGTTTTACTTGTGAATAGCATGAAAAATGGTGATATATGACAAAGTGTACAGGGTGGAGCTTGTAGTGGACTGTATGAATTTATTTTGGACAAATTACAGGATATGTCTTAGGGGTGCAGGAATAAAAAGGGGTGCAACCCAACGGTCTCGTGCGGTCTCACACGATATGATGTAACAAAAGACCTGGGGTCCGTTTGGGCAGCGTGAACACAGTGAAACAAGAGTTTAAACTGTATTAATTTAATGACTAGTTCTTTTCTATTTATACATATAAAAATACTGACTTAGCTTACAAAATTTAATATTTGCCCTAGTTCAAGCTGTTATTTCTACGTGCGTGTCTAATTTCATAATAAACAAACTTGCAGAGTGCAGAATTGCAGGCTGTTCACCGGGTCATTCGAGCACTGATTACATTACTGCTGACGCTTTGTTAAGCATTTTCCGTATGCAATATGTGTTTGTGACATACACGCCTAATTAAATTAAAAGGATTAAAATTTATGTTTGGTTCCTAAACACAAAGAAATGAATATGAGGAATAAGAATTTAGAAAGACACGCAATGTTTAATTTATTCTGTTATAATAGATAATTAATATTGTAACGAGACAGACTTGTGGTTCCTTAAACGTACACGCCGGTGTCTTCTGATGGCCTCTAGTAATCTATAACCATCTACGTTGTGTACATCACTTTGTTTTAATTACACATATTTGATGAATTAGTTAAACAGGTTCTTGTAACATATGGACCCTTAGGGCTCCTATAACCCTCGTAAGTGCAAGTTCTTTATTTAAGTAGACTCGCACACTCACTTTGATTAAATATAACGCCAAAACCGCTTTATACATTTATTAACCAATAAACGCTATAGTTTCGTATTTAAAACTAATTGTGAAAAATCAAATTATTCCCTTTACCTTTCTCAAATTAGGCATAGTCTAATGGAAAATTTGCTACTCTTCAGTTTTTGATGTAGTAATAGTAGTACTGCGACTTAATCAGTGCAAGGTGATGGTTGGAGAGGAAATTATCAGTGAAGGAAATTGGGCATGCCATCCCCAATCTGCTGTAGCGATGAGATCACCCGCTGATCGTTTGTAGCGACAAGTACGCAATTAAAAGTAATAGTAATTACAGGTGTCAGCCCTCAATCTGCCGTAGCGATGAGATCCCCCGCTGATCGAAAGTAGCGACAAACACGTAATTAGGAATAAGGAAAACTACGGCTGTCAGCCGTCAATTTGCTATAGCGATGAGATCGCCCGCTGACCGAAGTAGCGACAAACAAGTAATTAGGAATAAAGTAAGGTGCCCAAACTCTGTCAAGTTAATTATTACCTCTCAATGTCCCTTTAGCATTGCTTAAATATCAGCCAGTAGTGGATATCCTCTCTCGAGAATACCCATGGTGTTTCCACCATACAACCAATCACAGCGTTTCCGCTGGGTAATTCACAATCACAATGTTTCCATTATGACGCATATTAAGAAAATATTTTACTTTTGACTCCTATAGACCACCATCGTAACTTTTTATAACAACACATTCAAACAAAGGCCTTCTGTTAGCCAATGCTCTTGTTCTTATCTCTGTGTTAGAATATTATCATGTGTAGTTACTATACTTCCACATAACCATTGTATGGCTATCATCGAGAAAATCGCGTACACCTATTTCCAGCCAGCAAAAATTCAACCATGTCTTCAAACACCTTATTTACAGCAACTAACTGTTCCTGGCACCATGATGTAACATAAAGCCTATTTAACATACACATTTAAAAATTTTAATACTTCATTTACGTACGTTTGCGCGATTTTCTAAAATAATCGCAAATGTTGGAAATCTTCGTTCATAGATTTTTGACTTTTTCACTGAAGGAACTATTAAAGTTAATCTGGAACATACTTATTCATTGCATAAACCAGTTCTCAGCGGAGTGCCGCAAAGGTCTATTCTGGGGGCGTTGTGCTGCATGTCGGCAAGAACAATATATGTCTTCAATACGTTATTAACAATAGCAGAGAACAAAAAGTAAGCTCCACAACGACCTTTCTGTAACCCAATTGGTCCAACCATATAACGCGAATTTGTAAAAAAGTCAAAAACATGGTCCTGCTGAATAAACCATTTATGAATATCTAATTTCAGAATTTAGAAAGTATACATTCTTATTCTATATTCATGAAGATGCGAGTTCGGTACCAAAACCTGTAGGAGAACATAAACCTCGCTCAACAAGACTACAGTTTGATGCTGTAAAGCCTTCTTACGATGAAAGCTTTCCTCTCTGTAATCTACGGCTTTTACTCGAACGTCGTTTCTTTTAGAGACCGTATCATAACTTTCCGAATATTAAATTGGATTTTGGCGGTTTGCGTCAAATATGTGCTATTAATAACGATAATTGTTTAAGTGGGCACAGACATAAAAAATAAAACTTTAAATAATAACATGACCGTTCTTCCTATTGAACAGTTTTTTAGCTTGGAATAATTTATCCTATGAAGCTCCCACACTGTAAACATGTTCAAACAGTTCATTGTTCTTGCTTTACATTTTTATCATTCTTATTTCTTTTGGACTACACAAATGTTGAATTTTTTGTTGCTGTGCACATTACCTGATATGTTATATTAGTAGTCTACCCTGTATATTTTGTATTTGTGAGGCCATATAGGACTTAGCCCTCTGCCCCCTTGTTATAATAATAACAATGTAGTAGCAATTTATCATTATTAGCAAATCTTCTTTTTATTTCAAATAGTACAAAATGCAAACGATCAAAATATTCAGTTTTTTAGATATCTCCACTTTCTGTAATATTTATTTCGTATATTTGCTGTTCATCTTCTCTGTCGAAGTTAAATTTAGAACCAAGCTACACATGAACAGTTTTAGAGATTATAAAATTGTCCATAATAAATTTTAAAATTACTATTTCAATTTCTAGATCGTTCAAAAAGACTGCAGATACTTTCCAACCGCGAATAAAGCCTAAGTACTTTTTTAAAAATACCCAAAAACCGACGTTTTTTGTTTATGGCAGCGAATAGTTCAATTGCTTGCGACACACAAACAACTTTAATTTGATGTTTCCGTAGATGTGTTCTAATGTATGAAATATATATTTGGTTATCTTTATATGACCACCTCAGTCGTACTAGAAAGGCCACAAAGATGGTAGCAGATTTAATCTATAATTGTGGTCACATGCACATCAGATATTTTTGTTTCAAACTTTCTAATCGAAACTCCATCATAGACTCGCTGCTTCACATTCTTTATCAAATCACAGTTAATTAGGATATTAACTGATTTGTTAAGTTGACAATCTTTACAATAGAAATATGTGATTTGTGCAAGCTTATATTAGTTACTGGAGATTTGCTCAAATTATACATGCCATGACTGGGCATTCTATCGAGTGTAAGTTTTAATAATTAAAATTAAGTGTCTTTGAACACCAATGTACCGTTTTTATATAACTTTCTCCGACAACAATATCTTCTCTATTGATTTTGTGAAGTGTTCTTATCTTCTGAAAGAGGAAAGGCAAATCAGCATTGATGACATCAGTGGCAGTAACTATATCTGCTGTAACTTTTTGTATTTCCGAAGTCCCGAAGTGCCTCATGTGCTTACACTGTATGAAATTCAAAACTAGGCATTTCGAAAAAATCTTAGAAAATATTTGTCCACAATGTTTGCAATTATTTTTCTGTTGCAATTGATTAGAGAAGGGTCAGCAGTTTTTCTGAAATATTATTTAACTGTGTCCTGCAGAATACAATTTTTGATTTATTTTAGTGATTACATCATTTTTATTACAATATCCAATGAACATCGTTCATTTTCAGAATTTGAACCAATTACAACCGTGATCTGCGGATACACTTCATGGGGACGTGATATATTCGGTTCGTAATTTTCAACTTCGTATTTTGGTTTGTTCAGTTAATAAATCTAAAGTAGCTGTAAAATTGACCGAACGACCGTCAACGTCAGAAGAAATTAATTTTGATAAGTACTGTGACTTAGTTATACGAAATGATATAATGTACTCAATAATCACTCAACTTCTTTTCTATGTTCAAATATTTTCTCCCGTTTTAGTGTTGCTTTTAGAAAATACTACTTTGGATCTCAAGTCGGAAAGGTATTTTCGAGTATAAAAAGGGAATATTCGGATATTATTACTAAAAACAACTACTTGAAGATGATGTTTTTGAAAAGTGTGATTCAAATATATGTACTGTATTTTCTTACTCCAAGATTCTTCTTATGCCCCACTTTCTCTCGACCCAACTTCCAAAATCGAACTGGAAGTCACTTCTCTCATAATATCTTCAGATTTTCCTACTGATATTCGACGGAGGTGGATTCCTAGCGCTTCAAATCCTCCTCGGCTCTATGGTCTTCCCAAAATTCAAAAATTTCCCTCATTCCCATTATCAGTACCATAGATTTCCCCGTTGAACCTGAGGATTTACTTGTGAGTTTCGATGTCACTTCACTTTTTACTAAAGTTCCTATTCCCGATTCCATATTCATATCCAACACGTATTATCAAAGTATGGGAAGACGTCTTCAAGTCTACCTGCCCTTATAGAAAAATGCCTCTCTTCCTCTTATTTCCTATTTCTAGGCCATTTTTTTAAACAAACCTGTGGTGGCCATGGGTTCGGCTCTTTCACCTTTCGTAGCCAATATCTTTATGGAAGTTTTCGAAAGCGTAGCTCTGAAATCTTCAGAATTAAAACCCACGGTTTGGTTCCGATACGTTGACGATACCTTTATTATTTTGCCACATGGTAAAGACTTTAACAGTCTTCTTAAACCATCTCAATAGTCAACATCCAGATATTAACTTACTTTCTTAGATGTAGAGGTATTTCGCCAACCCAGTGGCAAACTTGGTCATTCTGTATATCGCAAACCCACTCACACTAATCGCTATCTACATGCCGATTCCCACCATCATCCTACACAACAACTTTCCGTTATCAATTCGCTTATGCACCGGGCTGTTTCCATATCCCAACACGATAATGTCCACGCATAATTAAACCTTATTCGGAAAGCTCTTAGGGACAACGGTTACCGTGCTAGAGATATTCAGCCTGCCATCAATCGCCATCTTCATCCACGGCCACCCAAACCTCCAAAAACCGATCCTCCCGCAGCAATAGCCTTTCTTCCCCATTTCTTGTGTCTTCAAAAACAAAACATTAAAACAGTATTCAAGCACCCGAGAAAAATCTCACAGGTTCTTCATCTAAAGATAACTATGTCATCTAAAGCTGTTTATAGAGTCCCTTGCTTTTGTAATACTATATACATTGGTGAAACAGGAAGTTCAGTAAAAACTGGCATCGCTGAACACCAGCGCTGCCTCAAGTCGTGTCTCGTTTCATCATCAGATATCGCCGAACACCAACGCGATACCGGCCATAAGATCCGCTTTGATTACACTTTCATTATCTGCAAATCCCCATTCTTCTTTAGCAGAAAGATTCACGAACCTATTGAGATTTACAAACCCTTTAATAATCTCAATCTGGACGAAGGCTTTCCCCTTCCGTCAGTTAACCACGACGGCACTTGCCTATAAATTTTCGCCTTTCTCCTTCCGATCGTTAGAAGAGTTTTTCCTCTGGTGTGACTTACACGTTGAGTTACCGTGCTCGTTTGATTTTTCTTCTGATGAAGTCGCTTACGAAAGTGAGCTAAACGTTGAGTTATTGGACCTCAATAATAACACGGTCCAATCTCGGAAGTCGTTTGTTACTTAATGACAATGGCCGTGAAAGTCTCCGAAATCAAATATATACGTATTGTAATCCGTTTTATTTTATTTATTTTTTATAAATTTTATTACTGTTTAGAAAGTAATCAGACATTGATACATCCTTCCATGTCAAGAACGCATGCTCTAGGGTACCACAGGAAAGCTCGTTTTGTAATGAGGTATAAACTACAAAATCATTGATATGCCTTATCGACCTTTAAGCCCAATGGCACCTATATCACTAAATATAAGATTATTAACAGTAAGAATTTTCACACGTGGATCAAAGAAGATCCTTATTTTTCGATACGTTTTGATTTGCAATTTACTTTTAATGTAACGGTAGTTCAAGAAACTATTTTTATATACGACCAGGAGGAAATGGTCACTTTATACTCTATTTTTTAAGGCGCAATGTGTCACTTTACACCCCAAGGTCCATAAAGTACTTTACGGCTGACTAATCGACACGAAGCAAGCCGTAAAGTAGTCTTCAGCCCGCTGTTTGGCTTTCTCAGTTTGAGAAACAGTGACAATTAGTGGCATCGTAGGTTGCCTAAATTTATAAACACCAAACATCTGGTTTTAATTGCACCTTGTGCGTAACTAGCGTATATGGCGCTTGTCGTGTTAGAGCCTTGGGCTCTAATTGTTACGCCGCGCACCATAAACGCCTTCTTATGCCCTTGGTACATAAATAACTATTAAAACACGCGTAATTGTTAAATTGTTAAAGTCGCTGTACCTACATTATTGTTAATCGCTAGTTTAATCTAATTCACAATAAACACCGTTCTACATAGACATTTTAAAGTAGCACCATCAATTGGTAATAATTTAATTAATGCTCATTATTTCAGCTTTTTCAAACTTCCCAAAATTTTCATTTGAAATGATGTATAAGGAGTTTAAAAACCAACCACGACAGAAATTATTTAGGAAACCTTTCTGAGCGAAACCCAACATTAAGCTAGTGAAGTATTACCATAAAGTAAAGTATTACATTGCATACCGGAATAGCCAAAGAATAGATTTTTAAACTTCAGGTAAATAATTACTTTGTATTGGACTTCAAAAATCTGCTTATGCTTATTAATACATACAACTAAAAAATGCTTATTTAATAAAGCTGTTAAAACACGTTTTTAGATTGAGCTTTATGCTACGAGGTACACTGCTAAAGTTCGCGGAATCGACTAATTGCATTGCCACCGTTCTGCAATTATCATATTCGTAAAATTTGACGTTTTTAATCTATAATTCAGTTGACAGTTCGATTTCAAACCGAGCAGTTTTATTTCAACAGAATTTAACAGAGTAATAATTGTGTGAAAAATGGAAATTTCGAATCATGATTTTCGAGTGATGATCTTTTATGATTTTCGATACGGTTTAACACCGCAGCAATGTGTGGAAAAACTTAGTTCGTTATTTGGGGATGAAGCACCATCCAAAACTACAGTTTACAAATGGTTCACAGAATTCAAGCTTGGAAGACCAACGTTTGATGACGATCTTCGCGAAGGTCGTCCATGCACTCTGTTGTCGCGAAAAATATCTATGCTGTGCGTGAAATCATTTTATCAGTTCGGCATGTGACATATAGGGCCGGTTGCAGAAAGCAATGTTAAGTCTCGTGTTAGCTAACATCGCGTCAAAGTGAACAAAATCGCATCAAATTTTGTTTACTAATGTATTAGTTGCCATAAGCATTTGAGATTTGATTCGTTTTTGTTCACTTTGACGCGACGTTAGCTAACACGAGACTTAACATTGCTTTCTGCAACCGGCCCATAGTGAGATAGAGACATCCTTAGGGATTGCGGCGAAACAAATACATACGATTTTGCACGATCATCTGCATGTCCGAAAGCTTTGTAGTCGTTGGATCCCTCACAATTGGAAAGAAGAACAAAAACAGGCACGTGTCAAGTGGTGCAGTGAAATGCTAAAAAAATGGTGGTCGTTCAAATTCTGTATATAACATCGTAACAGGTGACGAATCTTGGATATATTCATATGAGCCTGAAACTAAACAGCAATAGGTGTTTCAAAATGAACCTAAACCAACAAAAGTGGTGCGTTTAAGAAGCGTTTCCAAAAAAATGATTGCTTCTTTCTTCGGAAAAACAGCTCATGTTGCAACTGTTGCATTAGAGGATCGCAGGAGAGTTAATTCTGACTGGTATACTTCAATTTGTTTGCCGGAAGTTATCGGTGAAATCAGAAGAAACGACGTAAACCGGCGAATCATTGTTCATAATGACAATGCAAGCGCTCACACAGCACGACGAACTGTCGAGTTTTTGACCAATAACAACATCCAATTAATAACTCATTGCCTATATTCGCCTGATTTAGCGCCCAATGACTTCTTCTTATTCGGATACATCAAAAATAAAATGCGCGGCGAGCGTTTTTCATCGCCTGAAGAGGCCTTTGAAGCATTTAAATCACTTGTTTTGGAGGTACCTCGCGCAGAGTGGAAAAAGTGATTTGCAGATTGGTTTCATCGGATGCAAAAGTGTATAGATTTTAAAGGGGAATATTTTGAGAAGCAATAATGCGATTTACATAACGTAATTTGTGTTTTTTTTTACATTTTTCGCCAACTTTAGCGGTGCCCCTCGTATCGTAACTATAGTGCTGGTAACATTGCATTTGCATTGCTGCACCATTCCCGTACACGAAACTAATGTTCTTTTTGGGATTGATTCCCTACGGCCGCCTGCTCTGATTCAGGTTTTTAGGTGGGTTTCCTGAGTCAACAGAGTACCTTTTCTGAGGCAAATTCCGAAGCATTATTTCTCCACCTTTGCTAGTCCTCCTTGCGTTCTCCACCCCTCCTTTCTCCAACCCATCCCAAATATTCTATTCTTGGATGAAGAAGAGCCCAGGGCTGCTATAGCAGCTCCCCCCCCCCCCTCGCTGGAGAATTGAAACTCTTTTATCTTTCCTTTCTACTATACGCTACAGATTAGGTTTCGCAAATAATAAGAAGAGCAATTTTAATTGCTTTAGTATTGGAAGAGAACAGACCTTCAACAATGGTTTGAAAACTTCTTAAGGATTTTCTTACCTGGTACTCAACATGCCTAGACCTTGTTCATGGGGTTGGCACAAAAGGCCTATAAAGGCCTACTTGCTAGACATGAGTCTCCCCAGAAATACTACTACTACTACTACTACCATTTCCTAACGGAGACTATTATTTCACACCTTCTATACGTCAAAAGCATGTTGTTATTGCATACTATGCAATAAAAATTTTATTGCACACTTCTGTCAAAACTGTTTATTAAATTTGGTGAGTTTTCAATTTCAAACAATGAAAGCATACCTAACATGATTTTTAACGAGTTTTCAATTTGAAATAACGTTGACGTTTTGTAATCTCTTTTAGCATAAATATGTGGTAGTAGCTACTCGTATAAATAACTATTTTCTACGGCCACTACTAAAAGTAGGCCTTTTAGAGCTAGCTTTTGTCACTAAAAATGACGTTTTATAATTTATCGTGTTAAAAGTGAAATCAGTTGTTTACTTTTAGCCCATGTGCTAAAAGTAAACAGCTGGTGTCGAATTTAAAATTTCAAACTGGAAGAGAAGTTGTTAAGTTATTCTAGTAACTTCTTTCGTTAGAGCTAAAGTGTTTTTTTAAATAATTAAAGCAGTATGTGATAAATAAAGTAAAATGTGTACATTTATAATTACCTTTGATAACTAACTTTGACAGCTACTATCTGCAAAAGCAGCCACCTGCGTGTCAAGGCCATCTCTTTACTATGACATAAATTATTATTACTGTCATAATTGCAAATCTTTGTTAAATCGACATTTATGGATTAATAACGGTAACTTTAAGGCCTTAAAAAAATATTGTGTGCAAACCCGTGCTAAAAGTGCCTTCGGCTTCGTTTCATAATTTTCATGTCTCGTGCATAAACGTCCACTTTTAGCACTTGTTGCACAAATAGCTATTATCTATGACAGTGCGTAAAGTTGACTTTTAGTTGACAGTTTTAAGTTTGTAAAACGACTGTTTAATAACATGTTTCATTAGTTTACGTCGTCAGTAGCAACGTGTTTTAAAATTTTTAACCACGCAAGATTACGACCGGTTGGTAGTAATCCTAATTTACATTTAAATATTTCTTTACATTTACCGTGTTTTCTCAATTCTACCGTAGATAATAGTATATTATGTATCAAGTTTTATAAACGTCATTTTAGTCACGAGTTTTATTAATCACGAGCGAAGCGCTAATAAGTTTATAAAACAAGTTGCATACTATACTTTTTCTACGACCACAAATTTAGACAGTATAACATTCTTTCATTAAGATTTTGAAAATTATGTTAGGTTAAATTCTGCTTGACAAACGTCAACGTTGACTGTTGAAAGTTGAAAACTAACTTGATTTTTTCCATTAAAAAGTTCAGTCCGTAATTAAAACGCACGAACCCACAACTTGTGAAGGTGTGTTTAAAAGATTACTTACCGTCATGGAAACATATACCATAAATGGCATTTTTCTACAGTCGTCAAGAAAACGTGACATTTATGCATCGCTATAGATACGCGAAGTTTAACTTTTTTTAACACGTGAAAAAATAATATTTCTTCACCATTTCCTTAGTTACAACACATTAGGTGACTACATATTATGTTAGCAAATTAACGTTCGTATTTTATTTCTAGAAATTATTCTTTTATTCTTTTTTTGGCGGCTGTAGAAAAAACGTTGTTTGTATTTCGTGGCAAAATTCGTGTTTTTATGGCGCGTTTGAATGACCTTTCTGCCTCGACCTGACGGTCTCGGCAAAAATTGACATTCTCACGTGCCATAAAAAAATACTCATTTCAGGCACTTAATACAAAAATTACTATTTAGTTACAGGAGTAGAAAAAATATTGTACGGTACACGCGCATAAAACATCTTTAGTCTCTTACTATTAAAGCCTTGTAATACCTGAATTTATACCTTTTCAAAATTGTTGCAGAAGTAGAATATTACAAATCTACAGACCGTTCTAGCAATATTTTAAAAAAAAAATTATTGAGTTAAAATATCGGATAAGAATAGGGAAAGTGTCCACACTGGTACACATTAAAAAAATCATTTTTTGTCATTTGTCACATTATGCTAAATGTAGAACATACTTATTAAAACATATTATACACATATAAAACATATATTTTTACTAGAACCAGACAATAAATGAAAAATATCAAGTTAGAAATCAAATATGTGGTTGCGAAACAGCAAATAAATAATATTAACAAAAGTGTGTCTACTCGTAAAGTTGTCTTTAGATAATTGTACATTTGCATTAGTCGTTTTCTCTCTAATCCTTACGGTCAACACATTTAAACATTTGTAGAGTATTAAAGGCTTATGTAAGCCAATGCAGCTTCCGTTTACGATTAGGATTACTTGCATAAACAAAAAACCAGCGCTGACCCCTCTGTTCGACCAAGGCAGCTTTCGTTTTGTTTACAAATTATGCAGTTGAAGACTAGTTGGTATCTATACTTTTCAAAATTATAATAGAGATATCACTAACGAACGGTAATAAATATGATTTGTTGTAGGAATTCCTGTCGATAGTTTCTATAGCCATATTTGTCAAAGTTGTTACGGTAAATTTCTTTTACCATCATTATCTTCTATCCTGTGTTATAGTAGACTAAAGAAATACTAAGCAAGTCTAAATCAGAGAAAAATGCGAATTATATCATTTCTTGCACATAATTCGAATATAAAAATAGAACTCCCTCTTTAGCGTATATTTAATAGAAAAAAAAAATATTACCAATATCTAAATCTTTGTGTCTAATTGACGTTCCTGTGTTTGTCAGTGAATTAGGTAGCATTGTAGCTGCTTTGTGGGTTGCTTACACCAGCAGTTGTTACAACATTTTAGAATAAACTTGTATCGCCCATATTATATGAATCGACGCTTACATCTGAGTATAATCAGTTTATTTATTCCTACCTTTAATTGACTGCTTCTATTGTTTGTATAACACTACTTCGAACTATATATACAATAAGGTTATTATTCCTTCGCTGATCCACGGACTTATTTTTTAATTTTAATATTGAATTCGTAATTAATATCTGCACAACAAAATGTCTATAAATGGGACTTAATACAACTATAGGCGTACCATGGTTCAGAAACATAGAGCCAGACATTCTGCACACTTTTTCATTAGAAACTTATACCTACATTTTTCCGCAATAAATCTAAGGAGGGTAATATACATTTTTTTTATATATATTTGTCCCTTTATTACATGAATTTTGAGTAACATAACAGTATTAACGTTGAAGTCTATAAGAAAGCAACTAGCTTATAACCGAAACTCGGAGAGAGTTTGTGGGCAAAGGGATATAGCAAATCAATAATATAAGGCATTAGATTCTAGACTCGTATTAGCGATAACCTCATTTTACATTGCGGTGTAGAGGCTGCTGCTTTATGAGCTTGCGTTTGGCGGTACAATGCTCAACTTGTGCCGGATTCGAGATACAAAGTTGAAGAGCGCGTACTATGCTTTCGCAGCAACCATTGTGTGAGGTGTGTGTCATGGTAATGTGTAGACCTTGTTACTCTATCTCTTAGGTCTGTGGTTCTGAGTAGAGCACAGTTAATTTGGTGAATGGTCTCACCGAGCCGCAATGCAATCACCAAGGCTGCGGAAAAATTCCGGCACTCCCGGGATTCGAACCGAGGACTTGCTTAATGCAAGCCTAGCGCTTACTCAACTGCGCTACGCAGATTCATAGTAGATTCTAGACTTACGGTGACAAATTCCACAGAAGCATCTAGAATAGTCAAAATACGACAAAAAAACAGCTGTCAAAGAAGAAAGAAGGCGTTTACCATATTAATGGTACAATAGCGGCCATCCAAAAGTGAACGATCTTAATATTTTGTTATTTTTTCTTAAGTTAAAATAATTATACTTTCACTTTAATAATATATCTATTAATTACTTCTCAGCCTCATTTTTATTAAAAATTATTTATTAGAACTTTTTATTATTAAAATAGTAACTCTTAACGAAGAACACGGAAATGTTCGCAAGGTATCGTTCACTTTTGTGGCCGCGATTGTACATACTCTAGAACGCATTACACCTAGTTTAATTGTTTTCTATCCAGTTTATAATGGTAACAAGTAGACGTTTTTGAAGGCAAACATAAAGCCATATCGATCCGCGACGTTATTACATTTATTAAAAGCCCTTGATATCTGAATTATCAATAATGAAAGCTAAACATCGGGCGCATTCGCATTCGTTACAAAATATTAATAAAAGCATTTATCATCATTATACTGTTTGAGCCTTTTGCGGTTACATCATAAATAATTACACAGTAGAACTAGTCGATAAACAACAGTGATTCAGTTAAAGCAATGATGTAGGGTACAATTCGACATACTAAAGTAAAATAATAATAAGTCACTTGAGTTAAGTTTAAAGACATAACAATTTAGAATAATAAGCCGGTACCGTAATTAAAATAAATAAATAAAGTTATTCGGTAATTACTACACAAAAAAGCCCACACGTTGAAAAAGCAGATTTTTGTTATAGGGCAGAACTGTATTCCCACTGCAAGCAATATTTATATGGAGATAACCCACCAAACCAATTAACTCTGCAATAAAGATGTGCTCTATCTAACTACAGTCCAGAAATAGGGAAGTTCGTAGGATTGAGAGTGTTTTCGATTACTCTTAGGTAATGTCCAAAGGGTGTGCTTCGCAGGACTTTCTCCAGTTAAAAACTTTGTTCTACACATTTTCTATAATACCTGATAAGCCTAACGTATGGGACATAAGTTTTGAGAAAAAGTTTGCCTTGAAATTTCTACTCGATTTTGATGTCTGATCTAGTTACCATGAAACTGGTAAACGAATCATGTTCTGTTTTTATTGATAAACGTCAAATTTATTCAATAACTTAGTTAAAAATGTCGTACAAACTTGAAGTTCGCAAAAGTATCTATCGCTGTGTTGGGCGGTTGCCCAAACGTGAAATTGTTAACTTGTTCACAGATCAAAATGTTAGCCAGGCAACGATTTATAGGACAATAAGAGAATGCGAAGAGGGTATACCTTGCACTAATTTGCCGAAAACTGGAAGACCTCATGATTTGGCACAAAACAGGATTAATAGACTGATACAATCCGCTCAAAACAGAATTGGAATCTCTAGTCGAAACTGGGTCGCCGTTTTGGGGTCTCATACAAGACCATCCAGAGAATTTTGTTCAGAAATGGTGTACATTATAGAAAAAGAAGGAAAAAAAATTCTCTGGACGGTCTTGTATGAGACCCCAAAACGGCGACCCAGCTTTCGACTAGAGATTCCAATTCTGTCTTGAGCGGATTGTACCAGTCTATTAATCCTGTTTTGTGCCAAAACATGAGGTCTTCCAGTTTTCGGCAAATTAGTGCAAGGTATACCCTCTTCGCATTCTCTTATTGTCCTATAAATCGTTGCCTGGCTAACATTTTGATCTGTGAACAAGTTAACAATTTCACGTTTGGGCAACCGTCCAACACAGCGATAGATACTTTTGCGAACTTCAAGTTTGTACGACATTTTGAACTAAGTTATTGAATAAATTTGACGTTTATCAATAAAAACAGAACATGATTCGTTTACCAGTTTCATGGTAACTAGATCAGACATCAAAATCGAGTAGAAATTTCAAGCCAAACTTTTTCTCAAAACTTATGTCCCATACGTTAGGTCTAATTCCTTTAAAACCATCCTGCGAATTGCTTTAGAATGTAAAAGCCAGACCGCAATAAAGCACACATGGTGATAATTTGCTACTCGTGCCAACTCGTAATAAATCCAGCATTCCATATTTACAAACATAATTTAAATTAACAGTTCCCTAAGTGACGTCACTGTATGTACAGTCTAACTTGGAAAACTAGCATTTTTACCAGCAGGTGCCAGCTTTAACTTTATTCGATAAGCAAGGGCTCTAAAGGGGTTCATTAACTTAGTTTAACTAACACGGCAGCACAAAAAACCTTATGGGATCTTAACGCCAATGACTTTACAGTTTTCTGTAGGCGCGTATATGTACAAAAACAATAAATAGATTCACTCACTTTTCAGTAATTTTAACTCACTTTTATGGGGCGCCCTTAACTGTTGGTTACCTCTGCTAGCACTCTAAGGAAGATGAACAACCCTTGGGAAAGGTGTCCACGTTGTATTCGACAGGTGATTGATTCAAAGATGATTCTAACAGGGCCTCGCCTGCAGTGCAGCCCAAAGAAAGATACGTAATTCGAAAGAAGTCTATGTCCAAAGGGTGAAACTGGAGTTGGCAAAAAACACACGTCGGCAAGAAATACAGAACCTTGTTGCTTTAAACATACGAGAGAAGGCAACCTTCCTATCCGGTTTTGACCGTATTGCTATAGCACCCTTAATTGACGACTCCTTGTCAATATTACGGCTCTCCTCGAGCCACTTTTCCGCCCCGGGCCAACAACACGCCTTTCTCACTTTAGCCTCGAGCGCTCTCTGCTTCTAACAACGCAATCATCCACTCTTACGCGCAATTCCCACTTAAAATGAGTCCGAGCTAACAGAATTAAATTCAACTACCAGTGATTCTAAAAGCAAAGTCAACAGCGGTTGTTTTACAAATTTGAAATATCATAACAAAAAGTGTTAAAATGCGCATGGTCCGCAAAGAAATGACGCAACACCTCAAAAAACATTTTTCAAATCTTGCAATTTACAGTTTATTAGTGTTTAGAAAAATGGCAAACGTATGTAATAAGTTATGGATGCACCCAGATAAATAAAAGTAGAAAACTAGTGGCACTTGCTAAAAGAGTTGTTATTAAATATATAACAAGACGTCAAAGAACGAAATAAAGAAAGAAACACTTGCGCTATGTACAACAGTAATATAGCATCGAGCATATTATATACTACGTTTACGGTTCTGTAGAATTTCTGGATTAATTGAACTACTAAATGTGCAAACCAAATTGCTCGGAACATTGACACTTAATAATAATTCCCGAAGACTGAAAACAGGATGCGGTAAATATAAAACATTTTCGAGTTGATTTCACTGTAATGTTCATTTTTGAGCCACAGATTAGTAACATTTTTCCTGTAAGTTTCAGAAAGTAGATCTCTTCTGCAAATATAGTGGACTGTAAATCTATAAAACCTAGCTGTTTGCTTAACTAAAATTAGTTCAAAACAATCACAGTAGCTGTATAGATGGCGCCAACTGCAACTATGGTCCAATTGAACCATGAAATTAAAGAGACAACGTGCGATAACAAATCTACTTGCTAATAAATAAAATTATAAATTAACAAAAATCGGTAATGTAGAAGTAACAATCGTACTCGACAAAGAAAAGCGCATATGTGTTATATGTATATACTCATAGATTATATACTACTAGCGATAGCCCGCATGACACATTTAACATTTCGCGCGTTAGTGTGAGATGCGTGCAGATCTTCCTGGCACGAATGCCACCCAAACTGCCATCTAGCCGTGAGCTCGGAAAATCGATTTCTAAGGGTGCGTTAAACGCTGTGTTTGGGCTCATTCAGCAAGGCAATAATAAATCCTCCTTATTACTAAATGAAATGTACTTGTGTTCGTGGTTTTAAAAAGACAACCAATAGGCATAATAAGTAATTGTTTGCTGTAGTAATATCGCTATTAGAAGTAATGGGAAGTTTGTTTACAAAAACCCGAAAATAGTAACGGTCGAATGCAACCATGGTACTTTGCCCCTTTAACACGGCATGTAGTGTTGTGCTTTATTATATAGGTATGATAAGCGAAGTTACCTTATACAGGTTTTTAACTCTATTTTCAAGAAATGATTAGGAATTGCACATTAAAACAGTTTGGAATCAATAATAACCGTTTTATACGTCGATCCGTTGTGAACCACTTTTCCATCCTTTATCACCTATTTTTAGGATCGACATTTGTAGAAGCGATTAGCCCAATCAAACAATAATTCCCGGATCGCATGCATATTGACATAGGACCGCAGCATTGTTGAATGTAATTTATGTTGATGTAAGTTGTTTTAGGTGCGAATTCCCGGCAGGTGCGCTGCTTGGAAAACGGACAATTCTATCGAGACCCGGATCGCGCGGACCATAAAGTCTGGACCGGACACGAATGCTCTAAGTACTTCCTGTGCCTGGAAGGAGAAGTTTTCGAGTTCCGCTGCTCCATGGGCCTGCTGTTCGACGTAAATCGCCAAATATGTGACTTGAAGTTGAACGTCGACAACTGCGACATCACGACAGGTAACTGATCTATTCAACTAAAATAGGTCGCGAAAGTTTTCAATCCCATGAAAAAGTGAATTGTTGCTTGGACAGAAATCAAAACTGTCCAGGAAGGTTTTCAGACTTCTGAAAATTCATTTTTAAATCATGCAGTTGTAATCAAACCCAAACATTTGAGTAGAAACAGGTCACTGACCTAATATATAGGAAAGGAAAAAATAGAGAAAGATTTTTAAGAACTAATTGAAACAGAGTCAAAAGTCATTTTCGGCCCAATACTAGTCAGAAACGGTAAAATTTCGAAAAAATTGCAGCTTTATTAACTACTGGTTTTAAACAATTTCTTAGTTGTCTTTGATGTTATTTAATTCGTTTATTATTCAACTTATAAATAGATGTATACCTCATTTTATGCGAAATAAAATCACTTAATTAAATTTGTTTGCATAGATTATCGTTTTCGCTTTATGACATAAAATTATATCTTGATGACATGAGTGACTGCTGCAAAGAAAATTCTGTTCATTGATAAGTTAACGGGGTTCCTTCCTTTCCAGAAATTTATCGTCAATAACGTCAATATCAATGTAAATTAGATAAAAATCGAATATCTTTAGCAGAAAGATTCGCTAAGCCATTGAGGTTTACAAACACCCTAATAATCTCAATCGGCGAAGGCTTGCCGCTTACTTCTACGTGAAAAATACAGATTTCTAAGTCCACCGTCATTCAACCGCTACTGCACTTATAAGCCGTTCACGACCTTTTTCGGACAGAGTTGGCTATGATTTTTTCTTTTCATGTTGGACTAACTGATTCAATGATGTAGCGGATGCAACTTTTTTTTCTGTCAGTGTCTGTTCGACATTTTGTTGCCACCACATTGCCAGATTTATTATTTTAATATTCGTAAGAAAATAAATGATTTGTCAAATGTGTACAAATACTTTTAATTTTCGTCAAAGGAAAAGTCAGAATGCCCAAAATAATTTTGTTACAACAAAAAACTTCCATTAAACGATGCTACTTCCAATTTAAAAAGAACAGACCAAATTTAAAAGAACGCGAGTCGATGTGGAGACTAAAGAATATCCGACAACAATGTACTTATTCAGAAAATATAACCTTAAACTGAAAACAACCTAACACAAAAAGTGCCAATTTCCATTAGGGAGTTTAGTTACCACAGAGGTACTGCCAACAAAATTACTAGATGGTCATAACCTCATCTGACCCAAAAAGATCGTGAACGGCTTATAGCTATAAATTCTCGCCTTTCTCTTCCGATCGTTAGAAGAGTTTCGCCTCTGGCGTGGCTTACACCGTTACGAAATAGCGCAAAACGTTGAGTTTTTCGACCTCAATAATGACACGGTCCAATCTCGAAAGTCGTTTGGTACTTGAATGCTTGAATTCGTTTCGCCATGCTAAATACTGGTTTAGGTACGAAATTATCTGTTACACACTTCTTTTACCTTAAAAGCGTTATCTCATTAAACGAAACAAGTGTTAAACAAACAGTATACGCTTTCTTAGCATAAATACTAAGTGTTACAAGTAGAGACTATATTTTTTTAACAATAGAAGAGAATCTTAATATGTTCGGATAACGAACACTTCAGTTGGTAGAACAGTATGAATACATACGTGTTTGGGCTGTATTAAATTTCAAAAAGAAAGACAATGTACGCAAATGTTTAAACTGTTATGTGCAACCTGTAATGCGTCCTTTTACCATACCCCTTTACTCTACTTTACTCTGAATTTAATTGTCCTTTGTGTGCTAGCTAATCCAGTCGTAAATACACAAGAACCGCTCTTAACTCAGTCTGGCTAAGGGACTCAATATAACTTGATCCGAGCCTGCTCGTCTCACCTATAACCCTGAAATCACACATGCAATCAATTGCTAGAAATAAAAGCCAGACGTTTTACATAAACACTATATACTCTAGAAGAGGATATACATACACATAAAAACATGAAACAAATACACTGTGGCAATGCATACGCTGTCAACAATTGCATATAGTTAAAATAAATGTTTACGTGCTTAATGCTGATTCCTACTTGCTTTAATGCCTGTATTAAATACAAGAGTAAACTATTAATTTATCGACGCTAAGCCAAAACAAACCGCGCCCAAATGTTTAAATTGGCGGTACAATTTCACTGCAGCCCCGATGCTGCCTTCCCGCTCAAACTCAAGACGACGCGCTGAGCTGAGCAGCTGTTATGCACCCAACAGTGATGCAATATTTCGTAATACTCGAACTGGTATTGCAGTTAAACGCTGAATTATCGATGCAATCAGCTGCTATAGCTGACCTTTTTTACTCTGTGTGTTGCCAGTAAAACCTGCATTTGCCTTCCAGCGATGGCGTCAGTTGTACCAAGGGCACACAATTGTTACAGCTGATTTGCACCTCACGAGGCGGGTGCCGCTTCCTGCTTGAAGCTGTTGTATCTCGAGGATGTTCCCAAAGCTTGCGCTACTCGTCATAGGGCCTTAAGAGTGCACCAAGCAATCAGGCGTCGGCTGTGTTTTCACAGGCAATAACCGTTTACTGTCACCGTTTATATGCGAATGCCCTTCACGCGTACCCCTCCAATTCCGGTGTCTTTCCGATGCTGTTAATAGATGCATTTTGGTCAGTGTCATCCAGTTTAGCGCACCGATCTTCCTTGCGTCCACGGCCACGTCATCGTTACAACACAGCATGAGCCTTAGCCGTCCTCTCGCTCCTATGCGTGCTGCTCTAAGAACTTTGTTGGGTTATTGTTATCATACCTGCCTAGCTTAATCGTCCGAGTTTGAACATCGTCAATATACCGGAAATCAAAGCTTGTCTGTATAGGTATATTATAAAGTTCGAAGTTGTATCTACATCTCCATCTACATCCTTTGGAGCACCTACGCTTCGAATGAAAGAGTTGAACTCCCTATCCTGGGCCGAAATTCTGATCTTCATTAGAAAATCAGGAAGGTTTAAGCAGGGAGAAGAGCCCATCGAAGAGGACGATAATGAAGGCGGTTGAGGGGATGGCATGGGGTTGGCAAAAAGGGCCTATGGTGGCCTACTTGCTAGACTTCGGTCTCCCCACAACAACTACTACTACTACTACTCCATCTACATTGCTCACAGATTCTACCATATATATTTCGCAGAAATTTTCTCTCAATCGTGGATAGCAATGATTCATCAGCTTTTGTCAAGGTAGAGCTTTCTGATCAATAAATCAGGACTATCACGATGTGGGTTTTATATATTCTGTGGTTTGTCTTCCTTGAGAGCTTATGCACCCTTCTGTTGGTTTTGGCTGCAATCAACTTGTTGGTTTCATTGATGTTAAGCCCCATATTCTTTACTAGAGCATAGAATGTTGTAAATGTTTCCTTGCCCTCTCATACTGATCTAGTGATTATGTTTCCATCATCGGCATGCGCTATGTTGAATAAGAGACATGTTAGAGCAACACCTTATCTTACACCCACTTTGTTTCTTATGAATTGGAAATTTTAATTTGAATTTTAACAGAGCACGCTACTTCATACATTGTTATTTGAATTAGAATCTGTATTTATAAAAATCAATCGAAGGGTTTTCCCCATCATGTCAGTCATAATCCGCATCAGGTAACCGAAGGCGGAAGAGATAAGACTCTAATGGCAATTTATGAGCAGGAGGTAATTCCAAATGCCTTACATAGGTCGTCGCAGTCAGTCAGTCAGTCAGTCAGACATTCAAATTTGGTTTGTGTACAAGTAATTGTGAAAACAATTCCTTGTCGTTTTATAGTGTCCGTTACAATGCCAATGGCACGACGAGCTAACATAGGTCGTCGCAGTCAGTCAGCTGCGCGGGTATATACTTTACGTGCGAACCGCAATGAGGTTTTTTGGGACGTTGATTGCAAAAATGGCATTTATTTTTAAGTCCAAAACGATGGACATGACAAAATTAAAACTCTATAGTGGTGAAACGGGGATTCAGAGACAAATTATTTTTGGGCAGAACAAGGTTTGCTGGGCCAGCTAGTTATAAATATTTCTAGTATCTCAAACTCATTTATACCCTCGTGTAACTGCAGTTGCTTGTTTCCGAATTTCAAACTCGTACAAAAATACATAGTTTTCTATAACTTGTACTTTAATATACTATTTTTGTTCTACTGTTTAGCGGCTGAAAACACCTACTTTTTTATCTAATAACTTTTACTTTTCAGCAGCAATAACCATAGCAATACAAGCTAAAGCCGTCTTTCCATTGGTCGAAAACAAAATACACATTGCCATTTTGTAGCACGATCACGACATCCTCGATTAAGAATAAGAAGAAAAAACGCTTCCATAGCAGTAGAACAAAAAATTATGTATGTAATTCGTACGAAAGCGGACTTTTAGACTCAGCTTATTCATGAGGCTCGCTCGCTACGCTCGGTTGACCATAAACTGCGGCTCGTTCAAAAAAGTCTTTAATTTCCTACTTGTAACATAAATAGCTATCATGTCTTACTTACTTGCTTAATCCTTTATACCTTGCTGTGTAAGGCATTTTTGGAGTTGTTGGCGTTTTTTGGCTATCTGTTGTAGACCTTCTTCATTCCTTGTTATTCCTATAATTTTGTATCTTTATTAACTTTATAGGAATTGACAATTAACAGCTGTAAGTTGAAAAACCACCAACAGTCCTTTCCCTCAATCCACATAACACCTAGAAAGAACCGGCTGATCTGCAAAACGGTTGCGATTCCGCCCGACGTGCGCGCAAATCGCCGTGGTTCAACGTTCATCATTAAATTCCCGCACCGGCAACTATCTCCATCGATCAGTCGTGCCCCAAGTCTGGAGAAAGCCTCCCATCCCATCAGGTGTGCCTTCATGGAGCTACCGCTCCCTGAACTTTATTAAAGGGTGTTTTTTTTAGAGTGAGAGAACTTTAAATTGAAATAAAACACAGAAAAATGTTTTTAATATCCATGACATTGGCTTTATTTAAAAGATAATTTTATGGAATTTATGTTTGAATATGATTTCGGGCATGTGACCGCCGCGGCTAGCGTGTACATGACGTAATCTGGAGGTCCAATTTTTACACACTCTTTGCAGTAAATCAGGCTGTATTTCGGCAATAACGCGTCGAATGTTGGCTTCCAAATGCTCAATTGTTTCCGGTTTATCGACGTAGACATGCGACTTTACATATCCTCAAAGAAAATAATCTAACGGCATCAAATTGCACGAAAGAGGTGGCCAATTAACAGATCCACAAAACGGATCCACGAAATGGATCTGTTAACTGGCCACCTCTTTCGTGCGATTTGACGCCGTTAGATAATTTTCTTTGAGGATATGTAAAGTCGCATGTCTAAGTCGATAAACCGGAAACAATTGAGCACTTGGAAGTCAACATTCGACGCGTTATTGCCGAAATACAGCCTGATTTACTGCGAAGAGTGTGTGAAAATTGGACCTCCAGATTACGTCATGTACACGTCAGCCGCGACGGTCACATGCCCGAAATCATATTCAAACATAAATTCCATAAAATTATCTTTCAAAAAAAGCCAATTTCATGGATATTAAAAACATGTTTCTGTGTTTTATTTCAATTTAGAGTTCTCCCACTCTAAAAAAACGCCCTTTACTTCCAGCTGCAGAGTCATTTTGCCTTGAAGTCGTTATTGTTGTGTGTTATTCGTGCGCTTCCCCCCTTAAGGGAGGGTCTCGAATATTCTCAATAGACAGGTTGGACTGTGACCAGCCTATTAGGTTTAAGTGTAGCCTGTAACCATGACGTCACCTTAGGGTAATTTTCCTCAGATAATAATAAATTGCAAGGATGTTTGCTTGTACTCTGTACCACTGCATTCAGGTGATCTTATAAACGAAATAAACGTTAATCGGTGCACCAACTTTAATGACACCCCCTTCGCCGAGGGCGTTGCCCTCTGGGTTAGGGTTGTCAATCCTCTCTTGGGCGACAGTTCATAACTCATTGGCGCCCAACAAATAGTAACTACCTACTTTCCACGTCTTCCCTAAATTTATTGAGACAGAAACACCCAGAATAGAACCACGCCTACGTCTCACTGTAGCTAGTTGGATATACTTTTAGCTTGAACACTTGTCGTAAATTTACTTTAAAGTGTTAACGGGTTCCCAATAATTTTCTTAATGTTCTCTTCTCCTCTATACAGTTATCTACTAGTGATTTCTCTATCTCTTGGTTCCAGCTTTTACGCGGCCTTCCTCGTTTCCTACGTTCAGGAAAAAACAATTTTATAGTTTCCTTCGGAATATGTTTTTCTTCACCATCTGGACACGTCCATACCACTCCAATTGAATTCGCTTCACCTCCTCCACTATATCCTCTTACAATCCATTTATCTTGATTATTGTTTGATTTCTGACTCTTGTTGAGCGCCTCTATTTCCAGAACTTCTAAATCCTTTTGTGTGTTTGCTGTTTCCACGGTTCAGCTCCATATGTTTTACTTTTAATAATACTATACGTATTTTGCTTTTTTCCTTTCCTTACTGATGTTCTTATTCCAAGAATTAAGTAGTCTAATCACTTGTTTTCCTGTCATTATTCTTTCTTTCACTGTACTGGCGGCCAGTTCAGGCATCTGTGTGGAACCCCGGATATAAATATTTTCACATCTCCTTATTATTAACCCATTGTCGACGGCCCCACTGTTGGCATTCTTCAGCTAATTTGCGTAACGTATCATATATCGTATTGAGACTGTGCTATAAAGACTTGCTCATCTGAAAAGTAATATGACTTAAAGCATAAAATGTAGGTAATGTTAGCAAACATAGAAAAAGCCGACATCACGTTAGTTTATGGTTAATGCTATAGAGGTACAAGCACAGCATTATTCACTGCACAGATCAACATCTAAAAACACGTTCCGTTAGTTACAGTAACAACAGCTCTAATCAATATATATTTTAGATAAATATTAAGTATATTGCTATGATCACATTTTAGTAGCCTTATGTGTAAAATAATAATTATTAGTAATTTATAACATAACCAACAATACCAATATTTATTGTAAAAATGTCCAGAAGATGTAATGATTTAAAGTTCAGATTTGTTATAAAATAGTAGGCCTTGTAAATAATTGATAGTATGATTTTTCTAGAATAGCATTATTTTTGTGTAAAAACAAAACTAAAATCAAAGTAGGCTTGGCATTTCATGCAACTAAAACAAAACCATAAACAAGACAATTGGTGGCAGCTTCTTGAAGAGGTTGGTTGTGTTTTTTGCTATGTGCGAATAAATACCCAAGTTTACCAACAAGTTGTGTTTTATTGAGAGTGTAGCCAGGGTAATTTGTGGAAGTTTTCCTTCATATTCAGCTTCCGCAACAGGTAGAACGAGGCATCATTTAGTCCGGTACAAGCCAGAGTATTTCAAAGTGATTTTACGGAGGTCGAATCAGTTTTTTAGAGCGTGTACAAAGTGCATAAGCGATCTCTATACGTGTGGTGACCGCAGCCCTATAGTGGGGCCCCTGGATTCAGCGAAAACCATCCAAAAGGTAACCGAGTTGCACCCGACATCGAGACGGAAACCAGAGCCGATTCGTGCCTTGCTAACATCGGGCAGGTAAGGATATCCTGTCCTGAGCATCGTGGGGCCTTCAGCGAGGCTTCACTACACCTAGATCATCTCAGAAGCCAGCTAATGTCTTTTTGTGATTATGTTCGGTTAGCGTGGGTTTTGCGATTTACTTCCGGTAGCGGCGTCTCTAGAAGTGTTTTGTTTCGTGACGCGGTGTACTTACTTTCAATTTTTCTTGCATATCAACAGCGTTCACTGCGTGGACATTAATAATTTCAATAGAACACGGAAGTTTTTTACGAATTTTTGGACAACCAGGAACCATCTTGGAATAATCAAGGTCCAGTCAGGTAGAAATATCACCTTAGGAAATTCCCGTTAGTTAAATAGCAAACATACAGAGTGAGGACAAATCATTGTGTAATTAGAACTTTAAATAATTCAAAATAACAAGTTGGTAATAGTATTTTGATGTAACGACCTAACCCTGTAGATTAAGAGTCATAATTAATTATAAAAATCTCTCAGAAAGAATGATAGTATAACAATATGTGTCGCCATGATATGTGTACATTGCAGTTTCAATAAGTCACGGATTCCAAGTTACGTGGCCTACTCCGTATATTCAAATGTTTCTTCACGACCGTCGAAGCAATTTTTTGTTCATTTTTTACCACTTACAATTATAGTTATCAATAATTATTTTTCATAATTCACTGCTCTCAAACTTAAATTTATTAAACTAAGTCAATACTTTCGTCTAGAAATTTAATAATTTCGTGGCAACCCTGTTTATATATTTTCAAACAGTAAAGATTACTATGATGAAAGCTGCAGATTTAAATATCAGCTCATTCTGAAAGTACCTTTCTGCAATTAAAAAATATTTTCATCGGTGTTGTTATAGACTACTTACCAAATCAATTTGAGTAGCGTTAAGAGCCTTATTACTGCACTCAGTTCGGTAATGGGTATTACCACACTCAATGCGGTTATCGATGATATTACCGCACTCAGTGCGGCAATATCGATTACCGCAGTCTTTTTTACAAATCAAAGAATAAATTACACCAGAATTTATTGATGAAGGTAAAATATTGAACAGTAAACGTTTGCTTGTGGCACTTACCGAAACTCGTTTCGTTAAGATGCTCATAATCAAACTTGTATAGTTAATATCTATAACCAACTCGTTTCCGGTGTCTTTTAGCATATAATACCGTACATTTTCAAATTAATTTTCCTTTTGAATGAAAATCTTTAATTTCTACATGTGACACAGTATAGTCGCTAGCTTCCACCAGCTACTATAAAAATATGGACGATCTCGTTATAACTGAATTAGACAAAGCGAAACAACACCCTTAAATTCAAAAATGTTGTTAGTCGTTGTACATCACTGCAGCTTATAATAAAGTAGCGAAGTAATAACTTCAATTTAAAGAGAAATCGTAAATGCTTGACTACAATTTCGTGACCTGCGGCGTGGTCACTGTATAACGTTATAATTTTAATGTAGCGTAAATAGATTTCATTTTCATATTTTCGCGTTGTTCTCAACTTCTTTTCCATGTCCCATGTCCCACCTTTGCTTATTTTAGTGCTTTTTTATTTTCACATTTCGCAGCAACTAAAATTTGTTACTAAATTGTTACACCACACAAATCCATCAGATGCATCTTTCATCTTATTAGCAATAAAGGAAATGACATTTGCAAAATTCAAACATATGATGTGCTATCACATGTCACCTATGAAATATCGAAAAGGAGATCAGCGATTGGCAGGACATTTGCAACGGCTATAAAAATCTTACAAGCAGCATCTGCTGTTGCTTTTAAAGTTTACATTTCATAACCATTCAAGGAAAACAGATTCACATACGCCAATAAAACTTAAAAAATGCTTCGTCTGTCCCTACATACTTTCTACTTTCTCCCATTGTTTCGAGTACTCGCTCGTATGTCAGAACCCCGGCGTTTTCGCTTTATACACATTTTTTCCCGCGAAGATCGCTTTATTAGAGCCATTCTCGTTTTCTACACGAGAATTGCCCGCAGAACAAAAGTAATCACGACTCAGTCATTATCTCGAACATATGCGTGCACTTTGAGGAATAACTATTGAACGATCGTTTAAAACCGTTATGTTTGTTGTTTAAAGTGTTCGATTTAACTAATTATTGTGATTTATAGTTCGAATACTTCCTTAATAGTAACAGTTATGGTTACTAAGCCTAACTGCAGATTTTTTATTTTTTTATTAATTACAATCCTTTATAAACACATATCAAACAATAAAATTAAATCTTATGAAAATAGAAATGACTGATGTATTGTTTCTAAAAATTAAAAAAAAAATCGGTTTAATTTTAATTGTCAACTGGAGAAGACAAGATTAATTTGTGTTACTTTAAATTTCAGAATATAAAAATAAATAACTTACTGAGTTGACAAGAACAGATATGAAAAATAAAAAAATATGCGTGACTATAAAATATGGATAAATATAACAAAGATCAGATCAGAGAACACAACACATTTTAGAAGATTGTGTTCCTGATTCCACAAAAAAATTGTGACATGTAAACTTCAACGCTCCATATTTCGAAAATTAAGGCATTTAGGACTAATGTTGAAATAAAGTCAAATATTTAATTTTAAAACAATATCAGAACCTTCTGATAACATAAACAATAGTTTAAAAACCATGCCCTAATAACTGTTACCCCGTTTGGGAACTTTTTTGTTGCAGTATAATTCTCATATAATTATTGGAATTCGAGCACATTATGGAGTTGCCATGTTATAAGATGATGTTGATAAACAAGAAAAAAGTTAACAAACAATTTTCTGTAAAATTTCAAACTAGTAATTCTAAGACATGTCCAAAGTTGGAGAAGAAAAGAAATTATAAGGTGTTATTAAAACTTTGTTAAGGTTTAAAACCGCGTTAGAACAAGCAACGGCGTTGGGAGCCCCGTGTACAAATAGCTTCCAGTTGGCTGGCGACTAACTGAGCGTTCGGGAGGGGGGTATAATCATATCTTGATAGTTCGGCTATACTGAAGGGTTTACAGACGTTTCGCCTCCTGCATTTCGTCCCCGACCGTTTCGCCTCAACCGTTTCGCCCCCAGCCGATTTGCCCCCTAACCGTTTCGCCTCCTCTAGATTTAGCCAGTGTCAGTTGTTTCCAGTTGCACCACGAGGAGGTAGTTAGTAGGATTTCTGCAACCGTTTGTTTTATTTATTTTTTATTTTATTTTTTAGTAGATACATATAAAGAGTTCGTCGCCAGCGTGGCCGAGCGGTTAGGGCGTCAGGCTGCGGTGCCACGGTATGGGGTTCAATCCCCACATCAGGCAATTGGCGGGCGGCCCACCCAGTCGCTTTAAAAATTGGGTACCGAAACCACAGTTATTGAAGTAGAGAAGGTAAGGCAGTGGTCGAAGCCTGATGCTAACCACATCACCCAGTACGCCGTTAACGTGTGCCAGATGACTGGGTTTCGGAAAGAGATATTTCGGCTACCCTGACTCGCCTTGTCTCAGACCATGTTCCTACATGGAATGAAGTGCCCGAACTTTACTTTACTTACATCTAGAGTATTCGCACACCCATACCCCATGTTCTTCATTTTTTGTTTTTTTTTTAAGAAAACGTAAATGGGTTTTCATGAATAAGTTTTCGCTTGTTTTGTTTTGACAAAACGTACACCGCCATTAGTAGAAATATCGAACTGGACTGAACTATTCCTAACGAAACACACAGTAGGAGAGTTGACAATATAGTGACTTACCACTGCCTATCCCACTAATGGGAAAGTGATTAGCAAAATTGTAGGTAATGGTTTTTATAATAGGTCATTACAAATTCCTGTTGATGTTAAAAAGATTTCTTTTTATTTATATATACCTACTAAAAACCTCTAAAATTAAAACACAAACACCAAAAAAATAATGTTTAAAACGGTTGCAGAAATCCTACTAGCTACCTCCTCGTGGTGCAAGTGGAAATAGCTGAAGCTGGCTAAAGCTAGAGGTAAAACTTCGGTGGTCAAACGGTTCGGGGGCGAAACGGTTAGGGGGCGAAACGGCGGGGGCGTAACGGTCGGATGCGAAACGGCGGGGGCGAAACGTCCGTGCCCTATACTGAAGGTATTATCTTTAATAATTGGGAGGCCGCAATTGCAGACGTCAGCTAGGTGTCCAATTCTACAGCATCTGTAGTTACTGAACGACGGCTCTCAGTGGGAGAGGAGATACTTACGTGATTTACTCAACAAGTAGCTTCTTCTTCTTCTACTTTCTATTAAGCTATAAACCTGTTCTGTCCAGATTATGACATTTAATTGTTTCCTTCATGTTATTCCCTCTCGCCACCTTTTTTTGGGGCGTCCTATGCTTCTTTTTCCTAGTGGACGGTTATGTCTAGCAATTTTCATGAGTCTTGTTTCATCCATCCTCGATATGTGCTCTTTCCACTCTCTTTTTCTTCTAAGTACCTATATAAAAGAAAACACACGCCAGCCTATTCATTTCTACTTCATTCTTTCCCCTTTATCTTGCCGTTTTGTGTATTACTTCCAACCATTTCAATCTGGGCCTGCCTCGTCCCCCCCCCCCCCCCCCAGTCTTGCCTCTTAGTTATTTTTTCTGCACCCATCCTGAACGCGTGTCCATAATATCCCAACTGCCTGATTTCTATTCTTCCATTTAGGAATGTTTGTTCCACTTGCCCTCTAATTCTGATATTTCTCACTCTATCTCTTCTCGTTTTGTTAATAATTGTTTTCAGGAATTTTATTTCTGCCCCCTGTATTAGGCTTTTATGCTTTTCCCCCAGTACCCAGCTTTCTGATCCATATGTCAGGATAGGTACATATACTGCATTATACAGGGCCCCGCAACGAAGCGGGGGTACATAAATATTGTATGTATAAAAGTTGTAGGTACGAAGGTGGTGCACATTACTAAAATATTTTTTATTATACAGGGTGACTTAAAAAAGCGTGACGAATCAAACTAACTTTTTTTTAAATCAGATTTCCTTTAAATTACAATTATTCTCAGATACGTAGAGAACAGTAACAAAATTGGACAAATAAAAACATTAGCAGTATAACATATTAGTTAGCAACGAAGTCATATAAAATATAGAGAGTACATAACCCGTTCCACGCAAGTCAGTACTCGAGATGTCAGTTCATGGTTTAAGCAAAAGACGCACCCCCAAATAAATAGTAAATAGTAATTTTAGGAGATCACCGGTCTACAGTCTCATAAACCAAGTAGTTTTGGCTTGGAAATCGATCTCCTGTCTAAGGGTGGAGGTTTCTGCTGGTCTACATCCTCATAGACCAAGTTTAGAACTTGGAAAGCATACCCCTGTCGATGTTAAATGAGTATAATCGTGGAGATTACTACCGGTTTATTGACTAAAATCTATTCCTTTATATACATAAATGTTTACATCGTAGGTGCTAATAAATTAACAATGAACCGTTTAGCCCAGTAATGGTTGATGACTAAAAGCACACAATTAAAAACTTTGCATTTTGTTCACGAATTTTGTAACTACATTATGCTGAGGCTGTTGTAAAATGCGAGATTAGAGGCTTCGTGCTCGCCGATTAAATTGCTGAATTGTGATTTTAGCACATTATTTGAGCCTCTTGACCGAACGAATTGCTTGAGGCTTCCGATCTTAGTTTTAAATAATAAAATTACGAAAATTTAACTAATGTTTTTACATGATTAAACAAGGTGCAATAGGTGTTGTCGAAATTTTATTTTAATATTGAAGATTTACTCTCTTATATGGTTTCAAAGTAGGTTTATCTTTTTTGTCAATTTCAAAGGTAAACATTAACCAACGCAATTAAGTTCCTATGAAACACAGTGGTTAGTAAAGAAATTCTATAAAAATGTGTTTCTTCATAATTTCGCTTTGACAAGTAACCGTAGCTGGTAGCTTTCATAAAGTTTAACAGCTGCGCAAATAAAGACGTCGCAATAACTCCTGAACATTATGATTTTTCATGTTTAATCTGTACTGACGAAATTCCAAAACTGCAGTTTGCTAATCCCCTAGTCTTTTCAAAGTTCAGCGCCGCTGCTCGTGGACCAAACTTTAGATAATGAAATCGCATGCTATCATTTGACCCATCAAGCAAGATCTGAAAGGCCATAAATCAGAATCCGCTTGCTATGACTAAACCACATCACCGCAGAACTAATTCAGGCGGTTTTATGGGCGAGATAAATCAAGCATGGGTGGCTAATCTCATTTCCTGAATGCAGCCCGATTTTTGAAATTTTTATTGCGTTTCTCTTCCAGCGGGCTATTATAAATAGTGAAGGGATCATATTTATTAATTATTTGGCTATGCTGCTGAAAACACGCTGACGGAATCGAAAATGCTTGAATATTAGCAAAAAATACTTTTCTACTCCGGTGTATGCCACTAGCAACTACTACAGAACAAAATGTCAAATATTCAAAACGTGAAATGTCAGTTAGTTGACTTAAAGCATTTTCTAGTAATAAATAACATTTTATTTTACAAAACGAGCTAACAAGTTTTATACCTCTGAACATTTCATATTTATTTAAAGTGACTGTATGGATATGTGCAGCTTGTAGCATTTTATGACGTAAAGCAACTTTTGCAATGAGCCTATAAATAAATAATCTGATTTTTACAGTGCATCAAAAATTTTGTAACTAAGAATTGATTATTGGATATATGTTGTTATTATATATTTTATTCAAATAAAAAAAATTCTGTAAAGATCTTCCCACGCAAGTGGACGTTATGACACTAAACAATTTTTAAAATCAAAGATAATTAGTGGTAAAAATATTTTAACGTTCCTAATAATACTGAAACAATAAAAAGAAACACTTGGCAATGCGAATTCCATCAATTGTCAAATAAGAAAACCATTACCGGCGCGGTGATGGGAATCGAAGTGCAGTAGCCTGCTAGCAGTCCGCTCGTTCATCGCATGCGACCGCACTGGATCTCTCGCCTCCGTGCGACACAGATGCATTAAACATAACGCACGTATTCGTTACTTCTACGTACTTTTTACAACAGTTACTCTGTATCTGTTGGGTCCTATTTTTGTTAAGGACAAAGCCTGAGATATAGGCAAATTATTACTTTTATTTATTTCACAGTTACAGCAACAATAAACAAAATTTTATATTTTTAAGGTGCTCACCGTGTAAATGCTAGGTCCAAAATATGCCCTTTTTCGTCAAGAGTAAAAGCCTATGTGCAAAATATTAGTTTTATTTAAGTACTACTTCTTGAGTTTTTTTAAGGTGGTCGCCCTGTATATATTTTACAGATATTTTCTCGGTTTCATGTCAGAAAGGCCTATAATACGCATGTAAAATATCGTCCTCTTCCAACAAATATTTTTTGAGTTATACCGGCAACAGACAGACAGAGACAGACAAACAGACAAACGGAATTGAGAAAACCTGTTTTTCGTCATCTAGACACCCTGAAACGTGAAGATCAGATGGGTTTGCTACCTCGAAATTTTGTGGACCTTTCCAAGGCATATAGCCTAAGCACAACAATAGAACGATATGTCAACACATACAATGCTTTTATAGTTGCTTTTTACTTTAATATAATGTAATCTATGATCGATACCTAAACATACGCATGCCGCTGGCGGTACGCCAGGGCTGTTGTGAAAGGGAGCGTTGTCCAAGAAGTCTGGTCTGATTAAAAGAAACATCCCTTTCATAGACCTAGAGCAGTGTCTAACATCCCTCACTTGTGCACGACGAGTAATGTAGAATACTGACGTTCAATATCAAGTACGGTATTGAACGGACAAAAATAAAAGCTTGGTAACAGTACTAAAATAATATGACGTGACGAATCTACAGGGTGATTCATAAGAATGGTCATTAAATTAAATGGGTGTATACTGACCTCAGTATAGGGTTGCCATATTTGAAAATAACAATTTCGGGACAAGCTTACGAAAGGTTAACGGAGGAGAAGTGGGGGGGGGGGGTGCTTGCTGGAACAAGTAATTTATTACTTGATATTTTCTAAATGTATTTTTATAATTTTTTCCTAATTAATTTCTAGCGAAACATGGAGGAGATGCTTTCTGGAAAAGGCAACTCATTACTTTATTTTATTTTTTACTTTTTTCTAATTAACAAATACGAGACATTAAATATTAAAGAAACACATTAATAATATGACGTGACGAATTTACAGAGTGATTCATAAGAATGGTCATTCAATTAAATGGGTGTATACTGACCTCAGTATAGGGTTGCCATATTTGAAAATAACAATTTCGGAACAATCTTAGGAAAGGTTAACGGAAGAGGAGGGGGGGGGGGGGCTTGCTGGAACAAGTAATTCATTACTTGATATTTTCTAAATGTATTTTTTTAAATTTTTTCCTAATTTATTTTTAGCGGAACGTGGGGGAGATGCTTGCTGGAAAAGGCAACTCATTACTTTATTTTATTTTTTATTTTTTTCTCATTAACAAATACGAAACATTAAATATTAAAGAAACACGTTAAACAGTAATAAATAAAAGAAATTAAAAATAATATAATCTTAATAGAAAAATAGAAACATAAAAACAAAACACTGAAAAAAACATTGTTCTCAATCTCACAATCTCAAAATGGTGGTTAATTATATTATACACTATATCTACCATCAATTTACATCTGTTTCTGCAGTAGGAGCAGTAGTTTCCTTTGGGTTCTTATACCAAGCATATTTGTTGGAACTCGAAATTTCTTTTAACAAACGATGACTTGTTACTGTGTAACCACGAAATTCGTTGCCTGTCATTTCTTTAAAATTATATTGTACTAACAAGATGGCTTTAACAAATGATATTTTTAATCGATTTCTTGTCACTTCATTGGCTATTCATTAACGAACAATTTTCTCAATATTTGCATTGTGACTCCGTATACAAAAATAATATTTCGCAATTTTTAGAAGTTCTGAATATTGTTCTTCAGTTTTACAGGAATTTAAAAAAATATATCATCAGTCTGTTTAAACTTAATTTAAACACACATAAATTTTAATAACAAAATTTACGAAACCTGTCAGAAGTTCTAAATGTAATTCTGATTTCATAAACAAACAGTTTTAACCTCCAGTTTTACTTCATAATTTCGCAAGTTTATATTTGATTTAGATCTGTTTCAATCTTGAATTAAAACAAGCACATTTCAGTTCCCATTTACGAAATATTAACAAACGAATATTGTTTCGCAAGCATTGAGTTTAACCACCGCAGTAAATTGCAACTTAGCATTTCGCTCAGTACGCGACCTAGAAACCCAAGTTCACCGCACCATCCTGCAAACACATGCGGAACTATAAAAAGCTTATTGTGCTGAATTGTCGTCTTCGTACCTTTAAACGCGTTCCATTAAACTACACTACTATGAACTCTGATATGTTACTTAGTTAAGCATTCTTGTTTTGTATAAATACACGTTTATTTTCGTAATAAAAACGATCTGCATTTAATGTCTGATTCATTCACTACGTCGCCACCCTAATACTAAGCCATAATATCATCGATACGTGAGGCTGCGTCTCTTGGGGTGGTTTACTGTCGTCCCTTTTAAGTACCATTGACTACATTGGTTTAAAACGTAAACGCAGTCTCGTTTACGTGCTTTAAGGGATAGAACCAGCGCAAAGCAACGGAATCCTGATTCAGCCTCCAGGCAATTCTGTTCAAGTCACTTGCACACATGTTTGTATAGCTTTCATTTTCTTCAAATTCTTTAACACGTTTTTTAAGCACACACACTGGTCAAAAACTAAGACATCGTACTTTATACTGCATATTTTGTAGCCCTGAATTGTTTTTTTATATCATTCCATGTAGGACAAAATTCAAAAGGTCATCCATGAAAAACTGTCAAGTTCCTTAAGTTGCTGTATATCCACTCGTCTAGATAGGCAATGCAAATGCCATAATGAGAAATTTCATCTTTAAATTTTCTTCGGTTCGTTTCGCTATCAAAGTTTTTAAGTAAACCTTTTACTTTGAGACTAAGAAGAGTTTCATTTTGTCTTTCTTTTAACTTATTTTTTATATCAATTAATATTTTATATATATATATATATATATATATATATATATATATATATATATATATATATAATCAAAAGCCTTTTTACCGTGAAGTGTCAGGCCAATATTTTATAAACTTCCGTAATTGATATTTTTTCTTGTTCAATTTTAGAAATTTTTGAAATATCGTAAATTGATTTGAGAATGAACAAACCAAAAATAAATTTCTCCCAAAGGATTCTCAAAAAAAAATCAATATTTTTGGAGAATTTTCAGAGGAAATAAAATAAAACTTCAAAGCTTCAAACAACTGAAGTATTCTATCTATCCCCGGTACCCACCCACATGAAATGTGGATATCGTATATTACATAAGCTGCAAAAGTGGCCTATATCGTGCCAGTATATTTAAGAAACCAGGCGAAGCGTAGCGGAGCGGAGTGACTTAAAATAACAGCTTCATTGTGATAATTGACAAGTCAGTAGATTGTTCGTAATTTTTAGGTCAACATGACATACTTTCAGTAGTTTTTAACCCACTGTATAACTGTGAATTGTGCATTTTTTCATAACAAACACGTTCGTTATGATAACGACCGGGTGAATGATGGTGGGCGTGGGAAAAAGATTAAAGGTCAAACGTGTTACTCGCAACTCGCGTAAACCCATAAATAAACGCCTATTTCATATAAGCCGTCAGAACCCAAATTCCAGAATGGCAAAATCTGCAGAAATTGTAAAATTTTCGTGGAAAGTTGGGACATTTGGGAACATCATTTCGTAGCGGCAGAAGTAGTTCCAAATCGGTAAAATAGCGAAAAATCGGGACGTATGGCAACTCTACCTCAGTAGAAGCACTTTTCACTAAAAATTAATTGCTTACAGAAAGAAAATCGAGAACCACTGGCTAAATCATATGAGAGTACAGTAACCTAATGCACCAAATTTGATTGAAAACCTAAACAACTATTTTTTGCCCCTGAATTTTATCCAAATTCGGTCTTATCGCAACCAGCTGTACGAACTTATGTTCATAGAAATGCATTCCAATTAGCATCAATCAGTTGATGCAATAAAATGTTTTACTATTTTTTGTATTATTATTAACCTTTAACTTATAGTTTACTATGTAAAGTTGTTCTGTTTAATGTCCTCTAACTACCATTAAATTTAATGGCCATACTTATAAATTACCCTATATACGTATGAGGAATCTACTATACAAGATACAACTAGTTGGTAACACAATAATACACTTAATATTTCCCAATACCTAACAATATTTTGATATTTTGATTCTCATGATTAGGAGAGGATGACACAAACCTTTTGGAGGAAAACGCTAATTGCACAGACAAGACCCAACTAAGCTGCGACGATGGAACCTGCATCCCCCAACTCTATTTCTGTGATGGATCAACCGACTGTGCTGATGGAAGCGATGAAGAACTGTGCGATCCTCACCATGATCCCAACGCGGCAACCCCATGCAACATCACAAGTTGCAGACTCCCCAATTGCTTTTGCTCTAATGATGGCAAGTTCCTTATAAATTATATGTTTGTCTTCAACAACTTGATGAACACTAATTAATGCCTTATTGACAGGAACTCTCATTCCGGGCAGATTACACCCTACTGAAGTGCCTCAAATGATCGTACTAACCTTCGATGATGCCATCAACTTTGACAATTGGGACCTGTACCATAGGTTGTTTGCCCCTCAAAGGCGGAATCCCAATGGATGTCCGATCAAAGCAACTTTTTTCGTTAGTCACCAGCTTAACAACTACCACTTAACACAAAAGTTGTGGAACGACGGCCATGAAATTGCTGCTCATTCCATTACGTATGTTTTCAATACATATAAAAAGTTATTCACTTTACAAGGTTACTCAAAAGGACTTGCGTTTAATAAATTGCATTATTTTGTAATGGTATAATTAACAAACGGAAATGAGTTTGTTTTCTTGATCGTGGTATAGCTGGTTTAGAACGATTCTGGTATTGTTGCATGCTTCTTTTAAAACGTGAGATTCAAGATGACTCATTAATATGCCATCGTTTTGAGATAATTCACTGATAGCCAGCTAGCTTTACATGAATCACATCAAGTCAGATACTCTAATGTAACCGTGGGACTTATACTAGTTCTCTTATCCATATGACGCGTTTGTATTACAAAAAATATTAAAACTTAAATATTGTTTACTCATTTGATCTGGTAAATCTGAAGTTTGTTCTCATATTCCAAATTTTTCACATGTTTAGATACAAGTACAGTAGGTATAGAACTAAATTGATTTATTAACTGCCACAGACACAGAGGGCCTGAGACCTGGTGGTCATTCAATGCCACCATAGAAGACTGGTTCGACGAGATGGTTGGTCAAGCGAACATCTTACACAAGTTTGCTAAAGTGCGTTTGGAAGACATGCGAGGAATGCGGGTACCATTCTTAAGAGTGGGGTGGAATCGACAGTTTCTTATGATGAAGGAATTCGGCTTCGTGTATGACAGTTCCATGGTTGCCCCTTTTTCAAACCCACCGTTGTGGCCTTACACTCTCAACCATAAAATGCCGCACGCATGCATGGGTAAGAGCAACTAAAATTAATATTTTTTAAAATAATGGACGATAATACATTTTAGTCATTCTTTAAATTGGTGAAGCATTTTACTTAAGTTATGACGTTTCACCCCCTTACTAAGGGCGTCAAAAATTTACCTTTCAGGTTAAGCTCAAATCGGAGAAATACGTCCACTCAAATATATATGCGATTAGAAAAACACCAGATAATTACCAAAAATATATTATCTTTAGCTATAGTTACAAAATAAGCATTAATTCAAAGTAAATCTGAATTGTACATTATTTAAAATTAACATATTCTTCTGGAACTGTGTTTCTGGTTTCTCTGGTATAACTCTGGTTGAGTTATGTCCTTGGCGTCTTTCTCTATGCCTCTTTCCATTCCTTTCAATCCACTCTATATCTCTTTTAACTGCTGCGCTTCTAACTTCTTCGTTCCATGTTTTCCTTTCGTTTTCCTCTTACATTTCGGGCCTCCCATACTCTTCTTACGGTCTTATCCTCTCCCATTCTCCCTACATGTCCTAACCATCTTGGCTGTCCTTCCTCTATCGTTTTTAATAAGGGCTTTGTTTTTAGGTTGTCTCTGATGATGGTGTTTCTTATTTTGTCCATTTTTGTTTTTCCATCTATCGTCCGTACAAATCTCATTTCCGTGCTCTGTATTTTTGATTTCTGATTTTTTAACACCCAGGACTCTGAACCAAATATCAGAATTGGGGAGCTACTCTATTAAATATTTCGGTCTTAACTTGTTTAGGTATTTCTTTTTTTCCTAAGAACGAGTTTTTAATTGCATTGAATAGTCTATTCTCTCATTTATTTCCTCCTCCCATCTGCCATCTTGTGAAACTTTTGTTTCCAAATATTTAAATTTACTAACTTGTTCTTTATAATACTGTGTTTCCTAGATGTCTTTGATGTTTCTTTTCATTTTTGCTAATCACTATTGTTATTGACTTTTTAATGTTTATTTTCATGTCCAGAGTTTCCAAGCTTCTATTACATATACATTCCTAGATTTTCATTTAATGCTTTTTTATTGCTAGCTATCAGTACCAAATCATCTGCATACGTCAGTTCCATGACTTTTATTTCCTCCATTTTCCATTGTCCTATTTTGTACTACTGCTTATGGTTCTTTTTGCTTATTTTATTCATTCATCTAGCACTAATGCAAAAAGTAACAGGCTCAGAATGCAGCCTTGCCTAACTCCTTTCTTAGTTTCAAACATCTGTGATTTTTCATGTTTCTCTCTTACAAAGTTCTTCGTTTTTTTGTACAACACTTTTATTCCTTTTATCTTTTTTTCGCTTATTCCTATTTTTTCTAATGTATTCCATATATCACACCGTTAATGAGAGTTTTTATAACAATTACAATGTGAATCTGCATAATCTTCAATTTTCTACCGATTCTGTATTTCACAAACTGGTATCCTTGGATGCTTCCAAAGGTAGTGGGCCTGACAATATTCCTCCAGTTCTTTTAAAAATGTGTAGCCCTTCGCTCGCTCTACCAATTTCAATCTTATTCAACGCCTCTCTGTCTTCTGGAAAATTTCCTGAAGCATGGAAGCAAGCACATGTTATTCCTTTGTTTAAAACAGGCGATCGAAGTCTTGTGAAAAACTATCGCCCAATATCTATACTTTGTAGTTTAGGTAAGGTCATCGAATCTCTTGTGACTGATGTATTATCATCTTCATTTAAAAACATAATATCTATAAACCAACACGGTTTCTTCAAAGCTAGGTCTACTTGTACCAATCTCGTCGAATATACAAATTTTATTCTATCTGCTTTTTCTCAGGAATATCAAGTCGACTCCATTTACACTGACTTTAGCAAAGCATTTGACCGCGTCGATCATTGTGTCTTATTGCACAAACTTGAGCTGTATGGTATACATGGGTCACTACTGCTTTGGTTGGGTAGTTACTTACATGACCGTTTACAAGTTATTAAAGTTAATTCATTTTATTCTGATCCCTATCTAGCAACCTCCGGAGTACCACAGGGTTCTCATTTAGGACCCATACTGTTCTCAATATTTATTAATGATATTACCAATTGCTTTCAATATAGCAACTGCCTGCTCTTCGCTGACGACTTAAAGCTTTTTTCTAGTGTCAATACCATCCATGATTGTCTTAATATCCAAAAAGATGTATCATCTCTTTACAATTGGTGTGTCGACAATTTAATGGAGCTTA